>CM076573.1:110037393-110688774 GCA_034641835.2 Pinus albicaulis | reverse complement strand
TAAAATTTGTTGGCTCTCGAAGACTCCTTGTGGGCCTCATGCCTCTGTCCAAAATCTTCATCACTTTCCCTATTAATTCTGCTGATTTCCTGTAAGAAACTGCTGAAGAAACCATCATTTTTACCCTTTCTCCCACTCATAACTAACCTTCATTTACTCCCCCTTTTTCTCCATGTTATTTCCCTACTTTTCATAAGTTTCTCCTTCCATTCATGAAAATCCTCCTGACATGGTTTAAAAATTCTTTTTTTGAGCTGTGCCGAAACCCCCAAATCCATTTAAAAACCTTGAAATTTTTCATAAAAAACAAAGTTTCATTGCTATGGACCTAAGCCCCTTGGGCTAAGCCCTAAACCACTTCCCCACCATACGCTTTGGGTCTGGAACCACTTGCTAATACGTTAAGGTGCTAATCGCATCGGAAAGAATCAAAGACACAAGTATTTTCCATACTCCAAAAGTTCCGATTGCGATTAGCCTTGCTGCTTAAGACCCCCGATCATATTATTTTCATATAACCCTGAGCCCGCCCTCGGTGCTTAAACCTTGTGAATATTTCATTTCCGACCCATTTTTCCTTTGTAAATTACAAAAACCCTCTTTTCTAAAGTTTTGATTTAACGAGCCAAAGTCACATGTTAAATATAAAATGGTTAGATTAAAAAGACCGATCGCGCAATCGCGATCGGAGAATTCACAATGGGTTGATCGGAAAGACCAGGCCCACGATTCCGATTGCGATTGGCCTTTGATGTACTAAGCCCTGGGCCCTTTGCGTTCCATATATCCAAAGGCCCCGCAGGCAGGCGCCTATCCTTTGTATATATTTTATTCCCGCCCTGATCCATTAAACCTTCGTTTATATTAGAAACTTGGGGTTTTGATATATTATCAGGGTTTCTACCGGTTCGTTCTAAAAAATAATCTCCGCCGTTGATCGTAAGCCGATCAAACGGCCAGCGCCCAATCACATCGAGGTTTTCCATCGCATACACTTGTTTGCACCCGCCGATCGGCCATTCCCCGATTCACTCTCCGCCGTCGATCTGATCTGCAGATCGACGGACAGCGCTTAATCGCATCGGAGTTTTCCATCGCATGCTTTTATTTTTTCCCCCGATTGTTGTTCCTCCGATTCGCTCCCCACCGTTTATCTAATCCTTGGATCCAACGGCTATCACTTAATCGCCTCTCCCCTCCCGATTGCGCAATCGCATTGGAGTTTTTTGTTTAAATCACACTCTTTTCCTCATCCCTCCGATTGCGACTACCCCGATTCATTTCCCACCGTTGATCTGAATCTTAGATCGACGGTCTGCGCTAAATCACATTGCATATTTCAAATCAGTGCATTTGCCCGCTACCCTCGATTGCGATCCTCCGATTAGATCTGGACCGTCCACGTGTCTAGATCAGACGGTCCAAAACCACCCCGCCTTATTTCTTCTCCCCGCTCTCATTTTTCTGATTTGTGCCGATCTCCACCGTTAGATGTTTTTATCCGACGGCTACACTCCTCCCCCGCCATTTGAAGCACTTTAAACCTATTTCCACAGGATTTCTTAACTATTTTTGTGTTTTGCAAGTGTTTTAATGGTTTTCCATTGTATAATGAAAGAAAGCTGAGGGTTGGGAAAGACGTTTCCTGCGCCTTCGAGCTGTTAAAGAGAACCATATGCGGGGTTTCAATCCATTGTTTTCTCAATGCTTCATGGGCATTGATGCCTTTAAAAATCCCAGCGCGGCCCTGCACATCGACAAGACACTGTTTCATTCGAAAGAACAGTTAAAGAGTATCAATTTTGAGAATAAATCATAGCAGAAGAAGATTGAAGATAGTATTACGGGGATTACGGCTAAGACAATTATCAAAATCCTAATCCCTGACTCAAAACACAGTTTAAAGAAAACCTAAAGTGTTTTATCAGACAAAAAGCCTCCACCGCCACAACTTGAGGCAAATTTATTCCTCAGCTACCAAAGAGCCACCTGTCGCCTCAAACCATTTAGAACAGAGGCCGAAGTTATTGCTCGAAGAAATATCTGCCTCCAGCATCGCCAAGAAGTTATTTCTGCAAGGAAACCAATGAATAAATATCTGCAGAGTTACTCCAAAATATACATAGAGCCTCAAATTCAAAAAAAGCTTCCACCGAGATTTGATATTTATTGTGAAACAGTTAATGTAGTGATCCACCTGTAAATTTTTCGCTCGAGCCTCTCAAAGGGCCGAGAAGTATTCACTCTACATTAACTGTCCTTGAGATATTTTGTTAAAATCTCACCTCCTCATCTTCCTATAAGTACTTCTACAGAAGATGAGAAATTGTTGGTTGCAGAACTTTGAAATACACTTGAGCTTGAGACTTCTATTTGTACATAGTGTTCACTGGCCCTTGAAGCTCTGTTTGCTCTAGAGTAGTTAGGTTGAATAGTGAAGATGATTGCTGAACTGAAACATTGGACTTGAAGATTGTAACTGGTTTGACATCAATATAAAAGTTGTTTCTTGGGACCCCGGTCTTTATCACTGGTGAAGTGCTTCTTTCTTTGTTAATCGTTCTCCTTCTATGTATGCCATATTGTTCATTTTCCCTCTGTAAAGAACAGTTTAAACAGGGTTAGGATTTTCTGTATAGCAGTAACCTTCTCTGGCTGAGAAATCTTTATCTTAATGTTTTCTGCAGATTTGTTTATTTAAGAATGATTCAATACAGTTTAAACAGTTAGGAATGTTGGCGTTCCCTCGTCCTTCTGTTTGCTCAAACATTGTTCTCAAATGTTATTTCCATTATTTGCTATTAAAGTTAGACTAGAGAAGATATGGTTTGCCCTGATTCCTAGATTCTTTTCTCCAAAGGCAGATTCTGAAAGTTTCCCTTGGTGTTGACTGAAAGCAGACTAGGTTTAAAAGTACTTTATCCGATCTTAAGTTACACTCTGTTTTTCTTATGTGTTTTCATACTTTCTGAAGGTAATTATGTGGATTACTGGATTGTTTTTCAATTAAGCTGCTTTAATAAGAACTTGCCCAAGAAGTCTATGGTTAGCCCTGTCCTTGGTTGGTTTTAAAACAATTACTTAAGAGGCTTTTCTTGTTTGGACTGACTATAAATCCTCTGAGAAATTATTATCAGTTTCCACCCCTCCAACATTTTAATGTTTCCATTTCATCATCTTAATCTCAATAATCTTGTGGTATAGATGACTTGCCCCTTGGATCACACTTGATGTTGTTGTTCAATTAAAGCCCATATATGACTCCATAGCCCAATGGACTAAAAACCAGCGTTATATCTATCTATCTGCCAAAACTGTTCTATTTGCTTGCAACTTCTCACTTTTGAAACTTTTTGCACTTAGGACTTTCCCCTCAAGTAACATTTCATGCTCAACCATCCAAAACAAAACAAAACCCTTGGCCTTCATAACTAGCCTAATATCATTAACTTAAGCTTTTCAAAGACAATATCCATCTTTGCACATATTGGAGAGATCCCTCTCCGGATTCAGGAGGGCTAGATCCTAGAATCCCAAAGTTTGGTTGAAATGATGTTTACTCTGTGATTGGACTCTCCCAATATTGCTAATAAATTACAGAGGCCTAACATTTCTGGCGACTCCACTGGGGAGAACCCTTATCATTATAAAATCATTCAAACTCAGTTAGAGGACCGTGGGATTTAAAATTGTAAAAACAGATTGGTTAACCTCTCCAAGATTGTCATATCTGGCTGAATTTTTCTTGTTTTAGGTCTAAACAACATAGCATAGTGGCTTCTAAAAAGATTCACACTAGAGCCCACCCAGACCCTAACCCACCTGAGATAGTTGATAATCCAGAAAGTATCCTTTGGAAGTCTCCTAAGGTTAAATTATTAACTGTTTTCAGATCACCCTTGAGAGCTAATTCAGTGCCTGAAAATCTTTCAGCTCTGCAACAATCACAAACTGATTTAGTGAACCCATTTAGGACTAGGTCATGTGATGATATAATCCAGTTAGACTCTGAATCTTCACTTTCATCTCCTGAAACAAGTGAACATCCTGGTAGCAGGGAAACAACACCTCCTGATTTACATTTCCTTCACAATTTAGGTGTCTCTCATCCAAGATCATCTCAACAGTCTACTCCTCGTCCATCCACTTCTACTCACCCTACATCCACTGTTCAAACCACTTCACCTCAGCCCACTTTCCCTTCTGTAAATCCACCTCCACCTCCTGCCATGGCAACATGGTATGCTCCCTTGGTCCTTCTTGTACCATTAGCCAATCTTCCACAGGACTATCAGTCCAAAATTCCATTATATGATGCTAGTAATACTATAACATCATCTCAACATGTGGACAAGATGAATGACTACTTTGACAGAAACGAAATTGATGATGATTCTGTCAAGTTGAGACTATTTGCTCAAAGTTTTGGGGGAGAAGCAAGAAAATGGTTTAAAGGTTTAACCCCCCATAGTATTAACGATCTCCAAGCCTTCCATCAAACATTCTTAAACAAATGGGAAGTGAGAAAGAATCCTCTCCAAGTCCTTGCTGACTATAACAATCTCCATAGGAACCCTGGGGAAAGTGTACAATCTTATTGTACCAGATTTAACAGCGTTTATAATGCACTTTCCCCTGAACTAACACCTCCTCAGGGCTCAGCTTTAAACAAATTTCTTGAAGGGTTTGATCCAGACATGACATATTCACTCAGAGAAAGAGTTTTTGCGACCCTTGAAGATATGCAAAGAGGTGCTCTTTCTGTGGAAGTTAACCTTATGGAGAAGAGAGCGAGGATGAAAGCGGAAAAGAGAGTATCTTTTAGAGAGGAATCCACACCTTCTACTTCCAACTCAAAAATGGAGAGAATGATGGAAGAAATGATGAAAGAAATGAGCATAATTAAGAGAGCACAAGCAAATCAAAATCAAACTGCTCCTCAAAATAGGAACCAGAATCAGAATGTTAGAAGGAACCAACCTCCAAACAGACCCAGGGAAGATGATCAACAGATCACCCCTCCCTTTCATCAAAACTATGTAAGTGAGGTTGAAGAAACAGAAGACATAATAGAGGAAGAGGATATCAACATGTTTGGGGAAGAGGATGATGACTTTGAGGTTCATTATGATAATAAACAAGGTCTTTACACACCTTACGACGACAAAAGAGATGATAATGAAAATTATTATCGGGACATGGAAAATGTCGTCATAGAACCTCAAAGAGAATATGACCTTAGAAGCAAGACCAGTCAACAAGCCCCCAACACCAAAACCTCTGACAAATCCTCTCAAAGTAGCACCGCAGCTAAACCCAAAACAACCAAACAAAAAGACAAAACAGTGGTCGTTAATTCTGATAAGGATAAGGAGAAAAACACTCAAAATTCTGAAAAACAGAGTGAAGACATCAACAGTACTAACACTTCAGCTAGTACTCCTTCTACAACAGTTGTGTCAAGTAAAACAAATCAGCAAGCTGTAATTGTTGATAGAGTGACAGCTAATAAGGTTGAAACAAGTGCTTCAAAGAATCAAACCCCTTTCAACCTTGAACAGGAAATCTTAAAGATCAAAATCTCTGTTCCATTAACTGAGTTAACTGCCCAACACGTATATAGGAACCAAATTTTGAAGGCTTTAAATATAGAGGAAAATGGAGATACAATTAATCTTAGTGATGACCTACCAGAGTTGATTTTTGGCCCTAAGATTGAAGGGAAGTTTCAAGAGGGACCAGTTCCTCCCTTTTATGTGAGTTTGAACATCCATGACAAAATTCTACACAACGCTATGCATGATTTCGGGGCTTCTCATAATTTAATGCCTAAAGCTGTGATGGAGAGCCTTGGTTTAGAAATTACCAGACCCTACAAAGACCTATAATCCTTTGACTCAAATAGAGTAAAATGTCTAGGATTGATCAAAGACCTCTGTGTTAACCTAGCCCAGATTCCAGCCAAATGTTTACTCATGGACATTGTTGTGGCCGATGTCCCCCCAAAGTATGGAATGCTATTATCAAGATCCTGGGGAGCTAAGTTACAGGGGACTATGCAGATGGACATGACATATGCGACCATCCCGGTTTTCAATCAGACCAGAAGACTTTACAGGGAGTCTCATATGAAATACACGGTTACAAGTCAAGACAGACCATGAAACTCTCCTATATATTCTGTCAATACAGGCCTTGATTCTTTTATCATGTTTAACAATGAAACTCCTAGTGAGCAAGTCACTTTAACAGAATTAAAGGCTGACAGGGAAGAAGAGGATAATACCGCAGAAGTGTCCAAACAGTTTTCCACATGTGAAAACATTAGTAAACAAAGCATAGGTCTTGATTTACCGGTTATGAGTCCATTGTTTTTAGGACTTAACAACCCAGAAAATACCCCTAACATTTCTGGCATCATCCCTCAATCTATTGAAGAATTTGAGGAGTCAAAACAAATTCAATTGGGTGTTGCTAATCATGAACAGTCAGAAGGCACCATAGTTAAAAAGGACAATCGCCAAACAGACGAAACCGAAGACAATCCTTTATGGAGTATGTATTTTGATGGGTCATGCACTAGAAATAATGCGGGTGCAGGGGTTTGGATCATTAACACTGAAAACAACCACACGGAATGCATCTCATGCAAATTAAACTTTCAGTGTTCCAATAACATAGCAGAGTATGAATCCCTTCTCTTAGACTTGCATCTCTTGAAGAAATTAGGAGCCAGAAGAATTAATGTGTACGGGGATTCTGAGTTAATCATTAGGCAAGTCAATGGGGAGTATAATGCAAATCATCCCAGACTTAGAGCCTATCGGAATGATGTCATGGATCTGTTGACAACATTTGAGAAGTCAAACCTGAGTTTCATCCCAAGGAAAAAGAACATTATGGCCCACAATTTAGCTTTTGAGGCCAGGACATGTCTAACGCCATATGAGACTGGAGACAACACAACTCCGATAAAATTTAGACCGGCAGTGCCTGATAACGAAAAATATTGGCAAGTGTTTGACAATGACAAATAAATAGAAGACTTCATGCAATTCAGAAATGAGTTCGAACTGCACAGTTCAGATTCAGATTATGATACAGACTGCAGTGAAGAAAACTTTCTTGGTGAAGAAGAATCGTCTCCTCAACCTGCCAATATTAACCTATTGTCTGGCAAACTTAGGAACAAAACGGAATTAAGTGCAAAGTTAGAAACGGAAGAATTACAAACTCTGCATTCTAAAGATGAAAATTTGCCGAGTGGTCTAACACCTTTAGAGGAGTTGTTCGATTTTAACGATGTGGCCAATAAACCAAAACTGGAACCTGTAGAGACTGAAGTAGAGGAGTGCAATATAGGCAATGAGGAAAAACCGAAAATGATCAAACTGTCCAAAACTTTGCCAGCTCACATTAAACTCAAATACATAGAGCTGTTCAAAGAATTTTCTGATGTTTTTGCATGGAGTTACGAAGATCTTAAATCCTATGACACTGAAATAATATAGCACAAAATCCCTCTTAAAGAAAACTAAAAACCATTTAAACAGAAACTGCGCAGAATAAACCCTGTCCAGTTGCCATTGGTTCAGAAGGAGATTATGAAAATGTATGAGGCTGGCATTATTGTCCCTATTAGATATTCTGAGTGGGTATCTAATCTGGTGTCCGTTAGAAAGAAGACTGGAGAAATCAGGCTTTGTATAGACTTTAGAGACTTAAACAAAGGTTCGTTAAAAGACAACTACCCTTTACCAAAAATGGATCACATTTTACAAAGGGTGGTGGGGTCTAAGAGGATTTCATTGCTTGATGGCTATTCAGGGTATAATCAGATTTTAGTTCACCCTGCTGATCAATTAAAGACAACTTTCACTACTCCATGGGGCACTTTCATGTATGTGAAGATGCCTTTTGGTCTAATGAACGCTGGAGCAACCTTTCAGAGAGCCATGGACATAGCATTCTCGGAAGAATTGGGCTTCTTCATCATTATCTATCTAGATGATGTCACCGTGTTTTCAAAAACGGATGAAGAACATTTAGAACATTTGAGAAAAGTTTTCGATAAGTGCAAAAGGTTTGGAATATCTTTAAACCCTAAGAAGACACTATTTGTTCTCCAAGAAGGTAAGCTTCTTGGACACATTATTTCAGAAGAAGGTATAAAGATAGATCCAAAGAGGATTGAGGCTATATTGCAAATCTCTCATCCTCGAAATGTCAAAGAGTTGCAGTCTTTCATTGGAAAGATTAACTTTTTGAGAAGGTTCATCCCTAACTTGGCAGAGCTCCTTAGAAATATCACAAACATGTTGAAGAAGGAGCAAGCAAGGGATAAAATGGACCTTGGAAGCAAAGACATCCTTTGAGCTGGTGAAACAAGCATTAACCAAAACACCGGTTCTCATAAGCCCTGATTTTTCAAAAGATTTTTATATCTTCTCGTTTGCATCAGAACATACCATTGCTGCTGTCCTTTTACAGAAAAATCCACAAGGACAAGAGCAGCCTATTGCATTCTTTAGCAAGGCATTGAGGGATGCCCCTTTGAAGTATAATATTATGAAAAAGCAAGCTTTTGCTTTGGTTAAAGCATTGAAAGACTTCAGAGTATACATCCTTCACTCACACATCATTGCCTTTGTCCCTAATTCGGTTGTTAAAGACATTCTAACACAGGACCCAGATGGTAAGAGAGGTAAGTGGATTGCTGTTATTCTCGAATATGATTTAGAGATAAAACCCACTAAACTCATCAAAGGCCAAGGTCTAGCTAGATTAATGGCCGAATCCAATTTTGAAGTTCTTGATATTAATATGATTAATGCTTTGGACAGCCAAGAAGAATTCTCAACTCCCATTATTGAAAACCATTTTATGAATTCTCCTTGGTATGCTGATATCGTTTATGTTTTGCTTAATTTAAATACACCTCCCGGTTTGTCGAAAACAAAGGCAAGGTTCTTAAAACTGAAAGCAGTAAACTATTGTATTGTAGATAGGTGTCTTTATTGGAAAAATGCTAGTGGTATATTGCTTAAATGTTTGCCTGAGTTTGATGCAGAGAAGGTTAAGCAGGAATTTCATGAAGGAGAGAGTGGAGGCCATTTGTACTGGAAGTCAACAGCCAACAAAATTTTGAGGGCTGGTTTCTATTGGCCCACCCTTTTTCCTGATGTTCACAAAATGACAACTACTTGCCACAAATGCCAATTGTTTGAGGGAAAGAGAAAATTATTACCCCTTCCTCTGCACCCAATCACCGTTGAAGCTCCTTTTCAACAGTGGGGACTTGACTTCATAGGTGAAATCCATCCCTCATCTTCTGCCCAGCATAGATGGATCCTTACTGCCACAGACTATTTCACTAAGTGGATAGAAGCCATTCCTTGTAGGCAAGCCAATGATTCGGTTATTATAAAGTTCATAGAAACCAATATCCTCTCCAGATTTGGCTGTCCTACCAAGATCATCACAGATAATGCAGCAGCGTTTGGATCAAAGAAAATGGTTGACTTCTATCATAAATACCAGATAACACTAGGGCATTCCACAGCCTATTACCCTCAAGGTAATGGACTTGCAGAATCTTCCAATAAAAGCTTAGTGAACATAATTAAGAAACTGTTGGAGGACAATAAAAAGTCTTGGCACACAAAGCTAGTCCATGCACTTTGGGCTGACAGATTAACTTTGAAGAAATCTATTGGGATGTCACCTTTTTAGCTTGTATATGGTACAGATGCAATATTTCCTAATAGCCTTGCTATACCAGTTATGAAGTTTATCCAAGAATTGCAGACTGAAGATAATGACATGATTAGAAGAATAAATCAGACCATTCATCTTCAGCAAATCAGAGAGGAAGTGTACAACAAAACATTGCAGAAACAGGACAACATTAAGAAGCTTTTTGACAGAAGAACAAAGGCCAGCAATTTTAAGATTGGGGACAAAGTTTTAAAGTGGGACTCAAAGAGGGAAGACAAGGGAAAGCATGGTAAATTTGACAATCTATGGCTTGGCCCTTACTCTATTCATTCAGTTGCTGGAAACAATGCATTCTTCTTACAAGAGCTAGATGGAACAGATTTGTTTGGGGGTCCTGTCAATGGCCGGATGCTCAAGCATTACTTCTCTTGATTCATGATATGTTTTTAAGCCTTCTTTTTTCTTTTTCATTATGAATATTTCATCCAACATTACATTCAAAGTTATGAAAAATCAAAAAATACAAAAACAAAGAAAGAAAGAAAAGAGGGCAGAAATGAAAAACAAGAAAGGCACAGCCCCATGCCAAAAAGAGAAATAAATCTGAAAGTGTGTAAGCTTAAATGCCACTCCTACAAAACACACTTCTAGTTAGTCAATCTGTTTAATCTTGACTAATTAGCTTTCAATTTTCTGCTGATAGGGTAGTGAATTTGATTTGCCAAACCGTTTAATCTTGGCTTATCAGTAGATAGATTAGGATAGAAATTAAGGTTCAAACAAACTCAAAATCTGAACTAAAGTTTCCAAAGAGAGATGACTCAAACTGTTTTATTTTTCTGAGTCATAAAAGAGAAAATTGATTCTAATTTGCCCAAAATCTGAATCAGATATCAAGAAAGAGACAGCTCAAAACAAAATTAAAAACAGAGCTGTAAAGAAAAAGAAGGCCATAATGAGAAACTTTCAGATCTTAAGCCTTCCATTTTGATTTAATTTTCTGCAAATAATAATCTATGTGCAGCTTGTTCTTATGCCATAGATCATAGCAAGTCGAACAGCTCAATCTTGACTTGACTATTTTTAAATTTCTGTTGTAGAATTTAGAGAATGAAAGTTTGTTGGACTGTTTAATCCCAAAAAACAGTAGACTAGGTAGAGAAATATCCGAGCTCAACTGTATAATCCGAGTTCAGGGAGAAATAAGGATTATAAATAGATTAGATTTCCTGCTTTCAAAAGAATAAAATGTTGTGAATAGAGTTTGCCAATCCAAGTGCACTCTGATGAAGAAAAAATGCTAGATCTGTAGGATTGGGTAGGTAGCAAGCTTGTTGATAAAGGTCCATTGCTTTCATGGCTGCCAAATATGTTTTTAGAGAAGATCATTCAATCACAGAAGGACAGCCCAATGGATGAGGCAACTAGTCAGCCTCCCAGAAGTCAAGTCTGAATTCTTGATGCTTTCAAGAAGGCACCATCCCCAAGTGGAGCCACTGTTAGCCACCTATAATATTTTGATATACCAAAAGGTGGCTAAATCTGTTTTGAGCCTTCAAGGAACAATTTTTCATTACTAAAATTTGTTGGCTCTCGAAGACTCCTTGTAGGCCTCATGCCTCTGTCCAAAATCTTCATCACTTTCCCTATTAATTCTGCTGATTTCCTGTAAGAAACTGCTGAAGAAACCATCATTTTTCCCCTTTCTCCCACTCATAACTAACCTTCATTTACTCCCCCTTTTCTCCATATTATTTTCCTACTTTTCATAAGTTTCTCCTTCCATTCATGAAAATCCTCCTGACATGGTTTAAAACTTCTTTTTGAGCTGTGCCGAAACCCCCAAATCCATTTAAAACCTTGAAATTTTTCATAAAAAACAAAGTTTCATTGCTATGGACCTAAGCCCCTTGGGCTAAGCCCTAAACCACTTCCCCACCATACGCCTTGGGTCTGGAACCACTTGCTAATACGTTAAGGTGCTAATCGCATCGGAAAGAATCAAAGACGCAAGTCTTTGCCATACTCCAAAAGTTCCGATTGCGATTAGCCTTGCTGCTTAAGACCCCCGATCATATTATTTTCATATAACCCTAAGCCCACCCTCGGCGCTTAAACCTTGTGAATATTTCATTTCCGACCCATTTTTCCTTTGTAAAGTACAAAAACCCTCTTTTCTAAAGTTTTGATTTAATGAGCCAAAGTCACATGTTAAATATAAAATGGTTAGATTAAAAAGACCAATCGCGCAATCGCGATCGGAGAATTCACAATGGGTTGATCGGAAAGACCAGGCCCGCGATTCCGATTGCGATTGGCCTTTGATGTACTAAGCCCCGGGCCCTTTGCGTTCCATATATCCGAAGGCCCCGCAGGTGGGCGCCTATCCCTTGTATATATTTTATTTCCGCCCTGATCCATTAAACCTTCGTTTATATTAAAAACTTGGGGTTTTGATATATTATCAGGGTTTCTGCTAGTTCGTTCTAAAAACTAATCTCCACCGTTGATCGTAAGCCGATCAAACGGCCAACACCCAATCGCATCGAGGTTTTCCATCGCATACACTTGTTTGCACCCGCTGATCGGCCATCCCCCGATTCACTCTCCGCTGATCGGCCATCCCCCGATTCACTCTCCGCCGTCGATCTGCCGGACCAGCGAACAGCAACAATCGCATCGAGTTTTCCATCGCAATTATAACCTTATTCGTTCCACCGTTGCGATCCTGCGATTGAATGCAGATAGTCCACGATGTCAGGGTCGGACAGTCCAAAATCCTCAGGCTTGTTCATCTCCACTCTCAACACCGCCTCGTCTCATGAATCTCCCTTAGTTGGATGTTTTGCTCAGTGGATACGCTCCTCCCCCGCCTTCTGAAGCAGTTTTTCCCCAAAAATGCAGGATTTCTTAAAAAATTGTTTGTGTTTTGCAGGTCCCAATGCTTTTTCCATTATAACAAAGGAAAATGAAAGCCGAGGGTGACGATCCTCTGGTCTTTCGTTTATCAAAGGGAAAGAGATATAGAGGGTTTGAAGACATGTTTGTGATACTTCTGGCGATGTTCTCCAACCAGTAGCTAAACTGTCCAATAGTCTTGTTTTGTAAAACACAGTTGAAAGAGTATCAGTGTTGAAGAACAGAGCGCAGCAGAGCAGAAGATTGAAGACAAATTTAGGGATTAAGGCTAAGATTGACTATCAAAAGCCTAATCCCCAAATTAAACACAGTTAAAGAAAAATCATAAGCGTTTAAACAGACAGAAAGGCTTCCACCGTTTCAACTAAAGGCGAATTAATTCCTCAGCTACCGTAAAGGCCACCTTTTGCCTCAAACCATTCAAACCAAAGGCTGAGTTATTGAAGAAAATCAGATATCTGCCTCCAGCATAGCCAGGGAGTTACTTCTGCAAGGAAACCAATGAATAAATATCTGCAGAGTTACTCCAAAACATGCACGGAGCCTCAAAGTCAAACAAAGCTTCCACCGAGCTTTGATATTTATTGAGAAACAGTTAATGTAGTGATCCACCTGTAAATTTTTCCCTCGAGCCTCTCGAAAGGCCAAGAAGTCTTCACTCTGCATTAACTGTCCTTGAGATATTTTGTTAAAATCTCACCTCCTCATCTTCCTATAAGTACTTCTACAGAAGATGAGAAATTGTTGGTTGCAGAACTTTGAAATACACTTGAGCTTGAGACTTCCATTTGTACATATTCTTTGTACATGAAGCTACGACATACGAGTGGTTAGGTTGAATAGTGAAGATGATTGGTAGGAAGTAGGACTTGAAGATGTAACGTTTGTGTCATCTATCTGTTTCTTGGGATCCTGGTCTTTATCACTGTTGAAGTGCTTCTTTCTTTGTTAATCGTTTTCCTTCTATGTATGCCATATTGTTCATTTTCCCTCTGTAAAGAACAGTTTAAACAGGGTTAGGATTTTCTGTATAGCAGTAACCTTCTCTGGCTGAGAAATCTTTATCTTAATGTTTTCTTAAGATTTGTTTATTTAAGAATGATTCAATACAGTTTAAACAGTTAGGAATGTTGGCGTTCCCTCGTCCTTCTGTTTGCTCAAACATTGTTCTCGAATGTTATTTCCATTATTTGCTATTAAGATTTCATTAGAAAACAGTTTCTACTGATTCCTAATTCTTTTCTCAAAGCGATTAAAAGTTTCTGGTGTTGGTAATGAGACTAGGTTTAAAAGTACTTTGTAAGTCTTGATTACACTCTATTTTTCTATATGTTTCCTGTCCTTTGAAATATAATTTATGTGATTCTGGATTGTTGTCAGTCAAAAGAGCCGAGCCTTTAATAAGAACTTGCCAAAATTATGGATTTGTCCCTGCTCTTGGTTGGATTTTAAAACAGTTATAAGTGGCTTTCTTGATGGAAGTGACTATAGAAATCCTAAAATTCTTCCTTGATTTTCCACCCTCAACATTTTGTTATTTCATCATTTTAATCTCAATAATCTTGTGGTATAGATAACTTGCCCCTTGGATCACACTTGATGTTGTTGTTCAATTAAAGCCCGAATATGACTCCATCGCCCAATGGACTAAAAACCAGCGTTATATCTATCTATCTGCCAAAACTGTTCTATTTGCTTGCAACTTCTCACTTTTGAAACTTTTGCACTTAGGACTTTCCCCTCAAGTAACATTTCATGCTCAACCATCCAAAACAAAACAAAACCCTTGGCCTTCATAACTAGCTTAATATCATTACCTTAAGCTTTTCAAAGACAATATCCATCTTTGTACATATTGGAGAGATCCCTCTCCGGATTCAGGAGGGCTAGATCCTAGAATCCCAAAGTTTGGTTGAAATGATGTTTACTCTGTGATTGGACTCTCCCAATATTGCTAATAAATTACAGAGGCCTAACAGGGTCATTGATCAACTAGTTAAAATCGGAAGACCGAGGCCTGCCATATAAGGGAGAAAGGGAGCAGCTGGGATAGTTCCTGTTGTGGTCCCACTAGTAGTATTCCCAACATTAGGGTCGGTGCTACCACCAACGTTAGGTTCTGAGTCATACATGGTGAAGGTGACAGGAGGAGAACCGGGGATAGAACCAGAAGGGGAACTCGATGAACCAGAAGCAGAGTCAAAATGGGGACTCAGTGGAGGACTAACTGAACCCTACACGGAGGAGTAAGTCTTCCCAATGGAAACTAAGAATGAAGGCCAAGAAGTCTCCAGGATATACGCCTTGGGGGTGCAATAATGTAAAAACAGACACAGATCACAAAATGAAGAGAGACCAACAAGGGAAAGGAGGTGTAGGATAAAATGATTACAATGTCAAAACAAGGGCAGGGAGGTGCAGGATCAATTGATTACAATGTTATAGTCTTGGCCTGGCAGTGTAAACCAGGCGCTCTTCACTTAGGGTTTGTGTGTATGTGATAATTGTGTAAATTTTAATTAAACCTAGACATGTGTAGGAAAAAAGAAAAAAGGTGTTGTATAACTGTAAATAAATTTGAAAATAACAGTAAAGTAAACTAAATATGATATAAAATAAACAACTAAAGATGCATCAATTTAGACCAAAGGAGGAGGGCTTCCCAACAACTAGTCTATGGGTGGGTAAAATCTTGTCAAAACACACAAAATGGCCAATGGATCTAAATTCGGGAGGGACATGGATCTAAAGGTCAGATATGCTATAAATAGGTGCAAAAACAACAACAAAATAGAGGGAAAAGTGCTGCAAATGAGGTGGCGAAAGGCTACAACTTGAAGGGAAATGGAGGGGACCCTAGAGGAGGACCAAATAAAACTGAAAAGAGGTGTTATGGATGGATTAATAACCAATTTGAAAAGGATCTTAAAGTACAAGATTAGATTTGAAAAATGGCTGAACACACTGAAATCTCAGACGACCTGCTTGAGCTAAATTCCTCCTAAAAAGGTGGAATCGTACTGAGGCCCTAAGGGGCTCGGTTCCCACTTCGACGAGTAAAATAGATCAAGTACAGGTCCAAGAAGGGTGGAGAAGGAGGTCAGAAAACCTTGAAAAGTAGCCTAGACAAACCCAGAAAAATCATAGAAAAATTCCCTCAAAAAGTTCAGGTCGTAGTTTCTTACCTGTTTTCTGTTGAGGTCGCATTTTTTTGGCAGTTTTCCGCTACCTGAGAGCTAAGGTCACAGGTTTTGGCCCAAAAAGTGCGACCTGCACTTCTTGCCGTCTTGGGAGTAGGTTTTCATAAAAAAGTGTCATCTCAGCTGTGGCTGATACCTGTCACCTGCACAATAGGCCCAGAAACACATGGAAGTTAGAATTTTTACTGTTTTAGGGTTTTAAAGGTTAAAAACAACAACAATAAAATCAAAACAAGAAACTGAAGAAAAACCCTATGTGTTGAAGCAGATGGTCATGTAGGGATCTGAAAAACGACATCGTTTGTAATTATAAACCTTTGTGGAGTCGCCAGTTGTTAGTGTGAATTCTAATCGCAAGTGTACGAAAAAAACCCACTTTAGTTGTGCATAAGAAACAACCCTAACATCAAAGGTGGCTGTAATTTCCTTGGATCTGTAGTTATTTGATTAGAATAAATGCTACAAAATCTAGATCTATGCAGTTAAAGACATTAAGTAGCAAATAAAAGCAAGAGTTGCTCCATGCATCCAATAGACAAGACAACAATATTTTTAAAGAATTTTGTATTTATGACACTTGGGAAGGGAGCATAGAAAGATGTTACCACTCCCCCTCACTGGTATGGGTTCTTGTATGTACTCAGCACTTCATATCTAATATCTCTCTCTATGATGGTGTAGAAAACCTAGACCAAAAATGGAACTCAAGGGGAGTTCACAAGCAAAAAGATGGAAAAATATGACAATGATGGGAGATCAAAATCAGACCAAAAGTATAGATCCAGAGTGATATTTAGGCAACAAAAGGTAGTGAATGGATGGGAAAACCCTTCTATTTATAACAAAATATTGAGTTAGTCTAGATATTGGTGCATAATTAAAATATTATTGACCAAATCTAGATCCAACTTTTATGGATTATTTTATTATTTTTGTTGGAGAGAAAAAGAATTTGAATTTGGGAAAATCCCTTTATTTGTAAATAATAAATAAATAAATGATTTATTTATTATTTCAAGAATATGGTTGAGTAATAATGAAATAAATAGTTATTTATTCAATTATTTATAAATGATTTAGTCAAATCTAACAAGGAATATGATTTAAATAATGTTTTAATAATTATTCCTAGAAAATAATAAGATAAATAGTGATTTATCTAATTAATTTTCCTGTTTTGGGTTAAATATGAATGGGAATATTAATTAAATTGTTGTTTAATTAATTATCCCTTGAAGGATTTATTCAATTATTCCTCATGTGGTTTCCTGTTTAGACCATAAACAACTTAATAAATTATGGATTACTAAGTTATTTTTCATAGTGAAAGCAATTTTACTAGGGTAAAATTGGTCTTACATGGTGTACTTTGGTCCATATAATAGTAACAAGTTAGATGACCAAAAATTGGTGTAACACCCATTCAAATTCTCCAACTCTCTCATGCTCACTTCACGACTCCCTTCCTCGCTAATCTCTTTTTTCAACTCCTCATTTCCTTCTTCATTTTCTCACGTCTATTTCAACCACCATTGGTTAGTTATCTCTACTTCCTGAAAGCTTGTACAACTTTCTCTTTAGATTTTGTGCCTTCCATGGTCTTTGGTTCTTTGAGCTCTCATATTTTCCAACCTCATTTTAATCCATTCCTTAATGAAAATTTTTACACCAGCACGCTCATTGAGTTAGTAGAAAACTACTTTTTCTTCACCAACAACATTTATATCATTGTAAAATTTGTGTTCACCAATATTGAATCAATAAATCTTAATTAACACATTAAATTAAATAATTGTTAATTATTAAATCAATAAATCATAATTATATTAAGATTATATAATCATTATTACTTATTGGGAGAGTCATTTTCCCACAATGATGGCACACTTTTCAAATTTAAAAATCTTCTCAAACAATTTTGTGGGAAATTTTTCAAATTTCAGGCACTTTTCAAACAATTTTGTCATGAAGCATTTTAGAAAACTTAGCATTTTGGAACAGACTAATACTGAGTCGAGAGAGGTGTGCAGTATTCAAGGCGGTGCTGCATAGGTATTCAGCTTCAAGCATAACCAAGTGAAGGCTAACTCCCAAGTTCCAACTCCCAATCTCATCCCATTTGTGGGATTCGATCACTGGAAATCGGCTTCGAATATATCCGTGCATTCCCCATCGACTAGATCATTGAATCTTGAAAAATAATAGGGTATTGTCGTGTATTTATTTTGAAGTTTCCGGAGAAGATTAGTGTTAGGGTTTGAGATGTACTAAACCATTCTTTGACGAGATTTAGCCCTTAATATTGAAAAACAGTAGTGTATTTCCATTTCTTTATTTTGAAGTTTCCAGAGAAGATTAGTGTTACGCTTTGAGATATACCAAAACATTCTTCGATGAGAGTTAGCCTTCACATACATTTATAGATAGATTATTAACTGCACTAACTTCGAGGAGCATGGTGGAGCCCTCTCTTCCTCTACATTGTGTCTCATCAGTAGATCGCTAGGTTCTGTTCGAATCAACAGATCACTCATCTCCCTTCAGAGGACATGGCTTCGAAGTTTGTTCAACTGCAGAACAAGGAAATCGTGGCTTCATAGTTTGTAGCAAAGCATGGTAGTACCTATTGCAAGAAACTGTTGGAAAAGAAAAAGAAATATATCCAGGAACTGGATACTGTGGAGAAATAAAATGAGATTTCAAAGCATTCCTGACCGATATTAGTCATTCTGGAAGGAAGTGGACCTTCTGAAGAAAATTGAAAAACACACAGGAGTTGAAAGTAGAGGATGTTGGAGTAGGAGTTCTATTTGCACTGAAATTCTATGCATGGGGTTGCGTTGGTGAGATTCTGAGGCGACGCTTCACACTTAGATATGAAAATGGTTACATATTAGAAAATGGGTTCTTCAGAAGCTTCTTAGACACCAACTACATCGTTTAGAAATGAAGGAATGTTTGCAGTCTACATTTCATAGGTATGTTAACTAAACCTTACTATCTATTTATACATGTTCATAATATATGTGTGAACTTCTGTTATATTGTTTTTTCATCATTGGAGAGAATATGGAATAGGCTTAAGTATGATGGAAGTTTGGTCACTGCCCAGAAAAATATTTGTACGCTTGAGTTTTTCATGTATACTTGTTCAACTGAGAGTAGCACAGTGCATTCTACTACCTAGATGAACGTGAGGGCCGTTGATCAATTCTTCATATAGAATTACATTGAATAGGAACACTATATCAACCCATATGAACCTGAATCTGATATGCACAAGCTATAGGATACATATGCCAACCTTAATATATGCAAACGTGAGGCACATATCATATCCAGGTTGTTATGAGTTTGGGCTAATTTGTATGTTACAATTATATATGTACTTCCATGTGTACCATTTTTGGAAAATGGGAAAAAAAAGATGAAGGATGATATTGGATCACTAGGAAACTAAAGTAGTATTACACTTGGGATCACATTATGAGTTGGTTATGTAAGAAAATGGTTTATAATAGAAATTGTTGAACTTTTAGAAAAACGAAATCTCCAGGTGTTCAACTCTAGGTTTCTAAGAGCGATGGTTACACTGATACCTCTATTACTATGAAAAGAATCAAGTTGGATGCTGATTATAATGTTCTTAGTATTTTAATGTTATAATTTATTATTCGATTTTCCAGAAAACATGATCTAGTTGATTATTTTTTTCAATCTAGATAGTATAAAAAATGTAGGGCGGTATCTAAACAACAACTACTATTAGAACATAAGCTATAGGAGGACATATAGAGAGATGCTAAAAGTAATTTAAAAAAATAAACCAATTTTCTATCTTCAAGACCAGATTTATAAAGGAATAAGCCACAACAACAACTTTATTAGGATCATGATCATCATTATTATCATATTTCTGACCCAAACAATGGTTGGAAGCAGGGTCTTTTTTCTTTTCTTTATTTTCTCGTCTGGGAATTGAGCTAGGAAATAGTGGAATGATTTTCGATGATGGAAGGATTATTTGGTCTTTCTGGGTATTTGGGGCCATGCAGGAATGTACATGAAATGCTAATACTATGTGTTTTGGCCTATGATGAATTAAATTTTAGTTGGAATTACTGGCTTAATATAAGTTGATGACATTTTGATTATGAGGCCTGGTTAATTTTTTATCCTTTATTTGGGAATGCGTTTGGTTTATGTGTATGATTCATATGTTTTTTCTTTGATGTGTAAAACTTATTTGACACTATAGTGGTTATCTGAATATGCATTATCTAGTAGGGAGTGATTTCAGTCTCTAGGTCTAGGATCATGGAGGATCCGGAGGGAGGCTGTTGGAGATAAACATAAGGTTTCTTGTTGTACATGTGGATGTGTTTGTGTTAGATATGGGTGGGTTTGGTAGGGTTTTTTTTTTTTTTAAATTATTATTGAGTTAAATCTCATAATTTCTCAGTCGGTGAAAGTCATTGATTTAGTTGCTTGCTTCTAAAGGAGTGAAGGTGATGCTCTGCTACCTGTTTTAATGAGCTTCCTTAATATTGTTTTATGGTGGCTATTATTCCTATTAATAATGCGCCTTTCATTCCAATCCCGTTAGCTGGTTCCACACAAATGTGCTCATGTTTCTAGTGGTGCCTTCATTTTCCTGAAAGTCGACCTTATGTTTATTTAATTTTTTATGTTCTCTAGTATTTTTCTCCTATAAGTAATTAGGATCATTTTTATAGAAATATTTAAAGGATAAACATTCTTAGTTGCTATTGGTTTCTAGCTTATTTCCTTTCTTGTTTGGTTTTGCGTGCTTTCATTGCTCTTAAGGGATTCTGCATTTATGCACCAAAGTATTTTAGTGAAGTTTTTAAAAATTTTGATGGTTTTAAAGCTTAAATTTGTCACTTCATTTTATAAGTTTTACATAATTTTTTGTATGAAAAAATGCTAAAGGTGTGAATCATGTTGAGTACAAGGATGTTATACAAAGCACTCAAATTTCTGTTAGAAAAAATGTCTATTTGACCACATCCTATTAAGTTTGGGTTGTATTATCCCTAGTGCACTTCGAATTGTACCTCGAAATCATTAAACTAAGATTGCCTTGAGCCTAGCTTGCACCAGGCCTAGAACACTTGTAATGATATATTTTATTTTGAGGGACATATTTTACAAAAAAAGAGTGGTTACTACAGGGGACATAATATGGTTTTACAATGCGGTTAAAAAATCTACAAGGGGGACATAACGCAACCTGATGGACTATCATTGAGACAAATTTCTTATTGTTTGTAGTCTGTTGAGATTTTGTTGCAATAAATCCCTATTATTTACAACAAATATTTGTTATTGGAAACCACCAAGAAATAAGCATGTTGATGAATAATGATGCTGCGTTTTTTTTTTAATTATTATTAATTATCTCAAAGAATAAATAAGCCCTAGAAAATTGAAGATTATAATTACATCATGTAGAGAATAGGGGAACTAGGAAAGTCCTGGTTATGAAATCCAAAAAGGCCACCAGATGAGCCCAGGCCCCTAGGCCCCCATGGACAAGTTGATGCACCCAGAGTCATGCGGGTCTCAATGAGCATAGTTGTCTGGATGGTCATGTGGAGGGACCCTCTGATCCAGGCACACCTAAAGGGCTGTCCGGGGTTGAACTCAGCTATGTAGGTAATCAGTCCAAGCATCTCAACTTCTTCCAATTCAATTTCCAACCTCCAAAAATCCACCTCGAACAGATATTTCACCCTGCATTCCTATCTGGACACAGTTTTCTTGGCCATAAGTGCCATTTCTACTGAGAAAAAAAAATGTAGAATTGAGAGAACCTTAGATTATGGAAATCAAGCTTAGGCTGATTTTCTACAACATAGAATGCTCAAAAGATAACCCTTTAGAAAATATTATTTTATTTTTTGTATTGATAAAGGTTGTAGTTTTAAGAAAATTATCAAGCCAAATAGAATTTTGTTAAAATTACAAATCCATGATGTTATGTGACGTATCTGGATTTTCAAAACTTAATTATCCAAGATGTAATCTAATCATGGAGTATTTACAAACCCAAGATTCATATTCATATTGAACCAATGTTAATTTGGAAACTATGTAATTTTATGAGTCACTACAATTGTGTATATATTCTTTTAGTAGGGTATTTTCTCAGAGTCACTATATTGTATATTGTGCCAGTGACAACATGCATCCGAGTTCCAAAAAAAATATCTTTAGTTAAGTACAACCATATGAGAAATGTGTATTTACCCATGACGATTATGATATGGTTATGTGCAAGGTGCATTTATTATTTTCTAGACGAGGATAGGTTCATGCTACTTTAAATTGTTGGATTGGAACTAGATTTTCCAACAGTAAGTAAGTTTTTCCCTTCTCTCTGGGATTAGCTTTTCTTTTTCCAAAACATGAAATTTAAAGCCCCACTAGATACCCCGAAACATCAAATTTGTGAACAAACCAAAATATTATCCAGGTAGCTGGATTTATTGTTGAAGATGGTCTGGGCATTGCTTGATAGTTTGACTGTGGGAAATATGCTTTTAATTATTATTTTACACTATTTTCACTGATAGATTTGAAATTATTTTTTCCCTTTTAGTTTTTTATATCCAATGCAGAAATTTAAGAAGAAACCTTTTTGGTTAGTTGATCCATGCTACACCATGTATGACTTTGGATTCTTATGTCCAAAGTGAGTTCGAAAAATGGAGATACTAGTGTTGTGAGAAAGGCATCACTTATGGAGCCTATGATTACTTCATCAAGCATATAAGGTTAGAGGAGCTAAGAAAAATTTGGAAACATGTGGTGCACAGACAGGGCCGAGAATTATCAAGGATGACTTGTGAGGATGTGAGTTTTGTGAAACACATGACTCACTAGACAATTTTTCTAAAAAGAGGAAGGATGCTAGTAGTGGGACTTTTCTGATGAGGTTATAGATGACATTAGCAGTCTCAAGAGGGCATGATTTCACCAAATGGTGCAAGAATTTTTTCTTGTAGTGAGTCAGTTGGGAATATATAGTAAGTTTGAAAAACCTCATCAAAGTGATTCACCCCTAGACCAACTAGTTCATTAAAACTTTTGACAATATTACCCTCCCCATTCTCCATTTCCCAAATAGTTCTCTTCTTAGAATTTGCAAAGTGATGAAAATAATTGGAATTTTCATCTCCAAGTTTCAACCAAGTGGCTTCCTCTTTTTATTTTTAGGGAATGATTCTAGTGTGGGAAACTTGTAGTTGAGCACAATTTATCCCTTTCTATATTGTTGTTCATAGATTGCACGAGAGGAATATCATAAAATTAGTCATGATATTGTTTGCTATTTAGTCCTATTTCATAAGTGTCAACAAGGCATCAAGGGAACAATTGAATTTCTGGTTTAAATCCCTAACTACTGTTATATGGATATTTAAAAATACAAATATGTATAGTTTATGATTGGGTAAATGGTTGTCCTTTTCATGCTTTAAGTAGGGTAACCTTGTGGTAGGATATTTGGCCTTTTTGTTTTCATATATTTGTCAAAATCAACTGTCAAAGAGTTTCATTTTTTTGTTGCTTTAAAGTATACTACCAAAGGTCAAATGCTTGGTCAATTTTGATCTTCAAAATTCTTCCAAATTTCTGAAGTGGATTACTTTGTAGTCACTACCAAATAAAGGTTTTGAAACCATTGTTTCCAGGAGTAAATATATCATGAAATTAGGCCACCCATTGCCTATAATATTGTTGATATATAGTGGGTTCTACACATATCCTTCCCCACTCTCAATAAGGCAAAAAACACTCCAAATTTATTTTCCACAATCCAAAAGGGCACTGCCCAGATTTTGTGACATGACAATAGTGTAATTTTCAAGTTTTTCGACCCATTTTCAATGCACTATAAGGATTAGGAACCTTGTTTTCATAAATTTGGTCAGAACATGTTGCGCAATTTCTTCCAAATTATGCCTCAAGTCAATTAGTTTGTGATTTTTCTGGTTATGCATTAGAAACCCAACATTGTTGTTGGAAAAAGTGTACTACAAACCATTTCATTTCATCTTTGATGCTCTGCTCTACCTATGATTGAATTTGGATTGACACTACCTTAACAAGTGTAGCTACAATTCCCTTTAGGTTGTACCAAAATAAATTCTACTCTTGAAAATGTAATCCTTCAACAGTTGAGTCTTTTTGAGGTTGAATTTACAACTATCAATAGAGATCATAGATTGGTTTAATGGGGCCACAAAACTGGCTTCTAATTTCATTTGCATTGAGTAAAACCAAGCTCGTTGTTTTTAAGGCTAGATTCAAATCATCAAGTGTCACGTTTCAGGTACAACATTTCTTATTTAAGGGCTTCAAGAGATGTCATAAATCTTATTGTTATTACTGTTGAAAGTCTCTTTACCTGAGTCACATTTTACCCATGGCCAACATATAATATTTTACAAGGCATATCTCACATGCATGATAGGGATGGCTTGTTCAGTGGACCAAAATTTGTTCCACGTTTCAACCAGGGCCATTCAATTACATGCATTTTTCTCAAAAACTTTAGGAGTACCCCATTTTTTAGGTCAACAGGAACTATGCATGTGTGGTGTCCAAGATGCATCAACAATTCAAGGAATGTGAAAAGTAACTAACAATCCTTCAAGGTCCCCTTAGTTAAGTAGGCACTAGGTTATCCAAGTGAATGATTCATGAGATGATGCTAGCATATGTGGCTTCCAAAGCCTTCAAAACTGGTTGGAACTTCCAAAGGTCATAGAACCATGAAAAAGGGCTCCAAGTGGGGTGAAAGGTTAAGAGACACCTTGAGGAACCCCCCCAAACCAAGGAAAACTCCATAAAAATGGTGGGTGCATAGGTCTGCAAATCAACGATCCATGTGTGGTCACCTCACATTTTGTGCCAACTCGATCTGTATATGTGTTGATTCTGAGCTGAAAGTGACCTTTTGTTGGAGAACTTTGTTTGCATCCCCAAAAGGAGACATCTTCTTAACCCTCAGTCAATATCCCTTTTTGTTCTATTGTAATGTTCTATGAGGTATTGTATTCCACAAAAATTCCCTCAAAATGATGCTACAAGGACTCTTCTTTTGTTTCCCATAGTACAGTCCCTTTAACATTGAAAAGTGGTCTAATTCACACATTTTTTTTGAAGTTGCGTTTATATGGTTTGAAGGAATATGTATACAACTGTAAAAATTGCTTAGAAAATTATAGTGGATGCTGCAATGAATGGGTACTGTGGTCACCTCAGGGTTTTCAGTATACAAAGGTTTGTGTACTGGTTAAAATCTCTCCAAAATGGCTCTATAACAACCTTCCAAATATGTCTATCAGTTGATTGCTCTTATTCTAGTATAAGTGTCTCATTCGCCTACAAACATAAAGCACCTTGACTAATATTTTATCGATATTTACCTAAAATTTTGGAACATACTCTTAGATGTTATTTGAAATAATGTGCTACCACAAAACTGAGGCTACTTGTCATGCTAAAAAGGGTTTCCTGGCTGCTGCTATAGATTGGTTGAATCACCTAGGAATGTCACATATTTTCTGACCCCTTACCTTATTGTTCCTACCCATGCAAAGATAACACACTGCTCTCAACGAGTTACACTTATTCATGGTGTGTTTCAGACTCCAAAATGTGTTAGATACACTCGTATACAACACACACACATAAATATATATATATATATATATATATATATATATATATATATATATATATATATATATATATATATATAGAGAGAGAGAGAGAGAGAGAGAGAGATTTTTTTCTCCATGTATACTATGATAGGTTGGCTTTGTAACAAGTTGCATGTCGGTTACCCCAACAAAAATTCTATTGTTGATGGATCATTTACAGGGTATACTTTGATGTGATTGACATGTGGGTATAGAAGGTAAATTAATTGCTACATAATACATAAGAGTGACATACAAGAATTCCTAAGCTATCAAAAAATGTTGCATTCCCCTTTTATAATTGTTTCACAGAGACTTCCTTTAAGGGTGGCTCTATCAAAATAAAAAATAAACTAGGTAGCACAATCAAACACATGAAGTTATGCATAAGGAAGCTCAATATCCTCATGTTATATTTTCTTAACTATAAATTATATTGTCCATGATGAAATTAGTGCACATGTTACTAGCATGTTAAATGAAGATTCCCTTGATCTTATAGAAAAGGTACAAAATTATTACCGGAGATGCCTCTATAGGGGCAAAATTAAGCTTGAGATGATCATCCACTTTGGGAAGGAACCCAAAATTTTCTTCTGGAATGATGCCAATAGTTTATAAATGAGAAACAAAGATCGACGACATCCCATGTGAGCTAGGCTAGGATGCAAGACAATTGTCTTGCATCCTAGCTCACTTGGGAGGTCATGCATCTTCCTTTATCCTTTATCAACTACTGCTATTATGCTATAAGAAAAATGTGAGTTCCTTCTTAAAGTGGATGATCATCTCAGGGTTTCTTCTGCCCACAAATTTTTTTCTAGGAGTCGCATCGCAATTCCGACGGTTTTTTCCCTCTCACTTCTGACGGTTGTTTCCGTCGCACTTCCGGTAGTTGTTTCCATCGCACTTCCAACGGTTGTTTCTGTCGCATTTCAGACTCTTGTTTCCATCGCTGTTATGGCCCAACCATCACAACAATGTTATGCATGTTTTTAGAATAGCTACGACTGTCGTGGCGTTTTCAACGGTTGTTTCCATCGTTGGAAAACTAGTGGAGTTGGATGCGCGAAGACATGTGTGACGATAGGCTGTCAGTATTGTGACATATTCTGGGAAGGCATCGATGTCATAATACCGACGTCTCCACATGATGTCAAAATAGCGACAATAAACAATGCGATTCAAATATATTAGGATATTCTGACACATAGGAAATAGTTAAGAATAACTTAGTCTAGTGTAGAGTTAGGTAAAGTGTGTTTCTTTACCATGTAAATTTGTAACTTATAATCTGACGGTCACGATTTGTAGTGATCCGACGGTTATCTCTTACCTCGGTATTAACGACACTTGATCCATGGCTTAACACCCGATTGGTCCATGATCTCTATTTAAAGAGCATGGAGGGTCATTTTTCTGGTAATCGTTTATGAGAGAAACATATGTAACTTTTCTTTTATATTAATAAATTCCTTGAAGTGGCTGCGTTGGCTCAGGGCGTGGACTGTTTCCCTCTTTGAGGGTTTTAACCACATGATTATACTGGTGTACTGATTTGTGATCTGTTTGTGAGCAGTGACCTTTGGTTCTTGATCTACAGAACTTACCCTGTAAATTCCTACATGGTATCAGAGCTATTTTGAGGGCCGCGTCCATTGTTGATCAAAATCCGAAGCCGGTTTGACTGCATGCGAATGACGATTTTTAGATCTACTATTTATGAACATTTTTGTCGGAGAATACCCGCTGTGTTCGAGCGGCCCTCACATGTTGAGGAACGCTTGCCCTGGCGTTAAAAGGTTTTCGAACGCTTCGGTTATGTCGCTTAGATCCTGGAGGTATAAAGACCATTTTATAAGTTAATACAATAGTTATGCTGGTTTTGTTTTTTTTCCTGTATTGCTGCATTTTTTATCACCGGATCTATACCCTTGTCCGTGTATGTTTTGTGTGCCTACATTTGGCAACTAAGGTTATAAGGGATTTTTTATGAGTGTATATTTTTTTTCCTCGCTTCTCATGATTCTTTGAATTGCAAATATAGTGCTGATAGTTGCTGGTAAGGGTAACCGAGAATCTAACATTCTACCGTAAGGCTTTGCATTTCATTTTTTTTCTCTTTTTTGTGCAGGAAAAGGCACACACACCACCCCCCAATAATAATAATAATAATAATAACCCCCCCTTCCTCCTTTCTAAAATAACATAATCCTTTTACTATCTCACTTTGTGAGGGGTTAGTTTATGAGATAATAATAATAATAATAATAATAATAATAATAATAATAATAATAATAATAATAATCCCCTCTTCCTCCTTTCTAAAATAACATAATCCTTTTACTATCTCACCTTGTGAGGGGTTAGTTTATGAGAATAGAGGTCTTGGGTTCAAGTTTCCTTCTCAAGCTTCTTTTGTAAAAAGTTTTTGTTCAAAGGGGCGGTTTTTTTTTTTAAAAGCCGCACTTCATCCTGTTTCCGTAACTATTCGGCATCTACAACTCAATTTTTTCAAAAGGCATAACTTCTTCATTCGGAAGCCGTTTTTCGAGCCTTCTTAAGGTTTTATTTATTTGCTGGATCTATACCCTCTTCTCTGTGTATGCTCTTTGTTGTGCGCTCCGTGCGATCTTGGCAAATCAGAAACAGGAAAAAGGGATTTTTTTGCTATGTATGCTCTTTCCCCGCGTCTCTGTGCGATCTCGGGAAATCAGAAATAGTGAAAAAAGTGATAGTTGCTGGTAAGGGTAACCGAGAATCTAACATTCTACCGTAAGGCTTTTCATTTCATTTTTTTTCTCTTTTTTGTGCAGGAAAAGGCACACACACCACCCCCCAATAATAATAATAATAATAATAATAACCCCCCCTTCCTCCTTTCTAAAATAACATAATCCTTTTACTATCTCACTTTGTGAGGGGTTAGATAATAATAATAGTAATAATAATAATAATAATAATAATAATAATAATAATAATAATAATAATAATAATAATAATAATAATAATAATAATAATAATAATAATAATAATAATAATAATAATAATAATAATAATAATAATAATAATAATAATAATAATAATAATAATAATAATCCCCCCTTCCTCCTTTCTAAAATAACATAATCCTTTTACTATCTCACTTGGTGAGGGGTTAGTTTATGAGAATAGAGGTCTTGGGTTCAAGTCTCCTTCTCAAGCTTCTTTTGTAAAAAGTTTTTGTTCAAAGGGGCGGTTTTTTTTTTTAAAAGCCGCACTTCATCCTGTTTCCGTAACTATTCGGCATCTACAACTCAATTTTTTCAAAAGGCATAACTTCTTCATTCGGAAGCCGTTTTTCGAGCCTTTTTTTTTTGAAACGGCCTAATTTTTCGAGATCTTTCCATTGGAGAAGTTAGTTTCAACTTTTCTCAGCTTCAATTGTTTAAAAAAAAATGGAAAATGCATGCCTGGTTATTCTTAACAACACCAATTATTTCCAATGGCTACCTCACATGGTAGATATACTTAGAAGTAAAGGGCTTTATAGAATAGCCACAGGGCTAGAAGCTAAATATTCTGATGATGATAAAGTTGCTAAATGGTAAAATAAACAAGATCAAGCACGAGGGTTGATAGGAATGTCCATTGCTCAAGATCATCGATTTCATATCCTTCACATTGACACCCCTCATGAAGCCCTGGACAAGCTAAATACTGTCTTTGGCATTCAAAATCAAATTAGGGCCCATTAGCTTGAAAATGAATTGCTTACTTTGGACCCTAATAATTTATCCTCTATTGAAGATTTTTTGTCCAAATTCAAGACCCTCAGAGTTCTTTTAGAAGGTTGTAAGGTCAAAAAGGAAGATGTTAGCCTCATCTATTGCATTCTTACTAAGCTTGGCCCTACATACTCTGTTTTTGTTTCCGCCTTCCATTCCACTAGAGAAGCAATAATTTCTTCGGGAACCACCTACAAGAATCCCTCCTTTGATGCCTTTTGTGATTCTTTGATAAGAGAACAAGAAACAAATTTACACCTTGGTCTTATCACTGCTGGAAACGCTTCTAAGAAAGCCTTAGCAGCCTAGCATCAATCATATCAAAAGAATCCCAAGAAGCAGTATCCTAAAAAGTATGGTCCGAAACAAAACAAGGGTCCTAAGCAATTTCAACCACAAACTAAAAAAGCAACTCACCAAAATGATAAGGCATATAAAAACAAAGAAAAGAAGATAGATAGACATTGCAACTTTTGAAATCGTGATGGCCATTTAGATTCCAAATGTTTTAAGAAGATGGAAGCCTTAGAAGCAGCAATGAATAAGCACAACATCAATTTGGAGCACTCTTCACCTTCATCTTCAGGCATGGCAATTTCTTCTTGTGCTTGTCAAGCATCAAGATCTGGTTATGCATTAAATGTATCTTCTTCTTCCCATTCTCATGAGTGGCTCATTGATTCTGGAGCTTCTTACCACATGGCTAAAAATAAATCCATGTTTTCTTCTTTAAACGATTGTAACACCAAACATATTTATGTTGGTGATGATATATCTCTTAGTGTTGTATGATATGGAACCATTCATCTAGATAATGGTCAGTTTAATGATGTACTATGTGTTCCTACCTTGTCATGCAACCTTCTATCTGTTTATCAGATAACTCATTCAGGTGAAGGGAAAATAGTAGAATTATCACCTCATGATGTTGTAATCAAGGACCTCCAAGATCCTAAACACATTTTAGCTACTGGAATTGCTGATGATTCCACAAGGTTGTATAAGTTTGAAAACTTTGGGTCATCATCTCTTCCCTTGGTTTTTGTTGCTCATAATGATGATGTGAGCAAACTTTGGCATGAGTGATTTGGTCACTTAAACTATCACTCTCTTCAAACTCTATTTAAGGAAAATATGGTGACGGGTCTTCCTATGGTATCTTGCCGAGATGGTGTTTGCTCCAGATGTGTACTTGAAAAACATCATCGCGATAGTTTTGACAAACGTGCCTCTTGGCATCGCTCAATTTCTATGTACTTGTGCATTATCGATTTATGTGGCCGATCGTTTTCTTCTCTCAATAAAAGTAATTTTAATCTCATTGATGATTTTTCTAGACGCACTTGGTATATTTTCAAAAACTCAACAGGAATTTTATCATGCCCTGCCCTTAAGGCCTTCGAGAACAATCTGGACATCAAATTCTTAAGTTAAGATCAGAAAATGGAGGAGAATATGTTAACAACAAATTTATCAACTTCTGCACTAAGCATGGAATTCAATTGCAACATACCGTTCCATATACTCCACAACAAAATGGTGTAGCTAAAAGGAAGAATCATGCCTTAAATGAAATCACTAATTGTATGCTTCAATCTAACGGACTTGGTCTCAATTTTTGGGCATAAGCCATTAACTGTGCAAATTACATAGTAAATCGCACTCCTTCTAAGGTTTTAAATAATATAACTATAGAAGAATCTTGGAGCTCAATCAAACTATATGTAAGTCACTTTTGCATTTTTGGAAGTGATGCTTGGGCCCATATTCCAGATGCGAAACATAAAGCCTTAGAACTCAAGATTAAGGCAGAACTCAAGACAGCAAATGTATTTTTTTGGGATATTCTCAAGGTGTCATGACACAGATTTCTTCAAAATGCAAACACAAAAATATAATCATTAGAAGAGATGTAAAATTTGATGAAAATATATCATCCTGCGAGCCTAGTTAGGTGGGTGTGCCACCTTTGGCCTGCGAGCCTGATTCGGCATATGTGCCACCTCTTTCTCTCTCTTCTATTTTTAATAGAATTCCTTCTAGTTTAGATGATGAAAGCGAGGATAAAAATCCTCCTCCACTTCTTTAAATGATTCCTTTTACTCCACAGCTTCCAAGATGGGTCCGCTCTACTTAGGATGCAGCAGGTTCTCTTGTAGGTGACCCTGTCAATCGACGACGTACATGTTCTCAGTTCGAAAGAGCCTCTTCCTTACTGGCCTGCCTGCAAATGATCCACAAACTCAAATAGTTTTCCGCCGTCATCCGCATTGGGATGAAGCTATGAATGAAGACTATCGTTCCTTATTGGAAAATGATACTTGGGATCTTGTTCCTCTTCCGAAAGGAAGAAAAATTGTTAGATGCAGACGTGTTTACAAAACAAAGTTTGGACCAGATGGAAAAGTGGATAGACACAAAGCTTGTCTTGTTGCTAAATTATTTTCACAAGTTGAAGGCATTGACTATACTAAAACCTTCTCCCCTGTTTCCAAAATGAATTCTATCCGCCTTGTTCTTTCCCTTGCTAACTCTTTTAAATGGGAAGTCCATCAGATGGATGATAAATCCGCCTTCTTACATGGAGATTTGCATGAATAAATCTACATGGAACAACCCCCTGGATTTATCCAAAATGACTCAACTTTGTTTGTCGCCTTAGGAAATCTCTCTATGGTCTCAAACAAGCTCCTCAGGCTTGGTATGCCAAAATGGATAGATTTCTATTAGACAATGGCTTTTCTAGGTTTCATTCTGACAACATTGTCTACACCAAGAAAGTGGGTAAGTCCTTCACCATCCTTGTTATTTATGTCGATGATCTTATCCTTACTGGTACTAATCCAAACCATATATAAACCATGTGAAGTCTAGCCTCAGAAAGAAGTTTGAAATGACAGACTTGGGACACTTGCATTATTTCCTTTGTCTTCAAGTCTTGCAATCCAAGGAAGGCATTACCCTCTCTCGGTCCAAGTGTGCTTGTGATATTCTACACCACTTTCACATGGAAGAATGTAAGTCTGCCCCTTCTCCCTTTCAGTCTGGATTCAATATTTCAGTCAACTGTACTACCCCTAAAGTTGATGCTACCTTATACCGTCAACTTGTTGGTAAAATTTTGTATCTAACCCATACCCATCCTGACCTTTCCTTTGTCATTGGTCTTGTCACTCGGTTTATGCACCAACCTCATGAAAGTCACTGGAAAGAAACTAAAAGAATACTTCAATATATTCGAGGTACAGTTCAGTTTGGGATTCATTACAGTGCAGGGGCATCTCCCTTGTTGATTGGTTTCACTGATTCTGATTGGACTAGTGACCCTGATGATCGGAAGTCCACTACAGGATATGTATTCACTCTTGGTTTAGGACCTATTACTTGGTCTTGTAAGAAACAAAGTGCCATATCCCTTTCTTCAGTAGACGCAGAGTATCGTGGTGCAATTGAAGCCAGCAAGGAAGCCATGTGGCTTCGTCAGATCCTTTCTGAATTTGGTCTTCATCGGTAGCATCCAACTACACTTTGGTGTGATAATCAGAGTGCCATTAAACTACGTAAAGATCCAGTTTAGCATTAGCATATGAAACACATTGAACTCCACATACACTTCATCCGAAAGCTCATTCATGATCATGTTCTTGAAGTGCAGTATTGTCCGACCAATGATCAAGTAGCCGATATTCTCATTGCTCTTTGAAGGCAATGTCATCAAACTTCGATCCATTCTTGGAGTCTGGTGAAAGTTTTCATTAAGGGGGATAGGCTCTTAATGTTCTTCCTTCTCCTATTGTGTTTTCTCTTTTTGTAAATCCTTCAATCCTATCCCAATTTGTTTCATGGGGAAGTAGGATATTTCAAATACATAGAATAGTCTCCTTTTTGTGTCACCTTGTAAATCCTTCAATCCTATCCCAAGTTGTTCTTAAGGGGGGATGCTAGGATATTCCGACACATAGGAAATAGTTAAGAATAACTTAGTCTAGTGTAGAGTTAGGTAAAGTGTGTTTCTTTACCATGTACATTTGTAACTTATAATCCGACGATCACAATTTGTAGTGATCCGAAGGTTATCTCTCACCTTGGTATTAACGACACTTGATCCGTGGCTTAACACCTGATTGGTCCATGATCTCTATTTAAAGAGCATGGAGGGTCATTTTTATGGTAACCGTTTATGAGAGAAACATATGTAACTTTTATTTTATATTAATAAATTCCCTGAAGTGGCCATGTTGGCTCAGGGCGTGGACTGTTTCCCTCTTTGAGGGTTTTAACCACGTGATTATACTGGTGTATTGATTTGTGATCTGTTTGTGAGCGGTGACCTTGGGTTCTTGATCTACAGAACTTACCCTGTAAATTCTTACAAAATATTGAATAAATGAAGACGTGTGTCATGTCTAGTGTCACTCTATCAACAATTATTAGAAGTTTCACATACGTGATAGTATAGGAAATGACGTTTTTCCCAACCTCAAAGTGTCACTCTTGGGACACCTATGTATTTCAATTGAGAAATTTTGGCCGTCGAAAATTGGGCCAAATATGCTAGCCAAATCTGGAGCTTTGGTAGCTCGCTGGATGCTTTAGAGATAACCTCCTCCAGCTTCTGTCGCTATGCTACTTCAGCGACGCACTCTTGAACATCAAGTTTATTTTCCTCAACCATGCTCTGTTGTTATTTCGTAACATCCTGACTGATCAGGAGGGCCCACTTCTCCCTAATATTTAGTTCCTCATCAATGCCCTAGTGGATTTCATGTAAATCCCACAGTTTCATCGTAATGAGATTCAGTGTTGTATTTTTCCAAAAGGCCACCCACGTTAGCTCCTCCGTCATGTCAAAACATAGTTTAAATGTAGGGATAGGCACTGTGCGGGTATCAGATATTAGTGCCAAATCGTGCATAGTTATTCTTGTTCCGACCTGTGCTCCATTTGGTTGAACCATGCTCACTTGCAATTCGCTCATGCTTTCCTGAACAATTCTTGTCTGCACTTGCAAGTCTTGCAAGCCCTTGTGAACATCTGCCAACACTCTCTTATATTGCCCTTCAATACTGCCCCATAAGTGCTCAGTGGCCTGCTTCAAGATATCACCAATTTCATCAAGGTCCCCTTCAATAAGGACTGACCAAACTTCGAATTTGTTCACATGCCGCCCTTCTATGGTTGTCTTCACTTGGTGGTAAATGGAAAAGTTGGATCTGTGTCGAGATCACCACCAAGAATATCATCCCCTCATATGTCCAAAATCTCTATATCATGTTCTGTCTCAACAAAGAATGTGACCTTCGTGTCCTTCTGTCCTGGTATCTTAGTGGGATTCACCCCACTTGTTCCTAAATACTCTGTGCCTTCAGGTAGAAGAGTTAACCAATCACTCGGCCAATGACTGATTATGGCCTCCACATCTTCTTCCTTGACCAGGTAAAAAATTCTGTACCATACCCGCAGGAGGTCCTTCTTCGCTTGAATGTGTATATGATGGAAGTCTGATTTGGACTCCGCTACTTGGAGATATTGTGCCACAATTCTTGGTGATAACCAAGAATTTTGGTTTAATCACTGTTCACAAGCTCATCTCAAATCCTACCCAAAAAACTCTATTAGCCATAACCCTCAATGGCTCTGCCGAATGCCATCCTGAAGCATATCTAGTTGCTTCGCATAAATCAGGGTTCACGGTGTTAAACTGCGACTCCTTAGGTTCTTGCCACTCCATCAAAATGAGAAGCAGAAGCCACGCATAGTGTACCTTCTTGCCTTCTTCTTGTGCCAATATACAATTGGCGAGGAATTAAACACATAAGTATCCTACCGAGTTATAAACTACGCCCTTGCAGCACTCTGTAGCTAAATCTATGACAAGTGCAAAAGCTTCCTCTCCACGAATTTTCCTCCTAATCATCCCTACAAGGATGTGTGAAACAAATCATACAATTATGTCTGAGATGGGTTTAATTAAAGATAACTGTTGGTTCCCTTGGTCATCTCATAGTCGTTCTTCATCTTATCCGCGAGCTGCTTATCTTATCTTTTACCCACAAAAGCCTTCATAGGGTCCGACCTAAGGTAAGGAAGGGCCATAATTCTCCTTATGAGCGTCTTAGTAATGGGGATCTTATTCCCCAGCCAAAAACAGTCATCATGCACTAAGGCCATCAATTGATGCACACACATAGTGTTGATTGTACTACACTTGAAGTGTGGTACATACAACATATTGTGTATCCCGAACTCCTGGATACCCTTCACCCATTTCATTGGATCCAATTGCATTATTTCTCCTTTGTAGGTATGCTCACACAAATATCTACTAGGATCAAATTGTGGGAATTTTATTTGACCATTAAAATCCCAATCTACCATCCTGAGCTGAGGCACCCTGGCTAGCAACTCTCCTTCCACCGGAACCTCTTCTAGAATCAATGGTGTAAACACCTTGTACTTCAATGTGTCAAGATCTTTCACCGACTTATTAGCCTTCGTCTTCCATGGAAAAATATATGGAGGAAGCCTAGAGATAGGCTCAACCTCCTTAGCATCAATCTCTAATGGGACTTCTTATTATTTGTCTTCATATGAATCTATCTCCATGGCCTTCTTCTGCTGATCCTGAGCTCCCTTATTCCGCTGTTCTTGTGAGGTTTTCTTCTAGGGCGACTGCCTGATTATTGTATTCTTAGGTTTTGTGGATGGTGTTGCGTTCGTAGTCATCTGCCTTCTAAGCGACCTCGACCCTATAGCTATTACTAGCAGTGTGGACGTCATGGTGTGATCTACTCCTGGTCAAATTCTATGGTTGAGACCTTTCATGATCAATTCTTCTCTCAATGATGCGAAACTGTACTCCATCATGCAACAAATCCCTCAGCTCTCTTGCATAAAACAACTCTCACTTATAAAACTGGGTGCAAAAAGTGTTCAAATGGGAGCAAGATCCCTTCTTTATAGAAAATTTCAAATTCAAATCATATCATCACCTTTAGATACTCCTCATAAATATTGATTTGGTGGCATATTTTCCAAGTTATGCCCATTAATTGCATCCCTTCCACTCGTTTTAACGGCCAAGTCATTGTCCAATAAAATTTTACTGCTCTAATGGTAAAATTTTGGATGAAATCCATAATTCTCATCCCCTCAGTGAAGTCTTGCCTCCCTCAGCACAGTAACCTCTAACTGCGTCGTATTTCAGACTGTCACTCAATACTGTAACTATGTTGAATCCAGGGCCACCAACAAAATCCTTATGTGTTTGGTCATCTTGTTACCTACAAATATCCTCCCCAATACAAGCTTGTTGTCTGGGTCTGTCAACATTCTTAGCTCCTTGGTAATGCTAAGTAATCCTACTTTAATTCCTTGAAGAGCTTCACTAATGCATTCCCAACCATTAGCGAAGTTATAAGTTAACACAAACCCATCTATCATCTCATCCCAATCCACAGTTACATGGTGCAACTCTGTTTGAAGGTACCATTGTTGAGGTATCGTATCCAAAGAGTGAAAGAACATGTTCACCCATTCTTTCTGAGGTTCGACACTCCAGGTTCAGTCTAGAAAGCTAAGTTCTCGCGAGGATCCTTCTGATCATCATACTTCTCCACAGTCTTCGTATCAACCTAACCAAATCTCAGCCTTATCATCTTACAAAAATTCTTCTATCCTTTGAAGGTTACCTTGTGCGCGCCCCACCATTGGGCTGGTGTATACCTCAATGCGAAGTCCAAAGCTTCGTATATCTAGTCCTCAGGTACATTTTTCTCAAATTCCTCCAAAAATAAGACAAGATTTCCCATCCCATCGTAAAAATGCAAGCCAAGATTTTCTCACCTGACACAGTGAAGAGATCTAGTAAAACTATTACAACATTTAGTTGTTACTTCATGCAAATGATTCTATCAATGCTCTAGCTCTTCATCAGAATCTGAAATGCATGAACTATCATTCTCCCAACAAATTCTACCATCCACAGTGGCATTGATCCAATAGTTATCCTGTAGAGTGAGCTTCTATATCTGATCAATCTCAGAATCTCCATACTTCTGATAGACAGGATCTGTATAGCACACACCTTCACATGGATCCAATGGCACAACAACTTGGGTACCATTGTTCTCAAAGATCATCTACCTCTTCTTCAAGTTGATTATAGCATCCATGTCACAAGCCTAGTCAAATCCCAACAATGCAGGATATGGATTACTATAATCAACAATATCAATCACTTCGAAGCTGACCATAACACTAGCTCCATCAATATTTATGCTAATCCCCTGCAATTTCCCCATATGAATGATCTTCTGTTGATTTTCCATCCTTAGTTGAATTTGTGACCATTGCAACTTAGACCTTCCCATCCACTCCCATGTCTGCTTTGGAAAAATGTTGGCATTACATCTGAGATCCAAAATTACTTGATCCATCTCATAATATCTAATTTGCGTAGTCAACTACATCTCCCAACTGATTCTTTTCTTTTTTTACATACTTTGTTTATTGTACGTTGTTCCATCTGCAACATTTCCTTTCCAGTGCAGTTATCTATCAGCTCCTACAACCCTCTGGTCCCTTAGAAATTTCATACACGTCTGTAAGAAGGATGCCAAGATAGACTGATCAACTTCCTTTACTTCAACATTCTCCTTAAGCTTGTTATCCAATGGAAACAATTGTCTCTTCGTGGTAGGTAGAAAATATTTAGGGGTCATAAACGTCTGCCTTGCTTCCATGAATGTTTATTTCTCGCACTGCACATGAAATCCAACATTATTGTATTCATCTTTCCTTACCTAGGTCTCTGTCACAAGCTTTTTCCCTTCGGTACAGTCTCCTTCGGTATTCATACCATTGTGCGTTACTATGTTAACGCTTGGATCTTCTTGGCGTGGTTCAAACCTCATCATTTTCATATTCTGATCTGGCTGCTGGTTTCACTTCTCCTGCATTTTAGCTAACAAAATGGGACAATCTTCAGTTTCGTGAAAAAATTCTTGACAATACTTACAGTAAGCCACAATAGGATTATGATAGTCCCTAGAGAAATGTCCATCTTGTCCGCAGTTGTAACATATCATCTGGCCTCATCCACGACCTTTGATTCCTCCTCAGTCATGCCCTCGACCTAGGAGTCCTCCTCGCGCAGTCAATGAACCCGAAGCTTCGTGGTCTTCTACCTACCTTCGATATGAGCCAAGACTGTTCTACATCATTAGATCATAGATCTGACAATGTTGCTCATCATGTCCCATAGAAATGCAGAAATGGCAAAACAATTTCTTCGATGATTTGATAAAATATTACAACAGGTGACAATAGTCCGTGTAATGTTGGCCTACAACTTCACATAAGCTACACCATACGTGGGGCCCTACAATTGGCCTTGTGCTTGATTCAAGCTTCAATGGATTCGAATATTCTCTATAAACATGGCACTGCTCTGTATAGTGAACCTATGATTTACACTTGATACACCAGACTTACGACCTTATATCAAGGCAAGCCTCCTTTCCCTTTAGATCTTGGAGCTCCATATGCAAGCCCACCAACTGAGTCTGAATCTGTTTTACCCCTACTCTTGTATCAACTGTTGGCAAAGATTCCAACTTCATCGCTATCTTGAATGCTTTAGCTTGAGTGGCAACCTTCTGTTGTGATAATGGAAATTTGAGATGAGGCAATAACGCAACAATGAACCATTCTCTATGTTTCTCATCCGGGATCTTAAATCTAATTTGGCTCAACATCATCTTGAATCACTGATCTACCTCCCATATGGTCTCAGTAGCTAGTTTCTTAATCTCCTTGATCTCCATGATACACTGGGACTGCGACTTTGGTTTTTTGAATTCACCATTCAATGTGGTATTTATCTCTGCCAAAGAAGCATTTTCATTCATCGTAACATATTTCATGTACCAATACAATTCTTTATCTTGCAACGTAGTAACCAACTGTGATTTTTTCATGTTTTGACCAATAACATTCTGAAAACTTTATATCGCTTCTACGAACCAAAAATGTTCATGACCATATGTTTCCTGGAACACAGGCATGTTCAGGGGTTGGGCCACGGTGAATGGGGGAGGTGGAGGTGGAGGAATACAATGGAATAGAGTGATGACGGGGGTGAAACGCTGGGGGATATCTGCGGTGTTCTGCTGACTCTCATATCTTAGACTTCTTTGGGTAGTGGGGTTGCTTTATATTTCTCCAGAACCAAACAACAAAATATATTCTTTTCAATGTATGTTCCCCAACTAGTCCAAAATTATTTTCTGCTTTGCGTAGCACCAGGTTCTCTTTCTTCATGGATCAATTCAATTGAATTCGAAGTACACCCTTTTCACACAATAGCATTTTAATCCAGAAATTCTGTGAATTCAAGTACTTACCTAATATTTGATATTTTTCTTAGATGGAATTCACATCCATCTATCCCTCAGTTAGATCTCGGTCTCAAAAACAAGACCATTTGATGGCTTAATGGGGCCTATAACCAGGTTTGAAGTGACTACGTAGTCCAAGAAATCCACTATTACCATCCCTTTCAGCAACGATTTGCTTGTGCAGATCGGAGTATCACTCGAGGCAATATAGGGGGATTCTAGAACTAGATTTCTCCATCTAGAGGGATAGAGGATTATGTATTTATGGCTTTTACTTCTTATCATCTCTTCGCAGATCAAATCTATCGATACTATAAGAGTCGTTCAACACATCTATTCAACTCACTACATACTGCGTGATCTTACTTAGTTATGCATTAAATAAAGTAAATAACAATAAACAAGACTGATCTATTCAATTATAGATCTAAACCCTCATTCAACATATACAATTATAAATAGTAAGGAAAAATCAAACACATCAATACAACTAAGATCTTCTTAAGAGTTCTTTCATTAACAGCCAAATCATTCTCATACATTCAATTTCACCTTGTGCACATAGCTGTAGGGGTATGTACACACAAATGCATACTTCCTAAGGTATCCGTGCACACAACTGCAGAAGCCTTTTCTCTAAACCAAAACAGAGACTCTGACTCAAAACAACCTTACATCCAAATGCATTTCATCAACTTCTACTTGACTGCATATGACTTATATCTAGAATCCTTATATGGATTTTGAATTTACAATACCATGGTCCAAAACCATGGAAAGAGTCCAAAGTTCACAAAATATCCCATACCATTATGTAATAAGGGGTTTTGACCCACCCCAAATCCCCTATGACTCAAAAATAGACTTTGCGCTGCACGTTGTGCTCCTCGATCTGCGTGTATGAATTTACAAGGTAAGTTCCTTAGATCAAACACCAAAGGTCACCACTCACAAACATATCACAAATTAGTACACCAATATTTAATGTGGTTAAAACCCTCGAAGAGGGAAACAATCGACGACCTGAGCCAACACGACCACTTCAGGAAATTTATTAATATAAAAAGGAAAATTTACATAAGTTTCTCTCATAAACGGTTACCGGAAAAATGACAATCCATGCTCTTTAAATAGAGATCATGGACTAATCGAGAGTTAAGCCATAGATCAAGTGTCGGTAATACTAAGGGGAGAGTGAACCATCGAATCACTACATATTGTGACCGTCACATAATAAGTTATAGATGTACATAGTAAAGAAACACAATTTACCTAACTCTACACTTGACCAAGTTGTACTTAACTATTTCCTATGTGTCGGAATGTCCTAACATCCCCCCTTAAGAACAACTTGGGATAGGATAGAAGGATTTACAAAGGTGACACAAAAGGAGACTATTTCCTATGTGTCGAAATATCCTAACATCCCTCCTTAAGAACAACTTGGGATAGGATTGAATGATTTAAAAAGGTGACACAATAGGAGAAGGAAGGAGGCATCAGAGCCTAATCCCCCCTTAATGATAAATTTCCTAAACTCCAAGCATAGATCCAAGTTTGGTAAACTTCACTTCTGTGAGAGCCTTTGTAAAGATATCGACAACTTGATCATTGGTTGAACAATACTGCACTTCAAGAACACGATCATCAATGAGCTTTCTTATGAAGTGTATATGAAGCTCAATGTGTTTCATACGCTGATGCTAAAATGGATCTGTGCATAGCTGAATGGAACTCTGATTGTCACACCAAAGTTTAGTTGGATGCTGCTGATGAAGACCAAATTCAGATAGAATATCATGAAGCCACATGGATTCCTTGCTGGCTTCAACTCCACCACGATACTCTGCTTCTGCTGAAGAAAGAGAGATGGCACTTTGTTTCTTACACGACCATGTAATAGGTCCTGAACTAAGAGTGAATACATATCCTGCAGTAGACTTTCGATCAACAGGGTCACCAGCCTAATTAGAATCAGTGAAACCAATCAACAATGGAGATGCTCCTACATTGTAATGAATCCAAAACTGAATTACACCTCCAATATATCGAAGTATTATTTTCGCTGCTTTCCAGTGACTTTCATGAGATTGGTGCATAAACCGAGCAACAAGGCCAATGACAAATTCAAGGTTAGGGCAAGTATGGGTTAGATACATAAGTTTACCAAAAATTTGACAGTATAAGGTAGCATCAAATTCAGGGGTAGTACAAGTGACTGAAAGCTTGATTCCAGACTGAAAGGGAGAAGGGGTTGGATTACAGTCTTCCATGTGAAAGTGGCGTAGAATATCACAGGCATACTTAGACTGAGAAAGGGTAACACCTTCTTTGGATTGCAAGACTTGAAGACAAAGTAAATAATGCAAGTGCCCTAATTCTGTCATTTCAAACTTCTTTTTGAGGCTATACTTCACATGATTTATATGGTTGGGATCACTACTACTAAGGATAATATCATCAAAATAAAGAACAATGATGATGAAGAACTTACCCACTTTCTTGGTGTTGATAGTGTTGTCAGAATGACACCTAGAAAAGCCATTATCTAAGAGAAATTTATCCATTTTGGCATACCAAGCCTGAGGAGCTTGTTTGAGACCATAGAGAGACTTCCTAAGGCGACAAAAAAGGCTAGAGTAGTTTTGGATAAAGCTAGGGGGTTGTTCCATGTAGATTTATTCATGAAAATCTCCATGTAAGAAGGTGGATTTAACATCCATCTGATGGACTTCCCATTTAAAGGAGGTAGCAAGGGAAAGAACAAGGTGGATAGAATTCATTTTGGAAATATGGGAGAAGGTTTCAGTATAGTCAATGCCTTCAACTTGTGAAAATCCTTTAGCAACAAGATGAGCTTTATGTCTATGCATTTTTACATTTGGTCCAAAATTTGTTTTGTAAACCCATTTACATCTGACAAGTTTTCTTCCCTTTGGAAGAGGAACAAGATCCCAAGTATCATTTCCAATAAGGTCTGATATTCTTCATTCATAGATTCATCCCAATATGGATGACCTAAAGCTTCTTCAAAGGTGTTTGGATCAAGATTTTCTGGAACTTGAACCAATAAGGAAGTGGCTCTATTGAACTGAGAACGTGTATGATGTCGATCTGCTGGGTCACCTGCAAGAGAACCTGCTGCAACTCGAGTAGAGAAGACCCATCTTGGAAGCTGTGGAGTTGAAGAAATATCTTCAAGAGGTGGAGGAGGATTTTCATCATTGCTGTCATCATCTGAACTAGAATAAATTATACAAAAAATAGAAGAGACAGAGAGAGATGGCACATATGCTGAATCAGGCTCGCAGGCCAAAGGTGGCACACTTGCCAAACTAGGCTCACAGGCCGATATATTTTGATCAAATTTTACATATCTTCTAATGATTATATTTTTAGATTTTGGTTGAAGAAGTTTTTATCGTTTGACATCTTCAGAATAGCCAACAAAAATGCATTTTTCTCTCTTAGGTTCTAAGGCTTTATGTTTTGCATCTAGAATATGGGCCCAAGCATCACTTCCAGAAACACGAAAGTGACTTACATCTGGTTTGATTGAGCTCCAGGATTCTTCTGGAGTTATATTCCATAAAACCTTAGTAAGAGTGAGATTTACTATGTAATTTGCACAGTTAATTGCTTCTGCCCAAAATTTGAGACTAAGTCCTTTAGATTGAAGCATACAATTAGCCATTTAATTTAAGGTCTGATTCTTCCTTTCAGCTACACCATTTTTTTGTGGAGTATATGGACAATATGTTGCAATTTAATGCCATGCTCAGTGAAAATTTTGATAAATTTTTTGTTAACATATTCTCCTCCATTTTCTAATCTTAACTTAAGAATTTGATGTCTAGATTATTTCTCAACAAAGGCCTTAAAGGCCAAGAACATGCTAAAAAATTCACTCTTGAGTTTTAAGAAGTATACCCAAGTGCACCTGGAAAAATAATCAATGAAATTTAAGAAGTACTTGCAACTAGAGAAAGAAAAAACAGGAAGTGGACCACATAAATCACTGTGTACCAGATGCAAAGGTCCTCAAGTGTGCCAAGAGGCACATTTTTCAAAACTATCCCGATGATGTTTTCCGAGTACACATCTCGAGCAAACAATATCTCAGAAAGATACCATAGGAAGACTTGCCACCATATTTTCTTTACATATAGTTTGAAGAGAGCAATAGTTTAAGTGACGAAATAGCTCATGCCAAAGTTTGCTCACTTCATCATTATGAGCAACAAAAACGAAGGGAAGACATGATGACCCAAATTTTTCAAACTTATACAACCTTGTGGAATCATCATCAATTCCAGTAGCTAAAATATGTCTAGTATCTTTGAGGTCCTTGATTAAAACATCATGAGGTGATAATTCTACTATTTTCTCTTCACCTAAATGAGTTATCTAATAAACAGATAGAAGGTTGTAGGACAAGGTAGGAACACATAATACATCATTAAACTGACCATTATATAGATGAATGGTTCTAGATCCTACAACACTAGAGATATATCATCATCAACATAAATATGTTTGGTGTTACAATCATTTAAAGAAGAAAACATGGCTTTATTTTTGGCGATGTGGTAAGAAGCTCCAAAATCAATGAGCCACTCATGATAATGAGAATAAGACGATACATTTAATGCATAACTAGATCTTGATGCTTGAGAACCACAAGAAGAAAGTGTTATCCCTAAAGATGAAGTTAAAGAGTTCTCCAAATTGTTGTGGTGCTTCTTCATTGATGCTTCCAAGGCTTCCATATTCTTAAAACATTTGGACTCTACATGGCCATCACGATCACAAAAATTGCAATGTCTATCTATTTTCTTCCCTTTGTTTTTATTTTCCTTATCAGTTTGGTGAGTTTCTTTTTCATTTTGCGGTTGAAATTGCTTAAGACCCTTGTTTGGTTTAGGACCATTCTTTTTAGGATACTGATTCTTGGGATTCTTTTGATATGGTTGCTATTGGGCTGCTAAGGCTTTCTCAGAAGTATGTCTAGTGTTGATAAGACCAAGGTGTAAGATTTTTTCTTGTTATATTATCAAAGAATCACAAAAGAAATCAAAAGAGGGGGACTTTTAGGCTGTTCCTTAAGAAATGAGGGTTCTCTAATGGAATGGAAGGTGGAAACAAATACAGAGTATGCAGGTCCAAGCTTAGAAAGAATGAAATAGAAAAGGCTACCATCTTCCTTTTTGACCTTACAACCTTCTAAAAGAAGTCTAAGGGTCTTGAATTTGGACAAAAAATTCTTCAATATAGGAGAAATTATTGGGGTCCAAAGTAAGAAACTCATTTTCAAGCTGGCAGACCCTAATTTCATTTTGAATGCCAAAAATAGTATTTAGATTTTTCATAGCTGCATTAGGGTGTTAATTTCTTGGATATGAAATCAAAGATCTTGAGTAGTGGAAATTCCTATGAACCCTCGTGCGAAGGTGATAGTTTGGTTGTTGGAAGTAGCTCCTTGTATGGCTGGTTTATATGCTTCTAAAACCCCTGCATTTGTCCTAGTCCTTTACTCGGAGAGCATGGATTACTTTGTTCTATATACCTTGATGTTACTTTGACCATCTTTGATTTCCCATTTAGCGGCCTTATCTCCATCGATAGGTTTAGTTTCTTATCCTGAGGCTATTCTATAAATCCCATTACTTCTAAGTAAGTCTATCATGTGGGATTTTGGTGTTGTTAAGAATAATCGGGCATGCAATTTTCATTTTTTTTAAAATGAAGCTGAAAAAGTCCGAAACTAACTACTCAAATGGAAATATCTCGAAAAATTAGGCCGGTTAAAAAAAACGGCTCGGAAAATGGCTTCCGGATGAAGACGTTATGCCTTTTTGAAAAAAATGTGGTGTAGATGCCGAATAGTTACGTGAAAGGTTGAAAGTTGATGATGAAGTTATACTTTTAAAAAAATCTCCCCCTTTTCAAACTCAATACAATAATCTCACTTAAAAAAAAAACTTAATATAATAAGCTCACTTTTAAAAAAATCACCCCCCTTTCAAACTTAATACAATAAGCTCAGATTAAAATGTTTCATAGTCTCTGTAGTCATAACATTTATAGTTGCTACCAAGTCTATTAAAGTGTTTGGAACTGAAAATTTGTTGATCGAAATGGTAACCATAGGAATCCCTAAATCAACATATTTTTCAGTGGTTGTATTTGTAGATATGAGACTGGCTAAACTTCCAATTACTTGGATTGTAGGTGGATCTCTCTTTCTTCTGCCAAATTTTTTAATACATAATTCCTTTATTGTTTTTGCATATATCAGAATATCTTTAATTACCTGCAAGAAAGGAATTTGGACATATGTGTTCTTCAGTTCATCCAGAATATCAAATTTAGGCAGAGATGTTGGGATTTTTTGTTGTATTAATCTCTCCGGATATGGTGGATTCTGAGTCATAATAGATTTACCTTTATGGATTTTTAATTTTTTTTCTTTCTGGTTGAGATTGTTGACTTTGTTCTCCTTGTTCAGTTTGTTCTTATATTATTGGAGGAGAAATTTTCTATAACACCTTCCCATATGTTGGCTTAAGGGGCCCTAACCTAGGCTCAGAGGTTAAGGTTTACCAACAAACCCCTATACTACTGGCCCTTTCGGCAATGACCTACGTTCGCAGGCCAAGGTCTCACCCGAAGTAGTATGGGAGGGTGCTTGAACTAGGTTTCTACACCTTGGGAGAGAGTAGGTAATTTAGGGCAGATCTGTGTTGCAACTTATTAGGTTCGCACAGAATGAATCTATTCGCAGCCCTTTTAACAATATAATAATCACATAACCATAACAAAGCCACTATCACTAACAGATCTAATCACTACATTCAAATCAAAAAATACCATCAAAGAACATTACAATCGCAGCTAATTCTTAGATCATAGGTACATTCACAACTCAAATGAATATCACAGATGTACTTTAGTAATAAACATGATCAATTCATATACCATAAAGATACTTCAACTATATTCCGCATTCATTAGTATCCAAAAACCCAAGTACAACCCAAAACAAAGCCCGCGCACACAGCCTAGCGGGGTCCGCACACAACAGGATTGAGGATCTCCGCGCACATAGCCTGCAGGAGTCCTTACCCAAAACAACCCAAACATATCTTAACAATTCGCACGTAGCATTAATCTTATGTCTTACTTACCTACTAGACCCAACTATCTATCTATTTCTAACATTGTAGCCTTTGCTATCTGATGGTTTGCGGACCCTAGAGCTACCCTTTAAATCGTTACAAAACATTAGGGGCTTTGACTCACCCCAAAAACCATACGCAAGACCGACTATTACAAATTATATAAAAAATGCAGGTTAGGGAACCCCGTTCCAACACCAGACCTTAAGTGGACATCTTGTATGGGAAGAATATAATAGGTATGATAATATGTTGCTTCTTCCACATGGTATGCTGGTCTATACACCTTATTACTTGGATTAGCTATTGGCTGAGCAGGCAATTGTTTTGGTCTATGTGGTGGTTGGTTAGTAGGCAGTTGAAGCTGTTGAGGTTGAGTTAACATTGGTTTATTTTGGGGTGGAAATGGCATTGGTTAATGTTGCTGGAATTTTTGGTATTGAGGAAATGGTTGTGGAGGGTACGGTTGTTGATATTGATACTGTTGAGAATACATATGCTGAGGTGGCTTGTTTCCATAACCATATCCCCTTCAACCTTGTGTAGGTTTATTTTGATATTGTTGTGGAGGCCAAGCCTGCCATGGCATTGGAGTATTCCATGAATTTTGAGGATGTTGAAAATTTTGGGGGTTTTGTTGAGGGAACTATTAAGGCATATTTGGTTGCCAAGGTCTCCTTGGTGCCATATAGTAGAGAGAATATACCCCTTGCACTTCTTCCATTTGCAGCTCTTTTAATTTGGGACAATTTTCTATTGCATGATTTTCTGTGCAAAGTCCACACACTTGTATACCTTGCAAAGGACATTCCTTGAGTGGATGTTTTTGCCTATACTTTGGATAGAAGATTGCTAAGATTTCATCTTGTTCTTCCTTCATCTTCTTAGCTTTTAATACATCTACTTCTGTTCCCAATGTGCTCAAGAGATCTGTTTTGAAATTTTCTAGTAAACTTCCTATCTCTGCTCTTGTTACCGCACTTGCTGTAGATTTGGAAGATCTTGATGAAATATCTCTCTTTCCACTCTTTTCTCTTCCCCTAGAGTATTTCTGACAAATTTCAACAATTTATTCAAATGGTAAATTGGAGATATATCCTTGTACCATCACATTAAGGATATCTAAATATTCATCTCTGATACCCTTAAGAAAGATTGTACGGATGGTGTCAGGATTTAAAGAATGATGTTTGGATTTTTGCAAATTGTAAAGAAATATTTCCAAATATTCTTCCAAACTTTCATCTTCTTGTTGTGTCATTCTAAAAATGTCTTCTTTTGAGTCTCTAGCCCTGCAGTAAGCTTGATACTTTTTAATGAAAAATTTCTTCATATTATCCCAAGAAGCTATTGTGTGTTATCCTAAACCCATACACCATTTTAATGTTGTTTCTTTCAAAGTAGAAGGAAAGAGTCGAAGCTTGTGTGTATTATCCGTATATCCATAAGTTCTACACAAGATATCAAACTCGAACATGAATGCATCAGGATCTTCTGTTGACATTACATAGAAATGAGGCAATACATAAGGTGGACTGTTTTTCATTTTTACTTGTCCTAATATTTCTCTTGCATCTAATATTGGAAAGAAAAAATTATTTTCCTAATCATTGTTATTTTCTTGTTCATTTTCATGTGTTATTTTGTTTTGATTTTCTCTTCTTGCTTCTTCTTCTATCCTTCTAAGTGCTTCTGTTCTTCTGCCTTCCTCTGCCTTTCTTTCTTCTTCCAATTTCCTTTCTTCCTCTATTTTCATTTTCCATTCCCTTTGTTGTCTTTCATATTCAATTCTTTGTTCAGGAGTCATGATTGGCCTATTTTATCCTTCTTCTTCGTCAATCATTTCTTGTTTAGAGATATGTAGTGTTTCAATATGATGTTGATTTTGTGTTTCTTCCACTACTTCGATTTTTTCAAGTAAAGGTTGCTCTAGTTGTTCAACAACTGATTTTCTTGTATCCTTTTGTTTTCCTAAGGAAGGTGGTTCTTTAGGTGATTGTTTTCTTTTTACATCCAAGGCTAAGAGATATGTCTTTAAACTAAAGTTAATCTGTGTCTTGATCTCTGTTTTTCCTCTAACTCTTCTATAGTAGGTCTTCCAGCAACTGGTGTTGTTAGCCCCGTGGATGAATGAGTGGTTGGGGGGTTTTGTTTCACAAATCTACCCTTATGATCTCTATCTCTAGGCATAAAGAAACATAACTTAAAATAAAAACTATATTTTTGTTGTTTTTGATGATTCTGATTTTTTTTTTTAATATTTTTATCTTCTTCATTGACCACTTTTAAATATGCTTCCCCGACAACGACGCCAAAATGTTGAGTTTTTAATAGGTAAACAAACACAAGTATTTATTATCAATTCAGGCTAGTAGGACTTAGAAGCAACTCCAAGGTATATGGGTTTAAGCTATGATCAAGTTAGAAGATGATTTATCAAGGATTAAGGAAATGCATATTACAAATATAAATCTAAACTAAATAATTTCTAAATTCAAGTATGCAATCAACATCAGAATAATCTCCTAACTTAAGAGATCTGTTTGTCCTTCGCCTACAAAATTACTTCATGATTTAGAAACCCAAACCACTTACTTGAGAAATAGATCATGATGCATGAAAAAATAACTGAAAATTCTCTTAACTAAAGAGATCTTGGTTGTCCTTCATCACAAATTCATTCATCAATAATACTATTGTTAGAAAATAGGAATTCAAAAAAGCATGAAAAACCAGGAAAAGATGAATTCTAGCTCTAGGTCTTAATCAGATAGAAAGAGTGTTTAAATTAAACATTATATTGTCCTTTCATATGAAAAATAAGAATGATAATTAGATTCATCAGCACTCATAAAACATCAGCATATATCTAATCAACAAGTTAGCATAAAACAGACTAGTTTAGAAACCGCAACTACAAATAACTAGGAAGTGCACTTAACTTGGTGTGGGGGACCTCCACCTTTGCTTCACACACTTAAAGTGATTTAAGCTACTAAAAATTCAGTCAAGAAATCACCATATAGAAGCAACAAATTAAATATAACATGTCTTCAATTAACTCTCCAAATTCTTAGAAATAATAAAGTTAAATAACACAATTTCTAAATATCAATGCCTTCAAAGTCTTAGGCTTAAATAGATAAAATATGAAACAAATTAATATAAAATATCTCCTATAGAAATATATATCCTTATATTATCCAATCAGGTCGAGCTCATCCATCAAATCCATGAAAATCTGGAAAATCCCATAAAATAAGAAATTTGACCTAGTTCCTAAGGATCTCCCATAAAAACAGGTCCTGTTTGACCGCCTTTGACTGGGCCTGTTAAAGCTCGGTTTGAATGAACCAAAAAATGTAAATTTAATCTTAGTTCCCAATATTTCTAGAAATATATCCATCTCGAGCCCAATTTTCTTGCAAATATGCAAACCATGAGGCCATTACAGGAATTTCTGTTGTGGTCCAAAAATGCACTTGAAATTCATTTTTTATAAAAACTTCTAAGAATTGAAAAAATTAAAATAAATACCTGTATATGATTTTATTGGGAAAAATAGGGTGAATATGATGGTTTGTAGATGGATAGTATGGAAAATAAAGAGTATTTTGATAAACAAAAAGAGAAAAAAAATGAGGGCCAACATCTCCCCCAAGTTGATGTTCAAGCATCTGCTCATGCTTGCTTTTTCCTTTTAGACCTCCCGAGTTTTGATGCTGATCCTGTTCTTGACCCTGAAGCTTCCTGCTGTGCTGCATGCAAAAGAGAGTCTATAACTTTGTATTTTTCCTCTTTGTAGGTTGAGGCTTTGACCTTCTGCTTCTCATATTTAACCTTCAAAGAAATTTTATCCTTAAGCCATCTGAATGATTGTATGTAAAGAAGATTGTTTTTTGCTTTCAATTTTCCCACTTCTTCACTCAACCTCTCATTCTGTTTAATCAAATTTTCATTATTTGTCTTATATGTTTCATTTTCTCTTTTTAGGTGCCTCTCCATTATCCTTCTTACCTCCAAATTATCAGTTAACTCTTTGATCCTGCAAAGGTTGTGGTTTTTTTCTTCCTCCTTCGTGTCTTTGGCAACTGAAGTAGCCACAATCTCATCATTATAAAAATACGAATCTCTTTTACTGGATTTTCATAAACCTCCTATTGTAATCTTTGAATAATTTCATTGGCTTGTCTGTTCAAGGGAGATGTCTCAATGATTTTAATTTTTGGTTCTCTTTCCTTGTTGCTTATATCTATTGAATTCTTCTTTGTTTGTTTCTTAGAAATGTTCAAGAATTATTTCTCTCTCTATCATTATTGTTTCCTATTTATTCTTAGATCCAGTTCTTGGATAGAGAGGTGAATTCATTATATTCCTTCTTTCATGCACTGGTTTGAGTTGGTCTTCTACGTTTTTCTATACAAACTTGTTTTGAATTAGGAAATATTTCCAAATCACACCCTTAGTTCTCAACTGGTATTCAACAATGATTTTTATGAGCCCTTGATATGTTGTAGCAACCTAATGTGGTATAGGAGGAATATGTTATGTCTGCTATCACAAGTCAATAATTTTTGGATTATCAATACTAACTCAGCCCAAGGTTCATTGAACCATTCTTTGGGAATCCCCTTTGTTCTGTCAAAGGATCCCTTCCTATTCTTTTCTAGGCATAAGTTCCATCCCTTGTCCTTAAAATGCAACCCTTTGTGATAAAGTTCACCTGATAATGGAAACTATAGGGCTTGAGAAATTGATTCTGGAGTTAATGTAATGATTAAACTTCCTACCATAGTTTGATCTTATTTGTATTTATTTATAAAATCCCTTGTAATGTCTTCATTATTCCATTTGAATTTCTGAAGGAAACCTATCAAGCCTGATTGGTAAAGTTTTTCAACTGTGTCTCTACCCCAATGTTAAATCTGAAAGTATTTAGGCTCTATTCTTGATGTCATGTTTTTTTAAAACCATTTAATATACCCTTCTATCGTCATCAACTTCATTTTTGAAAAACAAAAATTCATGTACTAGATCTCAACATAGTAGTGAAGCTTACCTCTATTTGCTTCCTTTGTCAAGTAAGTGAAACCAGTCCTCTATTTTCTTGAATGAAGTGAGCTTACTTCTTCTACAAACACAAATATTTTATGTAGAGAATTTTATAAAAACATTAAAAAAATCATGTTTTTATTAATCTACTCTTCTTATTTGATCCTCTGTCTCTTCAAAAATAAAAATCCTCTACCTCTAATTGTATATTTTTCCATATTTTGTTTGACTGTGTAATTTTTTTTTTTTATACAACAATGCCTTCTAATCCTTCAATTTCATATAAAATCCCTTCTATTCTAAGGAAAAGAATTATATATTTAACCTAAGCTCACTGTTATGCAAGAAAATTTGAAAAAAATAGCTCACTATTTCATCAAAAATATCATAAAATGAATTCGCTGTATCTTCGAAATTCACTACACTTTGCTATCTATTATGCAAAAACATTTTAACTATGCCATTTAAACCAAACATTCACCGAAAATATTGGTTCGAATTCTCTCACTGAGTATGTAAATGGAATGAATTTACTACACAACCAATTCCAAAATTTAGTCCATTGTGTATTTCAAATCAAACACTCCATTCTCTGTTTGTTTTCAAATTGAAATTGAAGACTGCATATGCAAGAATACATGAAGAAATTTTCCAAGTTTACCCGTTCGACAGTGATCTTCATGACTTTTCTTAGTTTTATTGGAGTTACTGTGTTTCAAGCAGCACCATATTATAAAAAATATCACTTAATATCTCAAATATTAACTCATTAAATCAAAGAAGGATTTCATGTTAACTGGTGGCAGAGCATTTGTGAGTGGTGGTGTAATATTCCCAAATGGGAAAATCAGAAATATAAGCACAAAAAATGCATTTGTTAGAGATATATGTTATAAAAATTAAATTGAACCCATGGATCCATTAGATTAGACATTATAACAACCAAATCTACAAGGAGATCAAAAACAAATCATGATATATGAGTTAAACAAGCCTTCCACACCCAGAATAGCCCAAAAAAAATGCAACCCCAAGACTACTGCAACACAGAAATATTGCAACAAGTGACAGTGAAGTCTAATGAGGTTTTATACTCTAGAATTATAGAGACAAATGGATCTGTTGATATATTAATCAATAGTGTTCAAAAACTAAGATCTAGTCTCTTTTACACAAATCCAAGAGAACCTGGGAAGGGTTTCCGAAAATACACCCAAATAAAAATGGTGATCTACAGCCCTAGGACTGAAGAATCACTCCAGACTGAAGCTCATGAAATATGAGGCTGAAATAATATATATTTGATGTAGATCTCCTCAAAGGTCATGGTCCAATGAAAGTCTGAACCCTTCAACCACAGGAAAACACTCTAAAAGATCCACTAGATCCTCCCCTGAATTTGTCCTCCAAAATAACACAATTCCAGACTGAAACTGCACTATAAATGATGGAAATAGGTTGGCCTAATGAAAAATACCTGAAATGTGATCAAAATCCCTCCTTGCTGATCTCCCAAGAGAACCAGTCCTTCCTCCTATGGAAAACTAGCTAAGAAAGTGGGTTTCTCAACCCTCCACTGCAACACCCTAAACCACAACACAATATTATGCAGAAAATGCACTGTAGCTGAAGACTTAAGCTTGGTCAGAATTTCATATATGTGGAATGATAGATCAGTACTCTCCCAAGAGCTACTTAATGGAAGAGGTGGGATTCCCGACTGGGAACACCCTGTGCTAAACAACACCAACAATCTTAGCTAAACAACTGAAGAGAGAAAAAGTATAAATAGACATATAAAAATCATAATCATAAGCTAACATGATATGGCTACCATCCTCTTCCTTATAAACAATGTGAGCCTTCTCACCTTGGGTCCCACTCATTAGGGTTTCCACCATAGAATCAATCTCCCTCAAAAACTGTGTTGTCCCATAATTAATGCCACTCCTCCATAACAACGCTGTTTGATTTGGTCAAAGTTGACCTATTCAACTTTCTCCAGCCCCTTTTCACACCTAAGGGTCTTCAATCCAACTTTTATATGAATATCTAAACTAAGCCACATTCATTGTAATATTCCAAAATTAGCATGCAACTAATTGGAATATTGATTTTTGTTGTTTGCACATAGGAGATGAATAAATGGGTGAGGAGGTCCATACATTTCAGAAACATGAATAAAATCCGTCATAGTGTGAAAATGGATCATCATAGAAGCTAGATTTCACACCCTCATTTGTGAAAGGGGCATTTTCATGTGGACAAGGTCAAGTTTGACCAAGTCAACAGCGTTGGGATAGGAGGTGGAGATCATCGTTAGAGACAGTGCAGAGATAGTGGGAGGAATATTCCTTGGTGGAGGAAACCATGATGAGTGGGACCCAAGATGAGAAGGCTTCCACTTGTATAAAAGGAGGGCAAGGCAGCCATAGCAAGACATCTTATGGATTATTGATTTTATGGTCTGGTTAAACTATTATGCATTATCTTGCTGTTTAACAGAGTTGTTGTGCTACTTAGCACAAGGCATTCCTGTTTATGAATTCCTTCTCCTTTCAATAGAGGCCTCTTGAAGGAGCTTTTACTTCATTTCTCCACATTCAGGCTTGAGGCCAAGCATTCTCCTTTAGCTACAGTGTTATTTCTGCTGAAGTATAACATTGTGTTGCAGGGTGTTGCAGTGGGGGTTCACAGCACCACTTCCGAAGCTTATTTTTCAGAGAAGGAAGCTTTCCTTCCTTTGGGAGATCATTAAGGAAGAATTTGGAGCATATTTCAGATCTTGTCACTTGGCCAACATATTTCCTTTCTCCTACAATGCAATCCCTCTCCTTGACTGTGTTATTTTTAGTGTGCATTTGCAGTAAGGGTTGCAGGATTGTTGGAAGGTGAGATCTTCAGTGTTAGGATTAGCCTTTCACTTGGAAGATCCATTAGAGGAGGTCTACTTATTCAGCTTATGTATCATCTTCAGCCATCTCCATCTAGTTCTTGAGTTGCAGCTGCTACTCAGTCTTGGGAGTGCAACTCCGGCATTTTGCCATTTTTGCATATTTCAAGAAATCCTTTCCGGATTGTATTGAAATTTAGTTTGGAGGTTTAGATCTTTGCTCCCTACATTGTATGAGTTGTATGTTTTCATATCTATGTATTGAAATACTCTAGCAGCAGTTACATCTAATAAACTGTGTTGTCATAGCCTTGAGCATTTTCTGTGTAGCAGTGTACTTCATATTTTATGTACATGTTTCTTGAGGCTGATTTTTCCTATCTTGAGTGACTCTTTCCTCAAGATATTGTATCTATTTGCTTCTATAATAATAATATGATGGCTATATGGTTCTTCTTACATTCGATGAGTTGATTTATCACTAGTACTCTAGTTTTATGTTTATGTATTGCTGCATCCCCATTTTGGGATATTACAATGGTATCAGAGCATAATCTTGGCTCAGCCTGTGAGTTCCAGCTATTATGCTATCAGAATAATAATAAGAAAAAGAGAATGAGCAAGATTAGAATTATGGAGAGGATGAGCCTTATCTCATCACTTTTCAGATCCATGAAGAACCTCTCCAAGGAGGTTAAGCAGATAAAGGAAAAGAGGTGCACTGAAACTCCTAGAGGGTTTCAAGAAGAGGAAGCACCATGCGCTTCCTATTCTCATAGAGAAGAAGAAAAGAAGCATGGAGGACACTTGGATCATCAGATTCTAATTGAATACCTTTTTGAGTACAAATATAAACCTAGAGCCTTCAAGGAGACTCTAGCCTTCCCGTAGTTCATTCAACAGGAGGAAGAGTGGAGGCCCTGCAGCAAAAGTGAAATCAAGGGCAATAGGTTTCTATTGTCCACTTTTTATGGGACATCTGCAGCAAGGGCTTGGGCAGGAAGACTTAATGCATTCTTCCTACTACATCCAGTGGTAGAGAGAGAGGTAGTAGAGATTGCAGCACTGCACATGGAGGGCAAGGCAAGCACTTGGTGGTTCAGTCACATAAGTCATGAAAGAGTATCTAATTTTGTGGATTTCACTCAGAGGGTGATCAAGAGATTTGATGAAGAGAAATCAAAGAGGGAGGAGCTCTCACCACCACTTGTCGAGACTTGTACCAGCACTGTCACAACCTTGGAGGAGCAGCCTTGAACATCAGTAGTTGAGGGAGCCAACATAGTAGAATAAGGAACCTTTACAACCATACAAGATACTCCCAAATTCCCTCAAGGTATGCTTAATTTTATACTTTCTATTTCAGCAAATCTTATTGAGGATTGTGGAAATATAGCTTTGCATGGCCTTGGGTCAACATATACTGCTAATTTGGAGCAGCAGGAATGCATTGTGCTGTGCAACCTTGAGTTGAGTAATAAAGGGATGAGCCATCATCCTAATGTGCCATTGTTGAGCTGCACACAACACTTGGAGTTGGGGTGTGGATTCTTGGAAGATAGGATGGAATCTCCTATACAAAACTCTATGTTCATCTTGGAGTTGGGGTGTGGATTCTTGGAAGATAGGATGAACTCTCCTATACAAAACTCTATGTTCATCTTGGAGTTGGAGCATGAGACATAAAATAAACCATGGAGGAGATTAACAGCATTGTCAATCAATAACAGTGAGGAGGTTTTTCCTCCAGTGCACTTGGACCCCTATGGATTCAAGAAGGACATTGTTGTGAGATCTTCTCTAGGAGATCTCCAAGGAGTTGCATTTCAACATCCCATGAAATGCAAAAGGAGAAACCTATTTTGGGAAGATGGTAGTCTTCATTGGAAGGGTACCAATATGGAGCATGATGGGAGGCACCCACATTTGGATGAATGGGTGTGGATGGAGAGCAAGAGGCTGGAAAGATACTTGCAAATCTATGACACTGGGCAACAGGAGGCTTGGCTGCATTGGCTACTCTTGAAAGAGTTTGGCCATCATGTGACATATCCTCTTTCAAAGGGTATGTGGGTGGAGAGAGTTTGGAAGGACATTTGCATCGTAGGGTAGCAAGGAGTATGGGTGCATTATGTTGATGTGACATTCTTCATATCAATCATTATTTTTTCCTCACATAATTTGTATGATGGAGGTATGAGGAGGCAGCAAAAAATTTTGTTGCTTTGGTTGTCCTTGGGAGAGCATGGAAAAATTTTCTCTCATACTTTGCATGATGTTGCAGAAGTAGGAGATGGCACTATCATGGTGCAAAGGGGCTACTCCTTAGCCTGGGATGATCATGAGGTACTTCCACCTTGGAAGGAATTTCCTATATGTAGCAGCATTGTGGGAGATGTCTTTGACAAGGAGCATGTCAAAGAATGGAGCTATGAGTTGGCAGGAGCCTATTTACATAGGCCAACAATGCTGTCACTTTGGTGCTGGGGTTTATTGATGGAGTATCCCCAGGATCACTTCACATTGGATTCACTTGGTGGAAAAGGAGGTGGTGAGAGAGATGGAGTAGTGAATGGAAACATCTATTACATAGATATGATAATAAGGGTGATCTTCATGCAGCATATGGTTCATTCCTCTTCATGGGAGTATGTCATACCACTATGGAGGACTTATTTATGGATCCATACATCTTCTTACTTCCAGTACATGGTAAGAATCTTGTTTTTTCATTTATTGATTGTCTAACACAATATTTGCATACTTTTACCATTCCTATACAGTGCATTGCTCCACAAGAGGGCAAGCTTCTCTTTGGGCTCCATGGTCAATTTTGGGCCAAATTATATGATGGAGAAATCCATATTTTTTGTGGCCTTGGGAAAGTGTTTCATTGTTCTTATATTTATACTCAGTTGATTCACCAAGCCATTTACTATACACTAGTATATGTGATGACACATACAACTAGTAATTCGTCAAGAAATAGCTTGCCATATTATTTTCTGAAGCATCAGTTAGGAAAAATGTGCTGTGACCACTTGGGAAATTGTTGGTACCTTCCAACACCACATGAAATATTCAGTATTTCCCTCATTTTGATGCTAATCATGATTTCATTTGCTGATCTTGTTCTTATTTTTATTGGGAGCATGATTGGGGGAGAGACACATTGGTTGGATGTGTCATTTGGGGAAGAGGATCCCCACACTTTTTGCATTACATGTTCTAATGGGAGCATGGGAGGTTATATGGACACCACAGAAAAACAATTTATTTTCATGAGGTGGGCCATGGGATTGACTGGATGCCATATGATGATGATTTCCTATCCATCACATATGGGATGGTTTGGGCCAACTTGATTCACAACGTTGGAGAGGAGATCTTTGGAGGTCTAGTATCTTTCTTGCCACTTGAGGGAAAATTTATTGCAACCCAAGATCATAAGACACTCTACACTTATCATAAGTGGAGAGAAGGACAATGTGGGGTAGGCTACTTTGTCTACCATGATCAGATTTTCAGCCCACCTACATTGTAGGAGCCAAAGGTGGAGGAGAATTTTTAGGAGTTGCCATGTAGGGAGGTAACTCATTTTGCATGGATGATAGCTTGGGGGTGGAGGATCCACATGGGAATGATGGTTCCCACTACATTTCAGATCCCATTCCTCAAAGGGACCTCTAGACAACACCTTATTTCCTCCTTGAGTACTCTACTTGTTCATGATGATAGCTATTCAGCTAGCTTGAATGCTTGGGAGGGGAAATATGGATATTTTTTGATGAGACAACATCTCATTCCTTGGAGGAGCATATCATATGTGGATGCTACAGTAGGAGGAGGAGAGACTTCTCAGTTCTATCCTTGTAGTTGCTTGAGGACAAGCAACATTTGGGAGGGGAGGACTGTAATATTCCAAAATTAGCATACAGCTAATTGGAATATTGATTTTTGTTGTTTGCACATAGGAGATGAATAAATGGGTGACGAGGCCCATAAATTTCAGAAACATGAATAAAATCCCTCATAGTGTGAAAAGGGATCATCATAGGAGATGGATTTCACACCCTCATGTGTGAAAAGGGGCATTTGCATGTGAAGAAGGTCAAGTTTGACCAAGTCAATGTTTCGGGGAAAAACACCCTAGAGGTCTGTTGGGTCAAAACCTCCACAGATCAGGGCATGCTATTCAGAAGGAATCACACACAACCACACTTAAATTCCAAAAACTAGATAACAACGATAGTAGAACTCACCCGTAGTCCTACGTTCGATGTAGATCCCGCGGGGTCCAAACCCCCAACAACCCTTCTTCCTCTTCAACTTGGAAAACAAGAAAGAATGTGCACGAAAACATAGTTGTACAACATATATTTCTCCTAAAAATTAGTGTAATCCATGTGAAACATTATATAAGCCATAATAAATGCTTAAATGATAATCTTTTCACATATACAAATAGATATTAACACATAAGTTCGGGAACAAGATGGTTCTTCATTATTACGAACAACATGTATAGAAATAAAGAGTGGAGAGATCACCTGAATCATTCCACGATCTTCGAACAGACCATCGTCTGGATTCGTCCCGCCCTTGCCTCGCTAAGATACTTTCAAGACTTGTGCACTTGAGATGGCATATAAATCGATGAACATCTCCAGGAAACAATGGTTTCCTGTAAAAATCTAGGAAAGTGTAGGAGGCACGGGAATTCAGAGTTGAATTGGGATTCCAACAGAGTATAATATCTATAAAATTTCTCTCTCCCTTAGGCCATACACATGAGGGGCTTTTATACTCCCTCAAAGTAGTTTCAATCAGTTGGAAACAGTTGGCCACGTACTGGGGTGGTTGAACCACTGGAGTAACCATCAACCCAGCTCGAAAATAGGGAATTTTTATATATTTTTTAATGATTTTAATGGCATACGCGGAAAAGTACATATGGACTCACGTATACACACGGAAAAGTCTGGGCATACCCGCGTATGGGAATTTTAACATTGTTTTTTATGAATTTTGTTCAAGTCTGTGGGAATGGGTGCCCAAGGCCATAAAGACAATCATGAATCACATGAGGGTGAAAAATGATGCTATAATAGATGCCCCATAATATATGAGGTCAGAAGGGGTACATGATGGCCAAAATGTATTATGCACATAGAAATAACTTTGCAAGGACAAGAGAGGACTTCACCATATTTCAGCCTGCCAAAAACCAATGAAAGAAAATAGATAGTCAACTCATGCTGAGGCGGGCATACCCATGCTCAGTCAAAAATACATCATATAGAAAGTACAGAGTGGATCCAAAAATGTATACAAGTATAGCTGGACTGAAAGTACACAATGAATCATCTGAGCATGGCCCGAAAGTACAAGTCAGAATCAATGTCTAAGTATCACATATAGAAAGCTGATCAATGATGCTGAAACTGGATGTCTGATCATATAAGTAACTGAATCTCCAAGTACCAAATCATAAAAAGTGGAATAAACGGTACAATCACGCAACTCGGGAGCCAACATATAGGATGCTGCTGTACTAAACTGAAACATATAAGGGTGAACGGCATCACTGGCAGAAACTGAATGGACTGTCAAAAGTGAACCGCAAAATGCTGATGCAACCCGAGGTCTTCACCGATCTCGACGGCACAATTCTACACAATGGGAATAAATGAGCTGAAGTCGACCATGTGAGAAATCGTTGGATTACCGGTCAATAATGTATACCGTTAACCAATGCGAGACAACCCACCAATAATGAAAATGAGTGTCGAGGTGCCCCAGTACAATCTAACAAGTGCGAATAAATGAATTGAAGTCGAACACTTGAAAGAATCTACCAATCAGGAGGCAATGATGAATCCCCGCTGTTGATAGCGAAGAGTTTTCCACTGATGACTGCAAACCCTAAGGTACTGACAAAAAGACTCTAGACCTTATTCCCAGAGCAATGAGTCGGAGTCGATGGGAAAAGATCTGCTGGAAGGAAGGCATTAAGGCATCCCACATCAGTCCAGCACGAGTGTAACCCGCAGGCCAAGATTTGGAAGGAATTAGACGAAGTAGAGTGACGGAACCAAACCGAAGTACATTTTCGACATGCACAAGATGAAGCTAGCGCATGGAAGAAACCCTCTGAACCAACCAATAATGAAAGCTGACACAGAGGTGAGAAATCCACCAATAGGGTCAAATGGAAATCAAGGTACTGCATGAATCCCAAGTGTGATAATGTATGCTGACGTCGAACACAGGGGAAACCACTCAGTCAAAGACCCATAATGATGATCAAATGTTGAGCACAAGGTCACCTATCAATGATGGAAATAGGGCCAGGGTGCGGCTCTAGGTTTGCTCTCAGAGCAATGTGTCGTAGTCGATAAGAGACAAACCCGTCGGCAAGAAGTCAATGGGGACCTTCTCAAACCAGCACGAGCAGAAGACCAAAACATCTGATGTGATAGAACAAGATACTGACAAGACCGGGAAGGCCGACTGAATAATGAGTCAAGAGACACCGCAAAATGGCCGACTCTAGTTAGAATTCCCTTGAACAAAAGCACGACTCATGATGACCATGGCAGTAAAAAGTGACACTGTATAAGTCTGTTATGCAGGAGGCAAAACAAACTCTCCATATGATTGGAAGAGATAACCAACCGGGGGAGGACTGACAAGTGAAACAAGGTAAAGGCTAAACCTAGGTCAAAACTAAAACCATCCCAAATGAAGGAAATATATAAGTGTATGTGCTTTGTTCAAGGGCGACAAACTGACACTGTACTGCCATCAAATTACGAAGTTACATCACGTTCCCTCTCTTTTTGTTATATTTGATTTTTTTGTCTTTTTCATATAATAAGCCTAAAAAAGAATAAAAGAATGCTATGGTACAATGGACAGAACGAGTATAAAAAAAAATAGATGCACTAGTTCCTGGGATTGGAACGATCCTATGCTCAATGCAAGGTGGCGAAAACTGGTAAGCGATACTCAGAGGAATGTTCCATCCATGGGTAAAAGGGTGTCAAGTCGCGATAGCCAAGTGCATGCAATGGTTAACTTGTACAAATAGACAAGGTCAAAAGTTGGCTTAAACATTGAGTCCAAATGAAGCCGGCTAAAGGCCAGGATAAACAAGTAGCCAATATGAAATGCAGTAATACAACTCAACAACACCAGGGAGCCTCTAGGGTAATAGCCAGAAAAATGATAGTGAGGAAGAAGAAGAATGAAGCTTCAACACATAAGTCATGGCAGGACTAAAGAGGACTCCCTAGCCTACATAAAACGCAGCATGGGCAACAAGTGATAGCGAGGAACTAACTAGGAAGCCCATGTAAAGGAAGGCTCTACCACCAAGTCATGATTAAATAATCGGCGAGTGAAATGGGTCTAATACTCATGACGTGATGGGATCGACCCTATGGCAAGTGATCAGAATGGAGGCTAGTATGAAAAATGCAACCGAAAGTGGATTGCCTAACCTATATGCCAGTGAAGATCATATACCTGCCATGACGGGTCAGCAGTCATGGATCAAAAACCAGGAAAAATCTCAAATCGTCAAAATGTACCTGAAAACATACCAATCTGGGCACTTCCAAGCATTCGGGTTATGCAGCTTAAGATAGATTGAAAAAATAAGCATAACAAATTTTTGCGAAAATTTTCAACTTTTTGGGCATAAATAGACAAGTTACCTCATATTTGGTTCATTGTTACATTGTTGATTTGGGAAAAAGTGCTATGGAGAAAAATCCTCTTTCGACAAAACAGGAGCAACCGACCGTCAAACTTCACCGAATTTTTCAGGTAAGCTCATAAACCATCCTTGTTATTCATTTTGTCCATTCATAAGTTAAAAATTAGGAATTTTCACCGTAGAATCATTTATCTAAAATCACGAGTTTGCGCATACTCGGGTTGATAATGACCAAGTAGCGTATATACGCGACTGTGTATAAAGAAAGTCGCGTATGCGCAACCCAAAATGAAAAAACGCGTATCTAATGAAAAAATTATTGAAATTTTGCAGGATGAAAATATCTTGGAGAGAGCGTGAACATAGTGCCATTGACAATGAGGTCATGCGGGACCAAGTATCACTGAATATTCTCCAGAATTGTGGATTGCTCAAGTTTTTCAAAATGCCAAATATGAAGAGTAATGTCCGGTTGCTCGAAATGCTTGTGAACTATTGGGAACCGGAAGAAGACTACTTCATCATAGATCAGATGCCCATACGCATCGAGGTTGAAGATATATATTTTATTACTGGACTCTCCTGGAGGGGGGAGCCAGTAGACTTGCATGGTAAGCCTTTGGGAGGGCTAACCATGGAAGATTACGTCCACGTCTACTGCGTAGAGGGTTCCAAGAAAGTTGGAACTCAAATTGCGATCAAAGAGTTAAGAGACTTGCACATGAAAATCCTCCTTTTCACCATTGGCAGGGTGGCAGGGTCTGCTTCCCTACACCAGGCGTCCAGGACTCAAATGAGTATAGCAGTGGAATGTTTAACTCATGTATATGACTGGTGCACAACTCTATTGATGAACATGAAGCAACAATTGACTTCTATCCGAAAAGTAAAGACAAAACATTTTGGATATGGTACAATCTTGATGACATTCTTCTTCGAGAAGATTCTAGCGCTGAGACCCAAAGTGATCTCTTCTATCAGCAGCCCTAGAGATCCAAGAATTGCCCGATGGGCTGACTTGATGAAGAGATTGGGGGGAAGTGAAGTTCCCCGAACCACTTGGGATGACGAGTTCTTCCTTTGGTGGGGAGAACAAATCATCGCTGTGGAAGACTATCCCTATGCCAAGATGGATTTCTGAGGCGATCCAGATGTGGAGCGATAAAAAGGTGTCTTTTTAACTCCTAATTACCTTCACATTAATTATCAACCCAGGGACGACTTTTTGTTTCAAGAGTGTACTCAGTCTGAGGCGGCTATTTACTCAAGAGTAATGCTTCAGAAGATGTAGTATAGAAATACAAATGCAGAAATAATAAATGCTTTTAATAAAATTCATCTCATAAAATGACAATTTACCAGCACAACAATTTTACAGACACGTCGATTAGGGATGCAATAGTAATAACTCTTTCCCCCAGAAATCGATGTGAGATGACCAAATCTGGGGACCTGGAATGATTAGCTCTGCCCTCTACAGTTTAGAGATCTCAAAGCAAGTGAAAACAACTCAAAGGAAATGAAATCTAAAACGCAAACTAGAAAGGAACAACAATCTAAAAGCAATGAACAGGAATTGAATAGCAGCGTAAAATAAACAGTGAATTCAATTCATAACCAAGCAAACTAGATTTCTACTCTTTAATCCTGTCGACAACCACGCAACAATCAACTATCGTAATTCATAAACAAAAGGAACAACAACTGGAATTAGATACAGAAAAACAACATTTTATAACAATTGAATCATGAATCATGTTTCTTGTAAAGAATGGAATAACAATGACTCTGTATTTGATCCAATTAGCAATAACTCAATAAATAAACGAACTTCACACAACAGAAATAAACTAATAGAAATACAAACAGCAGATCGCTCCACCAGGGCCGGGCCCTCAACCACCGGTGAAGCGTTGCTGTGATTTACTCCAGCGCTTGAGAAATGGAACAACAGTGAACTCCTTTATTAATCAGGCATTAATAATGTTTACAAACAGCTCACACTCTCTTAACAAGAGCCGATGCACAATTCTGCAAATTACAATAAGAAAAGTCTCTCCATCCCCTCATATACAATACATGCTTCTCCTTTTATGATCAGAAGGTGGAGAAATTAAATAGCAAATAGGATCTCTAATAATAATATTGAATTTCTTCCAACCAATTGATCAACAATAAAATAGATTTACATCCCTCTTTCAACAACAACAAGTCGAATTTGGCTTTGTAGCTGAGATTTGGAGGACGGCCGCAACCACAGATCTGAGAAAATCGTGCTCAAAGAACCCTGCGTTTCTCTCAGTACAAGCCGAATTTGGGCAAACCGTTCTTTGTTAAAGTTAATTGGGTCCGTTCTGAACAAAACCCATGTTCCAGATTTTCCAGATTCGTCTTCATTTGCTCAGAATCTCAACCGCAAAATTGTCACTCCTTATTCCAGCGCATTTCTGAGTTGGCACTTTCAATGATCAAATCTTCAATCTGGAAATTATCTTGGAGGCTAAAAATGGTGAACAATGTTATAACCAACTTATTAAAACTATCATTGATAAAATAATTCATAATCATCAATTTATTAGAAATAAAGGAAGATAAATAATATTCATCCATAAGAGCATAAATCATTTATAAAATGGATTTAAATAATAAATTATAATAAATGACGTGATGAAGAATGGTAGAAATTGGTGGAATAAGCGTTCACAAGTGATAATAATAATGGCATATTAACGGCCCAACATACCCCCACACTCAATATGTTGCATGTCCTCATGCAACGAAAACTGAATATATTGCATGTCCTCATGCAACCCAAAGACAAAAACTCATGTGTTAACCAAGCAATAAAAAATATGTTCATCTCAGCTCATGAAATGGATAGAACAAATGAATTCTTCCTTAATTAATGAATATTCACTTTTAGTAATCTTGATGAAGGCATAACAATTTTTATATTGACATTCAACTATATGTATATACGAAGTTGCAACAAAATATGATATAAGTAACAGCAAACTTCATTAACCATTTTCTCAAAAACTACAAACCAGCTTTTGTTGAAATTTGGCAAGTAAATTTATAATATATGAATGCCTTTATGATCCAAAAATCAGACTGTTTTGATGTATGGATCATGAGATATAAACAAAATGACTGTAGCTGAGAGTGCATGATTTCCGAAATTTTATGAACCAATTTATCTTGAAATTATCTGGGTTTGTATTAATGATACGTCTGTGTTTTCCAGAAATCACAAGAATTGAGTTCATGGTTTTTTAAAAATATTATGGAAATCAATTTCTGCATTGTGTAACAATGAAATTGTATGCCTTAAATGAGAAAGAAAATTAAAAACATCCATCATGCGTAACAATTCCTCCCCATCTCTGAAAAATTAGCATGCCCTCATGCGATGCTAGAAAAAAAATTGAGGTGGTTGCTACCAGCTGTTGAATTCTATGCTTGGTGTAAAACAACATGGAATAATGGAGGTGTTGAGAATGAATAAGAATAACAATGGATGATAAAGAAGATGAATAAAATGGTCATAAGAAAGAAATGAATGAAAGGAACACCCCCCCATACTCGAAAATGATATGCTGCTGAAAAAGGGAAAGTGGTAAAGATGTGGAATGAAGGATGATAAATAATGCTCAAAATGGATTTTCATGAAATTCTCCTAAATTCGTAATAAATCAGAAAATTATGCCATTTTACCTCAAGTTTTACCTCCAAAAATGTGGAATGACATATATGGACTGGCAGTTGTTGAAGCTGATGTAGGCAGAGTTGGTGCTGAAAGTGATGCAAAAGGTGGAATCCAGGTAAGCACATCATGTCTGAAGAATTGTTCACGTGCGCGAGTTGCTCGAGCCTCTTCTGTTAGTTGCAATACTGTAGTCATGCTGTGAATAGAATTCTGCCCATACTTGTTGTTTTCCTGCAAACAAATCACTATTTGGCATACAATGTTCTTGAATCCATAGTGTAAGCAATAGATAAGATGCATGCAAAAATTTCAATCAGAAAAACTTATGTATACATGCAATACTAATATTTTGGCAAATCAACAAGTGATGGGAGAGTGCAGTAATCATATCGCATGCAATCCCATAATGCATACATTCCCCCCTCCAATTGGAAAAGGAATGCCATGACCATAAAGCGTATGAGAGGTGTTGTGCTGATGGCAAGGCAAGGGAATGAACAATATAGCAGTAAATGAAGCAGAGTACACATATCAATGATAGGACAACGAGAGTTATGATTATAATGAGAGCAGAGTGTGTAAAGATAGCTATGAATAAGAGATAGGACGCTTTGGATTGATGATAAGTTACGAAAAAGAGAAAAAGAACAACAATATGCCAAAAAGATGCTTTGCTGATGGTATTCTAGCTGAAAAATGATGTGATTGATTATAAAACAATTTCTCATGCATAAAGGTTCAAAATAGGGAAAAAAAAAGTAAGGAAATAACTTCTCTGATAAAAAGAAAAAAATAAGAAAAGGGTATTATAGTAATAATTGACGATAAGATATAACTTCAATACCATAAGCAGAGCCGCTGCTGCCAGCAGACGTCCATAGCCTCGGCAGGGTTGCTTTTTAACCCATATGAGCCAGGATCCTCAATTTATAAATGGAGAGTTACATTGTTGTTCCACAGAAGAGATCAATGTGCTGGCGTGGTAACCAGATAACCACACTGCCATTCACTGGGATGTAGCGTTGATTTGATTTGGAGTTAGATTCCGTCAGGTGGTAGAGGGCCCCTGCCTCTTGCACGGATTTATTTGCGTAATTTAGATAAGTAGCCTTAGCTTGATTTCGTTTTCAATTTCCAATTTCAATAGTTTTATTAACTTCATGTTTTCCACGTTCATTTACATTACATATTACAGTTAGTTGCACTGTGGTTTAATACTCCGGAGTTAGAATGCATGTGGTTCAGTTCTGTTATTTCATTTTCAGTTTGATAATGACTTTCTTTAGTTTAGTTTTCATTCATTTTGTTTCAAGTAGATTAATGACATTCTAATTTAGTTGTAATCATTGTCCTTTAATATTGATAGATAGCGTTCTAGCTTGATGTTATCCATTGTATTTTAAGTAGTTCTAGTTGTCAAAATTAGTCTCTCGGCCTTCATTATTCACAACTTACTTTTGTTCTGAATTTTTATTAATATATCATCACATGAACAGAGGTCAGTAATATCAGTTTAAGGCTTTGATTATTCTGCAAATCTTCTACAAATTCACCAATAGCCTTTTTCCCAAACATTATTCTAGAAAATCTCTAAATTTCTGAATAAGGCTTAGTAGTGATAAGTCAAGTTGCAGAATAGAATAACTTCAGCATCATAGGATAATTTAGATTTTTGTAATATTGTGAGTTGATTTTTTATTTAGGAGAAAATTTCATTTACACTTAGCTTGTTCATTTTCTCAGGTCCATTTCAATTTCATGTTGTGAGTTTACAATAGAGTCATTATCAAGCTTTGTATTTGTTGGTTGCTAGTCATAGTTAGACTCTGTTTTGTTTCAGCATTTGCATTTTTTTACCATCATAGTTTAGGTTTCACTCTGTTTTGACCAATAGTTTCCCTTCATTTAGCACTTAGTTCTTTTCCTTTTCAAAATAAAACCATAAAACCAAAAACATCAGAAAACACTAAACACAATGAAGTAGGAAGAGGTTACTTAGGCACATATGGTGCACTTCACTTCAGCAGTTTACTGACCCTGGTTGACAATTAAATGAGCTCAATTTAGGAGACTAGATTGAGCACAAACATTTTGGCGCCGTTGCCGGGGAAGTGTAACTAGGTATCCTGATTTCCTACATCCACAAAAACAAAAACAAAAACTTCAATCACCTACCACACCCACTATATCATGTGGTGTAGTAAGAGCCACACATCCACATCATGAATTCATATTTGCAGGTAGAAGAAGAGGTGACAAAGGAGGTTGAAGAAATGGATGGAGATGATGACAATGAGGAAGATCCTTTTGGATTTCCTATTCAAGAAACTGATATCAACATTCAAATGAAGAACATCCATCCATCTGTACTTCCTAATTTCAAAGGTATGAGATCAGAAGACCCGAAAAATTTTCTTATTGAATTTGAAATAATTTGTAGATCATATGGCGACTCATTGCACATGCAAAAATTGAATTTGTTTCCGGTAACATTGAAGGATAGAGCTCTTAGATGGTTCATGACTTTAGGAACAAATTCTATAAGGACATGGGATGATATGAAAAGAGTATTTTTGGAAAAATATAAAGGTTATTGCATGCACCATGACCTTAGAAATGAAGTCTTTAAGATGAACCAAAAAGAGGGTGAAAGCCTAGAAGATTTAGTGGACAGATTTACTTATAATATCAAAAGATCTAAATTGCATAATTTAGGATCAGATGCATTAAAAACTCTCCTACTAAATGCTATAAAGGATGAATGGATTGATCATCTTAATCTTGTGGGAAAAGGAGATGTTTATCGATTGCCATTTCAAGAAATTTGTGAACTGTGTAAGAACATAGCAAGAGGAAAAGCAAAGTGTGTAAGATCCCCTCAAGATTCATTTATGGCAAGAGTAAGTAAGTCAGCTTCAAGATTGGTAAGTCAAACTGAACCTAACAATCTGCTAAACATTCTTGGTAATTTAAATGAACAAACTGACATGCTAAGAATGCAAAACAAGCAGAAAGCTTCTTCATTTGTATTTTGCCCTAGATGTAGAAAGAAACATGCTTCGCATGAATGTCCACTTGATAACATTAAAATGTGCAAAATTTGTGCAGGATCACATACTACTGAAGATTGCCCATCATTACCAGGGTTGAAGGCAATTTACCAGAAGGATAATGGAGCAAATCAAGCACAAGAGCAACTTTGTTATGTAGCTCCAAGAGGGCTATGGCAGCCTCATCAACCCAATATGATGCAATATCCTTATGCACAGTTTCAAGGTTATGCACAACAACCTCAAAGTAATTGGAGAACACCCTTGCCTTGGAAACCTTGGCCATCTCAATCCCAACCTCAAAACCAACCTTGGAAATTTTGGCCATCTCAGTCCCAACCTCAAAACCAATCTTGGCAACAAAGTTGGCAAAGGCCCTATAAAGGAAATCCACCATATCCTCAATCTTTCCCTCTCTATCCTCAATACCATCATCAATGTTATTCATACCATTTGCCTCCACTACAACATCAATATCACCCTTATTTTACCTCAATTCAACCTTTCCCATTATCATCCACATAAGCACCCCAAAGATTCCCCACTCCACTACCTCTACAACCATTTCATATCCCCAACAATAAAACACCTCAATCAACTTACAAATCTGAGGTATTGCAAAATGATTCACCAGCTATCATTGAAGAACAACAACCAGCAGAAGAAGACTCAGATGAGGTCCAAGAATCATGGATGTCTATTGATAGAGAGAAGATATTGGAACCAGAGATTGAAAAGTCTCATGCATGCCTATCACCAGATTCTACGAATGAAGATCACATCTCCGAAGACTTGCATTTCATGATAGAGGAAAGACAAGGAAGACAATATTACATTGAATCTTGGTTCAATTCAATCATCGGATTCCAATGCTCAATTATTCAATATCTTTTGACATCATCTAAATCAAGACAGTTGGCATCTCATATACAGGTACATGTCAAAGAGTATCTTTCAAACCTGCATATGAGTTTATCTATCATCTCGTTACAAACATGGTTCCATTGGAAGTACTCATATACTTGAACAAGATTTTCTTTTTCAAGTAGAGTAGGACATAAAAAAAAAGAAAAAAAGAAAAAAAAGAGTAAAGAGAAAAATAAGTCCTATTGTGAAAACCAGCTTGCTGGCGCAATTGGACATGAGCTTTGTTTGAAAACCAGGCAACTGGCGGGCAAAGTTCACAATAAGTTTTGCAATTTCATGATGGTTTCAATCTTTCATGGTTCTTCAAATCATTCTTGGTTCTATGCTCGAGTTGGATGATGTGGAATTCCTTAAGGTCCACCTTCCAACAGATCTTGTCCCATCGACCTCAACACTTTATCTGGGATCAAGATTATAGATTATTTGAAGTGCCTTGGAGCTTGCATTCATCAATGGCAAGCCTCCTCGTTGATAACAATGGGAATACAACAATGTCTCTTGATTGTCAAATCTTGCAGGCGACTCGACTTCGACACATTCATTCGTCCCTGTCAAGATGCATTGAGGTACCTTGACACTCATTTACATTATCGGTGAGTTGTCTCGCATTGGTTAACGATTTTCATTATTGATCGGTAATCCAATGATTTCTTCCCATGCTCGACTTCGACACATTTATTCGCATGGTAAGAATTGTACCATGAATGTTGGCTTTGATGAAGACTAATGGTTTTATGGAATCAACAACAACTTGCAGCAGTACAGTTCTTATGTTCTTTCACTCCATTTCATAAACTGAATCCATTCCATTTCATCATCCACTTCATACATATCATAATCCATCATCCATCTTCATTCATACCATATAACATTTCACCCATATTCCAAAAACACTCCATTCCATGATTAAAATGCTCTACAGGAACATTCTGCAGCTCAACAGACATTCTGCAGCTGATCAGCCTTTCTGCAGCCAGACAGTCTTTCCGCAGCTACAAACACTGAAGGCATCAATCAGCAGACATTAGAATTGCAACAAAGTGACCCAGTGTATCCATGAATCAAAAGCATCAAAGAAGGATAATGAAGACTCTTCCAAAGGTGAACAAGAAGACAAAGACTACAAAAATCAAATGAAAGGCAGAGGTAACAAGTTTAAATTATAATGGCATTTCATAAAAGTTTAGCATAGTTTTAGTTATGGATTGTTCGAAAAGGTTGTTTTAATTATTTTTATTGATCAAGACCAATAAACCCTCCATAGACTTTGGATTAAAATCTCCCATTTCAAATTTCATGCCCGATATCATTTAAGCGGTTAAAATGGTCGAGGTATTTGAATTCTTCACGTCTCTTAACCAAATCATTCAATGATGATTCTCTTGCCATTGTAAAAATCTCCGCCGTCTCTTCAATCATTAATTCATTCCCTCCACCTCACTCCACTACTTCATTCCGTGACCACTGCCATCACTCCATTTTGTAGCCGGCATTTCATTCCGTAGACAGAGATATTCTTATCACCGAGAGTAGAGCAAAAAGGATATCAGTTTGAATAGCATTGAGCATTATCATTGTAAACACAGAGCAGAGAAAAAGGGTAAATTCGGAGGCATAGCAGCGTGAGAATTTGAAGCCATTTGATTCCGTGGGTAGATAAAGTATCACTGTGGGCAGAGATAGAGCATTATCACTGTAAACGCAGAGGTATAGCAGTATGGAGTTTGAAGTCTTTTGTCACTAGGAGACAGAGGTATTACAGTGTTGAATTTGAAACCATTTGCTACCAAAAGACAGAGGTATTGCAGTGAAGAAGTTGAAGCCATTTGTTACCAAGAGACAGAGATATAGCAGTATGGGAATTTAAAGCTATTTGCCACCGAGAAACAAAGGCATAGTAGTGTGGGAAATTTGAAGCCATTTTTCACTGTCAAACAGAGGTATATCATTCCGAAATTTGAAGACATTTGTCATTATCAATCAGAGGTATGTCATTCTGAAGTTTGAAGCCATTTTCATTAAGAACTTGAAGCCATTTCAATTCGAAGGTGAAAGTCATTGTTTTTGTGGGTAGAAGAGTGTTAATTTGAACATTGAAGAAGCAATCATGGGTTTCATTGTAAGAACAGAACTAGTGGGTTCAAAATACTTAGAAGGCTACCCTCAATGCAAATAAATGTTACAACAGATAGGATGGCTTCAATTTTTGGAGAAATTAAATGGCTTCCACAAGGAAGTCACTAAAACATTTGCAAGATCATTTCAAGGAACCGAAGTTGAAGTGGGAGATGTCAAATTTACTGTCACTGAAGTTTTCATTGCAGAGGCTACAGGGTTGCTCAGAACTGGAGAGAGATGGTTCAAAAACAGAGAATTCCACAATGAATCCTGGAAGCAAATTTTAAAATCACCAGGTATGGATGTCACTGTATTTAAGAAAGGAATTCCTAGTTCTGCATTGAAAAACAAATGGAGAAACATACTACTTCTTCTGCAAAAATTTATTACATGTGAGGGTAGATATGGAACATTTTATGTCTACCACATTAGACTGATAATGCATTTTCTGGGGGAAGACTTAAACCTACCATATTTCTTGCTTCAAAGAAGATGGCTTCCTGTGTTCAAAGAAGGGTTCAATTTTTAGAGACAACCCTATATCATCATGGTTTGGTCAAAATTTTGATTGAACACCATCTAGCTAAAACAAATGATACATGGGACGATTTCTTGATAAGAAATCATTTTGAAGAGCCAAAGGAACCCACACCTGAAACACAGCCTACAAGGAGAAGTAGGAAATGGAGGGCCTCAAAAGCTGAAATTGACAAAATAGTCCAAGAGAGCAGTGAGGAAATCATTTTAGAAAAGTTGACTCAAATCAAGAGACAGCTTAAGGAAGAAAAGGTAATCAGGAAATCTGCCATGGAGAAAGGAGAGGGATCTTCTCAGCCTAGAAGAAGCCACCGACTAAAGGGGAAACTGAAGAAAACACTAATCAAACAAACAGGGGTAATCAATATAGAAGATGAAGAAACATCCATTGAAGAAGATGTTGAAGAGGATTTTAATGAAGGAACCCCTGAAATTGACCCTGCTCAACATGAAATTTATGACTATGTGGAAACTTTGGAGAGGAGAGCTTCAGAAAGCAGAGAGAGAACCCCTAGTCCTCCACTGTCTGAAATAGATGTATTAAGAAGGGATAAGTATGAGTTGGAATTACTGAATAGACACATCAAAAATGAGAATGAAATTCTCAAGGATCAAGTCAAGCTCAAAACTGATATGAACTCAACCTTATCCCTACATATAGACAAAGTGGAGAAGACAAATGAAAAGTTGAAGAAAAGGAACAAGAAGCTAATTAGGGCACTCACCAACCTAAGGTTCAAACTTGTTATCAGAAAACCCAGAAGATCTTTAGCTTCCAGACAAAGGAGAAGGAGAGGATTAGATGTTCTTGCAGAAGCCTCTGAGTTCATAGGATAATTTGCATGAGGACATGCAAGGAGTCAGCAATGGGGGTATGTTGAGCCTCAAAATTGTGCTTTCTTTCATCTCATTTTACCTCATTTTCCCTTGTCCATTGCTATCTTAGACCCAATTGATCAATGAATATAGTTAAAATTACTTTTAGAATGATTTACATGACTGACTTGCTAAGTTTTGTGATTTTTTCCATTGTAAAGCATTTTGACCGGAACTAGCTGCAGAATGCAGACATTCCGTAGCTAACCGGCGATTCTGCAGTTGTCTTCACGTTTGGGTATGTTCCAGGTGGCCTCTCAAGAAAAACCGCATATGGGCATAATCCACGTCATGTCTACATGGTTCGTTGCTCATCATGGAGGAAGAAACGAATTTTGGGTACGGTTTTGGAACGTGGGAACACATTTAGGAAAGCAGACTTCTATTAGGATTGTCTCAGTCCAGATGTCTTTTTCCTCTTCACGCAGCCACTTCAAGAGTCCTAATGTGATTCCGATAAGGAAAGACAGTGTTCCTGAAATTGTTGCAAGTCTTGTTATGTGCATTTGCTATATAAACACTTGGGAAACCGAGAGCTATGTTAGATTTTATGTTAGAGATATTGTTCTAGATTTTGCTGAGTTTCTGTGCTACATTTCTGAAGATGCAGATTTCTCTGTTCAAGTTATTTCTCTTTTAATGAAGCATACAATGTTGTTTTGAAAGCGTTGATTTGATTTGGAGTTAGATTCCGTCAGGTGGTAGAGGGCCCCTGCCTCTTGCACGGATTTATTTGCGTAATTTAGATAAGTAGCCTTAGCTTGATTTCGTTTTCAATTTCCAATTTCAATAGTTTTATCAACTTCATGTTTTCCACGTTCATTTACATTACATATTACAGTTAGTTGCACTGTGGTTTAATACTCCGGAGTTAGAATGCATGTGGTTCAGTTCTGTTATTTCATTTTCAGTTTGATAATGACTTTCTTTAGTTTAGTTTTAATTCATTTTGTTTAAAGTAGATTAATGACATTCTAATTTAGTTGTAATCATTGTCCTTTAATATTGATAGATAGCGTTCTAGCTTGATGTTATCCATTGTATTTTAAGTAGTTCTAGTTGTCAAAATTAGTCTCTCGGCCTTCATTATTCACAACTTACTTTTGTTCTGAATTTTTATTAATATATCATCACATGAACAGAGGTCAGTAATATCAGTTTAAGCCTTTGATTATTCTGCAAATCTTTTACAAATTCACCAATAGCCTTTTTCCCAAATATTATTCTAGAAAATCTCTAATTTTTGAATAAGGCTTAGTAGTGATAAGTCAAGTTGCAGAATAGAATAACTTCAGCATCATAGGATAATTTAGATTTTTGTAATATTGTAAGTTGATTGTTTATTTAGGAGAAAATTTCATTTACACTTAGCTTGTTCATTTTCTCAGGTCCATTTCAATTTCATGTTGTGAGTTTACAATAGAGTCATTATCAAGCTTTGTATTTGTTGGTTGCTAGTCATAGTTAGACTCTGTTTTGTTTCAGCAATTGCATTTGTTTACCATCATAGTTTAGGCTTCACTCTGTTTTGACCAATAGTTTCCTTTCATTTAGCACTTAGTTCTTTTCCTTTTCAAAATAAAACCATAAAACCAAAAACATCAGAAAACACTAAACACAACGAAGTAGGAAGAGGTTACTTAGGCACATATGGTGCACTTCACTTCAGCAGTTTACTAACCCTGGTTGACAATTAAATGAGCTCAATTTAGGAGACTAGATTGAGCACAAACAAGTACCCAGAGACTGGGTACAGTTATTCCACCGAGTAGCCACCGCGACCGTGTTCTATAGGAACACAACTTCTGGGCAGGGACCTCAGGAGTTGATAGATATGATGTATCAAATGACTGTATTTTTTTTTTTTGAGACTGAACATGATCGGGCATAAGCTCAAATTTTTGTATGACTTATGGATCCAAATTTTTGTATATTTTTTAACACTGATGATATATATACGACGATTTGATGTGATGTGACAAATGCTTCAAAATGTATGATGTTTTTGATGATTAAATTTTATTGTATGGAATGATTAATATGCCAATCAATTGCTTGATTAGCTAATGAGTCTGCCATCCAATTGTCAGCTCGAGGAATATGAATGAAAGTTAAAAATTGAAATGATCTTTGTAACAAACGTACCCTCAAGAACAACCGAAGTAAAAATGGATCTCGAACCCGATAAGTATTGTTCAACTGCGACACCACCAGCTGAGAGTCCAAGAAAACTACCAACGAATCAACACCTAAAGATATTGCCTCCGAGAGTAGATGAACAACTGCAGTGTATTCTGCTATATTATTGGAAGCAGGACCAATGCAGACCCCTCTTGATACTAACAGCTGACCGGATGGATAATGAAGCACCCAAGCCACGGAAGCTAAGTTCCGGGTGTGTCTACTAGCACCATCGGCGAAACCAAAATGGCTCATGACATCCGACACAACCTGCCAAAGTAGATCAAAAAACATCACCATCCCATCAAAGATCGAAAAACAACCAGATATGTACAAAGCAAAACTACTATATACAAAAGCAAAATGTCAGGCCGAAGCCTAGGCATAATACTTTTTCAAATAGAGCCCATTTTTGGGCTCCAGAAACTCATTTCCTTCAAAATCAACCAAGGTATATGCTCTTTTTTTAAGGAATTTTTTAACGATGAAGAGGCCATACCACATAGATTTAAACTTTCCTACCCCCAGGGCATCTTTTTCTTGGGCATAGACCAAAACAAGGTCACCTTCCGAAAAAACCCTAGGCTTGACCGCCTTATCGTACTGAACTTTAACTTGGTTTTTATGTGCTTCATTCATAGTGGCGGCATCTCGACGCTGCTCATCAAGATGTTCCAGATGAAGGAGACGTTCTTCAAGACTAGAAGTGTCAAGAAGAAGTTCAAAAGCTAACTTAAGAGAAGGAATCTCACATTCAATGGGAAATACGGATTCCAACCCATGAACTAGCTGAAACGGAGTAAAGCCAGTTGCAGTTTTCACTAACGTCTTATATGCCCAAAGAGCAGGATATAGCATGATATGCCAGTTGGATCGAGCTTTATCGATTGTCCTTTGAAGAATTGTCTTCAAGGATTTATTCACGGCTTCCACTTGCCCATTGGCTTGAGGATAATATGGAGATGAATGCTCCTGCCGGAAACCTAATTTTAGAGCCAACTCAGCCATCATGCTATTCTGAAAATGACTGCCATGATCAGTGAAAATATCTATAGGAATACCAAAACGAGCAATAACCTGGTTGAAAAGGAAAAGAGCTGCAGTCTCACCATCATTCCCAAAAGTAGGCATAGCCTTGACCCACTTCATAAAGTAGTATACTGCTACAATAATGTACTTGTGACCTTTAGCCGAAGGTGGGTTACAAGTAGTATAATCAATACCCCACTTTGTAAAGGGACCGACAGTAATGACTGGAAAAAGCGGAGCTGGATGAGCGCGCATTTTTCGAGTATAAACTTGACACGGATGACACTTTTTGACTGACTCCAAACAATCTTTGAAAATCGAAGGCCAAAAGTACCCATCATGCAAGATCTTTTGAGCTGTAGCAAGCCCAGATAAATGACCACCACAAGCTCCACTATGGAAATCATTCAGCACAGCCTCAGCTTCTTCGAGAGTTAAGCAGCGTCTCAGGATTGAATCAACCCCTCGACGGTATAAAGCATCACCAATGATCAAGTAATTCTTAGCCAAGTGACGCAACTTACGATGCTCATCTTTCGAAAAAGTAGAGGGAAACTTCGCAGTCTGGAGATACACAATTATATCCCCATACCAAGGATCCTGTTTAGAGATAAGAAACAAATGTTCATCTAGGAAGGATTCATCATAGACTATCTCATCCCCACAGGGTAACTCGGAGATCAATTCCGCGAAAACCAATGATTTCTTGGACTTGGCAGACATAAACTCAAGATCAAATTCCTGTAAAATCACAATCCATCTATTATATTTTCCCCCAATCACTCGCCTACTGAGGACAAATTGAAATGGATTGGCTGCTGCCAAAACATAAGTTTTTCGTAGAAGAATGTAATGCCGGAGTTGCTGCATAGCATGAACAACTGCTAAAGCTAACTTTTCTATCAGAGTATACCAGAGTTCAGGTCCTACTAAGCCTCGAATAAGATAGTATATAAAATGCTCTGCAAGAGCATCATCCTCCTGAACCAAAACCATACCAATTGTAGATTCTGCTGCTGTAAGATACAAGAGGAAATCCCCGCTATAATCAGGTGGACTCAATAAAGGAGCAGAGGTCAATGCTTTTTTCAAAGCATCGAATGAGCGTTGAGCGAAGTCATCCCAAATAAATGGAACTCCTTTCTTTAACAATCTCATAAATCCCTTGGTAACTTCAGCATAATTTACGATAAATCTCCGAAGAAAATTAGCCTTTCCTTGTAGACTTTGAAGTTGACGAATAGAGGACGGGGTAGGCAATAGAAGTATTGCCTCAACCTTGAAGGGATCTACCCTAATCCCTTCCCTAGACACAATAAATCCCAATAACCGACCGGATGTAATCGCGAAAACACACTTGTTCGGATTCAACCTAATCTTATAGAAACAACATCGTTCAAATATTTGATGGAGGTGAGCAGGATGATCCATCTTTTTTCGAGAATGAGCAGCTAAATCATCCAAATATGCCTCGATAATATTTTTGATGTCATGGAAGGCATATGACATGGCCCGCTGAAATGTAGCCCCAACATTTTTAAGACCAAAATGCATCTTCTTGTAAGCAAACGTACCCTAGGGACAAATAAAGGCAGTCTTATGCTGATCTTCAGGACAGATAGAAATCTGATTATATCCAAAGAAACCGTCCATGAAGGAAAAAATTTCGTTACCGGCACACTCATCGATGATCTGATCTATAAATGGTGTGGGGTAATTATCTTTTGGACATGCTTTATTAAGGTCTCTGAAATCAATGCAAACTCGAATTGTTCCTTGCTTTTTATCTACGGGGATAGGATTTGAAACCCATTCAGTCAAAGGAACTGGATAAATAAATCCTACATTAAGCAGCTTCTCCACCTCAGCTTTGATAGCTGCAGCCTTCCTAGGATTAACCGGATGAATTTTTTGCCTCAAAAGCTTAGCATTTTCGTAAGTCTTGATCTCATGCTAAACAATAGATGGATCTATACCAGGCATTTCCTCATAATACCAAGCGAATACATCCCTATATTCCTTAAAGAGATTGGTATAAATATGAATCTCTTCATGGGAACATTCAGCTCCGATGAAGACATTCTCAATAACATTGGGATCCCTGGAGATGTTCACCGGGATAGTTGGAGAAATCACAACCATGTTCCCTTCAGCATATACATGTGTTGGTGCCAAAGGGTTCAGGACTGGGCGAACAGGACCAGGAGACTGAGGACTTGGAAAACTTGTTTCGACTTCGATCAAATCAAGTAAAAAGTAAGACCGATGATGCAAATCATCCCACGGCCTATGTATACCAGTCATAGCTTCCAGGATGGCCTCTTCAGATGGAAGAGTGGTATCAAGGCAATCCTGGGCAGAAGAAGAACTAAGTTTCCAAGTCAGAGCCACATCTCCATCCAACTCTTTTGGTGAAAGAGGAGCTGGAATGGATTCTACAGAGTCAACAATAGATTGATAAGAAATCTCAGTTGCAGACATCGGAAATGCCATTCCACCCACTTGTCCTTCCGCTGATGTGGCGGTAGGGGAAGGTAAGGTCCAAGTGTCTGAAAAATAATGAGTTCTAAAGAACTCTCTTCGAAGAGGAGCCCTGGAGGATGAAATTGCATTTATATGAACCGTAGGAGGAGGAATATCAAAAGTACCCATCAAGGAAGAATACATTCCAACTCCTAAATTCTCAGTAAGCGACTTGGTATTATCCAACTTTGGAATAGTTGAGTCAGTAGATGCATTCGGGTCTACAGGAGGACAGTCCAGTTGGTCCACTGTGAAAATCCTCCCTTCGTGAGGGAAACAAATAAGCCGAAACAATGAAGATGCAATGACATCCATCTCATAAATCCAGTTTCTCTCGAACAGAAGGTTGTAATCCAAGCTTTCATCCACTATCTCAACCTCTATATTTACAGTTTTGCCCCCAAAACAGATAGGCAAAGCTGGGACAATACCATGCAGTCTGTGAGAATGACCATCAAACGCAGTCAGAAGGGTAGCAGATGGAGCAGCTGCGGGAGATCCAATTCCCTTCCAGCATGCGAGAGACATCACACATGTGGAAGCACCCTCATCAACGATCGTCCGAAAAATATTGCATTTTCGGTACGATGATTTAATATGAAAAGCCATATGATGGGGGAGTCTCTTCTTAAAATTAGTCATATCAAAAGTAATCATAAGAGAGTTCTTTGGATCTACAACCCCAAGAGCAGTGAGCAGAGCACTGCACTGAGCCGGACAAGACTGAAGCACCTATAAAGCTGACATGGCACAAGGACTCTGTGCCAGATCTTCCACAATAGAGTAGTTCTGGGTAGCCCTAGCGTTTGGATTAATCTTCGTACACTTGGTAGATGCTTTGGGCATCTGAGGTATAGGCTCAACAGTAGGCCTCGTGATATGAAGTGGCTCAGTAGCATCGGGAGCACCCTTAGCTTTCAAAGACTCTTCTTCGCCATAATCACGGGATCTCGTGGCGACATCCATGTGAGCACTCATCATGTATATGTTTGATGGAATTTCCCCTTCCTGGGTGCCCCAAGAGGAAGCCCCAGTATTTTGATTCACGCCAATAGTTAACTGTTGCCCTTGGGGAAAAGGGTTTGTCAGCACAGCCTAGGAACTAGAAGAACCCTGCTGAGCTAACAAGCGCTGCGCATCCTGAATTTTAGGGCAAAGGTGTGTAAGATGGTCTCCAGCACACAACTTGCATGGAAACTTCACTTTCTTTTTATCCTTTGGACCCTCACCAACATGCTCGTTGGTTTTATTCGCATTACCCTTCCCATTCTTGCCCTTTTTCTTATTATTCCGCCCCTTCTTCTTCCCTTCGGATTGTTGATTTCCTTTGGGATCAAAATTTTGGATGGCATTTACCGACAGAGATTGGGAAGGCGATGACTTAGCAGGCACAGCCTGACCAGAAGGATCAGATTGCAAAGACAACTACTGTAATTGAGTAAGCAGGCTAGCTGCACCACTATTGATCGACCCAATAAGTCCATCACCATGAGGACCAGGCTTAGTTTTGGATAAATCTAATTTGGAGCAAGGAGCATTGGGCAAATATTTATGAAGGACCCCAGACTGAGAATATATCAGTTCCAACTGCTGGGCCCTAAAAATGGTCTGTTCCTCGGAAAATACCCCGGAGAGGGATACATCCTTCGAAATGTCTGACTGCAAATATTTCAGAAACCATTCCAAAAGGAATTCTCCTGGAATATGAGCTTTAATAAGCCTCTTCCTTCTCCACCATTCCTGAATATGGTCAAAAATGTGGGTTGCGTCGTCTTGCTTAAAATTGGCTAGGAGTTCAGTCCCAGCATCATAACGGACGGGAAACTGGAAATGATTTAGAAATGTAACAGCCAGCTCTCCAAATGTAGCAAAACTGCCCCTAGTTAGCTCAATATACCACTTGGTAGCATTTCCAGTTAAGGTGCGTTGAAACAATCTCAACCTAATCGAATCATCGATCAGGGAGTTAGAAGAGCACCATAAATGAAAGGTGGTGATGTGGTCAGCTGGATCTTCTCCATTCTTACCTTCAAACTTTGGAATGTCTGAAGGTAGTTTGGTGGGAACCGGAGGCCACCCCGGACTGTACCGGATCGGATCATTCGTCAATTTCGACAAATCTGGCAAGTTTAACGTTGCCAGAAAAGGTAAACGAGGCGGAGCTTGAGGATTCCATCCTTGATAGGATGGATTCCCAACATTCTGAAAAGAATACCCTGGATTTGATGAGGCACCAGGTTGCCAAAAAGAACTCGTAGAAAAAGGAGAAGAACCTCCTCCCAACGCAGAGTTACCAAAGACCAGACCAGTTCCCCCTCCTAAAGTATGGAATGAAGAGGAAAGCCCCTGATAGGGGTTCCAAGCATTAGAAAGAGGGGAAAAAGTCTGATAAGCACTCGAAGAAGGGAAAGAAGCATTCCCTTGGTGACCAGTGTAAAACTGATTCCCTGCCCTCGCTGTAGTGAATACAGGGTTCCAACCTGTAAAAGTGGTCGAATTCTGACCTCCAGACCAAGGGTTGAAACTCTGAGTCTGAGAAGTGAACAGAAAGGACCCTAAAGAAGGATTCGAACTAGGAATATGCCCAGTTCCGAAGGGGAACCCTTGAAAAGAAGCTGATCCACTAGCCATGGAAGACATGGGTGTAGATGCAGCTGCAGCAGCGGAAAAGGAAAAAGAAGGAATCCCACTAGTGGGCATTCCAAAACAAAAGGGACTAGATTGAGAAGCATGTGCTTGGGTGAAACCAGAGCCAAACACAACAGTACTAGAAGAAATTGAAGATATAGCAATAGTGCCTCCTCCTTCAACAGAAGCAGGAGTCTGAATGCCTGCAGCACTCACAGCAGAAGCCGCGTTCCCAGTCGTGGCCATCGAAAGGTATGAATAATACGAAGGATCTTCTGGTCTTGCAGACTCAGGTCCGATGTATTCCACAACGAATGGATAATCAGGAGGAAGAGGAGATGGAAGTGACTCAGAAGGCTGAGATACTTCCTCTACTTGTACTTCTTCTTCCTACAGGAATAAAACTCTCGAGGTGAGCGGAACACTCCTCTCAGAACTAGAACCGGAACCAAATACAAAACTTTCAGACCCTGGTGGAGGATCTCTCTCCACTGCGTCAGACTCCACAGGGTGATATACACCTGCTATGTTACTCCTACGCCTTATTGAAGAAGGCTCTGCCCTCTTGGGAGATAACCCCCAGATTCTCCTCGATCGACAAGGCGCTTGATCAGCCACTTTAACAAATTTTTAATTAGAATTGAAAAAAGTATAAAGCTAGGCAAGCTAGGAGCAAAGAGCACTCACTACAAAAAATCCCTGAGATACAATCAAGCAAACAACCCTCAGGTATTTCCGCTCCGGGTGATTAGGACCAGACACCAAAATACAAGAAAGTGAAATATAGGACCTCTCGAAAGTAGTCTGGGATAATTACGACCCAGGCCTACTAGCGAAGGTAACAAAAATAGTTACGCTGACCTCCTAACAACAGCCTTTACCGGCACAAGTACCCAAGCTTCGCAAGGACACCCCCCAGAAGTACTGCTGGAAGTGATACTACGTCTACCTTAGGTACCACGGGTATTCCCCCCCGCAGTCACCTATGTATAACCTAGGAGTGGCAACTATGGGCACCAATCCATTTCAGAAGTCGGGCGGAACGGTCTTGAGGTTAGATTCAACAAATTAGAGAGGGGGTATCTCTCTTCTTGGCCTTCACTTCCCCTCGCGCTTGACTCTCTGGAGGAGAGCTTTCCCGGTCCACCTAACAGAGTTGGATTTTGCTCAATTAATCAACTTCTATGTTTTTGTTTGAGCGGCCTTGGAGAGTTAACTCTCCACTCACCTAATCCAAGGCCCTACAGCCTAGCTAGTTGGTGTATGACACTTAATAAAAGCTTGCTAGTTGTTTTTAAATTATAGCGCTTATTTTAATCGACTGTTATATTAAGTCAAAGGGATACGGAGATGAAACTCGTGGTATTTTTGACACAGAAAAGAAATTAATAAAAACCAAACTACATGCAAATGCAGTAATTGCCTTTCGATGAAAAGAAATTTCTACAAAGGTTCTACGAGACTTAATTTTTTTTTCCTTTTCAGATAAAAAACTTCACACTCACAAAAACTATGAAAATGACTAAATGCTTAAGTGCACCTGATGCAAATCACTAAGAGCATGCAAATTATAAGATGCAAAATCTACTAAAGTAGAGAGAAATTTCCCAAAAGATCCTTCAGTTTTATCTCTTTTTGGTAGTCCACAAAGCTAGTTCCCCAAATCAGAAACTCTTAGTATAAAGACACCAAAATCGCTTGAAACAAGAGGAAGAATACCAATGACAATTCCTTTCCAAAATCAAGTAAAAAAACAAAGGCAAGAAATCTCAACAAAGCTTCAAAAGATGTAACAAAATGAAAACAAAAATGAGAAACAAAATGAAATGACAAAACAAATTTTTTTTTGAGCTTTTGAATTTTATAAAAAGGAAGAGCTCTAAGAGACCAAGAAAGCTATCAAATTCCAAGCCAAACAACTCTGAACTTCAAGCAAAACTTCAAAACGCTCCAAATATTATAAGGCTACTTTAGTAGCAAGATTTATATGAGCAAAAGAAGAGAAGAAACTCAGTAACTCAGCCTAGAAGAATAGTACAACCTTGCAGCAAACAAAAACTTCAAAGAACCAAGAACGACTCTTCAAAAGTTGCAACAAGACCTAGTCAACTGAACTCAAGAAAACCAACCACAAAATGGGAAAAAATCGAAGTGCAAAGCAAGACACAAAGGTAGGAAAGAGTAAATGAGCAGAGGCTCTCTGTTCTGATGAAGCAGAATAGCCAAGAATCCCCAGGAAGAGATCTTGGTCCTCGAACTAGAAATGCAAGCACAAGAAACAAGATTTTCTAGATAAGCTAGTTTTCAACCAAACCAGAGAGAGAAAATACCAAAGACCACTTTCAACACAATCCAGAGGATACAAAGACACTGCAGGAACAGGTCTCCACAGGCAGACAAGAATAAAAAGTCAAGAAATCAAAAATTTCAAAATTCACCTAGGCATATGCTACTTGACAGTTTTGAAACAAGCGTGCATATGCGACTGTGTTAACGGAAACCCACGTATACACGACTCCCTTTAACAAAAACTACATGTATACGCGTCTGTGTACAGACAAACCCGCGTATGAAAAGGTAAATAATAAAAAATAAAAAAGATCAAGCCTAGATAAGGAACCAGGTCTTCAGTCTGACTGAGAAAAAGTTAACTGGACTGGAAATAAAAGTTAAAACTATTGGAAACCTTTCAAACAGCTGAAACCACCCAACAGGGGAATCACAAGAATGCAATTCCCTAGCGGAGTCGCCAGTTCTGTTTCGGGGAAAAACACCCTAGAGGTCTGTTGGGTCAAAACCTCCACAGATCAGGGCATGCTATTCAGAAGGACTCACACGCAACCACACTTAAATGCCAAAAACTAGATAACAACGATAGTATAACTCACCCGTAGTCCTACGTTTGATTTAGATCCCACGGGGTCCAAACTCCCAACAACCCTTCTTCCTCTTCAACATGGAAAACAAGAAAGAACGTGCACAAAAACCTAGTTGTACAGCATATATTTCTCCTAAACGTTAGTGTAATCCATGTGAAACATTATATAAGCCATAATAAATGCTTAAATGATAATATTTTGACATATACAAATAGATATTAACACATAAGTTCAGGAACAAGATGGTTCTTCATTATTACGAATAGCATGTATAGAAATAAAGAGTGGAGAGATCACCTGAATCCTTCCACGATCTTCGAACAGACCGTCGTCCGGATTCGTCCCGCCCTTGCCTCGCTAAGATACTTTCAAGAGTTGTGCACTCGAGATGGCATATAAATGGATGAACATCTCCAGGAAACAAGGGTTTCCTATAAAAATCTGGGAAAGTGCAGGAGGCACGGGAATTCAGACTTGAATTGGGATTCCAACAGAGTATAATATCTATAAAATTTCTCTCTCCCTTAGGCCATACACATGAGGGGATTTTATACTCCCTCAAAGTAGTTTCAATCAGTTGGAAACAGTTGGACACGTACTGGGGTGGTTGAACCACTGGAGTAACCATCAACCCGGCCCGAAAATAGGGAATTTTTATATATTTTTTAATGATTTTAATGGCATACGTGGAAAAGTACATATGGACTCGCATATACACGCGGAAAAGTCTGGGCATACCTGCGTATGGAAATTTTAACACATTTTTTTATGAATTTTGTTCAAGTCTGTGTGAATGGGTGCCCAAGGCCATAAAGACAATCATGAATCACATGAGGGTGAAAAATGATGCTATAACAGTCAATAGTGCTAGGATAGGAGGTGGAAATCATCTTTAGAGACAACGCAGAGATAGTGGGAGGAATATTCCTTGGTGGAGGAAACCCTAATGAGTGGGACCCAAGATGAGAAGGCTTCCACTTGTATAAAAGGAGGGCAAGGCAGCCATAGCAAGACATGTTATGGATTATTGATTTTATGGTTTGGTTAAACTATTGTGCATTCTCTTGCTGTTTAGCAGAGTTGTTGTGCTGCTTAGCACAAGGCAGTCCTATTTAGGAATTCATTCTCCTTTCAAGAGAGGCCTCTTGAAGGAGCTTGTAATTCATTTCTCCACATTCAGGCTTGAGGCCAAGCATTCTCCTTCAGCTACAATGTTATTTCTGCTGAAGTATAATGTTGTGTTGTAGGGTGTTGCAGTGGGGGTTCACAACACCACTTCCAGAGCTTATTTTTCAAAGGAGGAAGCTTTCCTTCCTTTGGGAGATCAGTAAGGAAGCATTTGGAGTATATTTCAGATCTTGGCACTTGGCCAACATATTTCCTTTCTCCTACAATGCAGTCCCTCTCCTTGACTGCATTATTTTCAGTGTGCATTTGCAGTAAGGGTTGCAGGATTGTTGGAGGGTGAGATCTTCAGTGTTAGGATCAACCTTTCACTTGGAAGATCCATTGGAGGAGGTATAATTATTTATCTTATGCATCATCTCTAGATATCTCCATCCAGTTCTTGAGTTGCAGCTGCTACTTAGTCTTAGGACTACAACTCCGGTATTTTACCATTTTTGCATATTTCAAGAATCCTTTTCGGATTGTCTTGAAATTCAGTTTGGGGGTTTAGATCTTTGCTCCCTACATTGTATGAGCTGCATATTTTCATATCTATGTATTGACATACTCTAGCAGCAGTTACATCTAATAAACTGCGCTATCATAGCCTTGAGCATTTTCTGTGTAGCAGTGTACTTCATATTTTATGTACATGTTTCTTGAGGCTGATTTTGCCTATCTTGAGTGACTCTTTCTTCAAGATCTTGTATCTATTTGCTGCTATAATAATAATATGAGGGCTATATGGTTCTTCTTACATTATATGAGTTGATTTATCACTACTACTCTAGTTTTATGTTTATGTATTGCTACATCCCCATTTTGGGATATTACATTCATACTGGGTTGTCTCTATTGATGATTCACTCCCTCCATTCCAGCTCTGTTGACTTGGTCAAACTTGACCTTGTGTACATGCATTAGCCCCTGTTCACACATGAGGGTGATTTATCTAGCTATGAATATGATCCCTTTTCACATTAAGATGGAATTTATGCTTATTAAAGAGATTTATGGGCCTACCTACCCATTTATTCATCTAACTATAGGTCAAGAGAAAAATTAATATTCCAATTAGATGAACGCTAATTTAGAAATATTACAGTCCTCCCCTCCCAAATGTTGCTTGTCCTCAAGAAACTGTAAGGATAGAACTAAAGAGCCTCCTCTCCTCCTCCTGTAGCATCCTCATATGATAAAATCCTCCAAGGAACAATATGCTATCTCATCAATACATCTCCAAGTTGCCTCTCCCAAGTATGCAAGTTAGCTTTTGGTGACCATCCCAAATAACTATCATCATGTAGAAGTAAAACACCCATGGAAGCAACAATGTGTGGTCCAGAGGCCTTCTTGAAGCATGTCATATGAGATATGTTGGGAAATATCATCCCCATATGAATATCCCATCCCCAAGCTATCATCCATATAAAATGAGCCACCCTCCAAAATGGTAACTCATGAAAAATCTCCTCCACCTTTGGCTCTTGTAATGTAGGTGGGCTGCATAACTGATCATGGTACACAAAAAATCCTACCCCACGCTGTCTCTCTCTCCACTTATGATAAGTGTAGAGTAGCTATTGATTTTGGGCTACACTAATTCTTTCATAAAGAGGCAAGAAGAAAACTGGATCTTCAATGATCCTCTCTCTAGATTCATGAATCATGCTGGCCAAAACCATCCCATGAAAATTGAATGGTACATCATCTCCATATAGTATCCAAATCAGAAAAATTCTGAAGGTTATGTGAAAGTTTGGATGATACCAATGGTTTCTCCAGTGGATATATCACAGTCTTTCCAACTTCTGTTATAGAACATCATGTGGAAAATTGTCCTCCAACAAGTTACTAGCTGTGCATGTTTGCTCATCTACTATGAGGTAGTAAATGGCATTATATAACATCTGAGCATAATAATAATAACACCACACTTGACCAAAGTCATGCAGAGAAGGGTTATCTCCATCATAAATGTTGGTCCTAGAATGACCATGAAACCCAAAAATAATCTTGCCCTCTTGTGGAGCAATGCAATGTACATAGATGGTGAGAAGATGAAAATACTTTGTGAAATGATCAATAAGTACAAAAATGTATTTCTTACCATGCATAGTGATTAGGCTGAAAGTGAGGTCCATAGATGAGCCCTCCCAAGAGAAACTTCTCATAAAGATCTGAAAAATGAAGGGATGCATACTCCCCTTGGAACACTCCATCAATAGATACATACTCCCAAGTGAAAATGTTGTTGGCCTTAGTGATAAGGCTCTTTCCACTCCATGAATCCATTCTTTGACATGCCATATGCAAAAGTCATCCATCATCATGCTGCTATGTGTGGGAGTCTCCTTCCTATGTGGAAGTACCTCCTAATCCTCCAATGCTGAAGGGTAGCTTCTTTGCACTTTGATTGTGCCATCTCTTTCTCCTGAAATATCATGCCAAGTATGGGAGAAAGTCTACCCATACTCTCCCAAGGGTAGCCAAAGAAAAAATAGATCTTGCTGCCTCCTCACACCTCCATCATAAAAATCATGAGATGAAAACATGATGATTGATATGAAGAATGCCATATCAACATAATGCACCCAAACTCCTTGCTGCCATATGATGTAAGTGCCCTGCCAAGTTTCCTCCACCAACAAACCCTTTGAAGAAGACATGTCACATGATGGCCAAAATCTTTCAAGAGTAGCCAACGCAACCATGCCTCCTGTTGCCTTGTGTCATAGATATGTAGCTGACTCACTAACCTCTTGTTTACCATCCACGCCCTTTCATCCAAATGTGGGTGTATCCTACCATGTTCCATCTTGGTATTCCTCTAATGGAGAACACCATCCTCCCACTTCAGATTTCTACCCTTGCATTTCATGGAATGTTGAAATTCAACCTCTTGGAGATATCCCAGTGAAGACCCCTCACCAATGACCATATTTAATCCATAAGTATCAAAATATGCTTAAGGCAATATCTCCTCATAAAGCTGTACAATGCTCATCCAGACAGATCCATTACAATGCTGAAAGATAAGATGTATTTCATCAATCATCTACTCATCCAATGTCACACAAGTGTAATGTTCATCAGAATGCTCTAATAATAATTGGGCCCCAAACTCATCATTGTTGCTCAATGACAATGCTATTGATCTCGATAATGGTGTTTTCTTCTGTCACATGCTCATGCTCAATGCAATACATATAGTTCTACATTGGATTGTTTAGGACAATGATCATCCTATCCTCTAGAAATCCACAGCCCAACTCCAAGAGTTGAGCGCATCTCAATAATGAATAGTCAGGAGGAATTTTTATCCTCTCCTTGAACAACACAAGGCTGCACAGCGCAATGAAAATTTTCTTCTCCAAATTAGCAATATGCTTTGACCCTTGGTCATGCAATCGAATATTCCCACAATCCTCTTTATGATGTGCTGAAGTAACATAAAATGGAAACATGTGCATACATTGGTAAAGCTTGGGAACATCTTGTACTGCTACAAGGGTTCCTCCTTCCAGTGTGATGGCTCCCCCAACTGCTGATGATGATGGCTGGTCTTCCATAGTTGTATCAGCACTGGTACAAGTCTCCTCAAGTGGTGATGAAGGCTTCTCCTCCTCTAATTTCTTCTTGTCAAATTTCTTGATCAACCTTTGAGTAAAATCTGCAAGTGCAGTCACTCTTGCATAACTCAAATGGATGAACCACCAAATGTTTGCTTCACCCTCAAGGTGCAGCACTGCAATCTCAATAGCTTCTCTTTCTACCATTGGATGTAGTATGAAGAATGCATCCAACTTCTTTCCCCAAGCCCTTGCTGTGCATGTAGATGACCCATCAAAGGTAGACAATAGAAAACTATTTCCCTCTTTTCTTATATTCCTGCAAGGTCTCCTTTCTTCTTCAAGTTGAATGAATTGTGGAAGATTTAGAGTTTCCTTGAAAGCTCTAGGTTGAGACTTATATTCTGCAAGGTATCCACTTAGGATCTCATGTTCCAGGTGCCCTCCATCTCCATGCCTCTTGTCTTCTTCCTCAAAAGAAAAGGGAATAATGTATTTCTTTGGAGCTCTCTGAAACACCAGTTCTTTCTTCTAATAATAGGAAGTACATGGACCTTCCTCTTCTTGAAACCCTCTAGAGGTCTCATTGTATCTTTCCTCTCTCATCTGCTCAACCTCCTTGGAGAGGTTCTTCATAGATCTGAAAAGTGATGAGAAAAAAATCATTCTCTCCATCATTCTAGATCTCTTTTACTTCTCTTCTTCTTCTTATAGCATATTGGCTTGAAACTCACAGGCTGAGCCAAGATTATGCTATGATACCACTGTAATATTCCTAAATGGGAAAATCAGCAATATAAGCACATAAAACACTTTTTTTTTCAGAAATATATGTTATAAAATTTAAATGCAGCCCATGGTTCCATTAGATTAGACACTATAACAAACAAATCTACAAGGAGATCAGAAAAAAATCATGATAGATGAGTTAAACAAGCCTTCCACACCCAGAATAGCCCAAGAACAATGCAACCCCAAGACTAATGCAACATAGAAATACTGCAACAAGTGAAAACGAAATCTAATGAGGGTTTATACTCTAGAATTATAGAGACAAATGGATATCCTGATATATTAATCAATAGTTCTCAAAAACTGAGATCTAGTCTCTTTTACACAAATCCAAGAGAGCCCGAGAAGGGTTTCTGGAAATACACCCAAATACAAATGGTGATCTACAACCCTAGGACTGAAGAATCACTAAAGACTAAAGCTCATGAAATAGGAAGCTGAAATAATATATATTTGATGTAGATCTCCTCAAAGTTCTCCTCCAATGAAAGGCTGAACTCTTCAACCACAGGAAAACACTCTAAAAGAGCCACTAGATCCTCTCCTGAAGCTGTCCTCCAAAATAACTCAATTCTAGACTGAAACTATGATGTAAATTATGGAAATAGGTTTGCCTAATGCCAAAGACCTAAAATGTGCTCAAAATACCTCCTTTCTGATCTCCCAAGAGAAGGAATCCTTCCTCCTATGGAAAACTAGCTCAGAAAGTGGGTTTCTCAATCCTCCACTGCAACACCCTACAACACAACACAATATTCTACAAAAACTGTATTGTAGGTAAAGATTGAAGCTTGGCTAGAATGCCAAATATGTGGAATGATATATCAGTACTCTCCCAAGAGCTACTCAATGGAAGAGGTGGGATTCTCGACCGGGAACACCCTATGCTAAACAACACCATCAATCTTAGCTAAACAACTAAAGAGAGAGAAAAATTCTAAACAGACATATCAAAATCATAATTATAAGCTAACCCAATGTGGCTGCCATCATATTACTTATAAACAATGTGAGCCTTCTCATTAGGGTCCCACTCATTAGGGTTTCCACCATCACACAATCAATCTCCCTCCAAAATTGCATTGTCCTGTCATTAATGCCACTCCTCCATAACAGTGTTGTTTGATTTGGTCAAAGTTGACCTCTTCAACCTGCTCCAGCCCCTTTTCACAGCTAAGGGTCTTCAATCCATCTTTTATATGACTATCTAAACTAATCCATATTTATACTGGGTTGTCTCTATTGATGATTCACTCCCATTCGAGCTCTGTTTACTTGGTAAAACTTGACCTTGTCTACATGCATTAGCCCCCGTTCACACATGAGGGTGCTTTATCCAGCTATGAATATGATCCCCTTTCACATTAAGAGGGATTTTATGCTTATTAAAGATATTTACGGTCCTCCCTACCCATTTATTCATCTAACTATAGGTCAAGAGAAAAATCAATATTCCAATCAGCTAAATGCTAATTTAGGAATATTATAGGTGGCAGTGACAGATCACAAGGCAATGAAAAGTTAAAGAGTGTGGCAAAAGGACTTCATTTATGAATCATATTTTACTCAACAATCCTAAGATTTACTCATATGAATAATCGTTATTTTAAACAAAAAAAATCCAGGTTTCTCTTACCACGTTCTTTGCTGGATCTTTGCACCTTGACAACGTGCTTGATTGACACATCTGCCAGATATGTTGGGTCGAAATCTAAGTCAAATCTCCCTATCCCTCTGTCCTTATCACTGCTGTTAGTGTCCTGTAAATATAGGATTCATAATTTTGATTTGACTTTGTTAAAATCTTGAAATATTGTACATACCTATTCTTTCTGTAAATGTATTCCCAAATTAAAAATGAAAAGAGGGTATTTCCTAAAAGAACAATCAAAGGACAAAAAGAAAAACAGATCAAAAAAAGAATATTAATTATGAAACCCATCAAAAATAGATCATGAAAGTGTTGCAAGTTTAAATGCCAATACTTTAGTTTACATTTTGCAAATCAGATTGCATGCAACTTGTTAAAATGCCACAATCCATGATAATCAAACAACTCAAACTTGATTATTCATGCTTTAAATTTCATGTTGATAGATAGAGAATAAATATCTAACCAAACTGTTTAATCTTGGTAGATCAGTAGTTAGGTAGAGAACAATAAGGAGCTCAACAGTTTAAGATGAGCCCTTGGAAGTAATAAGGCTAGAATTAAATATTTTTCTATTAAAATGAAAATAAAAAGGGCTTGCAAGCCAAAATACACCCAAATAAAGGAAAAAATGGTAGAATAAATGATGGGTAGGAAGAAAGCAGTTTGACAAGGCATGGATAAACATCATTTGTCATATTACTAATTTCCCTCCCCATAATGTGTTCCAGTCCTAAATCCTTCAGTCATAAAGACTCAGAACATTTCTCTGAATTTTGGTGGGACCTGACCCATGTCTTAATGACTGATTGGCACCAAGGTATTGGATTCCACCTCATTGAAACCCTTCCCCTTCATAAAAAACCCTTTTCCCTTAACACCACTCATTTTACCCTACTAAAACCCCTTTTCCTAAGTCAAAATGCATATTCACCTTTGGAAAAGTAAAAAACCCCTAAAAATGCACTTATCCTAAGCTTTCAAGTGTAAAATGTTAACATTGGGCCCCCACTATGGAAATCTCGCCTAAAATCATGTTTTAACACTATCCTAAGTGTATTTTATTTCCCGCATTCTTTTCATTTTTTAACACTAACATAATGTATTAACTCCTTTTATATACCTTTTATCCCGTATTAATATAATTCTCACATATATAATATTCCCAACCCATATTTTTATTTCAACATATGGTGTAATATTCCTCATATGTTATATATCCCAGTCCCACTATATATAACCCCCACGAGTTTTAAATCATATTTACCCGCATCCCCTTTGTTAATACATTAACCTACGCCTATCATAATAAACCCCGATTATGTATTAAACATTAATTTAATACATAATAATCTCCCGTACCCTTAAAATCACCTGGCCCCATTCCATTTGACATTGAAACTTCATCGCTTCATCCTAGCCATTCGCTTTCACCTGCTAAATCTAATGGTGGATATTTCCTATCACATGTTTCATTGTGCGATGGTTAACCAACCCAAATGCTTGTGAAAAGCATGGTTTTCAAGGTTTCTCTCACCTCCACGTGTCATATTTATGTTGGATCACATCAATCCTTCCAATTCCACTTACCTTCTTTGATCGATGCGAAAACCACCATTTCGTTGTGTGATAAACCATTGGTTTATCCCATGCACAATGCGTTAAATAACTCGTCCACTCCGAAAATCTACCATTCCATTCTGCCCTAAAGGACATAAGCCAATATAAAAACCCTAGATGCCACTGTGCTAAAACCTATTTTCACCCTCCATTATGCGGTAAATCCAATATAATGAATCTACTGTGTCATCTAAAACCCACTATTTTGTAACAGAAAGACCTGAAAGATCATTGATGCCCGAATCAAAAGCCCCCTACTATGGCTAGAACTCATTTCATTGAATTTCTAGTTCCCTAAAGCCACTATTTTCTTCCCTCAAGCCTCTGTTTCATTAACTGTTGTTTTATTTTGCAAGTTATTAGTAGAAGGATAATTTGGAAAAACAGTTAATACTAGCTCAAACTATTTATTCCAAAGAACTCAGAAGGAAATGAATTCAAATGATTTTCCTTAAATGAAATATTCCAAGCAATAGAACAAAAAGAAATAATTTAATCAAAGAGAAAAAAATTTTCACAAGTGGTCAGAACAAATGATGAAAACATTTCCATCAGCAACTCTCTAGGACATATTTTATTCACTCTTACTGTAAAAGGTAAAAGTGAAAAGGTAACAAAGCAGTCAAGGTAAAATAGTAATAGTAAACATGGAGGAAGTAATGGTTAAACAAATATGAAAACACTTTCACCAGCAACAATGAAGTTTATTCGAATTAAAAGTAAAAACAATTAAAAGAACAATAAGGTTAAAAGATGAAAAGAGAGCAGGAAGGGGCATTTTCCAGAAATTTCCTGTTTAAGTCATAGTTTTGCAGAAACTATTGTGACCAATAAAATATGTATTTTGAAAAACAGGAGGAGGTGTATGTTCCTAAGATGCCAACCTACAAAACCCTATCTCTCTTTATGCACATGTGTTACAGAATGAGAGATACATGCACATCTTCATAACCTAGTTTTTGGACTGTGCAAAGTTCTGTTTTAGACATATTTTTTCAGAGTAAATTGTGAACAGCTGGAACTAAATTTTGGGAATGTGAGAGATGTTTATCTCAATAACATATTTAAATACAATAACCTCTTTCAAATTTTACATATCTATCTCGGATTGAGACATAAAAAGGTATCACTAGACCCTATGTTTGCAGAATCTCAGAAGAAGATAGTTAGTGACTTGGAAGCCTCATCATCAACCAAGAGTTGCTATCAAATTCGAATTTATCTTCTTTGTCACCATCAATACATAAATATACTTCCAAATAGATTCATTAGTTTGAGTGTCCTTTATTTAAGTTCTATTTATGTAAAACAATTTGAGATATTTGTAAACCAATCTTGATATTTTTTCAAGATATTCTAGTTTAGAATTTGTATAAATACTTCATCGTTTGAAGTATTGAGGGTGGATTAATTGCTGAACATTTCTGAAGTCATATTTTCTAAACCTGAAGGTTTTTTTTTTTAATCAAGTTCAAGTCAGCAGACTGGATCACAGGAAATAAAGCATCATATTACAGGATTCATATGCTAGGCCACTGCAGTGAAGTACTTCACTTGTCATTTTGTCAAATTTCTTATGTTTTCCATCCATTCATGAATGTGTTCTAAATTTTAATGTGAAATCAGGAATTTTTATTTTAGAATTTGATAAAAGCACTCTGTTATTGACTGATTTTCATTTAAATGTTTTCTGCTGATATCCAGACCAGGGAACCCTTAATTTCTCCCTGATTTCGATTGACCTCTACCTTTTCACTCCTTATCCAGATTAAAGAACCCTGAATTGGTCTTTATCCCGATTAAAACAATTTCACCATCAACCTTTGAAGATCTAAAGTGACTCTGCTATCTTGCCCTGTGAATATTTTCCTTCAGACCTTGATCCTAATCTTTCTGCTTGACACATTGACTCCATTTTCCCAATGGGATACAGATCTATAACTATCCATTTAAGTAAGTAATTTCCCGACCAAATCAAATCAAAACCCAAAACTAATTTTCCCTATATAACTAGCCTAAAATCAAATATAATCAACAAAGTTAAATCACATAGAGAGATCCCTCTCTAAGCATTAGGAAGGGTAGATCCTAAAGCTTAAAAGTAGGTTTGTGGTTACCTCAGTGAGTTCTTTCTTTAACCTTGAGAAATTTCTGAGTGATAACATATTGGCGAATCCACTGGGGAACTAACATTTTCTTCAAAAATATTTTATAGGTTCAGATCTGATCTATGATGGTGGATAGTGATCAGACACACAAAGATTAACATCATCCACCTGGCGACTCCAAATCAATTTCACAATCAAGACTCCACTGGAGGAATGAACCTAAAAGAACAATATGGAATGATCAGGCTTTTAACTTGGATTACAATTCAAGACAACATGTTATTTCTCATTAAGAAAGTTTTTCAATGTATATTGTATTTTAGAGAAGATCTTAGATTAGCTTTTAATTATTTTCCTTTAAAGATTGTAAATGCTAATTCTCCTAATCCCTTCGATCAGTTTTCTTCTGAATCTTATGATGATCATTTTCCAATTAACAAGCCTCAAATAATCAAGGTTGATATTACAATCCCTGTGCATATTCATGTACCTTGTAAAGTCTCTGATAGATATAAGCCTCTCATTTTACATCCTATACTCCATGATTTCCCTGATAACTATTACAAATTTCGTCCCAGCTTTGATGGAGAAAATAATAACATCAATGCCCAAAAACATATTCAAGGTTTTGAGAATTATCTGGACCTATTTGAGATTGATGAAGATGATGTTAGAATCAGACTTTTTTCATTTTCTTTGCAAAATAGAATAAAGAGTTGGTTCAAGAATCTCCCTAATGCAAGCAGCTCAAATTTCCAGCAGTTTGTCAAATTTTTGCTTGACAGATGGATAATTAAAGCCAATCTTTTTGTGATCATAGAAGAATATAATCAGTTAAAAAGACATCCAACTGAAATAATATAATAATTTTCTGAAAAATTTAATCAAGTTTATTATTTAATGCCAGAAAATATTAGACATCCTCATGATTCAGTCCTCTTGCATTATCCAAGTGCCTTTGATCCAGAAATAGAATTTCAATTAAGAGAAAGAGATTCAGAAACACTTGTACAGATGCAGAACATCGCAGTTGATGTAGAAGTTAATCTTCAAATCAGAAAGGAAAAGTTGAAAGAAAAACAATAGAAGAAAAACATTGCAAAGGTAAAACTCAACCTTTTGGAAAGAAAACTAGAGGAAATCATACAAAATATCACTATGAAAGATGAATTTTTTTGTTCAAAATCACCATGAAGGAATAGAAGAGGTTGATAGCCATGAACAAATTCCTGCTAATTCCAATTATCATAGATCAAAAAATGGATTTACAGATCAATATTTGAAATAGGAATCTACTGATTTAATGTGTATGATTGATGACATTCCTTCTTTTGATGATTTGCCTAAGTATGATCATTATGATGATAGTTATGTTCTCCAAAGTTAAGCTAACTTTATAGAGCAATAAGAAGCTATTTTTTGGGATGAGGAAACTCAGTTTCAACAGCCAGAATACAGTCATCAACTAATGCAAATTAGCTATGAGAGTAAGGAAGAAAGAGTACAAAATTTGGAAATAAGTGAAGGTTCTTTACCTCTTTGTTTTGATTCATTTCAATTTATTAGAAACAACTTTAAAGCCATCAATAATCAACAATCTTTAGTTATTGTGATTAAAAACAAAGAAGATAATGAAACTCTTGATCAAGATTTTTCAGTTACACAAGTACAGTTATCAAATTTTATTGAAACATCTGATCAAATGACACAAGAAAGTTCCATACCACTATTTTTTGAATCATTTCAGATTTTAAAGGAAATGTGGTATAACATATTTAAAGAAAAGGATGAGCAACTTGTTGAAGTTTATGAAGTCCCATGGAATTCTACATGCCATAGGTTGTAGCAATTTTCCCAAGTTTTTCATGATCTAATAGCAGATATTTGGATATTGAATGCATTCAAATCCTGCCTCCATTAACTAACTATGAGCTTCAGAATCAAGATGATAAATGTTTTAGAAGTCAAACATTACAATCAGTAGGACTATCATCACAAATCTTATCTGAAAGTTTGCAGGGAGATAAAGATGAAAATAAAATTTCAGTTTCATGGCATGGAGTCCATCCAAAACAGATGTACAATTGTTTAGATCAGTGAAACATTAGTGTATATATCTTGGAAGATCCTTTTGAAAAGTTTCTAGAGTTAACAAAGGAAATCAAGTATTTCCTTATCCTCTCATTTGTTGACAAGTTTCTAATAGGTTGCAAAATTATAGTTTTGATAATCAACAAGCAAATGTAGCAATATCTATCAAAGCACATAATGCTTGAATGGTTGCATTGGCTATTTCATTTTAAAATGTTAACATTGGGCCCCCACTATGAAAATCCCACTTAAAATCATGTTTTAACATTACCCTAAGTGTATTTTATTTCCCGCATTCATTTCATTTTTTAACACTAACATAATGTATTAACTCCTTTTATATACCTTTTATCCTGTATTAATATAATTCTCGCATATATAATATTCCCAGCCCATATTTTTATTTTAACATATGGTGTAATATTCCCCACATGTTATATATCCTAGTCCCACTATATATAACCACCATGAGCTTTAAATCATATTTACCCACATCTCCTTTGTTAATACATTAACCTACGCCTATCATAATAAAACTCAATTATGTATTAAACATTAATTTAATACATAATAATCTCCCACACCATTGAAATCACCTGGCCCAACGCCATTTGACATTGCAACTTCATCACATCATCCTAGCCATTCACTTTCACCCGCTAGATCTAATGGTGGATATTGCCTATCAAACATTTCATTGTGTGATGGTTAACCAACCCCAATGCTTGTGAAAAGCGTGGTTTTGAATGTTTCTCTCACCTCCTCGCATCATATTTTTGTTGAATCGCATCAATCGTTCCAATTCCACTTACCATCTTTGCTCGATGTGAAAACCACCATTTCGTTGTGTGATAAACCACTGGTTTACCCCATGCACCATGTGTTAAATAACTTGTCCACTACGGCAAGCTACCATTCCATTTTGTGCTAAAGGACATAAGCCAATATAAAAATCCCGCATGCCACTGTGTTAAAACCTATCTGCACCCTGCCCTATGTGGTAAATCCAATATAATGAATCTACTATGTCATCTAAAACCCACTGTTCTCTCCATAACTTATTCTGTTTAAACTACAAATTTGCAATAGAAAGACCTGAAAGATCATTTCCGCCCGAATCAAAAGCCCCCTGCTGTGGATAGAACTCATTTCACTAAAGTTATAGTTCCGTAAAGCCACTATTTTCTACCCTTCAAGCCTTTGTTTCATTAACTGTTGTTTGTTTTGCAGGTTATTAGCAGAAGGAGAATTTGGAAAAACAGTTGATACTAGTTCAAACTATTTATTCAAAAGAACTCACCAGGAAATGAATTCAAATGATTTTCCTTAAACAAAATATTCCAAGAAACAGAACAAGAAGAAAAATTTTACTAAAAAAGAAACAAATTTTCACAAGTGGTCAGAACAGAGGATGAAAACATTTCCATTAGCAACTCTCCAGGACATATTTTACTCAGTCTTACTGTAAAAGGTAAAAGTGAAAAGGTAACAGAGCAGTCAAGGTAAAAGAGTAAAAGTAAACATGGAGGCAGTAATGGTTAAACAGAGATGAAAACACTTTCACTAGCAACAATGAAGTTTATCCGAAGTAAAAGTAAAAACAGTTGAAAGAACAATAAGGTTAAAAGATGAAAACAGAGTAGGAAGGGACATTTTCCAGAAATTTCTTGTTTAAGTCATAGTTTTGCAGAAACTATTGTGACCAATCCAAGCTTCATTTTGCAAAAATGGAGGATGTTTATGTTCCTAAGATGCAAACCTACAAAAACCTATGTCACTTTATGCACAAGTATTACAAAATGAGAGATATATGCACCTCGTCATAGCCTATTTTTCGGACTATGCAAAGTTCTATTTTAGACATATGTTTGCAGAGTATATTGTAAACAGATGGAACTGAATTTTGGGAAAATAAGACAGGTTTATCTCAATAAAATATTTATCTACAATAACCACTTTCATTTTTTACATATCTATCTCAGATTGAGACATGAAAAGGTATCACTGGACCCTAATTTTGCAGAATTTTTGGAGCAAAGCACAAAAGGAAGGAGATAGTTAGTGACTTGGAAGCCTCATCATCAACCAAGAGTTGCTATAAAATTCTAATTTCTCTTCTTTGTCACCATCAATCCATAAATATAGTGCCAAATAGATTCATTAGTTTTGAGTGTCATTTATTTAATTTCTATTTATGTGAAACAGTTTGAGATATTTGTAAACCTATCTTGATATTTTTTCAAGATATTCTAGTTTAGAATTTGTATAAATACTTCATCATTTGAAGTATTGAGGTTGGATTAATTGATGAACATTTCTGTAGTCATATTTTCTAAACCTAAAGGGTTTTTCTTTATCAAGTTCAAGTCAGTAGACTGGATTACAGGAAATAAAGCATCATATTACAAGATTCATATGTTGGGCCACTGCAGTAAAGTATTTCACTTGTCATTTTGTCAATTTTCTTATGTTTTCCATCCATTCATGAATGTGTTCTAAATTTTAATGTGAAATCAGGAATTTTTATATCAGAATTTGTTAAAAGCACTCTGCTATTGATTGATTTTCATTTAAATGTTTTCTACTGATATCTAGACCAGGGAACCCTTAATTGCTCCCTAATTTCGATTAACCTCTACCTTTTCACTCCTTATCTGGATTAAAGAACCCTTAATTGCTCTTTATCTCGATTAAAACCATTTCACCATCAGCCTTTGAAGATCTAAAGTGACTCTGCTATCTTGCCCTATGAATATTTTCCTTTAGACCTTGATCCTGATCTGTTTGCTTGACATATTGACTCCATTTTCCAATGGGATACAGGTCTATAGCTATCCATCTATGTAAGAAATTTCCCCACCAAATCAAATCAAAACCCAAAACGAATTTTCCCTATATAACTAGCCTAAAATCAAATATCATCAACAAAGTTAAATCACATCGAGAGAGCCCTCTCTAAGCTCTAGGAAGGCTAGATCATAAGGCTTAAAAGTAGGTTTGTGGTTACCTCGTTTAGTTCTTTCTTTAACCTTGAGAAATTACTGAGTGATAACAACTGCTATATCTTCTACTAACTTTGTTGTGTTTAATTTCCTTTGTTTCCTTCACATCTCTCCCTCATCTTCCTTTGTTAATTCATTTTTCACAGATTTTCTTGCATGTGTGCTTTGATTACATGACACTCCTTCTCTCACTGAGCCTGCAAAGTGCTATGATGGTGAAGAACACACAGTGTTTCAGTGGTTTTAAGCCTTAGAATGGTGGAGGTTCTTCTCTTAACAACTTACACAATGTTTGTAATATTTCATTTTTGAATTTGTTTGACCGTTCATCGACTGCTTGACTGGTGCCTCCATGGGTTACCTTTCCTGACTGAGTTGGTATGTTGGGTCCACTGTGTACATCACATCCTCGGCTTTCACTCATTACATAGTACTCTTTACGTTTCATTCTCATGACATGTGATGATCACTATGTCCACATTCCTCTCTCCATCAAAACGCATCATGCCTCATCAAATATGCACCATCATATTTCGTTCAACTATTGTACATGCACCACTACTTCTCCATATTCCCGTCCATCCCATTTCATATGCATAATTTCCATACATTGTTTTGTCATTTCATAGCATCATTTTAATACTTAGGTTAGTTTGTTGCATATGCATTTCCTTGTTTGTATTATGATTGCATTTTTGCTCCATTACCTTAGCTTGTAATCATATTTATTATTGCACTTTCAATACTATAGTTTGCATCTTTTTTTTTTTTGAAATTTGAATAATGCGCTATCACATGATTAAACTTTAGGTTTTGTCTTTTATTTAATTTTAAAAATTACCAATGGAATGGTCATATTTTAAAATCAAATATTTACAATGAAACTAACCTTTTGTTTGTTTCTTGTAGGTGCAACAAAGGTTCGATGCTTAAGCCATTTGTTTATGATATTTTTGTTTAGGAAAAATAGGGTTACTATGGTATGATTGGAAATATGTAATATGTGGATCATGGAATGTTTATTAAATTATTAGGATAATGGTGTGGATATGGATAAAAATAGGGATAAGAATGGAGGTGCTGAAATGTAGGTGACGAAATGTAGGTAGAATATGTGTTGGGTACCGTATTTGTATACTTTTCTCTCCCATTTTCGCCCACCTTTCTATCTCTTTCTATCATTATTATTCTTAAACACACAAGGTAAACCCATTTCTTTTATCTTACATGGGATATTTGATTAATGAAGTAATAGTCAAGGAGGTTTTACCTTTTTCAAACATTAACTCCGATATTTTTACAAATTTGGAAAAAGCATGAAGATTATAGTTGTGATTCGTGGTGCAGCTCCTAATTTCCAGTGCTACCTTCACTTGCTGCTACAACACAACAGATTTCATTTCACACTGTAATGTTCCAAAAGGGGAAAAATAGGCTCAGTAGGGAATATCTTAAGATATTCCACTATGGATTCACAGCAGTATGGAAATGCACCAGAAAATCTAAACTAGAGATAGACTGAAGGGGATTTTACTGGATATGTCACCTCTAAGAAGAGGGTGAGATCCAGAGGCTACCTAACCCATTTCAGACTTTGTCTATAGAAATTTGGTGAAACATAGCAAGGGAGGAAATAACACACTCCTATTGGAGTTTTCATCCATTGGGATTCTTAGATATTTAGATCTAAAGAGGTAATCCAAAAGAGGAGCAAAATCCTAATAAGGAAGGAGCGGGAAATTCCTACTTCAGGAAATTCTGCAACATGCTTAAGGAAAACGCTGTATAAGCAAGGTGGTGAAAAAATAATGTAGGCCAAGTCTAGGATTCCATATCTTAGGCTATGTGGGACCTCCATGCTGAATTTTGGCTGAAAAAATGTGTTTAAGGACCTTAAATAGATCTCCCACGAAGCTGACTAGTTAAAAATCAGCGAAAGAGAAGAGTTGTTGCAACATGAAACCCAACAACTAGAATTGCGCAGTTTTGCCCAGTAATCACTGAAGATCAGCCATAAGGCTCAGATTTAAGCTATAGGACATCATATCAGAATTATGAAAGATTATCCCATTAACATACAGCAAATGACATGAAATAATAGTGCATAAATCCACTAAAATGACATCTCCGGCATTTATAAAACTGCAGAAAAGAATGGACTGCGTCCCTCTAAGTGTGATTTAGTAGATAAATAATGGAGTTCATATATATGGAAGATATATGGCTGTAACATTAGATCCATACCAGATTTTGAAAGTACTCAGCCTCTTCTACAAGTCCCCTTTGGGGTTTTTACAAGATATTGCACAAGAAGATGTAGATCTAACTTTTAATACATGAAACTGTAGGAAACTTCCAGAAATTGCTGAAGATGATTATTATTACAATATATCAGATCTGAACAATAGATATCAGCAGCTTCAAGATGAATCTTCAAGATGAGAGGCAATCCTCAATCATCAGGAAGCAAGTACAATGAGAGAAATACAACTAGTAGTAAATGCAGTACATGTAATAACGCAGTTCACTAGAGAAACAATGTTGTAGCTTGAGCTGAATGTTACAATGGATGAAATATACAGATCTGAAATAAAAATACAATAGAGATCCTCTTACGGGTGGTCAAAAGACACCCTCCCTAAGAGAAATCCCTCAAAACATCTAGATCCTTGCAGATCTGAATCACCACTTGCTGCAACTTCACAACAGCTGCAAAACCCTCAACAGGACCAGCGCTACTAATGGAGATGAAGCTTGAAAAAAATGCCGGGTAGTGGAGAAATGAATCAAAATCTCCTCTAAGAGCTACTCAAGGAAGGAGAGAGGATTCCTAAACTGGAAATCCTCCTTCTCTAGCTAAACAACCAAGAGAAGTAGAGTTGCTCAAGCAACCTCTATTTCAAAAATACATCAACCTCTTCATGTGCCTTTTCCTCCTTTTTATAACATTAGGGTCTCTTGGAAAACCCTAAACCACTTCATCTCTTTGGCCCCTTTCACACTTGGAAACCCCTTCTAGAACAAAACAGTCCATCAAGGAGGTTCAATGAACCTAGACAACGTTGGTTGACTTGGTCAAATAGGATCTCCTTTGGTGGTCTTGACCCTTTCATACCTGCAAGTTTTATTCAAGTAGCTCAAATATGCCTCTTTTCTCATAAGCACTGATTTATTCTTAATTTTTAGGAGTTTTTCATGTCCTCCTTTCTATTTTATTCATCAGTACATAAAATTAAGAAAAAATGAAATGTTCCAATTAGCTTGGGCTAATTAGGAACATTACAGTCCTCCCCTCCAAAAATTGTTGCTTGCCCTGCAAGGTGAGTGCTGCAAAATTTCCTCCTTGGTGACACCAACATAAGATAAGCTTCCTCCATCAGCCAAGTGCTCACCAATCCATCCATGTCTTGCTCCAATGTTCTCATGAGATGCAATTAGCTCATCCCATAAGGGTACAATAGATCATATGAAATAAGCATGGTTTGCCCCATGCTCTCTCTAGAATATGAAATATTAAATACATGGAGAGTGGTCCTCATATGAGGCACATGCCATCCTACATTCTTGCTTCCCATGCCACATCATCATGGCTGAAAGTGTGATGCATGTTTGGTGCTTTGGGGCAGCACCTTTCTCTTCTACAAAACCCCCCCTTTTTCCTCTCAAGGGAGTTGCTCAAATCAGAAATTTTGGAGCCCAATATTGGCCAAGAGGCTCACATGATCTTATCATTTCTCCTTAGAAATTTGGCCTGGAAAAATAGGGTGTAAGAGTGCATGAAATTAGAAATAAAAACATGTGTAACATGATCATGTTCTACACCAATAATCTTTCTCCAACTAAGGGAGAGATGCATTGTTCCATTTCCTTCCTCAAGAGAAGGAAGAGTGGGCTGATTCAACCCTCCCAAAGAGTCATGTTTCTGATCCATCTCTACATGGCCCATGCCTCTTTGACAACGCTGATGTAACCCTCTTTAAAAGCACTCCCCATGCTGCTCCAAGCCATAGTACAATAGGTGGCCATCCCACCACCTTCTTGCTGCAACAAGATTCTTTAAAGATTGAGAATAATGGAGGATAATGGGTGTTGGCTGAATATGATTCAAACAACACATGTAATGCTCTAAGTTCTTCCATGTGAGGGACCTTCCTTCATGACATAACTTCGATACATGGCCCTTTTTAAAAATAAACAAGATAGACAATGAAGTAACCATGTAGTATTCTATCCTCCTCTTGAAGCATGAATAGATATGGGAGATCTCATCCACCATGAACACATTCACCCAATGTGTCATACCTACTCTCATGCATGGGGCATCAATATCATGATATGAAAAACTCCCCTTATGCCAACCCATGAGATGATTGCAATTTCTCCCAAGCCCAAGTACATAGAATATTTTGAAATGCATCTTAAACAAAAACACATGTACATACATTGTAGGCAAAAGTAATTGTATGGACATGGAGCTTACCATGTGATGTCCATACCTATTCCTTGTCAACCCAAACACCCATGAATTCTTCTTATGTAGCCTCCTCTCAAGATACAAGGCATGTGACAAGAAAATCAAAAAAATTTGGGAGTGTTTAAACTCACCCAATAAGAACAAGCGCAGGTTGTCCCTTTCCTGCATCAAATATGAATGTTGTAAGTGGTTCACAAGCCACTTAATTGCTTCTCCCTTCATCTCACCATGTTTGAAAGTGAGAATTATATTTGGTGCCTTAATACAACACCCATCATGGTGTAGAATCTCCCTTAGCCCATTAAGGGAGTGGCCATGTTTGAGAAAAATCTTGACCCATAGTTGGCCCTGAAGCTTATATGGTATAACATTCCTCTTGGGAGTCATGGGCTAAAAATATGAAGTAAGAAAATGAATGAAACCATGAAATTAAATGTGATTCTCATAAGCATGAATCTTACCCAAAGTCTCCAGCGCTATGATAGTTTCCCCCTTGGGAAGAGATGAAATTGATGTACAAGGTTGAGGGAACACTTTTCTCTTCTGCTCATCATGGGAACTAATTGGTGGAATTCCTTCAAGTAAGGAGAAATCAAGGCATAGATCATGAGAAGATGTAGGGACTGATATTTCCTTGCTTTGCTTGCATTGATCTTTCAACCTTCTTTGTGCAACATGTTTCTGAAATACAGAGGGGAAAAAGTTTCTCACCATTTGAAGCTTGCCCTTCCCTCTGTCTTCTGCAATCTTCAAGATCTCACCATATGATAAGTATGGCACATGCTGCCAATGTATTGTGCCATAATCTCTATGTTTGAGACTCTTAGGAACTCCTTGAAAAAATGCAAGAGCTTCTCTCCTTAGAGCAGTTGCTCCTTCTTCTTCTTCATGCAGTACTAGAGGTCCTCTTGCTATGTCTGCGCTGTCACCCCTAGCCTTTTCTTCAGAGATGGAACATGCCTCATCCTCAATAGGAGACCTTAGAGGTTGGTCTTATCTTGAAGGAGGGATCCCCATGTCTTCTTCTTTCTCTTGAAACCTCATAAAGGTTTCACTGCAACTTCCCTCTTGAGAAGAGGACCCTTCACCCAAAGGAGATCTGACCCTTGGCAGTGCATCCAATAAGCTCACTCCTTCTCTTTCCCTCTTCATGAAGGAGTCACTAAAAAAATGTTGAGGCTATGATGATATAGCTGAGTGCACATATCCATAATATGAGGATTCTGGATGTTCTTCAAACACAGATATTGCAGATTGGACTAGAAAATCTTCTCTTTCTTGAAACTCCTTGGGAGCTTCACTGTTTCTTCTTTCTTCTCCTTGCACAACCTCTTTGGAGAGGTTCTTCTTAGATCTGAAAATATATGAGAGTAATCTCATCCTCTCCATACCTTCTACTTTCTGATTTCTACTTTCTGCTTTCTGCTTCTGCTCGGCACTTCTCTGATAGCTTGATCTCACAGGCTGAGCCAGAGATCATGCTCTGATACTACTGTAATGTTCCAAAAGGGGAAAAATAGGCTCAGTAAGGAAAATATTAAGAAATTCCACTATGGATTCACAGCAGTATGGAGATTCACCAGAAAATATAAACCAGAGATAGACTGAAGGGGCTTTTACTGGATATGTCACCTCTAAGGAGAGGGTGAGATCCAGAGGCTACCTGGCCCATTTCAGACTTTGTCTATAGAAAGTTGGTGAAACACAAAAAGGGAGGAAATAAAACAATCCTATTGGAGTTTTCAGCCCTTGGTATTCTTAGATCTTCATATCTAAATAGGGAATCCAAAAGAGGAGAAAAATCCCAATAAGGAAGGAGAGGGAAATTCCTACTTCAGGAAATTCTGTAACAGGCTTAAGGAAAACGTTGTATAAGAAAGGTAGTGGAAAAATAACGTAGGAAAGGGCTAGGATTCCCTATCTTAGGCTATGTGGGACCTCCATACTGAATTTTGGCTGAAAATAATGTGTTGAAGGACCTTAAATAGATCTCCCACGAAGTTGACTAGTTAAAAATCAACTAAAGAGAAGAGCTGCTGCAACATGAAACCCAGCAACCAGAATTGTGCAGTTTTTCCCAGTAATCACTGAATATCAGCCATAAGGCTCAGATTTCAGCTATAGGACATTATATCAGCATTATGAAAGATTCTCCCATTAACATACAACAAATCACATGAAATAATAGTGCAGAAATCCACTAAAATGACATCTCCGACATTTATAAAACTACAGAAAAGAAATGACTGCATCCCTCTAAGTGTGCTTCAGTAGATAAATAATGGAGTTTAGATATATGGAAGATCTATGGCTGTAAAATAATATCCATACCATATCTGGAAAATACTCAGCCTCTTCTACAAGTCCCCTTTGGGGTTTTTACAAGATATTGGACAAGAAGATGTAGATCTGAATTTTAATACATGAAACTGCAGGAAATTTCCAGAAATTGCTGAAGATGATTATTATTACAATATATCAGATCTGAAAAATAGATATCAGCAGCTACAAGATGAATCTTCAAGATGAGAGGCAAGCCTCAATCATCAGGAAGCAAGTACAATGAGAGAAATACAACTAGAAGTAAAAGCAATACATGTAATAATGCAGTTCAATAGAGAAACAACACTGTAGCTTGAGCTGAATGTTACAATGGATGAAATATATAGATCTGAAATAAAAATGCAATAGAGATCCTCTTACGGGTGGTCACAAGACACCCTCCCTGAGAGAAATCCCTCAAAACATCTAGATCCTTATAGATCTGAATCACCACTTGCTGCAACTTCACAGCAATTGCAAAACCCTCAACAGGACTAGCGCTGCTAATGGAGATGAAGCTTGGCCAAAATGCCAGGTAGTGGAGAAATGAATCACAATCTCCTCCAAGAGCTACTCAAGGAAGGAGAGAGGATTCCTAAACAAGAAATCCTCCTTCTCTAGCTAAACAACCAAGAGAAGTAGAGTTGCTCAAGCAACCTATATTTAGAAAATACATAAACAAACTCTTCATGTGCCTTCTCCTCCTTTTTATAACATTAGGGTCTCTTGGCAAACCCTAAACCACTTCATCTCTTTGGCCCCTTTCACACTTGGAAACCCCTTCTAGAACAACTCAGTCCATCAAGGAGGTTCAATGAACCTAGACAACGCTGGTTGACTTGGTCAAATAGGATCTCCTTTGGTGGTCTTGACCCTTTCACACCTGCAATTTTTATTCAAGTAGCTCAAATATGCCTATTTTCTCATAGGCACTGATTTATTCTTGACTTTTAGGAGTTTTTCATGTCCTCCTTTCTATTTTATTCATCAATACATAAAATTAAGACAAAATGAAATGTTCTAATTAGCTTAGGCTAATTAGGAACATTACACACACCAACTTTATTTCAGGTTTTTTCATGGTTTCCTTTTCAGCAACTAAGTTGTTGTTGTAACGAATTGTATAATTGTAGATATGTACTTGTTAGAGGAAATCTGCGATTTCATGAACAATTGTATAAAGAGGGCCTGCGGGCTGTGAGTCGGGGGTTAAGCCTAGTACATATAGATTTTGTAACAACATATTCTGCAATTAATTGAATGCACAACACTCTGTTGTTTTACCTATAATTTGTGAGTTTGCTGCTTCCCTGATCAGAGAGTTGGGCCCACTCTTCTGATAAGGTGCTGTGTTACCTTTCTTTTCGTTGATTTCATGTTTAGCTGGGTTTGTTACTGCTATTCCAGTATAATCCTTTAAATTTCTATGAATGTCTTTTTAATTCTACAATTCGTTTTAATTGTTTTTATAGTGGTCTGTGTGTTCATTGATTGAGCCCGTGATCTAATAAAAGGTTATGTGATTTCTCTTGCATATACTGTGCCGTTAGTCTTGAAATAACTAACATCCTCGGGTTGATAATTTATGTGGAAAAATGGTTTGAATATTGTTCATATCCGGAAACCAACATTTTGGCGCCTGAAGATTAGAGCTGTGAGTTGTGGAGTAGCTCCTAATTTCCAGCGCTATCTTCACTTGCTACTACAGCACAACAGACTTTTTTTCCCACCAACGTTATTTCAGGCTTTTCATGGTTTCCTTTTTTAGCAACTAAGTTGTTGTTGTAACAAATTTAATAATTGTAGATATGTTGTTGTTAGAGGAAATCCGCAATTTCCTGAACAATTGTATAAAGAGGGCCTGTGAGCTGTGAATCAGGGGTTAAGCCTAGTACATACAGATTTTGTAACAACATATTCTGCAATTAATTGAATGCACAACACTCTGTTGTTTTACCTGTAATTTGTGAGTTTTCCACAACCCTGATCAGAGAGTTGGGCCCAATCTTCTGATCAGGTGTTGTGTTACCTTTATTTTCGTTGATTTCATGTTTAGTTGGGTTTGTTATTGTTGTTCCAGTATAATCCTTTAAACTGCTGTGAATGTCTTTTTGATTCTGCAATTTTTTTTAATTGTTGCTACAGTGGTATGTGTGTTTATTGATTAAGCCTGTGATCTAATAGCAGGTTATGTGATTTCTATTGCATATACTATGCCGTTTGTCTTGAAATAACTTACGCCCTTGGGTTGATAATTTATGTGGAAAAAGGGTTTGAATATTGTTCACATTTGGACACCAACATTTTGGCACCGTTTTTGAGGAAGGCTAACAAGGTGCAAGAACATGATCTGCAATTGATATAGGGGTCGATCTCTTGTCTTGGGGAGGGAATTTATTGCCCTACTTCAAGTCCTGAGCATAGTGTTCTATGTTTTTCTTCTTTTAATTGTTTTCTTTAATTTATAATCTCTTGTCTTGGGGAAGGTATTTATTACCTTGCTCCAAGTCCTGAGCATAGTGTGTTGTTTTTCCTTTCTTTGTTTTCTTTTTTCAAGACCAAGATCTCTTCTTAGGGAGGGTATTTGTTACCCTTCTCTAAGTCCTGGGCATAGTTTTCATTTTTCATTTTTCTTTTTGATTATTTTCTAAAAGGGCCAAATTATCATCCTGGGGAGGGTATTTGATTACCCTACTTCAGGTCGTAAAATTTTATTTTATTTTTTATTTTATTCAATTTTATGTTTTGAACCTACTCTCTCGTCCTAGGGAGGAAGCTATTTGTCCTGCTCCGGGTCCTAAGCGCTTTTACTACTTTGATGAATTCCTCTCACCAATTGTATGAACAAATATCTGAAGAAGAGGGGCAGAGGAAGACCCCCAAAGAAAGGAAAGGATTTGGGAAGGAAGACGTATATTCAGGAGATCATCGAAAAGGCTAAATCTGAAGCATCCTCTCGTGCTACTGTCGGGGGAAGGGTTTGGACGAGGTCCGAAGTGTAGTCGGTTGAATAGCCAGCTCCAGCCATGGTACTAGAGGAAATTATTTCGACAACAGAAGAAGCAATAAATAGGGTACTAGTGGAGGACATATCCCTACTGTCAGTAGAAGGGGAAGAAATAGCAAGCAGAGGGTCAGAAGAACTAAGCAATTTTAATTGGGAAGAAGAACGTTTGAAAGGGTTTTCATCACCAAGAGACCAAGGGAGTGTTGTGAAGCCTCCTACAGTTGAATTAAGCAACTCCGATTTGGAAAGAGAGTTCCTAAAGGATTTTGTGTCACCAAGAGACCAGCGGAGTGTGGTGAAACCTCCTACAGTTCAATCACCCCAAATACCAGTCGCAGAACTAGTTGAAATCACAGGTGAGTATTGGAGGATATTTATGGCACCTGGAAGTTCTTATATTGATTTTCCAATTGGAAACATTATAGGTGATGCACTGATGAAGCCCATCCATTTAGCAACTCTACCTAATTTTCATGGGATTTCTTCGGAAGACCCTGATACATTCCTCTTCAAATTTGACATCGTTTGTCGAGGGTAAAATTATATCTCTGATGCTCAGAAACTAAAAATATTCCCTGCTACCCTAAAAGGGACAGCCCTGCGGTGGTTCATGGGTTTAGGAGGGAGAACTATTACCTCATGGGAGGGAAGGAAAGAAGCCTTTTTGGAGAAATACTAATATTAATGTAAATCCCATGACATTAAGGAGAAAATCTTCAAGTTTGTACAGAAAGAGGATGAGAACATGGAAGACTGCGTGGAACAATTCAAATATATATTGCAGAGGTCAGGCCATAGTGATCTGGATAAGGATATTCTGAAGATCATTCTTCTCCAGGTGCTTAGTTAAGATTCTTTGCAAATTCTAAACATAGTAGGAAAGGGGGATATTTCAAAAGAAGACTTCGACACAATATGTAACTATTGCATTCAGTCTTCATGAGGGGCTACAAGGAGCAGACAAGGAATTCGGTCATTAAAGACCTCTAGTGGAGGGGTTACAAAGGTTGAAATTGGAAACCTATTGGATAATCTAAGCACTGATATCGTGAGCACATTATCCACCCAGATGGACCCTCTGCAAGACAAACAAAAACAGATAGAGTTGGAGAAGATTATGGCTATATTCTGCCCATAGTGCAAAAAGAAGCATCCCTTGAAAGAATGCCCATTAAACACGATGGAAGCCTGCGTGATCTATGAATAGACTCATGCGACCAGATCGTGCCCTTCCTTTCCCAGACTAAAGGCAGATTTTCAAGGGGAAAGTGAAGAAAATGTGGTAGACCAGCTATACTTGATGGGGCTGAAAAACCATGGCAACCTCGACCACCAACTATGAATCCAGGTATGTTTCAGGACCCATCTCAGTATTTTAATAATTTTAATATGGGTCCCTAGTCTGCACCATTTTCATCTATGTGGTCTCAGTATCAAGACCCCCCTTGGCAATAATGGGTTCCCTAGACCAGTTTGAATCCTTCATGGAATCAAAAATGGCATGGACCCTCTCCTACTGTGCAATTTCCTCAACCTATTCCTCAACAAAAACTTCAGTTTCCCTCTAATGTACCTTTTGGAAATCCAACCCTTCGACCCCATCTTCCTATCCAGCCCAATCCGAATCCCAATAATAAAGGGGTCCAACAAACAGATACTCTTAACCTTCATCTTATATCATTTCCACCGCAGGACTTAACGAAATAAACTTATAATCTGGGCAGGTAGAAAATGCCCCCTCTTCACCTATTATTATAGAACAGATTGACAGTGAAGTTCTAGAACCAGAACAGAGGACAGTTGGGGATAAACCAGACCAAAACATAATGAATCAGACACCTCTCCAATTTGTTCTTAATCACGGTCTCAACTTCTGCTCCATATCCTGAAAGACTGACCTTGAACAAAAAAAACCCTCAGGAAGAGATTGATTTCCTAGGGGAATTACAAAATATTTTTGTCAAAATACCCCTATTACAAGCCTTGAGGGATGTACCAATATATGCTTCCTGCTCTAAGAAACCAGGGAAGAAACATAGGGATCCATTAACCATTCATGTGATGGGTATATTTCCCGATGTCATGTTAGGAAGGATCATGCCAGTGAAATATGGAGACCCAGGAAACCCAATTATAATAGTAGAAATAAATGGGGTTGAAATCCCAAATGTACGGGTAGATTTAGGAGCTTCCATCAACATTATCACCTCTAAAATAATGAATACATTAGGTCTTAGAAACATTAAGTCAACCCCTACTATTTTGGAACTAGCAGACAGGTCTAAAATTAAACTGGTAGGGAAATTGGAAGATGTGACCATTTCGGTGGATTCATGGAATTACCCCATGGACCTCATTGTATTACAGACACGATCTTCAGTTGGTGGTCATCCATTGATCTAGGGAAGACTTTGGCTCGCCACTGCGGATGCCTACATACGGTGCCGATCTGGGCATATGATCATATCAAATGGGACAGTTACAAATAATCTTACTCTCTACCCTCCTGCAGAACCTAGCCCATCTGAAAAAATTTCAGCCAGTCAGAAAACTCTACCAATAGAAGAGCTTGAACCTGAAAATGAAGAATTTATACCAATCCTCACTATTGGGTAGGCTCTTCAATTTAAAACAGAAGCAAATGACAATACCATCAACACTTTTATTAATGATCCCAGTTCTGCTTCCAATTCAACTCGTCAAATTTTAGAATTTGCTATGAGCTGTGAAACACAGGAAAACATTGAACCAAAAGATGAAATTGAAGAAATTCCTGTAAATTCATCCTGTTATCACTCTAGTAATTCTAAAGTTGTGAGATTTTTTCTTTTTAGTCAAATAACACTAGAGGTAACCACAAACCAACTTCAAACTTTAGGAGCTCGCCTTCCTAGAGTTCAGAGAGGGCTCTCTCTTTAAATTTTAACTTTGTTTTGATTTGTAAATATTAGGCTAGTTATGAATGTACATATTTGGTTTGGTTTTGGTAGATTTGGTGGGAAAAATCACTTTGAAAAGATGTATAGTGGGAAATCTATTTATCCATTGGGCTAAGGAGTCAAAATCAAGCAAACAGAACAGGGATCAAGGCCAAAAGGTCAAATGTTTTTAGGGGATAGATAACTCTTGAAGACCTTGGAAAGTTGTTTTTATGAGGTGTTATGATCGAGATAAAGGGAAATTAAGAATTCTTTGATCTGGAAAAGGAAGTAGTAGGAAGAGGTCAAATGAGAGAAGGAGAAATTAAGGGTTCCCTACACTAGAAATGAGAGGAAAATATAGAAATGATAACTAGTTAAAAATAGGGTGCTCTCAACAAATCTTGTAGTAATACTCCTATTCATTCAGATTTAGAAAAAACATAGATGGATACATGTAACAAAGAAAGATAACAATGACAAGTAAGGAAATACTTCACTCCAAATATCTCATCATAGGAATCCTGAAGTATGACGCCAATTGGTTTGATCCAGCCTGCTACTCGAAATTTGATACACAAAATCTTTCAAGTCCAACAAAAATGACTATAACAATCTCCAACAATTTTATTCCACACAAAATACTTCTAAAGATGAAGTATTTATACATATTTATTTACAAAATATCCTAGAACATTTCTAGGAATAATCTAAGGGAAATAAAATATCTTTACAACAATAATAGAGATAGTTGCTTAACAAATCAGCAAGATGTCCTATTTATCCAAGAGAAATAGAAACTGCTTTGAGGATAAGATGCAACTGGCTGCCTTGGTGTCCTCCTTGCTGGATTTAGACATTTAAATTTGTTTTTTGAATCTGATCTGCCTTCTCTGATACTCTTTTTATGATTCTCTTTATTCACTGATACTCTTTAACCATAGTAAAAACTGTTTACTACTGTAAAATCTATTTTTACTATAAATAAGCAAAAAAACGTTTCCGCCTTTCATCTCTCTATCTTTTATCCTTCACAATAAATCTATGAGTGACTGCCAATCCTCATATTTAGGAATTTATATCTTCTTTAATTTCCTAAAGTTTTCATTAGCTTCAGTGTATCTGGAAAAAGTTGGCTTGATGACAAACAAGTGTCTTATCTCAAGTTGCAAATAGAATAAGTCTACAAAGCTTTTGAGTAACACTTTCCCTGTTGGAATGCCTTGTGCTAGTGGTTTATTTACCTATTCCTTTGCAAATTCTCTGATCTTCTTATGATAGTCATTATGAGGCATCAGTTTATCATTAATGACCATAATGTCAGGCTGTCCTTTTTGCCTTAAATTTGTAAACTTAACCATAAACTTGGTTATGGCAGTATTCATATTCTCACACTTTTCTTCCATTTGCCTCATCAGATTCTTCTTTGTGGTAACTTTCCTAATTTCTAGGATAGTTTCAGTCCTGTCAGTGATCTTGAGTTCTTCTAACTCTTGTATGTTTTTACTATTAAGGAATGTGATCAGCTTTAAAGCTTGATCTTGTTTATTAGCTAGTTCACTTTGAGTGTTTTAAATTTCTTCTTGGGATTTTAGTAATAACTCTCTCTGTTCAAAGAATACCTGAATTGAAGGCCATACATCATGGATGGCTTCAATGACATTGTTCCAAAGATAGTTTTTGATACAAGATATTTGTTGCTTCAATGTCAAGTCCTTTTGCAATTTCTTCAATTCTTCATTTAATCTGATGGCATTTTTCTCATGTGTTTTTTCATTTATCTGAGCCAATTTGTTTGATTTTTCAATATTTTATACCACCTGTTTCAATTTGATGATTTCATTTGTCTTTAGAGACATTTCCTCCATGGCCTTTACTAGTTTTCTGGATTCATCTGTATGTTGAACTGTTGTTGTAGATAATTCAGTAGCTAAGGTTGTGGATGAAGTTACTGGCACTGCAGTAGCCAGTGGAACCTTGGGTGTCAACTCTTCAGCTAGAGTGGAAGGCAAAGTTGTAGTGACCATGGGGATAACTGTAGGTCATTTTGGTACTTTCACTATTTCCTTTTCATGGACAAGTTTGTCCATATGAATTTCCATTTCCTTAATTTGAGCTGTCAACTGAAAAATCAAATTCATCATGTCATATTTTTCTTTCTGTCCTTCTATTATTTCTTTTGTTTGAGTATGTTCACTTTGAGGAAGTTTGAGCTGTTTCCTTAAAGTTGCTATGTCTTCATTCTTCTTTTTCACCAATAACTCTGCTGCTTTGATGTTAGCAGGGTCATATCCTACCTGTAAAACTAGTTCTTCTAAGAATTTTGTCCTTAGATCCTTGGCATAAAATGAGGTTTTGTCCATCTTCATCTGATCCTGCATGTTGGAAATGGTGTTTTGGAGCTTCTGAGCACTATGGATTTATTTGTGACAATAGAGTATGGCATTTCTGAAGTTTGTTTATGGAACTCAATTTGATCAAGAGCATGAATCTTATCTGTCTGGACTTCCAAATCAACCTTCTTATAATCTGCCACTGTATTTGGAGATTTGACTATGGGCTGCAATACTGACATAATTAGCTTTTGATTTGAATAATCAAATGTAGACAAAAGTCTGTTTTGCACACTTGGTGTCTGCTTGAGATATTGGGAATAAATATTATTTTTTATTTCCTCATTCTTCAGTTTGATCTATTTTTATTTTTCTTCGATGTCTAGGTCTTTCTCCTCAGCTACCTGTGATGAAGAGGCTTCCATACTTTGCTATATTTCTATCAACTATGCATATTCATTTTTGAATTGTTCTTCATTCTCATTCTTAGTAGTTGGGTCCTTGATGATCATAGTGGCAACATATGTTTCTGGAAAATTAGTGTTGGTATCTATAAGCTCTGTTTCTTCGACATCAATTGTTACCTTTCCTTTATCAACTGAACTTAACTTAGGCCTATTTTTATCTATTAGTTTGAACTTAGTTTCAGTTGTAGTTTCTGCAACATAGGCTCATTCTTCCCTTACTCTCTTAGTGGATTTTTCTGGCTGATTTGTAGTCTCCAAAGTGTGGATAGTATCACTATTGTTTACTGCATCTATTAAGGTGTTTTGAGTCCACTCAATCTGATTTGCAATTTTTTCTATCTCTGGTTTTGCTTCATGAATGAAATGGGTTAACTTGCGTTTAATCGTTAGTTTACTCAGGATGCCTTGTGGATCATAATTCCACGGAAAAATTTCTTCAAATTTGAATTCCAATAGCTGATTTGATGCTTCTTTCTCTGCATCCCTGTGATTGCAGATGAATGGCCCTATCTGATTCTTAATTTGAATTGAGTTTTCTTCTTTGCTGCCATGAAATTTATAGAATCAGAGTTTAGGATCTGCCTGATATACTCCAAGGCAAATATCCTCATTAAAGGATGTTTGGGTAACTTGTAAGGTAACAAGTTTGACCCAAAGACACTGATTTCAGTATGCTTTTCATATAAATACTAGTCACCAACCTTATTCTGCTCTGAAAACTGCAATATATTTTTCATTTCTTCATTTATCCTTGGCTGCTCTATTTTTGTTAACATTGTGATCACTGGATGAAGGAATAACTCTGAAAATTATGAATAAGTGAAATATGTACATTCTTTTTTGAGCAAAGATGTCCAGAAAATGATAGAAAAAGGATTTATCTCCATGTCAAGATTTTGAAGAGTAACTAGAAAATTATCTGATTGAAAGTATAAAAACATATGGAAAAGGAAGGAAGTATATCTGAATACTCCTTCAATTGGAAAATTGATCAATTGATAATGAATACTATCTGCAATGAAACCAGTATAGTCAAAGATTACTGATGGGGGTTTCCATGGGGAGAAAGTGGATAAGAACCCCAAAATGGAATCATTGTGTGTTCATCAGTAAAATATCCAAGGATGAAGGAAAGCATGGAAATCACATGTCTTGAACCTTCTAGGAATTTGGCAGTAGAATATGGGGGATTTAGTTTAGGAATTTCTACATGTGAGGGAATGAATATTTGGAATATCATGAATCTCTTGGGAAAATCTAGGCTGATATAGAACTTCGTGAGGGCCTCTATAGATAAAGGGATTGCTTGGGGGTCAGGCTGAAGCTGTAGCATCTGGTTAATTGATTCAGCAGTAATGGTAAAAAGCACTTCTTTATTGGCATTTACAATGGCTCTTTACTCAGGCACATAATGTTGTTGACATAATCTAATGACTTCCTGGCATGGGTGGGTTAATGGGACAACATATTTATGCAAATGGTATTCCCAGATATGGAATTCTTCTTCATTATCTAAGGACTTCTCATAGCACCAGTTATGAATATCTAGCATGTTAAATTCAACAATGATATGTGCTATCTTGTAATCAACATCAGCCAATGGAATGTGTTCAATGTCTATGACTGGGGGTTGTAAATTATTGACAAAAATAGCAGTCTTAGAAGTCATGGAAGGGGTTGGTTTAGGCACTTTGGAAGCTTCAGGTTTGCTAGAGCTCTGCTTTTTAGGCATTTAAGGCTACTTCTGCAAGTTTAGACAGTTTGCAGAAGTAATTTTACTTTTAGCAGAGGCTTCCTGGATAAAATAGGCAAAGTATAGTCTTCTCTTTGGGCTTTCTTTCCAATTAGGTCTGTCAAAGAGGTTTACAGGCTTTTGAACTGGCTTAAAACAAGAAACAAGGGTTTCCTGTGTCTTTTAATGAGAAATTGGGCTAAAACGTTTGTTGAATTTAGGCAAAGAGGCTTATGATACCTGTAGAGGTTTTCTGGCTTAATTCAGAGTTTAAAATAGTTCATCAAACTGAAAAAAGTCACAAATGTCCTCCAAAATCGTGCGCAGCAGTAAAACAGGGTTTCTGGAAAAAAATTGACACGGTTTGGCCTGTTTTTGGACTACTTTGACAGGCTTCTTTTGTTGGTTTTTAAGCTCTGAATGTGTTTTTATTTTTAAAATCTTTTAAAATTTTATTGCAGGCTTGAATTTTATAGAAATAACTATTGTACGTAGGTATTGGGCTTCGGAACAGTTTCTGAGGTTTTTTGAATGGAAAAACGACTTTTGTAGAGTTTCTGGGGAAATGTAAAGCTCTTCAACGGTCTTCAATGGTCACAGGGCAGATTTTTGCAGGCTCTTTGGGCATAAAATGGCGAAAAAATGATGTTTTTACAGTCGAGGAGGCGTGTGAAAAGCTTAATGCGCAGAAAGATAAGAAATGTATGCATTTATAATGTTTTTCCGAAGGAATTTAATGCTGATCACATCTTGAAGATGGGTGGTTTTGGGGTTCAATAGATCAAAATAAGAGTGGTTATCATGCACGTTTTCTGTGGTAAGTGGTTTTGGGGCTAACCCATGTGATCGAATGAGAAATAGGCATGTGGAGGAGAGAGGAAACCTCGAAACCACCCATTTCTTGCAGATTTTCCATGGGGGTGATTGCGCAACTTTTCTATGCAATATTGATTTATGTCCATCAGATCTAGGCTTCGAATTCGAATGGCCTAGATTGGCTAGAAAGTTGCGTCAAAAAGGGGAGTGGGACCAGGGTTGTTTATATGCGGCGGGGTTAAACTTTAGAATTTAATAAATACGCGTTAATCAAGGTCTAAACTGATTTATATGGTCATGCGGGAATATTATAATGTATGTTTCAACCATTTTAAAACATTTATGCCATATTTCAACCATATATATGAGTGGGCGCGGTTCAATATCTATATAGTTTTTTGAACGCTTTTGACATTTGTTCGAAAACCATAGGGGGTGGGGATATTTATTTAAATGACATGTTAAACCAATGGGATAAGGGTGGGATTAATATTGCACACATGGGATATTAAACATTGGTTTTAACTTTAAAATAGTGGGTTTAGAGGGTTATTTAAAATAATAGGGTATTAATACTATATGGGATGGTGAAGTTATGGATTTAATAGAATAAATTAGTAGTTAATATGAATAAAGGGATAGTGAAATGGAAACAAAATACATGTTAACTCTAAGTAATGTGGAAAAAAATAAAGCATTGATTATCTTTGTTGTATTACTTCACTTTAACTTAGGAAAATGTATTTTTAGGGTTTATGAATGATTTTTGAAAGGGAATGAGATTAGCTATTTAGGGTTTAGCTTTTACTAAGTAAAAATGGGTTTTTACTTAGGAAAAATGGATTATGATTTATGAATGAAAGGTAAATGTTGATGAATGTGGGTCTAGTGTGGGAATTCAATATTTTTAACTACCAGTCATCGAGCCTTGGGTCTGGTCCCAACAAAAGTCAGAGAAATTCTCTGAGCCTTTTTGACTGATAGTTTAGAATACTGAATATTTGGAGGGGAGGGGAAATTAGTGATTTTGGCCTGATGATGCTTTATTACATGATTGATCAACTGCTTTCTACCTACCCATCTTTATTTCTAACATTTTTACTTCATTTTCATGGGTGCATTTAGGCTTGCAACCCTAAATTTTTTTTCTTTCAAAGCATAAAACTATCTAAGTCTACCTTATTTCATCTGAGGGCTCAGATTAAACTATTGAGCTCCTCATTATTCTCTACCTATATACTGATTTTTTAAGTTTAAACTTTTTGACAAATCTTTATTCTCTATCTAAAACATGAAATAGAAAGTATGAAAAGTTAAGATTAAACTGTTTAACTGAGCATGAATTATGGCATTTATTGACACTCTGCACATAATCATTATTCTTGCAGTAAAAGTAAAAGTAGTGGCATTTGGATTTGCTCACTTTCAGGTCTTATTTTATCTCTTTTTCTTTTGGGTCTTTATTTTTCTAAGTCCTTTGATTTTTCTTTTAGGACTTTTTATGCTCTTTTTGGCTTTTTCTTATTTTTCATTTTATCAAAATATGGGAAAAAAACTTGCAGAAAGCAAGGTATGTACATATTTACAAGATTATCAAAGTCAATTAAAAATTTATGAACCCTATTATTATAGGACCCTAACAGTGGGATGAAATTTCCTGGTGAAATGTCAAGAACTTTAAGATCAGTAGCCTTTGGAATTTGACTGTGATGACTGTGTAAATGTCTTGGGATATCTGCAATTATTCATACTTATTATATTTACCTCTCAAATCTTGGAGCCTTCTCTCTAGGCTTCAACTTTGTTATGGAAACATCCAATCCAATCTAAAATCTCTAATGTATATGTACAATGATCAAAGTGAATATAAACTAACTATTTGTTAACTCAAGAGAGTAGTAGGGCTTCAGCATTTTGTCATTTACTGGTCCTTGTTGTAGATTTGTTCCATCCATTTCTTTCAAAAAGAAAACATTATTACCTCTATATCCATAAATCACATAAGGTCCTTTCCACAGAAAATCAAATTTTCCATGTTTTCCTTTGTCTTCTCTTCTAGAATCCCACTTTAATACTTTATCTCTAATGTAAAAATAGTCTTCTTTACTCTTTTTATCAAAAAATTTCTTTATATTATCTTGAATGACTTGAGATTTGATATAAACTTCTTCCCTTGTTTGTTGCAAGTGAATAGTTTGATTGATCATTCTTTGAATGTCATTTGTTTCAACTTGTAACTCTTGCATAATTTTCATCACTGGCACTCCTAAGTAGGATGGAAATACAACATCTATTCCATAAACAAGTTGGTAAGGGGAAGTACCAATGGATTTTTTAGTAGTAAGTCTATCTGCCCATAAGGCATTGACTAACTTCTTATTCCAAGTCTTTTTATTGTCTTCAAGTAATTTTTTGATGATGTTTACAAGGCTCTTGTTTGAGGATTCAGCTAGACCATTACCCTGAGGGTAATGTGCAGTAGAATGACCTAAGGTAATATGGTATTTGTGGAAAAATTCAGTCATTTTCTTGGATTTGAATGCTACTGCATTGTTAGTAATTATCTTTTGGGGAAATCCAAATATTGAAATAATGTTGTTTTCTAGGAAAGAGATAATGACAGTATCCATGGCTTGTTTAGAGGGTATGGCTTTAATCCACTTGGTAAAATAGTCAATGGTTGTCAAAATCCATCTATGTTTGCCTGAAGATGGAGGGAAAATTTCACCAATGAAGTCTAAACCCCATTGTTGAAATGGCATTTCAGTTGAAATAGGCTTTAAAGGCAGGGGTAATAGTTTTTTCTTACCCTAAAAAATTTGGCACTTGTGACAGGAAGTTACAAACTTTTTGACATCAGCAAACAAAGTAGGCTGGTAAAAACTAGCTCTCGGGATCTTGTCTGCAGTATTTTTCCAGTATAGATGTCCTCCACAGTCACCTGCATGAAATTCTTCAAGTATTTTGTCAGCTTATTCATTTAACAAACAATTTAATAAAATCCCACTATGATCTCTCCAAAAAAGTACATTGGCTAAAATACAAAATCTTACTATCTTTAGTTTTAAAAATCGGGCTTTGGTTCTTGAAAATCCAGGAGGAGCTTGTAAGTTTAGTAGTAAAAATATAATATATGTATACGAAGGTGAGTCTGAAAAGGCTTCACTGATAGTTGGAGTTGCCTCTCTTCCTGATCATCTGTTTGGGAAATAAAATTTATGTCTAGGGCATTACAATTGGATTAAACCATGAGTCTGGCTAATCCTTGACCTTTGATGAGCTTTGTGGATTTTATCTCTATGTAATATTATAATATAGTGGCAATCCACTTACCTCTTCTTCCATCACGACCATCCTGATTAAGAATGTCTTTTACTACAGAATTTGGGACATAGGCAATGATATGAGAGTAGAGAATATAAAATCTGAAGTCTTTAATGGCCTTTACCAAAGCTAAGGCTTGTTTTTCCATGATTTTATACTTCAAAGGGGCATATTTAAGGGTCTTACTAAAGAAATCTATGGGCTGTTCAAATCGCTGGTCATTTTTCTGCAGTAAAGCTGCAGCAACGGTGTGTTCTAAAGCAAATGAAAAAATTATGAAATCTTTCTTAAAGTCAAGACTTATTAGGACTGGAGTTTTGGTTAAGGCTTGTTTGATGGAGAAAAATGTCTGTTTGGCCTCAATATTCCATTTAAGAACTGAATATTTTTTAAGCATGTTGTTTAGTTCTCTAATTATCTCAGCTAAATTGGATATGAATCTTCTTTAAAAATTAATCTTACCTAGAAAGGATTGTAACTCTTTGATATTTCTTGGTGGACTGATGTTAAGAATTGCTTCTATCCTAGTAGGGTCTATTATGATTTCTTCTTTGGAAATTATGTGTCCAAGTAACTTGCCTTCTTCTAATCCAATTAAACTTTTCTTAATGTTTAAAGAGATGCCAAATTTCCCGCATTTAATAAAAACTTGTCTCAGATGATCTAAGTGTTCATTATTAGTTTTGGAAAACACAGTAATGTCATCTAAGAAAATCAATGATAAATCATGTATTCCATTTTCAAAAGCTATGTCCATAGCTCTTTGAAAGGTTGCCCCTGCGTTCATTAGACCAAAAGGAATTTTTACATAAATAAAAGTACCCCAATGAGTAGTAAATATTGTTTTGGCTTGACATTCTTTTTGGACTAAAATCTGGTTGTATCCTGAAAAACCATCTAAAAGTGAAATCCTAGAAGAGCCTGTTGAAACTTTAGTTAAAATGAGAGTGGGGGAAGGGGGGGGGGGGTGAATCAGTTTAACACATTCATGGACTTTTAAAACTTTTCATTAAAACTTATTTACACCTTCATTTCATGTTCAAATTAATATGTGAGTAATCTTAGAATGTGAGTAGCAAGTATTAATATAATGTAACAACAGACTTAATATGAGAGCAGCAAGTATTAAGAAGATGAGATAAACCATATCAACACATACACATCATGCACAGAGACACCAGATATAAGTGGAAACCCATAAATGGAGAAAACCACATATTATTATTGTTGTGATGCAAAGGCAAGCTTCAAATCCCTCTCAACACTGATTTTCTGTAGGCACCAACCTACAGGAGGCTCCTACCTCAATTCTGCAAGCTACAACTTGCAAGGAAGCTCCAACTCCCATCAATTTTATGCAGGCACCAACCTACAAGAGGCTCCAACCTCAGTCAGCTACAACTGACGTTTCATCAAGCTACAACTTGATGTGGAAGCACAAACTCCCATCAATTTTCTGCAGGCACCAACCTACATGAGGCTCCAACCTTAGTCAGCTACAACTGACATCTATCAAGCTACAACTTGATAGGGAAGCTCCAACTTCATTACTCTTTAAAAAGGAAAACACTTGTTGATTTACCTTGGATATCAACTCTGTTCTGTACCATATTCACCGCTGTGCATCAGTCTTCATATCTGCCTTATATCATTTCTGCATCTTCTCAGATTCATTATCAACTCCTCCTTCTTCTCTGCCTCATTGCTTCATTTTTGCATTCTCTTCACTCACTCTCTTCAACCTCTAACTCCTGTATGGATATCAAGTTGATATTATATATAGAGTTCATCACATGACTCTTTACATTCCTCAGGGAATTTGAAGTGAATAGTCCTGACTTTTTGCCTTCTGTCTTCTCATTTCTTTTACCCGATCATTCAAAAAAATATAACAATATGCATTAATTTCAATATTACAGTGGGAATTTTTTTTTCCTACTGGACACTTGCCAATGCATCACAAACAATAAAAAATTAATTACAACATTTACATTCACATTTTCAATTGCACACTTCAATTTCACTCAGCTCCTTTTCTGGATTTTGGCTTTACTGGATTTGTCTTTTCTGTTGTTGTTGAGTGACTGTTCTATATACTTTGGTTCACCTCTGTGTCTATTCATCTGTTCACTGTACTTGTGTGCACCAACTACATATATAACTGCTTTTCAGGTTTTATTCTCAAATATATATGAATCTAGGCGATGTCTGTACATTACCATCTCTGTTCTTGGGCTACCTGCTTGCATTCTATGTACATATATGAGCTTAAACCTAATGGTTGAAACTAGTATTAAAATTTCAATTCATCTTTTTCCTTGTACCATTTTTCTACCGCTGTCTCTCTCTCTTTCATTCTTGTAGGCTTTTGTAGTAAACCCAATCTGTGAACTTTATAAATCCCACTATATTAAATACCAACGTAGTATATATCATCATATATATATGTTCCTCAACCAAATGTGAAGACCCATGTATTCACTTTAACGTATGCCCAGCACACACCTTATTTAATATATGTTTCAACTTTAGCATAATATATAAATATATCACCATGTATGCATATTCCCCGAGTCAATCATTAGAACTATTAAAAAAACCGTGGATTTTATTTAGCGCCCAACATAAGCATGGTCATGGTTTTATAACCTTTATACATCAGACTGTATTACATTCCCCACTTAAATATATAATGCTTACCTCTCGCTCATAACTATGACCTGCCCCATACATGGTTTAATCATTGACCTTATAAAATATAAATCGAATATATTAATTTCAACCATACGTTAGTTTTGGAGTTGGTACTCATATGAAACACCAACCTTGCGAGCATCAAACTCAATTGTTAATGTAATGGTTTTGGGGTCCACAGTATTCAACATTCAACACATATAATTCTGACTTCACATAACAGTGCCTCCTCAATCAACGACTGCAAACTTTACCGTACACCATTCGATGATCCGACGATCATCGCGCAACCAAAGTGAAGGTCATTTAGTTCTCCGAGTTCACGTGAAGGAGCGGGTACCAATGCTTAACTCTCCTTCTCATCCTACGGCTGAAAGCATGTCGCCTTGCCTCGTGTGATCTGACGGATATCGCTTGGTTTAGATGCACGAACAATAATGCGCGATGAGAGTGGTTTTCCAAAATCACTCAGGGACATGTGTCGTCTAGTGTAAGGAATCGCTCTGAAATCTTGAATACTGCTTGCCCGACGAAGGCGGTGTGATGAAAACTGGAAACCCGCCTTTACTGTTCATTAGTCAGAGCACCATCTTCCGAGTTCCACCTTCATAGTTCCGCTCAGCTTCTGCTCAAGGCTTCGTCAAGCACAGCTCCATTAATCTGCGCCGTCTCCCAACATTTCGATAGAGTTAAAGTGACTCTATGGCTCCACCATGATTCTCCAACCACCGACTTCACCTTATTACAAAATAAATGTGTGTCAATCTGTCTACGGGAAGTGTAGGCTCAAGGGTTCCGGGAATACACTCCCACACAGGATTTAACAGCCCTCACGTGGACCTTTCTTGCTCACTCCAAGGTCTAGTCATTGTGATATTAATTCCAAGATATTCAATTGCTTCTGGTTCGACCACTGGCATTCATCCTTGTTACAATTACTCAACAACACCGAATTCCTTCTTGTATGCAAGGCATTTCCACGACCCTTCACACACAGTTTCTCAAGGGCGAGTGGGATATTTTATAGTCCTCCTCTACACAGACTACGAGCACTTTCTATTAAACTCAGAAATATAGACCTTGCACAGAATTACTAATTCAACCAAGAATGCAGAATCCATAATAACTCTCAAAATTCAACTATTACCCATGTAATTCAACCAAGAAGACATGAAGTCACACATGGAACTTATAAAAAATTCTCCATAAATAGATATATATATATATATATATATATATATATATATATATATATATATATATATATATATATATATATATATATATATATACGTGATCCATCTCAAAAGTAATCACTTACAATTTCATACAATTCTTGTCAATACGAAGGCTACTACCCATAGGTTTAGCTATTCAAACTCCTTACAAATTACAACCATTTTACATAACTCATTTAATGACCTCATCAGTATGGTCCGTACAAGAGGTAATCTTTCAACACTCTTTTTCATACTTTCACAGACACCACCACAATACATGTTTCCTTTTGCCACGCAACCTTGAATTGCCACCTACATGTTCCCACACTCGCAAATCCGCGCTCAAATCAAACACTCGCTCTCGATCGATGTTGCCTCGCTCCTCGAAGCTCCCATGTTGCCTCTCCGCATTTCCAATCAATCGAACCTTTCTAAAATTGCCTCTCGCTTCTGTCCTTGCTGCCTTTGCCTTGTTGTTGTTTCAAGTGCTCCTCCTTTGCCATCTCCTTTCCGTCAATGAAAACATTTCCAACATTCTCCCCTTTGGCATCGATGGAACACACTTCCTCTCGCTTTCCTTTTATAAGTCCCTTTTTCTTTTCCCCCCCTTGACATCAATAGAAAAGGGTTTCTCATTCTCTAGTTTTCTCTCGCATTTCCTCTCTCCGAGTTATGTTTAGGCCCTCTTCTCAACACTTTGTACCACATGTCATTCAATTCGATGTACAAGAATTGTTGAGAGAACACTTTGAGGATTAACAACTTGAATATACACCGTAAATTGATACAATTCAAACGTATCGACTTCTTTCACTTGTATAGAGCTAAAAGTGAAGATAATGACACTTCATAGAACACATTGTACCAGCTTTATCTAATCAGAGATGTATGATTGGATCAAAAACTAAAATGCTGAGAAGGCTTCAAATATACTTCTGTCTCTGTCTGATGTAGTGAGCTAATATATTTCTGTTGAGGAAGATTGTAGATGTAATATGTCTTCTCCTACAATGCTCATCTTCAGTACCAAACCTGTTCAATTATGATAATGATGCCAATATATCTTTTATTGTTGTGGTACACCTTTCCTACCTGTTGGTGATGATATGAACTAGGATGCTGACAAGGATATTACTTTGAAAGATTGAGAGGTTCTTGTTGTTGATGTGAACAAATGAATCACACCAAAGCTTACAGCTTATTGTGAGAATAGGCAATATCTTTCAATATAAGAGACCAAATGACTTTCACTGCTTGCACACTGTACTTTCAAAACAAACCCTTCAATGTATTGGTCAGTCTCACTTATCAATCATGCAGTTTTATTTATGACATGAGGAGGTATGTATGTCAATGATCAATATCTCTTTAAAGGTGAAGCACCAACAAATCCATTGTGCTGAAGAAGGATTTAGATGAATAAAAAATAAACGTTTGAGCTTCAAATGGTAATCACAACTAGTCCTTTATGCTCCAGATACTTTGACTGTTCTATCAGGATGATCTTCCACAGAAACATATTGAAGATGTTTAATTGAAAAGTCAGCAAACAGACTTCACACAGTGTTATGAGTGACCTTAAGAGAAGAGGCTCGATATGTATATGTACTGACTTCAGGAAGGCATCCAAAAAAAAATTGATTCAATGCTCAATATCATGTTTCAAGAGTAAACAAAATGCTAATCATTTAGCTCTGCTACTAATCTTTTCAGGCTGAATGAAAAATCCAGATAACACTAGGAATACTACTGTGATGTAATTTTTCCATAATCCTTTGATCCTGAGGACCTGTACCATGTTGCTGCTCCACTGACAACACTTGATATTTTTTCAATAGGCATGCTGCTTGTACCAAGTACCAATTGATATTACTTTGATAAAATATGCAGAGATTTCACTTTAGCTTGCACATGAACTCATAGTTTCTACTATTGATCTTCTCACTGTTCACACCAACAACCATCAATATAAATAACTTGCAACTTATTCTAACATAATCTTCCAAGGAAAGCCATTGCATGTTCCTTTCCAGGACTGCCCTATAATCATTGCTACTTTATATTCAATTCAATTGTTCTAACATTCAAATCTTCAGGAAGACATCTTCAATTTCTTTTCTATGTATCTTCATGGGCTGATTACTCAAAGATTTATTACTCACTTAAATGCATTCCTCCAAGTGAATTTTTTGTAGATGAGAGATGTAATGAACTGATGATAGGCGCCTTTCTTACTCAACATTCTTAATGGGGTTCATTCTTAATTCTAGTAGTATGATGCATTCTGTGACCATCCTTTAATGTGCTGATATCTTCTTAGCTTACATGTTCATTACTGATGTTCCCTCTATCATCATGGTTGCTTGCTTCTTTTTCTCCTTCTATCAATCTATCAGCTATTGAATACTTCAAATAATCTTCTTGATCTCATAATTGTTCTTATTACATGGAGATCTTCTCAAACTGCTTTCATGGGGTCTATTTATGAACTGCTCTCCCCCTGGGATGTTGCTTCATATATATTACTGGATGGATTTTTGCTTTGCTTCCTAGAGCAGCTCCCCTGAGACTATGATGGATTTATTATTTTATTGACATAATAGGCTCCCACTTTCTCTTTTCCTTCCATACTTTATTGGGGTTCTTCCTAATGTTTGTATTTCTTTTTGATTCATAGCTTTGTTTGATTTGATTAGATTCCATTCTATGTCTAGATTTCTTTAGTGTATATGGAAAATTACAGTTCTTTGCTTTGTGACCAAGCTTGAGGCATACATAACATCTTCTTTTACCAAGATATGTTTGAGTTGATGTACAATACTTTGTTCCCCCTTTTGAATACATTTTACATTCAAAAGATTTATATCCAAAATTATTGCATGCATAACAATAGCCATGCAAATGATTTGTGTACCTGGTGAAAGATTTTCCTTTCCATTTTCTTGCTTGAGGGATTCTTTTCTTTTGTTGCATCCTTTGCTGGTTGGACTGGATTGGCTTTGTCTTACAATATGCTGCATTATGTCCTTATTTGTGGCAGGAAAAAAAAGTGGTATTTCCCATAGGAGGAAAGAACCTTCTTTGAATTCTTCCAAATTTGTTCAATTCACCCTCATAAGTGTATGGGCCTCTTTCAGTTGAATGTTTCATCCCCTCATTCTCTGTCTTTTCATGTTGCTGCTTGATTCTATTTGTTTCTCTGCAACTCATGTTCCTGCTGGTTTCTTCTTCTGTAGGAATTTTTTGAGCTGCTTCATTATCCTTTACAACTTTTACAAAGATGATATTCCTTTTATCTTCAATCTTGGACTTGCTGGTTTCCCCTTCATATCCTATCCCAGCCTTTATTTGAGGTGACCTTTGAGCATTGATAATTTGATCCAACTGTCCAGAGCTTTTCATTAGAGGTGTATTCATTAATCATTCTCTTTGGGATTTTTCTAAGTTCTTTCTTAGGCTCACTACTTCTTCTTCCAATATTTCACACTCTTGACTTTTCTCTCTCATTTGTTGCAGCAGAGTGTCTTCTACTTTCTTTGCCCCTTCACGCTATGTCTTCAGAAAAATAATTTCTTTCCTATCTTCATATTCTCTCTCATCACATATTTGTACCACTGTCTTAAGGTCTTTTTTTTCCTTCTTGAATATTTCTATTTCAGTCAGATTAGTGCCAAGTTTGCCTTTTTCTTCAACTGTAATTTCTTCATGGTTCTTACTACCATTCACACTAGCAGGTACTTCGTTTGATTGAACATTTTCTTTTTGACATGAATTTTTCTTCTTCTTAATTGTCTTCTCCTTCTTTACAATGAAATCCTCTGTGTCTACTCCGTGCATGAAATGCAGTCTGTCCCAGATCTCTTTTGCAGAAGTTAAATCCATTATTAACTCAATATCCTTGTTATGAATGATGTTGAATATCACACATTTTGGCTTGGCATTCCTATGTTGTTCTTGCACTGTGGGAGAGTCTATGCAGAAACCATCACACACAAGCTTCCATACCTTAGGTTCATAAGCCAATAATCCTGTTTTAACCTTATCTCTCCATTCAGGAAAGTTTTTTGCATTTAACACAGGTACTTTTTGATAGTCCATGACTTAACCAGATCTCCTTCAAGCTATTAGGCTTGCACCAAAGGAATCTGCTCTGATACCAATTGTTGAACCTTTAGTTAAAATGAGAGGGGGAGGGGGGTGAATCAGTTTAACACATTCATGGACTTTTAAAACTTTTCATTAAAACTTATTTACACCTTCATTTCATGTTCAACTTAATATGTGAGTAATCTTAGAATGTGAGCAGCAAGTATTAATATAATGTAACAACAGACTTAATATGAGAGCAGCAAGTATTAAGCAGATGAGAGAAACCATATCAACACATACACATAATGCACAGAGACACCAGATATAAGTGGAAACCCGTAAAGGGAGAAAACCACATCTTATTATTGTTTTTATGCAAAGTCAAGCTCCAACTCCCTCTCAACACTGATTTTCTGTAGGCACCAACCTATAGGGGGCTCCTACCTCAATTTTGCAAGCTACAACTTGTAAGGAAGCTCCAACTCCCATCAATTTTCTGCAGGCACCAACCTACAGGAGGCTCCAACCTTAGTCATCTACAACTGAAGTTTCATCAAGCTACAACTTGATGTGGAAGCACCAACTCCCATCAATTTTCTGCAGGCACCAACCTACAGGAGGCTCCAACCTTAGTCAGCTACAACTGAAATATATCAAGCTAAAACTTGATAGGGAAGCTCCAAATTCCTTACTCTTTCAAAAGGAAAACACTTGCTGATTTACCTTGGATATCATCTCTGTTTTGTACCATATTAACTGTTGTGCATCAGTCTTCATAACTGCCTTATATCATTTCTGCATCTTCTCAGATTCACTATCAGCTCCTCCTTCTTCTCTTCTCAGCTCCTCCTTCTTCTTTGCCTAACTACTTCATTTCTGCATTCTCTTCACTCACTCTCTTCAACCTCTAACTCCTGTATGCATATCAAGTTGATATTATATATAGAGTTCATCACATGACTCTTTAGATTCCTCAGGGAATTTCAAGTGAATAGTCCTGACTTTTTGCCTTCTGTCTTCTCATTTCTTTTACCCGCTCATTCAGAAAAATATAACAATATGCATGAATTTCAATATTACAGCGGGAGTTTTGTTTTCCTACTAGAGACTTTCCAATGCATCACAAACAATAAAAAATTAATTACAACATTTTCAGTTACACACTTCAATTTCACTCAGCTCCTTTTTTGGATTTTGGCTTTACTGGATTTGTCTTTTCTGCTGTTGTTGAGTGACTATTCTGTATACTTTGGTTCACTTCTGTGTCTATTCATTTGTTCACTGTACTTGTGTGCACCAGCTACATATATAACTGCTTTTCAGGTTTTATTCTCAAATACATATGAATCTGAGCAATGTCTGTACATTACCATCTCTGTTCTTGGGCTACCTGCTTGCATTCTCTATACATATATGAGCTTAAACTTAATGGTTGAAACTTGTATTACAAGTTCAAATCATCTTTTTCCCTATACCATTTTTCTTCCGCTGTCTCTCTCTCTTTCGTTCTTGTAGGCTCTTGTAGTAAACCCAATCTGTGAACTTTATAAAGCCCACTATATTAAATATTAGCGTACTATATATCATCATATATATATGTTCCTCAACCAAATGTGAAGACCCATGTATTCACTTTAACGTACGCCCAGCACGCACCTTATTTAATTTAGGGTTCAACTTTAGCATAATATATAAATATATCACCATGTATGCATATTCCCCGAGTCAATCATTAGAACTATTAAAAAAGTCGTGGCTTTTATTTAGCACCCAACATAAGCGTGGTCACGCTTTTATAATCTTTATAACATCAGACTGTATTACATTCCCCACTTAAATATATAATGCTTACCTCTTGCTCATAACTATGACCTGCCCCATACATGGTTTAATCCCCGACCTTATAAAATATAAATCGAATATATTAATTTAAACCATACGTTAGTTTTGGAGTTGGTTCTCATATGAAACACCAACCTTCCGAGCATCAAACTCAATTGTTAATGTAATGGTTTTGGGGTCCACAGTATTCAACATTCAACACATATAATTCCGACTTCACATAACAGTGCCTACTCAATCAACGGCTGCAAAATTTACCGTACACCATTCAATTATCCGGCGATCATCGCGCAACCAAAGTGAAATTCATTTAGTTCTCCAAGTTCACGTGAAGGAGTGGGTCCCAACGCTTAACTCTCCTTCTCATCCTACAGCTGAAAGCATGTCGCCTTGCCCCGTGTGATCCGACAGATATCGCTTGGTTTAGATGCACGAACAATAACGCTCGATGAGAGTGGTTTTCCAAAATCGCTCAGGGAAATGTGTCGTCCAGTGTATGGAATCGCTCCGAAATCTTGAATACCACTTTCCCGACGAAGGCGGTGCGATGAAAACCGAAAACCTGCCTTTAATGTTCATTAGTTAGAGCTTCGTCTTCCGAGTTCCACCTTCAGAGTTTCGCTCAGCTTCTGCTCAAGGCTCCTTCAAGCATAGCTCCATTAATCTACGACGTCTCCCAACATTTTGACAGAGTTAAAGTGACTTTGTGGCTCCACCACGATTCTCCAACCACTGACTTCACCTTCTTACAAAATAAATGTGTGTCAATCTATCTACGGGAAGCGCAGGCTCAAGGGTTCCGGGAATACACTCCCACATAGGATTTAACAACCCTCACACGGACCTTTCTTGCTCACTCCAAGGTCGAGTCATTGTGATATTAATTCCAACATATTCAATTGATTCTGGTTCAACCACTGGCATTCGTCTTTGTTACAATTACTCAACAACACCGAATTCCTTCTTGTATGCAAGGCATTTCCACGACCCTTCACACACAGTTTCTCAAGGGAAAGAGGGATATTTTACAGTCCTCCTCTACACAGACTATGAGCACTTGCTATTAAACACAGAAATATAGACCTTGCACATAATTACTAATTCAACCAAGAACGCAGAATCCATACTAACTCTCAGAATTCAACTATTCCCCATGTAATTCGACCAAGAAGACATGAAGTCACACATGGAACTTATAAAAAATTCTCCATAAACAGATATATATATATATATATATATATATATATATATATATATATATATAGATATATAGGTGATCCATCTCAAAAGTAATCACTTACAATTTCATGGTTGGCTAGATATTCAATACGAAGGCCACTACCCTCCAGTTTGGATGCTATTCAAACTCCTTACAAATTACAAATAATTTTACATAACTCCTTTAATGACCTCTATTGGTATGGTATGTGCATAAGAGGTAAATTTTCAACATTCTTTTCATACCTTCATAGACAATTTCAGCTGTCAATACATGTTTCCTTTTTGCCACAGAACCTCGAATGTTCCTTCTATAATATGTTCCCACACTCAGAACCAGTTTCTCAAATCAAATACCTCTGCTCTTTGACTGATGCTTCTCCTTGCTCCTGAATCTCCTCTGCTGCCTCTCTAGATCTCCAATCAACTGACCCTTCTAAAACTACCTCTACTTCATGTCTCATGCTCTCTTTGCCTTGTTGCTGTTTCAAGTGCTCCTCCTTTGCCATCTCCTTTGCCATCAATGACAACATTTCCAACAGAGCCAAATACCCTTTGTAATATGTGATCCATTTTAGGTAAAGGGTAATTGTATTTTAAGGAAACTTTGTTTAGATTCCTAAAGTCAACACATAATCTAATCTCTCATGTTTTCTTTCTTGTTGGAACTAGGTTGGAAACCAAATCAGAATATCTGATTGGTGCAGTTATCTGTGCATCATACATTCTTTTCACTTCCTTTTCTATCAAAGACAATAAAACAAGGTTAATTCTTCTCAAATTTTCTTTAAAGGGCTTTTGATCTTCTTTTATTGGAATTTTATGTTGAATTATGTTGGCATCATAGGATTTGAGATCCTCATAACTCCAAGCAAAAACATCTTGATATTATTTTAAAAGAGAAATATATTTTTCATTTTCTTGTTGAGGTAAAGTTTTGGAAAGTTTGATTATTTTGGGTTTTAACTCTGTACCAATATTGCATTCTCCAACATTAGATCTAACTGACTCCTTTTTGGGTTTTCTAGCTACATCATTTGAGTCAAAAATATCTTCTAAGGGAGTAAACCTTTGGGTAATAAATTATCCTTAAGATTCAATATGTCAGAATCATCATCAATAATTTCTTCAACCTCTACGTTATCTAAGTTATCTATATCTGATTGACTAAATATAGTTGGTTTATCAAACTTTACTTTATTTACATCTATGTTATTCAAGACAATTTCAAAATTTAAATCTTGATCTATAGTACAATCTGTGTCTATCTTACAGTTCCAAAATTCACCTATATTGTTCATAAACTTGTAAATCTGTTCATCTTGAGAAACATTTTGCCAATATTTGAGGTTTTCTGGAATTATTGGTCTATGCTTGACTTTAGCAGTATCTCTATGATTAGATTGGAATGGTAAATTGCATGTACTAGTAAAGGTTGCTAGACAATGAGCCTGTATATTTTGTTTTCTAGGTATAGTAGCAAATTTACATTCCAATAAATCATCAGTTAAATCTATCACAGTGTCTCTGTATCGGCTTAATCTAGGATTGTAAACATAATATACTCCATTTATTATTTTTATGATCAACTCTGAATCTCCCATGATTAATATTCTTTTGCCTCCTGAGTTCCTAATAATTTGGAATCCTAGAATGAGGGCTTCATACTCAGCCATATTATTGGTACATTTGAAATTGAGCCTAAAAGCACAACCTTCTGAGTGATTAGTCTCCATGTTGACTATCCAAACTCCTGCTCCTGCTCCTAACTTATTTACTGAACCATCAAAGTTTAAAAGCCATAAAGATTCATGAAATATATTATCATTGTTTGGTGTTTTATTTTTCTCTATTAGTTCAGTTTGGATTTCATTAGTTTCAGAGTTACATAAGATAAAAGAATCAAGGTCAATTGGTGTAGAGTAAATTGGGTAAATTATAGATCTTTTGGCACTACTGACCATGTACTTCATCAATGTTTCCCTATATAACTTCTTAGGCTGACCAAAAACTGATATAGTAGCATAAGACATGTCCAAATCTAGAGATCCCTGTAACTTTGCTCCCCATGACCAAGATAGTAACATTCCATATTTAGGTGGGATATCAGCTACTACAATGTCCATTAATATACTCTTACCAGAATATTGAACTAGTGTTACACACAAATCTTTGATTAAACCTAGGAATTTAACTTTACTTGAATCAAATGAAAACAAATCTTTGTAGGGCACTATGATCTATAAATTCAGAGTTTCCATTATGGCTTTGGGAAATAGATTATTGGAGGCTCCTGAATATAGCATTGCGTTTTGTAAAATTTGATCATGAATGGTAAGAATAATATAAAATGGACGAATTTCTCCATCTACATGTTTTCCATTCACATCTGGGCCAAAAATCAACTCTGGTTGATCATCATTCAGATTTATGCAATCTTCTCCATCATTTATATTTAATGTTTTAGTTATGGTTGATTTATACAAGTCATGTTTTACCAATTCCATTAGAGGAATTGGTATTTTTAGCTTTGCAATTTCAAATTGTATGTTGAATGTAGGTTGTGATTTACTTATTTGACTCGATTCCTCTTTGGTAACTGTAGTTTGTGTTTGTTTGTCTTGTTTTTCTCAAATTATGTTTTCATTTTTAGTTGGTTTGACACTCTCTGTTTGAGTTTCTTGTGTTTTACTGCTCCTAATTTTCTTTTCAAGGTTTTTTTGTGAAGCAGTAGATGTTCTTTCAGACTTGGAATTTTCAGCAGGTGTTTTTAAAGTAGCAGTTTTTGGATCTACTGATTTAGGATCAACAGAGGGTATTTTAGGATCTAAATTTGTTGTTTTAACAGAATTAGAAGTTTTTGCAGCAGTGGATTTATGTGAATCTTTTGTAGCTTGAGAAACTTCATCAGTAATATCAACAATTTTAGGGTTTGATGTATTTTTAAGACTAAAAATGTTTTGGGAAGAGCTAGAGTTTTGCTTATTTTCCCTTGGGAGAATTTGCAGAACTTTTGTTTTGGGAGCTTCTACTATTTTCTTATTCTGTGTTTGGGAATTTTTCTTAGTAGAACACTCATTGTTTTTATTATTTCTAAGGTTATATTGACTGTATATTTCATTTATAGCATAATCATAACCTTTTTTATAATCAAAGGATTCACTTGAATCTAATTTGAGTTGTTGGAGTTCAAATAATTCATGATCCTCCTGAGTGAGAAAAATAGTATTATTATCATCTATTCCCATTAGATTTATTGCATCCTCATCATCATCATTATTATGAGAAATTTCAACATAGTTTTCTTGGAAGGGGGGCCTTATTGTCTGGTCCGGGGTTGTTTCTTTTGCTTTTCCTAAATTTTTGTTTTTCCTAAAATTGAGATTTTTGATTTGTTGTTGATTATCCCATTGAGGTCTTCTCTCTATGTTGTCTATTGTATCCATCATCCTCTCTAAATTTTTAGCTAACATGTCTATTTTTGTGTCTGAATTGGAAGTTTCTTCTTTAATGTTCACTCTTCTATCATTTCTTAGTCTATCTTTTCTGGCTAAAATGTTTACTTCTACACCAGCAACATCTGTTTGCATTCTTTCTAAGGTTTCTTCATTTCTTTCCCTCAACTGATAAGCCATGTCTGTGTCAAATCCATCAGGGAATTTGAGTAGGACATAATCAGGAGTGGGTTTAATATTTGCAGGGATGGAATTGTAAACATTGTTATATCTAGTGAAATAGTCTTGGACTGACTCATTTGGAGCTCTTCTCATGGTGTCAAATTCAGACAATATCTGGAGTGGATTATTTTTCTTTTCCCATTTATTTAAAAACAATCTATGAAACATAGCTAAATCAGTTACACTACCAGTCGCAAGACCTTTAAACCACTTCTTAACTTCTCCTATCAATGTTTGTGCAAATAATCTCATTTGAACATCTGAATCATCAATATCATGGAGTTCAAAGAAATTTGTCATTTTAGTTATGTGTTGCTGAGCTATATAATGGGCAGTGACATCAAATTGTTGTATCTTACTCTGATAGTCTTGAGGCACGTCATGCAACTGCATTGGTAAGACAAGGGGAGCATACCTAGTAGCCATAGCTTGAAGTTTAGCTTGGCTAGGAGGTAAAGTAGAAGTACTTGGGGCTAAACTGGAAGTGATAGTTGATGAACTAAAAGATGTATTTGAGGTGTTGGGAAATGAAATTGGAATATATGTGGAACTATGAGGGAATGAGAATGATGTGGTTGAAAAATCAAAAGATGAGCTAGTGGATATAGTGGATGAAGTGGCTGGTGGAAATAGTACTCTAGGCTGTAAAGGTAGTCTATGGATAAATATATCTGTAGATGTGTTGGTATTGTGGGCTATATATGATATAGCAGCATATAGAGATGAATCTAAAACTGGTATTATGGTGGTATATAACTATGAAACTGAAGGCGTAGTGGTATATGCTAACAATTGAGCCAATTCAATTGCTTCATCAATATCTTTGGGAATATTAGTATTAAGTTCTTCAATTTTAGTCTGATATTCAAATTTCTTTGATTTAGATTCTACTGTAATATTTTTATGTTTTGTTTCCAAGAATGAAATAAAAACAGGGTCTAAAACAACAGTATAAAGATCACTTTCAGATTGACTTCTAAATAAATAATGTTCAAATTTCATATCAAAATCTATATCTTGCAAACTTACTAATTCTTGTGGTAATTAATTACCTATTTTTAATGACACTTCAGCTTCTAAATCTTCTATCTGTTTTTTCTTTTTGCCAACTCGGTTTGGGTTGTCTACTATTACAGTAGGTTTAGGATCCGGGTTAGACCTGGTATAGTAAATTTTCTTGGAAGCCAAAATTACAGTTTTTAATACCCACAACTTATAAAATAAAATCTTAAAGTAAAAGGATGAATAAAATAATTTTCTTTAAGACTAGTTTTATGACTGATGATTGGTTAGTTCCCCAGTGGAGTCACCTGTAATGTTATCACTCTAGTAATTATAAAGTTGTGATATTTTTGGTTTTTAGTCAAAGAACACTAGAGGTAACCATAGACAAACTTCAAACTTTAGGATCTAGAGTTCCTAGAGTTCAGAGAGGGCTCTCTCTTTAAATTTTAACTTTGTTTTGATTTGTAAATATTAGGCTAGTTATGAATGTACAACCTTGGTTTGGTTTTGGTAGATTTGGTGGGAAATATCACTTTGAAAATATGGATAGTGGGAAATCTATTTTTCCATCGGGTTAAGGAGTCAAAATCAAGAAAACAAAACTGGGGTCAAGGCCAAAAGGTCAAATTTTTTCAGGGCAAGATAGACAACCCTTGAAGATCTTGGAAATTTGTTTTTATGAGGTGTTATGATGGGGATAAAGGGCAATTAAGAATCATTTGATCCGGAAAATGAAGTAGTAGGAAGAGGTCAAACGAGAGAAGGAGAAATTAAGGGTTCCCTACACTGGAAATGAGAGGAAAATATAGAAATGATAACTAGTTAAAAACATGGTGCTCTCAACAAATCCTGTAGTAATACTCTTATTCATTCAGATTTAGAAAAAACATAGATGGATGCATGTAACAAAGAAAGATAACAATGAAAATTAAGGAAATACTTCACTCCAAATAGCTCATCACAAGAATCCTAAAGTATGATGCCAATTGGTTTGATCTAGCCTGCTACTCGAAATTTGACACACAAAAGCTTTCAAGTCCAACAAAAATGACTATAACAATCTCCAACAATTTTATTCCACACAAAATACTTCTAAAGATGAAATATTTATACATATTTCTTTACAAAATATCCTAGAATGTTTCTAGGAATTATCTAAGGGAAATAAAATATCTTTACAACAATAATAGAGACAACTTCTTAACAAATTAGCAAGTTGTCCTATTTATCCAAAAGAAATAGAAACTGCTTTGAGGATAAGATGCAACTAGCTGCCTTGGTGTCCTCTTTGCTAGATTTAGAAATTTAAATTTTTTTTTGGAATCTGATCTGCCTTCTCTGATACTCTTTCTCTGATTCTCTTTATTCACTGATACTCTTTAACCATAGTAAAACTGTTTACCGCTGTAAAATCTGTTTTGACTATAAATAAGAAAACATTTTTTCTTCCTATCATCTGTCTATATTTTATCCTTCATAATAAATCTGTGTGTGATTGCCAATCCTCATATTTAGGAATTTTTATCTTCTTGAATTTCCTGAAGTTTTCATCAGCTTCAGTGTATCTGGAAAAAGTTGGCTTGATGACAAACAAGTGTCTTATCTCATGTTGCAAATAGAATAAGTCTTCAAAGCTTTTGAGTAAGACTTTTCCTATTGGAATGCCTTGTGCTAGTGGTTTATTTACCTATTCCTTTGCAAATTATTTAATCTTCTTATGATAGTCATTATGAGTCATCAGTTTATCATTAATGACCATAATGTCAGGCAGTCATTTTTGCCTTAAATTTGTAAACTTAACCATAAAACTGGTTATGGCAGTATTCATATTCTCACACTTTTCTTCCAGTTGCCTCATCAGATTCTTCTTTGTAGTAACTTTCCTAATTTCTAGGATAGTTTCATTCCTGTCAGTGATCTCGAGTTCTTATAACTCTTGTATGTTTTTACTATTAAGGAATGTGACCAACTTTAAAGCTTGATCTGGTTTATTATCCAGTTCACTTTGAGTCTTTTGAATTTCTGCTTGGGCTTTTAGTAATAACTATCTCTATTCAAAAAATACCTTAATTGAAGGCCATACATCATGGATGGCTTCAATGACATTGTTCCAAAGATATTTTTTGATATATGATATTTGTTCCTTCAATGTCAATTCCTTTTGTAATTTCTTCAATTCTTCATTTAATCTGATGGCATTTTTCTCATGTGTTTTTGCATTTATCTGAGCCAATTTGTTTTATTTTTCAAGATTTTATACCACCTGTTTCAATCTGCTGATTTCATTTGTCTTTAGAGACATTTCCTCCATGGCCTTTACCAGTTTGCTGGCTTCATCTATATGTTGAACTACTGTTGTATATGATTCAGTAGCTGAGGTTGTGGATGAAGTTACTGGCACTGTAGCATCCAATGGAACCTTGAGTGTCAACTCTTCAGCTAGAGTGGAAGGCATAGTTGTAGTGACCATGGGGTTAACTGTAGGTGGTTCTGGTACTTTCACTGTTTCCTTTTCATGGACAAGTTTGTCCATATGAATTTCCATTTCCTTAATTTGAGCTATAAACTGAAAAATCAAATTCATCATGTCATCTTTTTCTTTCTATCCTTCTATTATTTCTTTTGTTTGAGTATGTTCATTTTGAGGAAGTTTGAGCTATTTCCTCAAAGTTGTTATGTCTTCATTCTTCTTTTTCACCAATAACTATATTGCTTTGATGTTAGTAGGGTCATATCCTACCTGTAAAACTAGTTCTTCTAAGGCTTTTATCCTTAGATCCTTGGCATAAAATGAGGCTTTGTCCATCTTCATCTGATCCTACATGTTGGAAATGGTGTTTTGGAGTTTCTGAGCACTATGGATTTATTTGTGACAGTAGATTATAGCATTTCTAAAGTCTATCTATGGAACTCAATTTGATCAAAAGCATGAATCTTATCTGTCTGGACTTCCAAATCAAACTTCTTATAATCTGCCACTGCCTTTGGAGATTTGACTATGGGCTGCAATACTGACATAATTAGATTTTGATTTGAATAATCAAATGTAGACAAAAGTCTGTTTTGCACACTTGGTGTCTGCTTGAGATATTGGGAATAAATATTATTTTTTATTTCCTCATTCTTCAGTTTGATCTGTTTTTATTTTTCTTCGATGTCTAGGTCTTTCTCCTCAGCTGCCTGTGATGAAGAGGCTTCCATACTTTGATATCTTTCTATCAACTGTGCATATTCATTGTTGAATTGTTCTTCATTCTGATTCTTAGTAGTTGGCTCCTTAATGATCATAGTGGCAACATCTATTTCTAGAAAATTAGTGTTGGTATCTATAAGCTCTGTTTCTTCCACATCAATTGTTACCTTTCCTTTATCAACTGAACTTAACTTTGGCCTCTTGTTATATATTAATTTGAACTTAGTTTCAGTTGTAGTTTCTGCAACATAGGCTCCTTCTTCCCTTACTCTCTTAGTGGATTTTTCTGGCTGATTTGCAATCTCCAAAGTGTGAATAGTATCACTATTTTTTACTGCATCTGTTAACGTGTTTTGAGTCCACTCAATCTGATTTGAAATTTTTTCTATCTCTCGTTTTTCTTAATGAATGAAATGGGTTAACTTGCGTTTAACCCTTAGTTTACTCAGGATGCCTTGTGGATCATAATTCCAAGGGAAACTTTCTGCAAATTTGAATTCCAACAGCTTATTTGATGCTTCTTTCTCTGCATCCCTGTGATTGCAGATGAATGGCCCTATCCGATTCTTTAATTTGAATTGAGTTTTCTTCTTTGCTACCATGAAATTTACAGAATTAGAGTTTAGGATATGCCTGATATACTCCAAGGCAAAGATCCTCATTGAAGGATGTTTGGGTAACTTGTAAGGTAACAAGTTTGACCCGAAGACACTGACCTCAGTATGCTTTTCATATAAATACCAGTCACCAACCTTATTCTGCTCTGACAACTGCAATATATTTTTCATTTCTTCATTTATCCTTGGCTGCTCTGTTTTTTTTAACATTGTGATCACTGGATGTAGGAATAACTCTGAAAATTCTGAATAAGTGAAATCTGTATATTATTTTATGAGAAAAGAGGTCCAGAAAATGACAGAAAAAGGATTTCCCTCCATGTCAAGCTTTTGAAGAGTAACTGGAAAATTATCTGATTGAATGTATAAAAACATATGGAAAAGGAAGGAAGTATATCTGAATACTCCTTCAATTGGAAAATTGATCAATTTATAATGAATACTATCTGCAATGAAGCTAGTATAGTCAAAGATTACTGATGGGGGTTGCCCTAGGGAGAAAGTGGATAAGAACCCCAAAATGGAATCATTTGTGTGTTCATCAGTAAAATATCCAAGGATGAAGGAAAGCATGGAAATCACATGTCTTGAACCTTCTGGGAATTCGACAGTAGAATATGGGGAATTTAGTTTAGGAATTTCTACATGTGAGGGCATGAATGTTTGGAAAATCATGAATCTCTTAGGAAAATCTAGGCTGACTGTAAATAATCCAGTTAGATAGATGTAGGTATATTAATATTAATGGAATTTATTATCTCTGATACTAATTTGTATTGTAAAAATTCCCAATCGTGTAGTTTAAAAAATTAGAGTTTCGGCTCAGAATTTGACAAATATTTTGAAAAAATATGGCAAATATTTTATCAGAATCTTGTCGTTGTTAAACTATAAAACTTAGTGAGGGCCTCTATAGATATAGGGACTGCTTGGGGGTCAGGCTGAAGCTGTAGCATCTGGTTAATTGAATCAACAGTAATGGTAAAAATCACTTCTTTATTGGCATGTACAATGGCTCTTTACTCAGGCACATAATACTGTTGACATAATATAATGACTTCCAGGCATGGGTGGGTTAATGGGAAAAAATAATTAGGCAAATGGGACTCCTAGATATGGACTTCTTCTTCATTATCTAAGGACTTCTCATAGCACCAATTATGAATATCTAACAGGTTAAATTCAACAATGAGATCTGCTATCTTGTAATCAACATCAGCCAATGGAATGTGTTCAATGTCTATGACTAGGGGTTGTAAGTTATTGACAACAATAACGGTCTTAGAAGTCATGGCAGGGGTTGGTTTAGGCACTTTGGAAGCTTCAATTTTGCTAGAACTCTCCTTTTTAGGAATTTTGGGCTACTTCTACAAGTTTAGATAGTTTGTAGAAGTAATTTTACGTTTAGCAGAGGCTTCTTGGATAAAATAGGCAAAGTAAAGTCTTTTCTTTGGGCTTTCTTTCCAATTAGGTCTATTAAAGAGGTTTACAGGCTTTTGAACTGGCTTAAAACAAGAAACAAGGGTTTCCTGTGTCTTTTAATGAGAAATTGGGCTAAAAAGTTTGTTGAATTTAGGCAAAGAGGCTTATGATACCTGTAGAGGCTTTATGGCTTAATTCAGAGTTTAAAATAGTTCATAAAATTGAAAAAACTCAAAAATTTCCTCCAAAATTGTGCGCAACAGTAAAACAGGATTTTTGGAAAAAATTTGACAGGGTTTGGCCTGTTTTTGGACTACTTTGACAGGTTTCTTTTGTTGGCTTTTAAGCTCTGAATGTGTTTTTAGTTTTAAAAGATTTTAAAATTTGATTGTAGGCTTGAATTTCAGAGAAATACCTGTTGTACATAGGTATTGGGCTTCGGAGCAGTTTCTGAGGTTTTTTGAATGGAACAACAACTTCTGTAGAGTTTCTGGGGCAATGTAAAGCTCTTCGGCGGTCTTAAATGGTCACAGGGAAGATTTTTGCAAGCTTCTTGGGCATAAAATGGCAAAAAATGATGTTTTTATAGTCGGGGAGGTGTGTGCAAAGGTTAATGCATAGAAAGATAAGAAATGTATGCATTTATAATGTTTTTATGTGTATTAGAGCTAATCAGATGAAGGCATTTAATGGTGATCACATCATGAAGATGGGTGGTTTCGGGGTTCAATAGATCAAAAAAAGAGTGGTTATCGTGCACGTTTTCGGTGGTAAGTGGTTTTGGGGCTAACCCACGTGATCGAATGAGAAATGGGCACGTGGAGGAGAGAGGAAACCTCGAAACCACCCATTTCGTGCAGATTTTCCATGGGGGTGATTGCGCAACTTTTCTATGCGATATTGATTTATGTCCGTCAGATACGAGGTTCGAATTTGAACGGCCCAGATTGGCTGGGAAGTTGCGTAAAAAAGGGGAGTGGGACCAGCGTTGTTTATATGCGGTGGGGTTAAAATTTAGACTTTAATAAATAAGCGTTAATCAAAGTCTAAAATGATTTATATGGCCAGGCGAGAATATTATAACATATGTTTCAACCCTTTTAAAACATTTATGCCATCTTTCAGCCATATATATGAGTGGGCGCGATTTAATATCTATGTAGTTTTTCGAATGCTTTTGACATTTGTTCGAAAAGTTAAACCATAGGGGGTGGGGATATTTATTTAAATGATATGTTAAACTAATGGGATAAGGGCGGGATTAATATTGCACACATGGCATATTAAACATTGGTTTAACTTTAAAATAGTGGGTTTAGAGGGTTATTTAAAATAATAAGGTATTAATACTATATGGGATGGTGAAGCTAGGGATTTAATAGAATAAATTAGTAGTTAATATGAATAAAGGGATAGTGAAATGGAAAAAAAATACATGTTAACTCTAAGTAAAGTGGAAAAAAATAAAGCATTGCTTATCTTTGTTGTATTACTTCACTTTAACTTAGGAAAATGTATTTTTAGGGTTCATGAATGATTTTTGAAAGGGAATGAGATTAGCTATTTTGGATTTAGCTTTTACTAAGTAAAAATGGGTTTTTACTTAGGAAAAATGGATTATGATTTATGAATAAAAGGTAAATGTTGATGAATGTGGGTCTAATGTGGGAATTCAATATTTTTAACTACCAGTCATCGAGCCTTGGGTCTGGTCCCAACAAAAGTTAGAGAAATGCTCTGAGCCTTTTTGACTGATAGTTTAGAATATTGAATATTTGGAGGGGAGGGGAAATGAGTGATTTTTTCCTGATGATGCTTTATTACATGATCGCTCAACTGCTTTCTACCTACCCATATTTATTTCTAACATTTTTACTTCATTTTCATGGGTGCATTTAGGCTTGCAACCCTAAAACATTTTTCTTTCAAAGCATAAAACTATCTAAGTCTACCTTATTTCACCCGAGGGCTCAGATTAAACTATTAAGCTCCTCATTATTCTCTACCTATATACTGACTTGTCAAGTTTAAACTTTTTGACAAATATTTATTCTCTATCTAAAACATGAAATTGAAAGTATGAAAAGTTAAGATTAAATTGTTTAACTGATCATGGATTATGGCATTTATTGACACTCTGCACATAATCATTATTCTTGCAGTGAAAGTAAAATTAGTGGCATTTGGATTTGCTCACTTTCAAGTCTTATTTTATCTCTTTTTTCTTTTGTGTCTATAGTTTTCTAAGTCCTTTGATTTTTCTTTAGGACTTTTTACCCTCTTTTTGGCTTTTTATTATTTTTCATTTTTTCAAAATATGGGAAAACAACTTGCAGAAAGAAAGGTATGTACATATTTACAAGATTATCAAAGTCAATTCAAAATTTATGAACCCTATTATTATAGGACCCTAACAGTAGCTCCACATGGGGATGACATTTCTTGGTGAAATGTCAAGAACTTTAAGATTAGTAGCCTTTGGAATTTGACTGTGATGACCCTGTAAATTTCTTCTGATATCTACAATTACTCATACTTATGATATTTACCTCTCAAAGCTTAGGGCCTTCTCTCCGACCTTCAACTTTGTTAAGGAAACATCCAATCCAATCTAAAATCTCTAATGTATATGTGCAATGATCAACGTGAATACAAACTAACTATTTGTTAACTTAAGGGAGTATTAGTGCTTCAACATTGTTTCATTTACTGGTTCTTCTTGCAGATCTATTCTATCCATTTCTTTGAAAAAAAAGCATTAGTACCTCTATATCCATAAATCACATAAGGTCCTTTCCACATAAAATAAAATTTTCCATGTTTTCCTTTGTATTCTCTTCTAGAATCCCACTTTACTACTTTATCTCCAATCTAAAAATCGTCTTCTTTACTATTTTTATCAAAAAATTTCTTGATCTTATTCTGAATGACTTGAGATTTGATATAAAATTCTTCCCTTGTTTGTTGCAAGTGAATAGTTTGATTGATCATTCTTTGAATGTCATTTGTTTCAACTTGTAACTCTTGGTTAGTTTTCATCACTGGCACTCCTAAGGAGGGTGGAAATACAACATCCATTACATGAAAAAGTTGGTAAGGGGCAGTACCAATGGATTATTTAGTAGTAAGTCTATCTTCCCATAAGGCATTGACTAACTTCTTATTCCAAGTCTTTTTATTGTCTTCAAGTAATTTTTTGATGATGTTTACAAGGATCTTGTTTGAGAATTCAGCTAGAACATTACCCTGAGGGTAATATGTAGTAGAATGACCTATGGTAATATGGTATTTGTGGAAAAGGTCAATCATTTTCTTGGATTTGAATGCTACTGCATTGTCAGTAATTATCTTTTGGGGACATATAAATCTTGAAAGAATGTTGTTTTCTAGGAAAGAGATAATGACAATATCTGTGGCTTGTCTAGAGGGTATGGCTTCAATCCACTTGGTAAAATAATCAATGGCTGTCAAAATCCATCTATGTTGGCCTGAAGATGGAAGGAAAATTTCACCAATGAAGTCTAAACCCCATTGTTGAAATGGAATTTTAGTTGAAATAGGCTTTAAAGGCAGGGGTAATAGTTTTTTCTTACCCTAAAAAATTTGGCACTTGTGACAAGAAGTTACAAACTTTTTGACATCAGCAAAGAAAGTAGGCCAGTAAAAACCAGCTCTCGGGATCTTGTCTGCAGTAGTTTTCCAGTATAGATGTCCTCCACAGTCACCTGCATGAAATTCTTCAAGTATTTTGTCAGCTTCTTCCTTTAACAAACAATTTAATAAAATCCCACTATGATATCTCCAAAAAAGTACATTGTCTAAAATACAAAATCTTACTGTCTTTAGTTTTAAAAATCTAGCTTTGGTTCTTGACAATCCAGGAGGATATTTTGAGTTTAGTAGTAAAAATAAAATATTTGTATACCAAGGTGAGTCTGAAAAGGCTTCACTGATCGTTGGAGTCGCCATATCTTCCTGATCATCTATTTGGGAAATAAAATTTATGTCTAGGGCATTACAATTGGATTCAGCCGTGAGTCTAGCTAATCCTTGAACTTTGATGAGCTTTGTGGGCTTTATATCTATGTCATATTCTAAGATAATGGCAATCCACTTACCTCTTCTTCCATTAGGACCATCCTGAGTAAGAATGTCTTTTACTATAGAATTTGGGACATAGGTAATGATATGAGAGTAGAGAATATAAATTATGAAGTCTTTAATCACCTTTACCAAAGCTAAGGCTTGTTTTTCCATGATGTTATACTTCAAAGGGGAATATTTAAGGGTCTTACTAAAGAAAGCTATGGGCTGTTCAAATCCTTGGTCATTTTTCTGTAGTAAAACTGCATCAATGGTGTGTTCTAAAGCAAATGAAAAAATTATCAAATCTTTCTTAAAGTCGGGACTGATTAGGATTGGAGTTTTGGTTAAGGCTTGTTTAATGGAGTCAAATGACTATTCGGCCTCAATATTCCATTTAAGAACTGAATATTTTTGAAGCATTTTTTTTAGTTCTCTAATTATCTCAGCTAAATTGGATATGAATCTTCTTAAAAAATTAATCTTACCTAGAAAGGATTGTAACTCTTTGATATTTCTTGGTGGACTGATGTTAAGAATTGCTTCTATCCTAGCAGGGTCTATTATGATTTCTTCTTTAGAAATTATGTGTCCAAGTAACTTGCCTTCTTCTAATCCAAATAAACTATTCTTAGGGTTTAAAGAGACGCCAAATTTCTCGCATTTAATAAAAACTTGTCTCAGATGATCTAAGTGTTCATTATCAGTTTTGGAAAGCATAGTAATGTCATCTAAGTAAATCATTAATAAATCATGTGTTTCCTTTGCAAAATATATGTCCATAGCTCTTTGAAAGGTTGCCCCTGCATTCATTAGACCAAAAGACATTTTTACATACATAAAAGTACCCCAAGGAGTAGTAAATGTTGTTTTGGCTTGATCTTCTTTTTGGACTAAAATCTGGGTGTATCCTGAAAAACCATCTAAAAGTGAAATCCTAGAAGATCCAATTACCCTTTGTAATATGTGATCCATTTTAGGTAAAGGGTAATTATCTTTTAAGGACACTTTTTTTAGATTCCTAAAGTCAACACATAATCTAATATCTCCTATTTTCTTTCTTGTTGGAACTAGGTCGGAAACCCAATCAGAATATCTGATTGGTGCAATTATCTGTGCATCATACATTCTTTTCACTTCCATTTTTAATCAAAGACAATAAAACAGGGTTAATTCTTCTCAACTTTTGTTTAAAGGGCTTTTGATCTTATTTTATTGGAATTTTATGTTGAATTATGTTGGTATCATAGGATTTGAGATCCTCATAACTCCAAGCAAAAACATCTTGATATTCTTTTAAAAGAGAAATATATTTTTCCTTTTCTTGTTGAGGTAAAGTTTTGGAAAGTTTGATTATTTTGGGTTTTAACTCTAGACCAATATTGCATTCTTCTACATTAGATCTAACTGGCTCCATTTTGGGTTTTCTAGCTACATCATTTGAGTCAAAAAGATCTTCTAAGGGAGTTAAACCTTTGGGTAAGAAATTATCCTTAAGATTCAATATGTCAGATTCATCATCAATAATTTCTTCAATATCTACTTTATCTAAGTTAGCTATATCTGTTTGACTAAATCTAGTTGGTTTATCAAACTTTACTTTATGTACATCTATGTTATTCAAATCAATTTCACAATTTAAATCTTGATCTATAGTACAATCTGTGTCTATCTTACAGTTCTGAAATTCACCTATATTATTCATAAACTTTTAAATCTGTTAATCTTGAGAAAAAATTTGCCAATATTTGAGGTTGTCTATAATTATTGGTCTATGCTTGACTTTAGCAGTATATCTGTGATTAGGTTGGAATGGTAAATTGCATGTACTAGCAAAGGTTGCTAGACAGTGAGCCTGTATATTTTGTTTTATAGGTATAGCAGCAAATTTACATTCCAATAAATCATCAGTTAAATCTATCACAGTGTCTCTGTATCGGCTTAATCGAGGATTGTAAAAAAAATATACTCCATTTATTTGTTTTATGATCAACTCTGAATCTCCCATGATTAATATTCTTTTGCCTCTTGAGTTCCTAATAATTTGGAGTCCTAGAATTAGGGCTTCATACTCAGCCATATTATTGGTACATTTGAAGTTGAGACTAAAAGCACGGCCTTCTGAGTGATTAGTCTCCATGCTGACTATCCAAACTCCTGCTCCTGCTCGTAACTTATTTACTGAACCATCAAAGTTTAAATGCCATAAATATTCATGAAAGATATTATCATTGTTTGGCGTTTTATTTTTCTCTATTAGTTCAGTTTGGATTTCATTAGTTTCAGAGTTACATAAGATAAAAGAATCAAGTTCAACTAGTGTAGACTAAATTGGGTAAATTATAGATCTTTCTGCACTACTGACCATGTACTTCATCAATGTCTCCCTATATAACTTCTTAGGCTGACCAAAAACTGATATAGTAGTATAAGACATGTCCAAATTTAGATATCCCTGTAACTTTGCTCACCATGAGCGAGATAGTAACATTCCATATTTAGGTGGGATATCAGCTACTACAATGTCCATTAATATACTCTTACCAGGTTATTGAACTAGTGTTACACAAAAATCTTTGATTAAACCTAGGAATTTAACTTTACTTGAATCAAATGAAAACAAATCTTTGTAGGGCATTGTGATTTCTAAATTCAGAGTTTCCATTATGGCTTTGGGCATTAGATTATGGGAGGCTCTTGAATCTATCATTTCGTTTTGTAAAATTTGACCATGAATGGTAAGACTAATATAAAATGGAGGAATTGCTCCATCTGGATGTTTTCCATTCACATCTGGGCCAAAAATCAACTCTGGCTGATCATCATTCAGATTTATGGAATCTTCTCCATCATTTATGTTTAATGTTTCAGTTATGGTTGATTTATACATGTCATGTTTTACCAATTCTGTTAGAGGAATTGATATTTTTAGCTTTTCTATTTCAAATTGTATGTTGAATGTAGGTTGTGATTTACTTATTTGACTCAATTCTTCTTTGGTAATTGTAGTTTGTGTTGGGTTGTCTTTTTTTTCTCCAATTATGTTTTCATTTTCAATTGGTTTGACACTCTCTGTTTGAGTTTCTTGTGTTTTACTGCTCCTAATTTTATTTTCAGGGTTTGTTTGTGAAGCAGTAGATGTTCTTTCAGACTTGGAATTTTCAGCAGGTGTTTTTAAAGTACCAGTTTTTGGAGCTACTGATTTAGTATCAGCAGAGGGTATTTTAGGATTTAAATTTGTTGTTTTAACAGAATTACAAGCTTTTGCAGAAGTATATTTTTGTGAATATTTTGTATCTTGAGCAACTTCATCAGTAATATCAACAATTTTAGGGCTTGATGTATTTTTAGGACTAGAAATGTTTTGGGAAGAACTAGAGTTTTGCTTTTTCCCTTAGGAGAATTTGCAGAACTTTTGTTTTGGGAGCTTCTATTTTTTTATTATTTTGTGTTTGGGAAGTTTTCTTAGTAGAAGACTCATTGTTTTTCTTATTTCTAAGGTTATATTGACTATGTATTTCATTTATAGCATAATCATAACCTTGTTTATAATCAAGGGATTCACTTGAATCTAATTTGAGTTGTTGGAGTTAAAATAATTCATGATCTTCCTGAGTGAGAAAAATAGTATTATTATCATCTATTCCCATTAGATTTATTGCATCCTCATCATCATCATTATTCTGAGAAATTTCAGCATAGTTTTATTGGAAGGGGGGCCTTATTATCTGGTCTGGGGCTATTTCTTTTGCTTTTCCTGAATTTGTGTTTTTCCTAAAATTGAGATTTCTGATTTTTTGTTGATTATCCCATTGAGGTCTTACCTCTATGTTGTCTATTATATCCATAATCCTCTCTAAATTTTTAGCTAACATGTCTATTTTTGTGTCTGAATTGGAAGTTTCTACTTTAATGGTCACTCTTCTCTCATTCTTAGTCTAGCTTTTCTGGCTAAAATGTTTACTTCTACACTAACAACATCTGTTTGAATTATTTCTAAGGGTTCTTCATTTCTTTTCCTCAACTGATAAGCCATTTCTGTGTCAAATCCATCAGGGAATTTGAGTAGGATAGAATCAGGAGTGGGTTTAATATTTGTAGGGATGGAATTGTAAACACTGTTATATCTAGTGTAGTAGTCTTGGACTGAATCATTTGGACCTCTTCTCATGGCATTAAATTCAGACATTATCTGGAGTGGAGTATTTTTCTTTTCCCATTTATTTAAAAACTATCTATAAAATATAGCTAAATCAATTACACTACCAGTAGCAAGACCTTTAAACCACTTCTTAACTTCTCTTATCAATGTTTGTGCAAATAACCTCATTTGAACATCTGAATCATCAATCTCATCGAGTTCAAAGAAATCTATCATTTTAGTTGTGTGTTGCTGAGCTGTATAATGGGCAGTGGCATCAAAATGTGGTATCTTACTCTGATAGTCTTGAGGCATGTCATGTAGCTGCACTAGTAAGACAAGGGGATCATACCTAACAACCATAGCTTGAGGTTTAGCTTGGCTAGGAGGTAAAGTAGAAGTACTTGGGGTTGAACTGGAAGTGATAGTTGATGAACTAAAAGCTGTATTTGAGGTGTTGGGAAATGAAATTGGAATATATTTGGAACTATTAGGGAATGAGAATGATGTGGTTGAAAAATCAAAAGATGAGCTAGTGGATATAGTGGATGAAGTGGCTGGTGGAAATAGTACTCTAGGCTGCAAAGGTAGTCTATGGATAAATATATCTATAGATGTGTTGGTATTAGGGGCTATATATGATGTAGTAGCATATAGAGATGAATCTACAACTGGTATTATGGTGGTATATAACTGTGAAACTAAAGGCTTAGTGGTATATGCTAACAATTGATCTAATTCAATTGCTTCATCAATATATTTGAGAATAGTAGTGTTAAGTTCTTCAATTTTAGTATGATATTCAAATTTCTTTGAAATAGATTCTACTGTAATATTTTTCTATTTTGTTTCCAAGAATGAAATAAAAACAAGGTCTAAAACAACAGTATAAAGATCACTTTCAAATTGACTTCTTAATAAAGAATGTTCAAATTTCAGATCAAAATCTATATCTTGCAAACTTACTAATTCTTGTGGTAATGAATTACCTATTTTTAATGACACTTCAACTTCTAAATCTTCTATCTGTTTTTTCTTTTTGCCAATTCGATCTGGGTTTTATACTATTACAGCGGGTTTAGGATCCGGTTAGACCTGGTATAGTAAATTTTCCTGGAAGCCAAAATTACAGTTTTTAATATCCACAACTTATAAAATAAAATCTTAAAGTAAAAGGATGAATAAAATGATTTTCTTTAAGACTAGTTTTATGACTGAGGATTGGTTAGTTCCCCAGTGGAGTCGCCTGTAATGTTATCACTCTAGTAATTCTAAAGTTGTGAGATTTTTGGTTTTTAGTCAAAGAAAACTAGAGGTAACTACAGACCAACTTCAAACTCTAGGATCTAGCCTTCCTAGGGTTCATAGAGGGCTCTCTCTTTAAATTTTAACTTTGTTTTGATTTGTAAATATTAGGCTAGTTATGAATGTACAACTTTGGTTTGGTTTTGGTATATTTGGTAGGAAAAATCACTTTGAAAAGATGGATAGTGGGAAATCTATTTTTCCATTGGGCTAAGGAGTCAAAATAAAGAAAACAGAACTAGGATCAAGGCCAAAAGGTCAAATTTTTTCAGGGAAAGATAGATAACCCTTGAAGATCTTGGAAAATTGTTTTTATGACATGTTATGATCGGGATAAAGGGAAATTAAAAATCGTTTGATCCGGAAAAGGAAGTAGTAGGAAGATTTCAAATGAGAGAGGGAGAAATTAAGGGTTCCCTACACTAGAAATGAGAGGAAAATATAGAAATGATGACTAGTTAAAACTAGCATTCTCTCAACAAATCCTGTAGTAATACTCCTAGTTATTCATTCAGATTTAGAAAAAACATAGATGGATGCATGTAACAAAGAAAGATAACAATGAAATGTAAGGAAATACTTCACTCCAAATAGCTCATCACAGGAATCCTAAAGTATGATGACAATTGGTTTGATCCAGCCTGCTACTCGAAATTTGACACTTAAAATCTTTCAATTCCAACATAAATGACTATAACAATCTCCATCAGTTTTATTCCACACAAAATAATTCTAAAGATGAAGTATTTATACATAATTCTTTACAAAATATCCTAGAATGTTTCTAGGAATTATCTAAGGGAAATAAAATATCTTTACAACAACAATAGAGACAATTGCTTAAAAAATCAGCGAGCTGTCCTATTTATCCAAAAGAAATAGAAACTGCTTTGAGGATAAGATGCAACTGGCTGCCTTGGTGTCCTCCTTGCTGGCTTTAGATATTTAAATTTTTTTTTTGGAATCTGATCTGCCTTGTCTGATACTCTTTCTCTGATTCTCTTTCTTCACTGATACTCTTTAACTATAGTAAAAACTGTTTACTACTGTAAAATATGTTTTGATTGTAAATAAGAAAACAATGTTTCCTCCTTTCATCTGTCTATATTTTATCCTTCATAATAAATCTGTGAGTGACTACCAATACTCATCTTTAGGAATTTGTATCATCTTTATTTTTCCGAAGTTTTCATCAGCTTCAATGTATCTGGAAAAAATTGGCTTAATGACAAACAAGTATCTTATCTCATGTTTAAAATAGAATAAGTCTTTAAAGCTTTTGAGTAAGACTTTTCCTGTTGGAATGCCTTGTGTTGGTGGTTTATTTACCTGTTCCTTTGCAAATTCTCTGATCTTCTTATCATATTCATTTCGAGGCATCAATTTATCATTAATGACCATAATGTCAGACAATCCTTTTTGCCTTAAATTTGTAAACTTAACCATAAACCTGGTTATGGCAGTATTCATATTCTCACACTTTTCTTCTAGTTGCCTCATCAGATCCTTCTTTGTAGTAACTTTCCTAGTTTCTAGGATAGTTTCAGTCTTGTCAGTGATCTTGAGTTCTTCTAACTCTTGTATGTTTTTACTGTTAAGGAACGTGATCAGCTTTAAAGCTTGCTCTAGTTTTTTAGCCAGTTCATTTTAAGTCTTTTGAATTTCTACTTGGGCTTTTAGTAATAACTCTCTCTGTTCAAATATTACTTGAATTGAAGGCCATACATTATGGATGGCTTCAATGACATTGTTCCAAAGATATATTTTGATAGATGATATTTGTTCCTTCAATGTCAATTCCTTTTACAATTTCTTCAATTCTTCATTTAATATGATGGCATTTGCTCATGTGTTTTTTCATTTATCTGAGACAATTTGTTTTATTTTTCAAGATTTTCTACCACATGTTTCAATCTGCTGATTTCATTTGTCTTTAGAGACATTTCCTCCATGGCCTTTACTAGTTTGCTGGCTTCATCTGTATGTTGAACTGTTGTTGTAGATGATTCAGTAGTTGAGGTTGTGGATGAAGTTACTGGCACTACAGTAGCCAGTGGAACCTTGAGTGTCAACTCTTCAGCTAGAGTGGAAGGCAAAATTGTAGTGACCATGGGGATAACTTTAGGTGGTTCTGGTACTTTCACTATTTCCTTTTCATGGACAAGTTTATCCATATGAATTTCCATTTCCTTAATTTGAGCTGTCAACTGAAAAATCAAATTCATCATGTCATCTTTTTATTTCTGTCCTTCTATTATTTCTTTTGTTTGAGGATTTTCACTTTGAGGAAGTTTGAGATGTTTCATCAAAGCTGCTATGTCTTCATTCTTCTTTTTCACCATTAAATCTGCTGCTTTGATGTTAACAGGGTCATATCCTACCTGTGAAACTAGTTCTTCTAAGTATTTTATCCTTAGATCCTTGGCATACAATGAGGCTTTGTCCATCTTCATTTGATCCTGCATGTTGGAAATGGGGTTTTGGAGCTTCTAAGCACTCATGGCTTATTTGTGACAGTAGAGTATAGAATTTATGAAGTCCGTCTATGGAACTCAATTTGATCAAGAGCATGAAACTTATCTATCTGGACTTCCAAATCAACCTTCTTATATTCTTCCACTGCCTTTGGAGATTTGACTATGGGCTGCAACACTGACATAACTAGCTTTTGATTTGAATAATCAAATGCAAACAAAAGTCTGTTCTGCACACTTGGTGTCTTCTTGAGATATTGGGAATAAATGTTTTTTTTTATTTCCTCATTTTTCAGTTTGATATGGTTTTTTTTTCTTTGATGTCCAGGTCTTTCTCCTCAGATGCCTGTGATGAAGAGGCTTCCATACTTTGTTGTCTTTCTATCAACTGTGCATATTCATTGTTGACTTGTTCTTCATTCTGATTCTTAGTATTTTGATCCTTGATGATCATAGTGGCAACATCTATTTCTGGAAAATTAGTGTTGGTATCTATAAGCTCTGTTTCTTCCACATCAACTGTTACCTTTCCTTTATCAACTGGACTTAAATTAGGCCTCTTGTTATATATTAATTTGAACTTCGTTTCAGTTGTAGTTTCTACAACATAGGCTCCTTCTTCCCTTACTCTCTTAGTGGTTTTTTCTGGCCGATTTGGAGTCTCCAAAGTGTGAATAGTATCAATGTTGTTTACTGCATCTGTTAAGTTTTTTTGAGTCCACTCAATATGATTTGCAAATTTTATATCTCTGGTTTTGCTTCATGAATGAAAGGGGTTAACTTGCATTTAACCCTTAGTTTACTCAGGATTCCTTCTGGATCATAATTCCAAGGAAAAATTTCTTCAAATTTGAATTCCAACAACTGATTTGATGCTTCTTTCTTTGCATCCCTGTGATTGCAGATGAATGGCCCTATCTCATTCTTTAATTTTAATTGAGTTTTATTCTTTGCTACCATGAAATTTATAGAATCAGAGTTTAGGATCTACCTAATAAACTCCAAGGCAAAGATCCTCATTGAAGGATGTTTGGGTAACTTGTAAGGTAACAATTTTGATCCAAAGACTCTGATATTAGTAAGCTTTTCATATAAATGCCAGTCACCAACCTTATTCTTCTCTTAAAATTGCAATATATTTTTCATTTCTTCATTTATCCTTAGCTACTCTATTTTTGTTAACATTGTGATCACTGGATGTAGGAATAACTCTGAAAATTATGAATAAATGAAATTTGTACATTGTTTTTTGAGCAAATATGTCCAGAAAATGACAGAAAGAGGATTTCCTTCTATGTCAAGATTTTGAAGAGTAACTGGAAAATTATCTGATTGAAAGTATAAAAACATATGGAAAAGGAAGGAAGTATATCTGAATACTCCTTCAATTGGAAAATTGATCAATTGATAATAAATAATATCTGCAATGAAACCAGTATAGTCAAAGATTATTGATGGGGGTTGCCCTGGGGAGAAAGTGGATAAGAGCCCAAAAATGGAATCATCGGTGTGTTCATCAGTAAAATATGCAAGGATGAAGGAAAACATGGAAATCACATGTCTTGAACCTTATGGGAATTTGGCAGTAGAATATGGGGGATTTAGTTTAGGAATTTCTACATGTGAGGGCATGAATGTTTGGAAAATCATGAATCTCTTGGGAAAATATAGGCCAATATACAACTTGGTGAGGGCCTCTATAGATTAAGGGACTTCTTGGGGGTTAGGCTGAAGCTGTAGCATCTGTTTAATTGATTCAAAAGTAATGGTAAAAAGAACTTCTTTATTGGAATTTAAAATGGCTCTTTGCTCAGGCACATAATGCTGTTGACATAACCTAATGACTTCCTAGCATGGGCGGGTTAATGAGACAACATATTTAGGCAAATGGGATTCATAGATATGGACTTATTCTTTATTATCTAAGGACTTCTCATAGCACCAGTTACGAATATCTAGCAGGTTAAATTCAACAATGGGATCTGCTATCTTGTAATCAACATCAACTAATGAAATGTGTTCAATGTCTATGACTGGGGGTTGTAAAATATTGACAACAATAACAGTCTTAGAAGTCATGGCAAGGGTTGGTTTAGGCACTTTGGAAGCTTCAGGTTTGCTAGAGCTCTGCTTTTTATGCATTTTGGGCTACTTCTGCAAGTTTAGATAGTTTGCAAAAGTAATTTTACTTTTAGCAAAGGCTTCTTGGATAAAACAAAGAAAGTATAGTCTTTTCTTTAGGCTTTCTTTCGAATTAGGTTTGTCAAAGAGGTTTACAGGCTTTTGAACTAGCTTAAAACAAGAAACAAGGGTTTCCTTTGTCTTTTAATGAGAAATTGGGCTAAAACGTTAGTTGAATTTAGGAAAAGAGGCTTATGATACCTGTAGAGGATTTTTGGCTTAATTTAGAGTTTAAAATAGTTCATCAAACTAAAAAAACTCACAAATTTCCTCCAAAATTGTGCATAGGAGTAAAAAAGGGTTTCTGGAAAAAATTTAACAGGGTTTGGCCTATTTTTGGGCTACTTTGATAGGCTTCTTTTGTTGGTTTTTAAGCTTTGAATGTATTTTTTCTTTTAAAAGCTTTTAAAATTTGATTGTAGGCTTGAATTTCAGAGAAATACCTGTTTTACGCAGGTATTGGGCTTCGGAGCAGTTTCTGAGGTTTTTTGAATGAAACAATAGCTTCTGTAGAGTTTCTGGGGCGATGTAAAGCTCTTCGGCGGTCTTGAATGGTTACAGGGCATATTTTTGCAGGATTTTTGGGCATAAAATGGAGAAAAAATGATGTTTTTATAGTCGGGGAGGTGTGTGAAAAGGTTAATGCGCAGAAAGATGAGAAATGTATGCATTTATAATTTTTTTATGTGTATTAGGGCTAATCAGCCGAAGGCATTTAATGGTGATCACATCATGAAGATGGGTGTTTTAAGGGTTCAATAGATCAAAACATGTGTGGTTATTGCGCACGTTTTCGGCAGTAAGTGGTTTTGGGGCTAACCCACGCGATCGAATTAGAAATGGGCACATGGAGGAGAGAGGAAACCTCAAAACCGCCCATTTCGTGTAGATTTTCCATGGGGGTGATTGCGAAACTTTTCTATGCGTTATTGATTTATGTCCGTCAGATCTGGGGTTCGAATGCGAACGACCCAGATTGGCTAGGAAGTTGCGTCAGAAAGGGGAGTGGGTCCAGGGTTGTTTATATGCAGTGAGGTTAAACTTTAGACATTAATAAATAAGCATTAATAAAAGTCTAAAATGATTTATATGGTCACGCAGGAATATTATAACGTATGTTTCAACCCTTTTAAAAGATTTATGCCATCTTTCAACCATATATATGAGTGGGCGCGGTTTCATATTTATATAGTTTTTCGAACGCTTTTGACATTTGTTCGAAAACCATAGGGGGTGGGGATATTTATTTAAATGATATGTCACCAGTGGGATAAGGGCGGGATTAATATTGCACACATGGGATATTAAACATTGGTTTTAACTTTAAAATAATGGGTTTAGACATTAATAAATAAGCGTTAATAAAAGTCTAAAATGATTTATATGGTCACGCAGGAATATTAGAACGTATGTTTCAACCCTTTTAAAAGATTTATGCCATCTTTCAACCATATATATGAGTGGGCGCGGTTTCATATTTATATAGTTTTTCGAACGCTTTTGACATTTGTTCAAAAACCATAGGGGGTGGGGATATTTATTTAAATGATATGTCACCAGTGGGATAAGGGCGGGATTAATATTGCGCACATGGGATATTAAACATTGGTTTTAACTTTAAAATAGTGGGTTTAAAGGGTTATTTAAAATAATAGGATATTAATACTATATGGGATGGTGAAGTTATGGATTTAATAGAATAAATTAGTAGTTAATATGAATAAAGGGATAGTGAAATGGAAACAAAATACATGTTAACTCTAAGTAAAGTGGCAAAAAATAAAGCATTGCTTATCTTTGTTGTATTACTTCACTTTAAATTAGGAAAATGTATTTTTAGGGTTTATGAATGATTTTTGAAAGGGAACGAGATTAGCTATTTAGGGTTTAGCTTTTACTAACTAAAAATGGGTTTTTACTTAGGAAAAATGGATTATGATTTATGAATGAAAGCTAAATGTTGATGAATGTGGGTCTAGTGTGGGAATTCAATATTTTTAACTAACTAGTCATCGAGCCTTGGGTTCGGTCCCAACAAAAGTCAGAGAAATGCTCTAAGTCTTTTTGACTGATAGTTTAGAATACTGAATATTTGGAGGGGAGGGGAAATTAGTGATTTTCTCCTGATGATGCTTTATTATATGATTGTTTAACTGCTTTCTACCTACCCATCTTTATTTCTAAAATTTTTACTTCATTTTCATGGGTACATTTAGGCTTGCAACCCTAATTTTTTTTTCTTTCAAAGCATAAAAATATCTAAGTCTACCTTATTTCATCCAAGGGCTCAGATTAAACTGTTGAGCTCCTCATTATTCTCTACCTATCTTCTGATTTGTCAAGTTTAAACTTTTTGACAAATCTTTATTCTCTATCTAAAACATGAAATTGAATGCATGAAAAGTTAAGATTATACTGTTTAACTGATCATGGATTATGGCATTTATTGATACTCTGCATATAATCATTAATCTTGTAGTAAAAGTAAAAGTAGTGCATTTGGATTTGCTCACTTTCAGGTCTTATTTTATCTCTTTTTTATTTTGGGGTCTATATTTTTCTAAGTCCTTTGATTTTTCTTTTAGGACTTTTTACCCTCTTTTTGGATTTTTATTATTTTTCATTTTTTCAAAATATGGGAAAAAAACTTGCATAAAGCAAGGTATGTACATGTTTACAAGATTATCAAAGTGAATTCAAAATTTATGAACCCTATTATTATATGACCCTAACACATCCCATGATAGTATTCCAATTGAGATTGAACCAGGGAAAACACTCAATATCAACCCTAATATGTCTGAATCCCAGGAAAAATAGCTCTTAAAAGTCCTTCAAGATCATCAGGAAGCTTTTTCCTGGGATTATATTGACCATATTTATATTAAGGAATATTGCCGCCCTGTAAGATAGCCCCAACGTAGAATGAACCATGCTCTAAAGAACATTTTCAGGGAAGAATTACAAAAAATATTAGATGTAGGTTTCATTTACCCCATTTTAGATAGCCAATGGATATCCCCGCTAGTTATTGTTCCTAAAAATAATGGTAAGTGGTGGATCTGCATATATTATAGGGATCTAAATAAGGCAACTCAGAAAGACCATTTCCATTTTCCATTCATTGACAAGTCCTGGACACCCTGGCTGGGAAGAAGTTATTTTCCTTCCTAGACGGATTCGATGGATATAACCAGATCCATATAGCCCCGGAAAACCAGGATAAAAAAACTTTCACATGCCCATAGGGAACCTTTGCATACAGGGTCCTCTCATTTGGCCTGTGTAATGCTCCTGCTACCTTTCAGAGGGCAATTATGGGAATATTTTCTGATTTTGTCGATGATAGTGTTGAAATATATATGGATGATTTTACTCCATATGGAAACTCATTTGAAGAGGGATTGGAAAATCTAAAGAAAGTACTCAAAAGATGTAAGCAGACCCATGTATCTTTGAGTACAGTTAAATGCCATATGATGAGGGAAGAAGGGATAGTATTGGGACATTTACTCTCAGCTGCTGGAATTCGAGTTGATCTATCCAAAGTAGAAGTAATATTACACTTCCCAGTACCAAATGTACCCACACAAGTATGCATCTCTACTGGTTGTGCTGGTTATTACAAACACTTTCTAATTTTTTTTTCTAAAATGGCACATCCACTTTTTCAATTGCTAACAAAAGATGCAGAATTCTTGTGGACTGAAAACTGTGAGACAACTTTCAAAAAAATTAAGGCGCTGGTTTGTAAGGCTCCAATCCTCCAACGACCCGATTGGGCATTACCATTTCACATACATGCTGATGCTTCTCATACATCAGTAGGAGCTATTTTAGGACATCAGGTAGATAAAACACCGTATGCAATTTATTATGTCAGCAAGAATTTAATTCCTGCTGAACTGAATTACACGGTGATTGAAAAAGAATTCCTGGCTGCCATTTATGCTGTCAGTAAGTTCCAACACTACATCATCGGGTATCCTACTTTTTTACATATTTATCATGCAGCAATCAGGTATTTGATGAATAAACCCATCATTCCTGGTCATATTACAAAATGGTTGCTATTGCTTCAAGAATTTGATATCACAATAGTAGACAAACCAGGAAAAGATAATGTAGTTGCCGATTTCCTGTTTAGAATGGATAACAATGATGAATGCACATATATAGAAGATAGTTTTTCTGATGAGCATATTTTTGCAGTTTAAACCTCCGTGGTATGCAGATATTGCTAACTATCTTGCTACAGGGAAAGTGCCTCATCATTTTTCATACAGGGAACAACGAAAGATTATTCATCACAGTGCCCAATATTCTTGGATGGAAGGGTACGTTTTTCATACAGAACTTGATAATAAGATTCGGAGTTGTGTATCTGAGGATGATATTTATGAAGTATTGAAGGCTGCCCATGGTGGCTCTTGTGGAGGGCATTTTTGCAGACAAAAGAACAGGCCATAAGGTGCTACAAATGGGATATTACTCGCCTTCTATCTTTCGGGATGCAAAGAATTATGTTAGGAGGTGTGATAGTTGCTAGTGTATGGCACAGCCCGGTCGAGCTGATGAAATGCCCTTACAGGCACAGGCAGTCCTTGAACCTTTTGAGAAATGGGCTATCGACTTCGTTGGGCCCTTCAACCCACCCTCTTAGCAAAAGGTTCACGTTTTGGTTTGCACTGCTTACGTGACTAAGTGGGTAGAAGCCAAAGCTATTGCAAAAGCAACAGAGTAGGTGGTCTCAGATTCTCTATTTGAAGAATTTTTTTCTCATTATGGTACTCCAAGAGAGATTGTTTCAGATGGAGGAGCACAATTTACATCACACATGATAGAAAATCTTATGCAGAAATATGGAGTCAAACATAGGGTGACATCTCCATACCATCCTCAGGTGCATGGAAAAGTAGAAAGCACAAACAAGACATTGGAAAATATCTTGACAAAAACTGTGGCATACCATCATCAGGTTTGGGCTCAGAAGTTGCCTAAAGCTCTCTGGGCGTACATAACAACATGGCGAAACAAAACTGCGTTTTCACCATTTCAGTTGGTTTATGGGAAATCCCCATTGTTTCCAATAGATTTTGAAATTAGTATGCTCAGAACAGCTCTTGAAGTTGGTTTGGATATTTCAGATGCCCAGAAACACCGACTGGCCCAACTCAATGAACTAGATGAAATCCGCTTAATGGATGTCTAGAGAACTACTGCTCTTCAACAACGGAGAATGAAATGGCATGATAAGTTTATCAAGAACAAGGTTTTTCAGAGGGGAGATTGGGCATTACTTTATGATTCTCTTTTTAAGGATTTTAAGGGAAAGCTTTCCACTCGCTAGATGGGACCTTACGAGGTGGAAGTTGTATTTGATAATGGAACAATAAATCTAGTCACAATTGGCGATACATGTGCTTCATTAATAGCAAATGGACATCGCCTGAGATTATACCATCGCCCAACCTCTAAGGATGCTTTTATCAAACACCTCTCGGAGAAATTTGGTTTGAAGGTTATCAGCGTAGAGAACTTTTCCTCTGCATCCTATCTCTAAAAATAAAAATAAAAAAAGAAAAGAAAAAAATATTAAAAAAAAAAAGAAAAAATAATAATAATAATAATAAATAAATGAATAAAATAAATAAAAATAATAAAATAAAATTAAAATTAAAAAATTAAAAAAAGAGAAAAAAATAAAAAAGAATTATATTGTTACTATTTATTTTTGTTGTCTTTTTGCAGGAGTTACTACTAAGGAGTAATGTTTTAAAATCGAAAGTTTTTCTAAGTATCAGTTGTTGCTACTCATGATGCTATTATTCGGTTGCTGCTACTCAGGGTGCTGTTACTCGGTTGTTGTTACTCCAGATGCTGTTACCCCGGATGTTGCTACTCACGCTGCTGTTACTCTAGATGCTGCTACTCGCGCTGCTATTACTCTAGATGTTGTTACTCCGGATGCTGCTAGTTGCACTGCTGTTACTCCAACCACATCATTACTGTGCCATCATCCTACCAACCGTCACTTTGCTCAGGTAAGCTTCCAGGTACGCCTCCATGTGACTTTTACCAATTTAATTAAATATCCCATGTGAACACATTAATGCCGCGGCCAACAAATTTTAAAGTTGGGGGGAGTGCCGTCACAATTTAATGACGACGTAATGATGATTTTGTAAGTCATTATTAAAATACCGTGTGTGGTACACCTTACGATCCTTATCAATACTCTGTATCATTATTAAGTATGCATTGGGATCCGTAACATGTCCTTTCCATTTCATATGAAATAATTACCATTCTATTCGTTGCACTTACCATACTTTTTCATGATTTTTCTTGGTTTCGGAGAATTACCATCCGTATTTATTGTTACCACCATTCATTTTCACCATGCTATTTTTCCAAATTTGGTATCCACTATTTTTTCCAACAGTCTGCTATCCCAAGGAGTAGTGTTACAGTCCCCATAGTATGGGCGGACTGGTTGTGTGGCATGAACCTAGAAATACAGCTTCAGTCTGCAGTAATCCAGAGGTATGGCAAATATTTGTCAATGCGGGATGGGATACCTATTTTGATAGATTACAGGGGTTTGACAGGGAAATCAAAATGGAATTCACGCTTAATTTGGATGAGAATGGATCGCGGGTCAGAGGATTGAAAATTCCTATCACAGAAGAGATAATTGCAGAAGTTAGCGAGCTAAGACAACAAGGGAAGAAATGGTTTGCTCGGAGAGTTTCCCTCTCGGAGTTTCCTGAATTATTCTTGCAGGCAGGAGAAAGCGTCATTCAATTGGGCAGAGGATATGAGCACAAGTTTGTGCCGTATCGATGGAATGAGGTCGCAGGTTTTGTAATGAAATACATAACCTGTGAGGGCCCGACCACAACTCTGTTTAAATACCATTTTAAAATTCTAACTCACCTTCGATTTCCATAGGCCCAAGTGCATTCCTTAAACATGCCCTTATTTCTATTAAAAACAGTTGCAACACATGGCACATTCTTCTTGGTGTTCGCGTCGGATGCCGATAGTGCTCTCCAACCATGGATTGGTGCGTTTACTGGTCATGTATGCAATAGACAGATTTTGAGTCCCCTGGGCGGAATTCTTTGGATCCTAAGAAGAAGAGATAGCAGCTGTTATTGCTGCTAGAGAAGAGGAACCGGTATCTCTGGCAGGTTTAGCAAAAGAAGAACATTCAGAGGAAATTGATCAAGAGGAACCCAAAGAAATGGAAATGGAGGTTGATCATGAGGAACCCGAAGAAATGGAAATTGAGGTTGATCAGGAAGAACCTGAAGAAATGAGAGTATAATACAAGAACCAGCCTCTCCTAAGGATCCCACAGATGAAGGAATTATGGATATTGTGCATGAAGTCGAGACTGTCATACAGTCGTTGACTTTTGTCAATGAAGAACAAGGAAGTGGAATGGCAGACAGAGGGATGGCTAGTGATGTTGTTTTGCAAGAAACAACATCACCTACCCAAGAAGATATGGATATTGAAACAAGTGGGTGTGTTACACAAGAACCACCCCCAATTCAGCGAGAACAGGGAAATAGAGAAGCAATCTATGAAGAACAGAAAGATAAAGGAGAAATAACCCACGAGGTTGATACTGTCCCACAAGAACCAATATCGACTTGAGAGAAGAAATAATGCACAAAGGACAGGAGGACAAAAGGGAAACAACCCTCAGAATCGATGTCGTGCCACAAGAACTAGCGTCGACCTCGATTGAAGTAATAACACATGAAAATTCGGCTTAAGCTAGAAACAAGGATGATGGAGCTACTCCATGCTCTCCATTCCAGTCCATGATGCATAGAGGGGCAAGGGGATTCCGCTCACCCCAACGATTAATGAAGGAAATAGCTGTTCCACCGGTGCTTAGGTTTGTCGACCTAGGAGAGGACATGGCCAATATAGGCCCAATAATTACCGAATCTCTGTTGGAGCACTCAGAGGCTCGCAAGGAAGATGGGATTCCTGTGGAAACACTAGAACAAAGAGTGGCTAATGGAAATGCTGACCAGACGATAGGAGTCCTTGAAGTGAATGTGGAGGAAGATGCCCCTGAAGATAAAAACCCAGCCATAAAGACCTAACAGAAGAAACAGCTGATAATACCAGCAGCATTTCGCCACCTCCTGAGCCTGTTATAGGTCCAGAAACTGAATTTCTTGTCGAATAGGAATGGATTGAATAGTGTGAGAAGAGAAGGTTACCTCTCAAGAAAAGGTACTAGTTGAAGTTCAATGAAACCATGTGATTGAAGAGGGAGGTTCGGTAGTTGAAGAGACAAGTTTCCCGATTGAAAAAGAAAGTAAAAGTCTACAAATGGAGGGCAGTCAAGCCAAAAATTGAAGTCTCCTCCACAACTACAGAGACTGGTCCGATTGAAAAATTGTTTGAAGGCCGAGAAATTTTCTTCGTCTCTGAAATCCAGAGGTGGCAGTCTGCTATGAATCGACATAACAAAGAGACAATGTGAGTTCGATAACAGGCTGTCAAGATCATTACAGGATACATAAACCAATTAGATAAGGCGTGACTGAAGCAAGCTAAACAAAAGGCCAGGATAGAAGAACTGGAAGAACAAGTGTAGCTGCTACAATTAGATAAGGAGAAGATATTCTCTCTGGCACAGTAGGTAATGGCCTGCAGACCTCCTGCACATAGCTATGCCTTATTCCTTCATGAAAAAATCCTTTTCTTTTGTCTTGAAAGTATATATAAGGAGATTTGGCACGATATTAAGGACCCAATTCAATTTCTCTGTATCTTAAAAATTCATAATATCATAGGACAAAACTTAATGTGAAATATCTACATGCATGGATACTTCTTGAGGCATGATCAGTCTTTTAACCCCGTTCCATTCATGGGGGAAATTCATTTAAGAGCTTTTACCTCTTATACCATCAATCAGATTAAATGGAGAAAGGTCTGTGATACGTTTGAGGAGAACCAAGTCATAAGGTCGCTAATGATGAGGAAGGAGCATGGCCAGTCATCAAACATTTATAACAAGCATTTCACCTTTCTATAGATTGAGGGGCATAGAGAACACATGTTGGAAACCCATAAATGATGTGCTGACCTCTATGTCAGATAGATTACAATGTTCCATAAGGAAGCGCTAGATAGTTTTTAGAGAAGGTGGATGTTGTTATCCTCAGCCATCAGAGGACAAGAACCATTTGGGGTGCCTAAATTTGCACGGGCTATAGAGAGGATGCCATGTTTTGTAGCATGCATTGAAACCTATGGGGTCAGATGGATGGGGCTGAGGTTTTAGTTTCCCCTTATTTTGTTGCCAACTGAGTAATATACTCCTGCATACAACGTTGAACCAGACTGGTGGAAGGATGTTGTTTTGATGGAAGGTTATAAACCTCCTAGGACAGAAATGGCCAAAGAATATGATCTCACACAACTTCATGCCAGTCACAGTCAGTCCAACCCAGATCTAAGGAGATGACAAGTTGCATGAGCACATGAAGATAGACCAATTGGGGAGAGATGTTGGGTACTGGATTTGTATAATTTTCTCTCCCATTTTCACCCACCTTTCTATCTCTTTGTATCATTATTATTCTTAAACACACAAGGTAAACCCCTTTATTTTATCTTACACGGGATATTTTATTAATGAAGTAATAGTCAAGGAGGCTTTAAATTTTTCAAATATTAACTCCGATATTTTTACAGATTTGGAAAAAGCAGGAAGATTACAACTGTGAGTCATGGAGTAGCTCCTAATTTCCAGTGCTATCTTCACTTGCTGCTACAACACAACAGACTCCGTTTCATACTAGCGTTATTTCAAGATTTTTCATGGTTTCCTTTTTAGTAACTAAGTTGTTGTTGTAACAGATTGTATAATTGTAGATATGTAGCTGTTAGGGTAAATTTGTGATTTCTTGAACAGTTGTATAAAGAGGGCCCGTGGGTTGTGAATCAGGGGTTAAGCCCAGTACATACAGATTTTGTAACAGCATATTCTATAATTAATTGAATGCACAACACTCTATTGTTTTACCTGTAATTTGTGAGTTTTCCGTAACCCTGATCAGAGAGTTGGACCCACTCTTCTGATTAGGTGCTGCGTTACCTTTATTTTCGTTGATTTCATGTTTAGTTGGGTTTGTTACTGTTGTTCCAGTATAATCCTTTAAATTGTTGTGAATGTATTTTTAATTCTACAATTTGTTTTAATTGCTATTACAGTGTTCTATGTGTTCATTGATTAAGCCTATGATCTAACAACAGGTTATGTGATTGCTCTTACATATATTGTGTTGTTAGTCTTGAAATAACCAATGCCCTTGGGTTGATAATCTATGTGGAAAAAGGGTTTGAATATTGTTCACATTCGGACACTAACAATATGCATAACCAATACTAAATTAGCTTTAACAATTCTAGAATATTTTTAAAAAATTGAAATTTTAAGAGAAATACTTTGCTTACTATACTTGTATTCGCTCAAATTGTTCGATGTCCATCATGGTCGACATTGTGATTTTTTTAACAATGGCACTTCCAGACTATGTAGAGACTTATTTCCGCTTTGCATCTGATTATAGATTTAGAATGATGTTGTTCAGGTCCCTTCTACAATTTTAATTTTTACATTTCAGGTCCCTTCTATCATGATCTTCAATATTGATGTAGCTCAGGTCCCTTCTGACATTTTGTTTTTTTCAGGTCCCTTCTAGCGTAATTTCCAAAAATTCTTGAAAATTTATTCTATTGTAATGATACAGGTCCCTTTTGGATAACATTTTCAATAATAATTGAGGTCACTTTTGTATATGTTGAATGATGTATCATATCCCTTTGTATTTTTTAATTCAGATCCCTTCTTCAATTCAGCTGCTCAAACTATTTACATTGTTTTATTACACGCTTCCCCCTTGCTGATGTTAGGACTTGTCCTCAAGTTTGACATGTCTTCGGAGGGTAAATCTTCAAAAATCATACTGAAGTGCAATAAAAAAAAGAGAATTCATATTTGCCAAACAAGTTGGTTTTCATATATGAATTCGAGTTTGTATCATGCCAGTTTCCTATATTTTCACAACCAAATTCTTTTATTTTTTTGTTTTTATTTTTTATTTTTTATTTTTTTATATATATATTTTATTTTTTATTCTTCTTCTTCTGTTGGAATTATGGGAGGCATATTTCTATGCTGTCCCATTAGTTTTAGATCAGTATTTGTTGAAAATTTTCTCATAAAATCCTCTTTATTTATAGGCTTATTGTAAACTTTAAGCCTATGTCCATTAATGACAAATGAAATAGATGCTTTGTCAATTTTTTTTATGTTTACAACTCCATTGTCAAATATTTCTTCAATCTCATATGGCCCAAGCAAATGAGTTGTAAACTTTGACTTGAAATCTTTAAACTTGGAGTCGAACAATAGTGCCCAATATCCCTTTTGAAACACTTTATTTTAGAGGAATCGATCATGCCATTTAATTCTTTGTTCTTGCACAAGAGATGTGTGTTCTACTGCTTGCTGTCATATCTCATCCAGTTGATTTAATTCCATGATTATTTGTTGTTGTGCCTCAGATAATTCCATCCCCAACTTTGCTGCTAACTTGAATGTATGTATTTGAAATTCTATGGGTAATAGGACTTCTTTTCCATACATCAACTGATATGGATTGAACCCAGTTGTGTTTTTCCATGTTATCCTATATGGCCATAGTGCATCTCTCAATTTATCTAACTAGTCCTTTCTATTCATTTGTACAGTCTTTGTTATGATGTTCTCAAGGACTTTGTTTGTTGATTCCACTTGTCCGTTTGCTTGAGGATGGTACGGAGTTGATTTTTTGTGCATGATCTCGTATTTCTCCGTAAGATCTCAAACAAGATTTTTCGTGAGCTGTGTGCCTTGGTCAGTTACTATCTGTCTCAAAACTCCATACCTTACAAATATCTCTTCAAACAGAATAGACACAAAAGTATCTTCTGTTGCCCGTGCTACTACCTTTTTCTCCTCCCACTTAGTTACATAATCTATACATACCAGCATGTACTTCTTTCTGTTTGATGGAGGGTTATTTTTTCCCACAAAATCAAGAGCCCATTGCTCAAATGTTTCAATCAGTACTTGTGGCTTTAATGGAATTTCATCTAATGCCACTGGTCTTCGAATTCTTTGGCAGCTGTCACATTTCTTCACATAGGACTTGGAGTCTTTGAAGATGGAAAATCAGTAGTCGCCAAGTTTCAGAACTTTGTATGATGTCCTCTTATCTGCAAAATGAGCACCACATGGCTCTTCATGACATGCTTTCAAAATATCAATAATCTCATATTCTCTAACACATTTTCTAATTATTATATTAGCACCAATATAAAAGAGATCACCATTGATCCAACTATATTTAGCACTTTCTCTAATTATCCTTATTTTATGTTTATTTGTGTAATGAGATGGTAGGATTCCAGATGATAAATAGTTAGCTATATTTTCAAAACATGGAGCTTTTATATTTATAGAAAATAGATGTTCATCTGGAAAATTATATGATACTGGATTTGGATCACCAGGTGAATGAAGTCTTGATAGAAAGTCTGCAACTTGATTATCCTTGGTCGGTATTTTACAGTAATGTTAAATTCTTGCACCAATAACAACCATCTAGTTATTCTTCCATTTGTAATTGATTTTTTCATTAAATATTTTATGGCTGAATGATCCGTGTGGATGAAAACTTGATAACATGTTATGTAATGTCTAAATTTGTTAACTGCATGGACTACAACTAACATTTCTTTCTCTATAACAATATAGTTCAATTCTTCCGGTGTTAATTTTTTTCTTATGAAATATATGGCATAATTAAATTGATTCTCTTTCTGTCCAAGTGATGCTCCGATATTAGTGTTAGATGCATCAATTGAAATATGAAATGGAAAATACCAATTAGGTCCCCGAAGAATGGGTGCAATTAACAATTTTTCTTTTAATTTTTCGAATGCATTTTGACAGTTATTTGTCCATTGGAATTCCACATCTTTTGCAAGTAACTTGAATAATGGAAAAGCTATTTTACTAAAATTATCAATAAATATCCTATAGTATCCTGCATAACCCAAGAAACTTCTGACTTCTTTTTGTGTTGTGGGTGGTATTAAATTCACAATGACTTGAATTTTTGCTGGGTCCACCTTGATTCCTGAAGAAGAAATATGGTGTCCCAACACTATTCCCTTAGTTAACATCATAAAAAAAAATCATTACTGAGTGATAGATTTGTCTCTATGCAAATTTTCAACACTTTTTTGAGATTTTGTAAAAAATCATCAAATGTCCTGCCATACACAGTGAAATAATCCATGTAAACCTCTACACACTCATGGATCAAATCAAAAAAGATTGTAAGGACTACTCTCTAAAAAGTAGTAGGTGCATTACATAAACGAAGGGTAAGATATTGTATGCATATGTTCCCCATGGGCATGTAAATGTTGTCTTATCTTGGTCTTCCAATGCAATCTTTATCTGATTGTACCCACTAAATCCATCAAGAAATGAAAATAATTTATTTCCAGCTAATGAATCTAACACTTGATCAATAAATGGTAAAGGAAAATGATCTTTTAATGTAGCTTTATTAAGTTCTCTATAATCTACAAAAATTCTCCACTTTCCATTTTTCTTAGGCACTACAACTAAGGGTGAAACCCTTTGACTATCTGAAATAGGATAGGTAAATCTGACTTGTAACAGTTTCTGCAACTCTTCTTTCACTATTTCCTTCATCATAGGGTTCATCCTTCTTTGTGGTTGCCTTAGAAGTTTAATTTTATCATCAATGTAAATGTGATGGATACATGTTTTTGGATGAATCCCCTGCATGTTGTGTAATCCCAGGCAAAAGCTTTTGAGTATTTTTGTAACAGTGTTGTTATCTCTTTCTCCTGTGATGATTGTAAGCTATTACCAATATTCAAATGTCTCCCAGGACTTATCTCAATGATTTTTCTCTTTGAATTAACAGGAAAAATACTTTCGAATGTATTTTGAAATGATTTTACAGTTCATTTTTCCTAAAAACACTGATTTAAAAGGTGACTTGCAGCTCCTTATTGAGTTATTCTAACTGCTCTGAAATGTTTGGTTCTGAGATGAAAAGATCTAATGAGTCCTCAATTTCTTCCTCCGCTCTAAAATTATAAACTTGATTAATACTAAGAATAGATTGAAGCTCTTGTTCTTCTTCTCCATCAAGCCATGATAATAAAGAAGGAGATTGAGTGGGAGGATACAATGTAACATGTTTTCTTTCATCTCCATGTGCAATAATCATACTTTCTGTCCTACATCCAATGTAAGAATCTGCAATGGCTAACCATGGTCTACCTAAAATTAAGGGATGCCCTTCTAAATTTGTTTTTGGCTGCAAAATCAGGAAGTCTACAGGATACTCCCATGAATCCAGTGAGCCAATGATATCTTCCAATATACCTTCTAGTACAACTTTAGATCTATCTACAAGTTATAAGACTATAGTAGTAGGTCTACCGTTGTTCAAATTCAAATGTTTCATAGTCTCTGTAGTCATAACATTTATAGCTTCTACCAAGTCTATTAAAGTGTTTGGTTTTGAAAATTTGTTGATCGAAATGGTAACCATAGGAATCTCTGGATCAACATATTTTTCAATGGTTGTATTTGTAGACATGAGACTAGCTAAACTTCCAATTAACTGGATTGTAGGTGGATCTCTCTTTCTTCTACCAAATTTCTTAATACATAATTCCTTTATTGTTTTTGCATATATCAAAATATCTTTAATTGCCTGCAACAAAGGAATTTCGACATATGTATTATTCAATTCATCCAGAATATCAAATTCAGGCAAATATATTTGGATTTTCTGTTGTATTAATCTCTTTGGATATGGTGGAGTCAGAGTCATAATAGATTTACCTTTCTAAATTTGTTGTTAGGGTTGAGATTGTCGAATTTGTTCTCCTTGTTCAATTTGTTCTTCTATTATAGGAGGAGAATTTTTCTGTAACACCTTCCCATACCTTAAGTGGACATCTTGTATGGGAAGAATAGAATAGGTAGGATAATATGTTACTTCTTCCACATGGTATGCTGGTATATCCACCTTGTTACTTGGATTAGATAATAGTTGAGCAGGAAATTATGTTGGTCTAGGTGGTGGTTGGTTAGTAGGCAGCTGAAGCTACTAAGGTTGAGTTAACATTGGTTGATTTTGGGGTGGAAATGGCATTGGTTGATGTTGCTAAATGTATTGGTATTGAGGAAATGGTTTTGGAGGGTATGGTTGTTGATATTGATACTGTTGAGGATACATATGCTGAGGTGGCTGGTTTCCATAACCATATCCCCTCCAACCTTGTGTAGCTTGATTTTTATATTGTTGTGGAGGCCAAGACTGCCATGGCATTGGAGTATTCCATGAATTTTTGAGGATATCGAAAACTCTGGGGGTTTTGCTGAGGGAACTGTTGAGGCATCCTTAGTTGCCAAGCTCTCCTTGGTGCCATATATTAGAGAGAATCTACCCCTTTCACTTCTTCCATTTGAAACTCTTTTAATTTGGGATAGTTTTCTATTGCATGATTTTTAGTGCAAAGTCCACACACTTGTATACCTTGAAAAGGACATTCCTTGAGTGGATGTTTTTTCCTACACTTTGGACAGAAGATTTCTACAATTTCATCTTGCTCTTCATTCTTATTCTTATCTTTTAAGACATCTACTTGTGTTCCCAATGTGCTTAAGAGATTTGTTTTGAAATTTTCTAGTAAACTTCCTATCTCTGTTCTTGTTACTGCACTTGTTGCAGATTTGGAAGCTCTTGATCAAATATTTCTCTTTCCACTCTTTGATCTTCCCCTGGAGTATTTCTGGAAAAGTTCAAAAATGTCTTCAAATGGTAAATTGGAGATATCTCCTTTTCCCACACATTAAGGATATCTAAATATTCATCTCTGATACCCTTAAGAAATATTTTACGGATGGTGTCAGGATTTAGAGAATGATGTTTGCATTTCTGCAAATTGTAAAGAAATCTTTCCAAATATTATTCCAAACTTTCGTATTCTTGTTGTGTCATTCTAAAAATGTCTTCTTTTGAGTCTCTAGTCCTACTATAAGCTTGATACATTTTAAGAAAAAATTTCTTCATATCATCCCAAGAAGCTATTGTATGTTCTCCTAAACCCATAAACCATTGTAATGTTTCCGCTTTCAGAGTAGTATGAAAGAGTCGAAGCTTGTGTGTATCATCCATATATCCATAGTTTCTACACAAGATATCAAACTCGAACATGAATGCGTCAGGATCTTATGTTGAAATTCCATAGAAATTAGGCAATACAGAAGGTGGAATTTTTTTAATTTTTATTTCTTCTCCTAATATTTCTCTTGCGTCTAATATTAGAAATCCAAAAGTAGTTTCCTGATAATTTTTATTTTCTTGTTCATTTTCATGTGTTCTTCTATTTTGATTTTCTCTTCTTGCTTCCTCTTCTATCCTTCTAAGTGCTTCTTTTCTTCTGTCTTCCTCTGCCTTTATTTTTTCTTGCAATTTCCTTTCTTCCTCTCTTTTCCTTTTCCATTCCCTTTTATTGTCTTTCATATTCAATTCTTTGTTCAGGAGTCATGATTTTCCTATTTGATCCTTCTCCTTCGTCAATAATTTATTTTTCAGAGATATGTAGTGTTTCAATATGAGGTTGATTTTGCGTTTCTTGCACTACTTCGATTTGTTCAAGGACATGTTTCTCTAGTTGTTCAACAATATTTTTTCTTATATCTTTTTGTTTTCCTAAGGAAGGAGGTTCTTTAGGTGATTGTTTTCTTTTTACGTCCAAGGCTAACAAGATCTTTCTTTCAACTAAAGTTAATATTTGTCATGATCTATTTTTTTCCTTTAACTCTTCTATAGTATGTCTTCTAGCCACTAGTGTTGTTAGTCCTATGGATTAATGAGTTGTTGGGGGGTTTTTTTTCACAAATCTACCCTTATTATCTCTATCTCTAGGTATAAAGAAACATAACTTAAAAGAAAAAATATGTTTTTGTTGTTTTTGATAATTTTGATTTTTTTTTATGTTTTTATCTTCTTAATTGACCACTTTGAAATATGCTTCCCCAGCAACGACGAAAAAATGTTTGGTTGTTTTATAGGTAAACAAACACAAGTATTTATTATCAATCCGGGCTAGTAGGACTTAGAAGCATCCATAATATATATGGGTTTCAAATATGATAAAGTTAGAAGATGATTTATCAATGAGTAAGGAAATTAATATTACAAATATAAATATAAAATAAATAATTTCTAAATTCATGTATGCAATCAGCAGCAGAAGAAACTCCTAACTTAAGAGACTTGTTTGTCCTTCTCCTACAAAATTACTTCATGAATTAGAAACCGAAACCACTTAATTGAGCAATAGAACAAGATGCATGAAACAATAAATGAAGAGGCTCTTAACTGAAGAGATCCTAACAGTCCTTCATCATAGATTCATTCATCAATAATACTATTGTTAGAAAATAGGAATTCAAAAAAGCTTTAATGAAGGAAAATATGAATTCTAGATCTAGATCTTAATCAGATAGAAAGAATGTTTAACTGAATAGATTTTCCTTTTATATGAAAAATAAGAATGAGAGTTAGATTAATAAGCACTCATAAAACATCAACATATATCTAATCAACAAGTTAAGCATAAAACAAACTAGTTCAAAAACTGCAACTACAAATAACTAGGAAGTGCACTTAGCTCGGTGTGGGGGGCCTCCACCCTTGCTTCGCACATTTAAAGTGACTTCAACTAATAAAAATTCAGTCAAGAAAACACCATATAATAGTAGCAAATTAAATATAATAGGTCTTCAATTAACTCTGCAAATTCTTAGAAATAATAAATTTAAGTTACACAATTTCTACATATCACTGCCTTCAAAGTCTTATGCTTAAATAGATAAAATATGGAACAAATTAATCTAAAATTTCTCCTATAGCCATGGCTATCCTTATATTATCCAATCAGGTCGAGCTCATCCATCAAATCCATCAAAATCTAGAAAATCCCATAGATTAAGAAATTTGACTAGTTCCTAAGGGTCTCCCATAAAAACAGGTCTTGTTTGACCACCTTTGACCGGGCCTGTTAAAGCTTGGTTTGACTGAACCACCAAGTGTACATTTAATATTAGTTACCAAGATTTCTATAAATATATCCCTCTCGAGCCCAAGTGTCATGAAAATATGCAAACCATGAGGCCATTACGGGAATTTCTGATCTAGTCCAAAAATGCACTTAAAATTCATTTTTTATAAAAAATTATAAGAATTGAAAAACTTAATATAAATACCTGTATATGCATTTATTAGGAAAAATAGGGTGAATATGATGGTGTATAGACTGATAGTATGGAAAATAAAGTGTATTTTCATAAACAAAAAGAGATAAAAAATGAGGGCCAACACCATGTAAGAATTTACACGGTAAGTTCCTTAGATCAAACACCAAAGGCCACCACTCACAAAAAGATCAAAAACTAGTATACCAGTATTTGACGTGGTTAAAATCCTCGAAGAGGGAAACAATCGACAGCCTGAGCCAACGCAACCACATCAGGCAATTTATTAATATAAAAAAGATAATTTACATAAGTTTATCTCATAAACGGTTACCAGGAAAATGACACTCCATGCTCTTTAAATAGAGATCATGGATCAATCGGGTATTAATCCATGGATCAAGTGTCAATAATACTGAGGAGAGAGTGAACCATCATATCACTACATATTGTGACCATTAGATTATAAGTTACAAATGTACATAGTAAAGAAACACACTCTACCTAACTCTACAGTAGACCAAGTTATACTTAACTATTTCCTATGTGTCGGAATATTCTAACACTGCGAAGTCTTTCCTTGCTGCTTTCTTCTAGGGGATCCCATATCCAAAAATTGAAGATTATATTTCCTATTGTTGTTTTTGTTGTTAATTTTATGGATTAATTTGTGTAAATTGTTTGAAAATTGACGATGTGGATTTTTTAAGAAAATTTATAATTTAGGATATTACAATGGTATCAGGTTGTGCATCTTGGGAGCCCGTTGTTGCACCATTTTTTGGTCATCTAACCTACTATCATTAGATGGACCCAAGTACACCATGTAAGACCAATTTTACCCTAAGTAAAATTGCTTTCACTATGTAAAATAACTTAATAAAACGCATTTATTAGGTTGTTTATGGTCTAAACAGGAAACCCCAAAAGGAAATATTAAAAAAACCTATATTTGTTTGATTTTCCTGGTCATGTTTAACCCAAAACAAAAGAAATTAATTAGATAAATCTTTATTTATCTTATTATTTTCTAGGAATAATTATTTAAATCTTATTTAAATAATATTCCTTGTTAAATATGACTACATCACCCATAAATAATTAAATAAATCATTATTTATTTGATTATCCTTCAACCACTTCCTTAAAATGATAAATAAATCATTTATTTATTTATTATTCACAAATAAAGGGATTTGACCCAAGTCAAATACTTTTTCCCTTCAACAAATATAATAAAATATTCCATAAAAGGTGGATCTAGATTTGGTTAACATTATTTTAATCATGCACCAAGATCTAGAATGATCCAATATTTTGTTATAAATAGGAGGGTTTTTCCTACCATTCTTCACCTTTTGTTGCCTATTAGATCACTCTGGATCTAAACTCTTGGTCTGACTTTGAGCCATTATCATTGTCATATTTTCCATTATTTGCTGTGTGAGCTCCCTTTGAGTTCTATCTTTATCTGGGTTTTCTACACCAACAGGAGAGAGAAATGCTAGATCTGAAGTGCTGAGGACTTCCAAGAACCCATCCCATTGAGGAGAATTGGAAACACCTTCTTTTTTTCCTCCCAAGTGCCCTTAATACAAAAAATTATTTCAAAAATGGTTCTTGTCTTGTCTATTGGATGTATGGAGCAAAACCTTATTTTTACTGCTTAATGTCTCTATATGCATAGATCTGGTTTTTTGCAGCACTTGTCTTGATCAACTAACTGCAGATCTGAAGATATTGGCAGCCATATTTGATGTTAGGGTTATAAGTTATGCGTAGCTAAAGTGGTCTTTTTCGTACACTTCGACAAAAGATTCATACTAACAACTGGCGACTCCACACGGGTTTTCAATTACGACCGCTGTCGTTTTTCATATTCTTGCATATCCAGCTACTTCAGACCCTAGGGTTTCTTTTTAGCTTTTTGTTTTTTCTATTTTCATGTTGTTTTTCACCTATAAAACCCTAAAACATTAAAATTTCTAACTTCCGCGTGTTACTGGCCCTATTGCGTAGGTGACAGACATCAGCCGCAACTGAGACGACAACTTTTTCGGAAATCTGCCGCCGGGACACCCGGAGCTTCAGGTCGCATTTTTCAGCCCGGAAACTGCGACCTGGACCTACAGGTCGCACTTTTCAGCCCATTATCTGAGACCTGCATAGAAAACAGTTCAGAACCTGCGACCTGCCAATTTTTCTGCTTTTTTTCTGCAATTTTTCTAGGTTTTTCTGAAGCTTCTGTCATGGTTTTCCAGCCTCTGTCTCAGCCCGTTTCAACCTGTTTCTGATCTGTTTTGCTCATCTAAGTGGGAACATAGCCCCCTAGGGCTTCAGTACCCTCCACTTTTGGTGGAAGAGTTTTTATCTGTTTCAGGTGTCTTTTTTTCAGAGTTTCAGCTCCCCCTTTTCTAGATCTGATACCTCCTTTTCAGATCTCTTTTAATCAGCTCTTCTCCCTTTCAAATCACCTCCTGAAGATTTGTTTGGATCTACCTTTAGGGCCTCCTCCTTGCCCCATCTGCTTTTTTCTAATTTCCTCCTTTTTTCCAGCCACCTTGCCTCTGCCTCTTGGCTGTGTTCTGCCCCTCTTTTCAGCAGATTTCTCCTTTAGATCCCTGTCCCTTTCGACCCTAGATATATTGGCCTCTTTTTAGTGTGTTTTGACTAGATTTTTCCCTCTGTTAGACTAGTTTTGAGAGCCCTGCCTTTTTGGGTTAGATCGATGCATTGATTAGATGTTAATTTTCTGTTATTTCAGCATTATATTCTATTCTCTGCAGCATTATTTTCAGTTACGCAGCACACTTTTTCTCTTGCTCTCAAAACAAAAAGGGTTTAAAAATTAAAATTAACACACTCCACACAGTCACCCTAAGCGAAGAAGAGCCTGGTTTACACCGCCAGGCAAAGACTTTAAAATCAATTGACACTGCACCTATCTGCCCTTATTTTGACATTGTACTCTCTTGATTCTGCACCTCCCTGCCTTTGTTGATCATTCTTCTTCCCCATGTGCCGTGTTTGTGTTGTCATCATTGCGCCCCCAAGGCGCACCTCCCGGAGACTTCTTGGCCTTCACCCTCAGTTTTCGATCAGTCGACCTACTCCGTCCCGCCGTCGTCGAGTTAGTCCTCCCCCAAGTCTGCACTCCGACTCCTCTTCTGATTCATTGGGTTCTCCTTTCACTTCTGGTTCTGCCCCTGTCACCTTCACTATGTCTGGTCCAGGGCCTAACGCTAGCGGGAATCTTGGCCCTAATGCCGGAACTACTACTAGCGGAACCACCACAGGAACTACCTCGGCTGCACCCTTGCTCCCCTTCATGGCAGGCCTCAGCCTCCCCTATTTGGACCGGTTGACAAATGACCCTATAGACCATGACGCTAGTTGGCCTGCTATGCTGACAAAGCTCCCTTCTGACATCCCAAAGTTTGAAGGCCTTGCTGGAGAGGATCCTTCAAATCATGTTCGATCTTTCCACATGTGGTGTTCATCTACCTCCATTACCGATGACTCTGTTCATCTTTGGTTGTTCCAACGAACGCTTACAGGCGCGGCTTCTAAGTGGTATGTTGATTAGGCCCCTTCCTCTCATACCACCTTTGCGACTCTTGCCCGAGTTTTTTTATCTTACTTCCAGCTTCCCCTTCGTTATGACACTGGTATCGAACTTTTGACTTCTTTCCATCAATCATATGCGACCCGCCTATCCGATCATGTCCAGGAATGGCAGAGAATAAAGAGCCTATGTCAATCCCCTACCTTCGAATATCGTGTTTACATGGACTGGTTCCTTAGATCTCTCTTGTCTCCTATCGGGAAAGATTTCGCATCGCATTTCCCCCAAACCGAAGAAGCCACCCTCCAACTGGCATTAAAATATGACTTGATCTATGCTCAGACAGGTTATGTTTATACCGTCCTGCCTGACCTCCCCAGGCCTGATGGCGCTAATGCCCCGTGGAAATCTCATTCCGCCGACGGTATCGTTGGAGCCCTTTCTCATCCATATGTTCAGCCTCCTATGGGCTATGGTCTCCCTCCGGGAGGGGCCAGCACCTCTAGCACTTTTCCCCCTCCAGGTAGCATGTATCCAGGATACGGCATGCCTCATCCTTTTGCCAAACCTCCTGCTTACCTCAATGTTTCCCAACCTAGCCATTATCCTTATCCACAGTTTAGTGCTCCAGCTCCTCCAGCATTAGCACCTCCACCTCCCTGGCCTTCTCAACTCCTGCAACAACAGTCCCTGCCCCCTCAAGAGAAGGTGGATGCACAACAGGGATTCATGGCTACCCAACCACCTGACAGATAGGTGGCCACTCAACCTTCCCCTTATGGTTCCTCCAATTACCATATCCTCATGATGAACTCTGCTCCACCTCCAACCGTCGACCTTAACCTTCAAACTCGGGCCCCTCAGTACCCCAAGCCTCCCGCTCCGTCTGTCCCCGAGTCACCTTCTTTAGGTTCTACAGAGCCTCTTTTGACATCCAATGGTCCCTTCCATATCCCTTAGCCCAAAGTTGAGGTTCATACCCAGATTCCTAAGGGACCATTACGCCGAAATGCTGCTTCTGGTCGAGCTACTCATTCGTATAGCATAGTAGATGGTTTGGCGCAGTCTCCTGCTGCCATTTCCACATTGGAACTCCTCCAATCGTGCCCTTCCCAAAATAAGGCTCTACTATCTTCCATGGGCGCTATAGATCCTGCTGATTACCAAATGATTGTTTTCGATGCCCATCAATTAGAACATCCTCCCCTTCCTGCTTCCGTAGCCTTCCAAATCCCAGTCAAAATTCGGAACGCTAACGTTTCTCGGTGTATAATTGACGAGGGGGCATCCATCTGTGTGATGTCTGCTTCAGTTTGGAAGCAACTCGGATCTCCTGAGTTGGACCCTTCCACGATCACCCTTCGAGCGTGGGATGGCCACGCCTCCTAGCCCATTGGCATCTTCCATAATTGTCCTATCACTCTTGCGGGCAAGACTATTTGCATTGACGTAGAATTCATCGACGCCCCTCTCGATTACAACATTCTCTTGGGGCGAAGCTACACCTATGCCATGTCTATTGCCCCATCCGCGGTTTTTCACAAGATGTCTTTTCCTCACAATGGAAAGATAGTCACCATTGACCAGTTGACGTATCATGAGCCAAAATCTCAGACCTCCCCTGAGACAACCATCTCTTCTGTAGCCAATAAGCAAACCATCGATTCTTTGACCAGTGTCTCTCCCGGTGTCTACAAAGACTCCTCTTTTCTTGGAACCTTCCCTGGTCTTCCTCCTCCTCCTGTCTCTGACCCCAGCTCATCGAATGTTTGCATGATGCAATCGTCTCGGGCTGCTCTCAAGCAACCTGCTTCGGCTAGTCAGCAACCGCGCTCTCCGCAACCTGCTCCTAGCCCTTCACTTGCAGCTGGTATTCATGAGCCTCTTTACCCTCCTGGAATGGTTCCTCCAAGCCTTAGCCCTTTAGGAGCCGTCCCACCTGGCCATTACCCCTCTGGTCAGATACCGTTCCTAGCTCCCCCACCAGGAGTGTACATGGTACCTGTCATGGCCACCCTCTCTCTTCCTAACCTGACCCTTGGGATTCCCGTTTGGTACCTTGATCCTCCAGCCCCAACCTTGCCTAGTCAACCCAAACCTTATCTTGCTTTGACCCTGGTTCAACCGGTCCCTAGGACTTCTCCCGCCGCAACAGTGCCTTAGTCACCTCAACAGGAACCACCTCCTGTTGCGACCGCTTCGGGTAAGAAGGGAAAATCTCGCAAGGGGGCATCAAAGGACAAGGCTGCCCCGATAAACCCTGCCCCTCCTCGGCCTCCAAAGCATACCATCCAGTGTGCTTTGTGTGATATTGTTGGTCACGCCACCCATACCTATCCTGAATTGCTTCATCTCAAGCCCATGGTTAATGTCGCGTTCCCTGAGTCCCCGGTACTGGAAGCCTCTGTTCCTTTCGCGACCGCAGCCATGAACCCCTAGATTATTCACACCAACCACCCCTGTGCTTTGTGTGACCTCCATGGCCATTACACCCACCTTTGTCCCCGCCTCGAGGACTTCCGCACCTCTCTAGCCGTGGTCCGCCAATTCGAGGCCAAGCGCAATGAGTCCACCTCTCCCATATTTGCGCATTTTACTTTGGCAAAACTACCAGACATGACTGCTCCCATTGACATCCCCCCTCTTGATGTCGAGATGACGGAGCCTTCGTCCAGCATTTTCTACCTATCATCATCCATGAGACCCTCGGGGAACATTCCCTCTGAATCCTCCCATGTTGTTTCGCTTGACCTTCCTTCAGCGATCACCCCGGGCTCAACATCGGTAGATCCTTTATCTGCTTACTTTTCCGTCACTCCTTGTGACGATGCGCATGTGAACCTCTCTTCTCATGATGATAAGTCAGGTAGCTTCGCCGCGTCAGGTGGTCTTTCTTCCACCAGTCACCCCATCTTCTATCACGATGACGACATTATGGATGAAATCCCCATCCCTGACTTTATCTATCCCCCCTTACATCAAACCCATGCGTTCACACCACATACACCTTGTGGCCATTACATTGAAACCCAATTTTTGGGTAAGGGGGCACCCACATTTGAGAGACCAAGAGAAGAAATTCTCCACAACTCTCCTAGTGTATCTGGTCATGCCGACTTTAGTACCATTATTCTTCCACATTTAGAAGAACCTCTAGAGTCCCATATCACTTCAGATCACTCTAGGGATGATACCCCTTATCGTTCCTTCATCTTACATCAGCAACTCCGTCTCTTAGACATTGTTGTTGACCAACCTATAACTTTTCTACGAGAGCATCAGTTCATTATCCCCAAATCCTCTCTTTGGGATAGTGACACCAGGTATGCCAACCCAGAAAATTAACGTCCATTTGATCCCTATATGTAGTACCAAAAGAGATTGGTAATCCTCCATTCCCTTTCTCAAACTGCATAACCATAACGAAAACAAATGGCACACCACATCATTAAAATGTGTTTAGATTCCCCTTTTTCTAAATACATTTTGGCATGACAACACCATGCTTGGGGGCACCTATGCCCCTCAACCATAACCCTCCTCAAAATCGAATTTCTTCACTTGCAACACTCATACTAGGGGCACCATTTGACCTCCATACTTATCCATGCTCGTGTTGATGTTCGTCGTGAGTTACCATCTTGTACTCATGCTTTTATGGTCCCCCATTGGACCTTTACTGTGTGGCAACACCATCGAGTCACCCTTGTTTAGAGCATCCAAGTTGAGTCATCATCACATTCATGGAGTCTATCCCGAGTCCCTTTGTACCCCGCTATAGTCCTCCATCCTTCATTGCTTGGTCTCTCTCTTGTGTCGCACATTATGGCCGTCAGTCCCACTGTCCCCTATCCCTTATGATATTGTGTCAGTCGCTGCCATGTCATTCATGTCCTTTATGCTCTAGCAAGGGAAGTCGTCCATTTGCTACTCAGTCCCCTCCATTCCATCATCATCATTGGTATTAGTCTGTCAGTTGCTCTACTATTTTCTCTCGTGCCTTAGTTGAGGATCTCTCATTGCCTCACCTACGGCGGACGTCCTTCTGTCGACATCAGCTCCTTTATTCCAGAGGACAGGTCTAGAGAGCGGTGTACCTTGGTTCCAGCTTCCACTCTTGTTCGGTGCCTCGGATCAGGCAAAGGGATCTCTCATTTCCCTTTGACTTGATTGTTTCTCCACTTCAGCTCCTTTCAACATGATCGAGATCCGTATGCCTGATGGTCCAGTGATGCAGCAACAGCTCTTGGTGATGCCCGGGTGTGTGTGAGATGTCTCAACCCTCATGAGGGGGTGGCCCTGCAGGTAGCCCCCCACATGCCCGGATGACCTCTTCATTGTAGCCTTCGATGCAGCTCCATATATTTGATGATGTCGGCCTTAGCCGCTTGCAGCGCCTCTTTGATTTGCATGTATCAGTCAGATTTTGTGAGCCCTTCCCCGCTTGTAGGGGGCATTTGGGTTGTATTTGTATCTCATGTACTCAGATATTATTGTATAAGTCCTGGTTGTTATCCTAGGCACAGCATGTATATGGGATCCCTCATTGTATTTCTATCTGGCTCATGTTTATGCCGGCTGTACTTTATGGTTCGGTCCCTTGTTTACTGGACACACTATTCTTTTGTACTTTGTCTCGGCGGGCATAGGTATGCCTCCCTCGCCGCCTTTAGCACAGGTACCCTCTCATAAAAAGAGACTTGTTGCACCTGTAAGTCTCATCTCCTCAGGGTCTAGTTCTTCAGCACATTAGTCTACCTCACATTTCTCTCTTTGACTTCCCTTTTGATGTCTGGTGATTGAGTTCTTACAACGTACTTTGGTCATACGATTTGCTCCTAACACTCGCACGCTGGGGGGCAATCTGTTACACCATTTTTTGGTCATCTAACCTACTATCATTAGATGGACCCAAGTACACCATGTAAGACCAATTTTACCCTAAGTAAAATTGCCTTCACTATGTAAAATAGCTTAATAAAACACATTTATTAGGTTGTTTATGGTCTAAACAGGAAACCCCAAAAGGAAATATTAAACAAACCTATATTTGTTTGATTTTCCTGGTCATGTTTAACCCAAAAAAAAGAAATTAATTAGATAAATATTTATTTATCTTATTATTTTCTAGGAATAATTATTTAAATCTTATTTAAATAATATTCCTTGTTAAATATGACTAAATCACCCACAAATAATTAAATAAATCATTATTTATTTGATTATCATTCAACCCCTTCCTTAAAATGATAAATAAATCATTTATTTATTTATTATTTACAAATAAAGGGATTTGACCCAAGTCAAATACCTTTTCCCTCCAACAAATATAATAAAATATTCCATAAAAAGGTGGATCTAGATTTGGTTAATGTTATTTTAATCATGCACCAAGATCTAGAATGACCCAATATTTTGTTATAAATAGGAGGGTTTTTCCTACCATTCTTCACCTTTTGTTGCCTATTAGATCACTCTGGATCTAAACTCTTGGTCCGACTTTGAGCCATTATCATTGTCATATTTTCCATTATTTGCTGTGTGAGCTCCCTTTGAGTTCTATCTTTGTCTGGGTTTTCTACACCAACAGGAGAGAGAAATGCTAGATCTGAAGTGCTGAGGACTTCCAAGAACCCATCCCATTGAGGAGAATTGGAAACACCTTCTTGTTTTCCTCCCATGTGCCCTTAATACAAAAATTCTTTCAAAAAATATTGTTCTTGTCTTGTCTATTGGATGTATGGAGCAAAACCTTATTTTTACTGCTTAATGTCTCTTTATGCATAGATCTGGTTTTCTGCAGCACTTGTCTTGATCAACTAACTACAGATCTGAAGATATTGGCAGCCATATTTGATGTTAGGGCTATAAGTTATGTGTAGCTAAAGTGGTCTTTTTTCGTACACTTCGACAAAAGATTCATACTAACACCCATGGGTTAATTGTAAATCAAATTCAAGAATATCGAGGGTTTAAGAGAAAATCCATTGTGCCAACCATTTTACAGAAGAAATACCCTTTGTTAAAGGGTTTATTATTATTTGACCAATTATTTCAAAGCCAAATTATCTCAAAAAGAAAGAGGGCCAAAAACTACATTTTTATAAAAGTGGCCAAAAATTTAATATTTAGCCAAGATAATTGTTAGTCGATTTTTTTTTATTTTTTTTTATTTTTTTAGGAACTATTTTTATATTAAAAGAGTGTGAGCATATCTAAAAAGAGGTCATGAATAATTTATTTTAATCAAAGTCAAAGGGTGGCCAAATTAATTTTAATAGCGTGGTCAAATTATTTGGATAACTTCTAATGAAGTTTTCATAAGCCGAGTTCATGGGAGTGAATCAAACAAAGGTTTATTTGGCCAAAATTAATTATTTAAAAAGGGGTCGTGTTGCACAATTCTAGGCAGTTTGAAGTTCAGATTGAGGAGGGCCATACTTGTTCATCTCACAACCTCCCATAACTGAGATTCCTATCTGGACCAATACAATTATAGAGAGAGAGAAAGTGTTTTTGGTGCCATATGAATAAACTTACAAAGAGAAATTGTGTATATTTGGAGTTGTGGCCTTGTGGCCTTTCTTCTGGTAGAATTAGGGGTTAAGAACCAAACTACCACAAATTTCTTCATAAATTTCATTAGTAAGGGAGCGAGCGATATATGTGAAGAGAAGAAAATGAACCCTGGTGCATTTGTAGAGGGTTTATCTCTTGTGAATTTTCAATAATTTATGTGGCCAAAATTCTTGAGCTAAAAAAAAATTATGTTGCCAAATTTATTGTAATCCTAGAAGAGCTGGTAGATTGGTACCATAATTTGATATCCATTAGTCTACAATTTTGTCACTGGAGCGAACTGCTCAATTCAAGAGGGGGATCGAATCACCCTTTTCCAAATTCTTTCTACAAGGGAAGGATCATATTACTGGTGTATCTGATTCAACACTTTGATTCTTGATTGATTATATCTTACTATTTCAATCTTAGAACGATCATTTAGTTGTTTTTTTGTTGAATTCGTGTGCACATTCTTGGAGTATTGAATCACTAGGAGACTCAGAAATCACCATTGGACCGAGATAATTTTTATTTAGTAGTTGACTCATTGGGAGGGTCGTGCTCTTGTTGAGTCTGATTCAACATAGTTCTTTGGTGATTCCTACAGTACCACATATTTCCTTGCATATATACCAGGTTCTATAATTTTTATGCATATATTTTTCTATCAGTTTTGAAGACTATTAATGAGGGGTTGTCTCATGCTTTCTAGGTTTGCAATGTGATGAGTACGATGACAGTGTTCTTGATAACTTATATTTTATGCAAATAATTTACTTATTGTCTTTCATTTTAATGCATAAAACAATGCTTATTTTGAAGTATGGTTTCTATTTTTCTCCACATTGTGTATGGGATTCAAACAATAAAATCAAACTCATTCTTACTGTAGTGTATTCATGAAGTGTTTGACAAAACACCACACAAAAAATACACAGTAAACTCAAAACATTACTTGAAATTTAAGGAGAGGAATTTTCAGTGTTGTATACTTTATAGACTGAGTCACACATGTATCATTGCATGCCTTGAAACTGTAAACTGTGAGAGCCTTACTGAGTCAAGTTTGCTGCTAGGTTTGGGAGAGAGGACCTAATTATTATACATAATGTTGAGGTATTTTCATTGGTCATTATTATAGGTCAATTTTGGCATCATCCCCCATGACTTGGTCAAACTAGACATCATCCTCAAGACCAATAAAATATGGTCTATCATCCTCTTACATTTCAACTGCTATATGCCCTAAGAGAAGAAAATTCCATTCATGGCTTCTATTGTGAGATTTACAAGGTTTTAAGTATATGTTATATCACTTATAGACTCACCAACACAGCCTCTAAAGAGACTAATTGTGTTGCATATGAATCATCCTCCATTCAAGGATGCACTGCAATGCACTTCTCGACATTCAAGAGTGCGTTGGTCATTTGGGAGTGAAATTCTCATTGTTCCAGGAATATCCACATGACCAGTGCCTTCTAGAAGAGTCCATATGTTTCAAATTTGAATCCAAGTGTCCATCGAACACCTCTGAACTTGCGAACATGTCTTACCTATTATTAGAAGGTCATTCATTGAGAAACTACCATCAATTTCCCTATAAATTGAGAAGGGATCCTAGTGCTAGGGAAGGAAGAATTTTAGTAAGAAATTATGTTGGATTCTCATTTGAGAGACTGAAAGTACTGATATGTTTTTGGTGTGATGTTGGACGTGATGAGGTTGGGATGAAGCTGGAGCTAGTGGCATCAAATCAATCATTGGTTGTAACCTCCCCCTTCTACTCTTTAATAAATATTGTTGTTCATTTTCCCATATATGTATTTGTTTATGTTTCTATTTATCATGAAATGGATTCTTGAATGATAGTTATGTTTCACATCTAATAGATTTGAGTGATTAAGATAAGTATGCATCTATATATTGCAATCTTTTTGGTGTTCTCTGTTTATGCTTGCAAGAATCAATCTGGCAATCTCAGTTGGATTGAAGGTGACAACAAAAGTGACATAAGGAGAAGAAGAAGCCCTTGGATCAAAAGTAGGTTCTTCTATCATTCTTTGTGTCTATTTATTTTAGAGAAAGTGTTAGCAAAGTCTTTCATATGTTGTTCTAAGTGCCTAGAACCACACTTATGGGATTTGATTTATCTATAGATCACAATTCTACATAACAATCATGTAACTAATGTAATATATTAGTAAATTTATTGTATAAGTTAGAGTATTGAGCTATCATGATTATCCCTCATCATTGTATGGTTGTGTTGAAGTTAGGAGAGTGTCAGTCAAAAACATATTGATGTACTTATCATTCTAAACATGGATGAGACCTTCATAAAATCCCTTAATAAATTAGCAGTGACAAACAACAGACCCTTTTCAAAGGATATGCATACTATTCTTCAGTAAGAGTGCACACAAGAAGAGCATGTATGCAATATTTTTACTTGGGAAAAATTTGAGATTCATGAGGCTTATATTAAAAGCCCTTATGGGAAATTGGAAGAAATTGTTTCACTCCTCTCCAAGGTGGATAAGTAAAATGGGAAGACGTTGATTTGGGCTCTAAAATCAATGATCCTTGCCTTAGTGCAACACAATTATTTGGAGCACCCTTGTGAAGGGGTCAAACTTCTAATTTCTTCATGTCTTAGTAGTATCATGATGTTGACCACACCTATACCCCCTTACAATGATGGCATTATGAGGAGAGTCTTCAGGCTGATAGTGGAGACCTTGCAAAACTTAGATAATAATGAGGGTCCTACCTTTGGGAATAATCTTGAGATTCTAGAAGTCATGGCCATGGTTAGATCTCATGATCTCATGTTTGATTTAGAGTGTGATGACCTGATTCACCAAATGTTTCAATGTTTTTTCAACACTAGGAAAAATCATCTTGACATGATCAAAACACACATGAATTCCATTTTTTCATCATGTATGGGAGGATATGATGTCACTTGAATGGATTTGCAGTCTAACTTGTTGGCCATTTGAAGGAAGGAACAATTGGTCTCACCTGATTTTGAACTAGCTGAAAGGTTGGTTGAGGAGAACATAAATTTTTTCAAGAGATGGATGATCTAAGAGTTGTAGAGGATATTTGGTTACCAACCATGCAACAAGAATGAGATGAGGAGAAAGGGTCTTTGCTTCATCTACAAGGAAAATTGGGGATCTGAATACTCATGCTTAAGTGACATGGAGGAGATGGTTGAGGTATAGTAGGAGGAGGCTCCTTCTAACTTTCAGGATGAGGATTCTTCTTTTATATTTGAGTCCATGGGTTCATACAAGGGTCTCTATGAGGAGCTTGAACAATAATGTAGAGTTGTTGACAACAACTTAGATATGCATCCTTGTGTGATGGAGGAGTATGATGAGTAGAAAATTTCATGGGAAGTATACTTGTGAGAGGAGAGACAAGTGATTCAGCTTGGAGAGCACATAGAGGGGTGTGATTCAGATGAGGAGGATGATATATACAATGGAAATAATGATCCATTTTTGGAGGGTCAAATAGTGGCTCAGGTTGAGACCATGTTGGAGGAGGATGAGCATAAAATACATCAGTAATCGTGGAAGAAGAACACCCCTTTCCCCGTCATTTGCGAAGAATAGCACTGAAACCACCTTTACCACTGGAAGCCATTTCTGGTCGATGGAGGCCACATCGCTCTACCGAAACTAGTACTATTAGTACCTCTCATGCGACATCATCCTCACACATACCAGATTCAGCTCAAGTTGTTTCTATAAATCCTGGTTCATCTACTGTTGTTGAGATGGAGTTCTTTCAGCTACCTATGGTCACGATCCATCCAATCAGTGAGACCATACCTCCTGAACTTGACATTTTTCAATTGGAAGTTGATTCAGATCCCATCACTTTTTTTCAAAACATCTGAATCCCGAGGTCGAATGACTGGAAGTTGTTATTGTATTGGTCGCCCCACAATCTATTGTATCCATTGAGTCTCCCATATCGTTCAGTCAACCACCTGAAATATACTTCAGGCGTGATGATGAAATCCTTCCACCTAGTTTGATTTCGATTGAAGAAATACCACAAGACAAAACACCTTTAACTCCAACTCATTTTGGAGAGGAGCTTTACCTATACGAGTCTTTTTCTCAATCACCTTTGATTTTTTTGATCTTGTTTCACTTCGAGTTCCCATAGATCCAGTAGGGTATACATTGGGTCATTTGACCATGGTTGAGACAACATCCCAGACTGAACCATATATTTCAGCTGTGAAAACATCTATTTTTGCTTCACCTTTGATGTTTTATCCATTGAATTCACTCATGTCATCATATAGAATCTTATCTGTTTCCTCCCTTATGAATATTGAATGACTTGATCCTTTATTCACATCTTTAGTGCAATATCAAGCTGGTCCCATCAGTTATTCTCCTTGGTGGTGGTGATACCACATAAATTACCCTCGGATATTCCTAAATTCAATGGAAACCCTAGAGAAGACCTGTCAATGCAGGTTATAACTTATCATTTGTGGTGCTCATCAAAATCCTTAAATGATGACTCCCTTAGACTATGTCTTTTCCAGCGCACACTCACAGGTCCAACTGCACAATGAGGATGATTCTTTTACTATGTCAACCTCATTAAAAAATGAAACAGGTTAAGAGAATAGTTCTTTTCCTGTTTCAACTTCGATCAATGAAACAAGTTCCCTTGAGGAGAGTTCCTTTACTGTGTCAACCTCGATAAATGAAACAGATTCATGAGGATATTTCTTTTATTGTGTCAACCTCATTACAAAATGAAACAGGCCATGATAATAGTTCTTTTCCTTTGTAAAGCTCATTAAAAAATGAAACAAATCCTCTCCTATTAAATGAACCTTCATTCCATCCAACTATTAGTAACCAGTAGTCTACTTAGATGAATGAAATTAAGCTTGGGGGGCATGCGCTCTTTCAGGGGGCATTTTTTAGTATGAATCTTTCGTCGTAAAAGATCACTTTAGCTACGCATAACAAATAGCCCTAACATCGATTATAGCTGCAAAATATCTTTAAGTCTGCTACACAAATTCAGATCTAAGCACAAAAGACATTAAGCAGATAAAATATAATATAGCTCCATGCATCCAATAGACAAGACAAGAACAAAGCGTTTAAAAGAATGATTTGTATTATATTAAAGAATGGGGCACCTGAGAGGAAAACAAGAAAGGTGTTTTCTGATTCTCCTCAATGGGATGGGTTCTTGAAATTCCTCAGTGTTTCGGATCTAAAATTCCTCTCTCTTATTGTGGTAGAAAAACCCTGACAAACATAGAACTCAATGGGAGCTCACAAAGCAAAAATGGAAAATGGTGACCAAGAATAGATCTAGTGTGATCTAATGCAATGAAGGTGACTAATGAATGGGGAAAACCCTTCTATTTATAACAAAATATTAGGGTGTTCTAGAACTCGGTGCATGAATAAAATATTATTAATCAAATTCTAGAATCACCCTTTAGGAATATTTTATTATATTTGTTGGAGGGAAAAGGTCTTTTGACTTGGGTTAATTCCTTTATTTATAAACAATAAATAAATAAATGATTTATTTATTATTTTAGGGAGATGATGGGAATATAATTAAATAAATAATGATTTATTTAATTATTTAAAAATGATTTAGTCAAATTTAACTAGGAATATTATTTAAATAATGATTTGAATAACTTATTCCTAGGAAAAAATTAAATAAATAATGATTTATTTAATTAATTTCCTTGTTTTGGGTTAAATATGACCAGTGAATATAGACAAATGTTATTTTACATGGTGAAAGCAATTTTACTTAAGGTAAAATTGGTCTTACATGGTGTACTTGGGTTCATCTAATGATAATGAGTTAGATGACCAAAAAAATGGTGTAACAGATTGCCCCCCAACGTACGAGTGTTAGGAGAAAATCGTATGACCGAAGTACGTTGTAAGAACTCAATCACTAAGCATCAAGAGGGAAGTGAGAGAGAGGAATGTAAAGTAGTCTAATGTGCTAAAGGACTAGACCCGGAGGAGACGAGACTTACAGGTGCAACAAGTCTCTAGGTGATGAAGTAGTACCAGTGTAAAGGCGGCGGGGGAGGCATACCTATGCCCGCCGATACAATAGTACCAAGAATAAGGCACCCAGAAAACCACAGAACGCAATAATGAAGCATGTGCTGGCCTAAACATGAGCCAGATAAAGAAAATGATGAATCCCACATACATGCGATGCCTAGAATAACCTTCAGGAATTATACAAGAATATTTTAGTACATGAGATACAAATATACCCAAATGCCCCAACACACGGGGAAGGGCTCACAAAATCTGACTGATACATGCAAATCGAAGAGGCGCTTTAAGCGGTTGAGGCCCATATCATCAAATGAGAGGAGCTGCATCAAGGGGAAATGAAGAAGTCATCCGGGCATGTGGGGGGCTACCTGCAGGGCCACCCCCTCATGAGGGTTGAGACATCTCACACACGCCCGGGAATCACCAATAGCTGCTGCTGCATCATTGGACCATCAAGTGTATAGATCGCGATCATGCTGAGAAGAGCTTGAACCAAGGTACACTGTCCCCTAGACCTGGCTTCTGGAGTAAATGAGCTGATGTCGACAGAAGTAGGTCCGCCATAGGTGAGGCAATAAGGGAACCCCAATGAAGGCATGAGGTAAAATAGTAGAGTGACGAACAGACGGACACTAATGATGATGATGAAGTGGGGGATACTGAGTAGTGGATGGATGACTTCCCTTGTGAGAGCATAAAGGGCATGAATGGCTTGGCAGTGACTGACACAATATCATGAGGGATAAGGGCCAATGGGACTGAAGGCCATAATGTGCGACACGAGAGAGGGACCAAGTAAGGAAGGATGGAGGATTATAGTGGGATACAAAGGGACTCAGGATAGACTCCATAAATGCAATGATGACTCAACTCGGATGCTCTAAACAAGGGCGACTCGATGGTGCTGCCACGTAATAAAGGTTCAATGGGGGACCATGAAAACATGAGTACAAGATGGTAACTCATGATGAAAATCAACACGAACAAGGACAAGCATGGAGGCAAAGTGGTGCCTCAAGTACAAGTGTTGTAAGTGAGGAAATCCAATTTTAAGGAGAGGGGAAGAGATCCTTCTTGGGAAAAGTGTGTCTTGGTGAAGTGTCAAGGTACTAAAAACTAACAGGTACCCAAAGCTCATAAACAGGCCAGGTCGCACTTTTTGGGGTCTGTTCTGCAACCGGGGTAGCAGGTACTAGGCAGAAAACTGCGACTGGTCCCAGGAGATGACCTGAAAAGTGTGACTTGCCAGAGGAAGGGGGTTGTAGTGCTGTTTTTGGATGAGATCTGGGATTTTTATGGTTGAGGGGCATAAGTGCCCCCAAGCATGTTGTAATCATGCCAAAATTTATTTAGAAAAAGGTGAAGCTAAGCACATTTTAATGGTGCGCCATTTGTTTCTGTTATGGGTATGCAATTTGAGAAAGGAAATAGAGGATTACCAATCTCTTGTAGTATTGCATATATGAAGCAAATGGACTTTAAGTTCCTGGGTTGGCATACCTGGTGTCACTATCCCAAAAAGAGGATTTGGAGATAATGAACTGATGCTCTCTTAGAAAACATATAGGTTAGTCAACAACAATGCCTAAAATATTGGGTTGCTGATGTAAGATGAAGGAACGATAAGGGGTATCATCCCTAGAGTGATCTGAAGTGATATGGGACTCTAGAGGCGCTTCTAAAGGGGGAAGAATAATGGTACTGGAGTCGACACGACTAGATACACTAGGAGAGTTGTGGAGAAGTTCTTCTCTTAGTCTCTCGAATATGGGTGCCCCCTTACCCAAACATTGGGTGTCAATGTAATGGCTGCAAGGTGGATGTGGTTTGAACCCATGGGTTTGATGTAAGGGGGAATAGATAAAGTCAGGGGTGGGGATGTCTTCCATAATGTCGTCATCATGATAGAAGATGGGGTGACTGGTGGAAGAAAGACCGCCTGATGCGGCGAAGCTACTTGACTCATCATCATGAGAAGAGAGGTTCACATGCGCATTGCCACAAGGGGTGATCGAAGAGTAAGCAGATAAAGGTTCTGCCGATTTTGAGCCCAAGGTGATCGCTAAAGGAAGGTCAAGCGAAACAACAGGGGAGGATTCAAAGGGAATGTTCCCCGAGGGTATCATGGATGATGATAGGTAGAAAATGGTGGATGAAGGCTCTGTCATCTTGACATCAGGAGGGGGAATGTCAATGGGAGCAGTCATGTCTGGTAGTGCGGTCAAAGCAAAACGTGCAAATAAGGGAGAGGTGAACTTGTTGCGCTTGGCCTCGACGTGGTGGACCACAACGAGAGAGGTGCAGAAGTCTTCGAGGTGGGGACAAAGGTGGGTGTAATGGCCATGGATATCACACAAAGCACATGGGTGGTTGGTGTGAATAGTCTTGGGGTTCTTGGTCGTGGTCGCGGAAGAAACAAAGGTTTTATGGAACGCGACATTAATCATGGGCTTGAGATGAGGCAATTCAGGACATGTATGGGTGGTGTGGCCCACAACATCACACAAAGCACACTGGATGGTATGCTTTGGAGGCCGAGGAGGGGCAGGGTTTGTCGGGACAGCCTTGTCCTTTGATGCCCCCCTGTGAGCTTTGCCATTCTTACCCGAAGCGGTCGCAACAGGAGGTGAGTCTTGTTGAGGTGACTGAGGCACTGTTGCAGCGTGAGAAGTCGTGGGCATCCGTTGAACTGGGGCCAAAGCAAGGTAAGGTGTGGGTTGACTATGCGGGGTAGCGGCTGGAGGATCAAGGTACCAGAAAATAATCCCAAGGGTCAGGTTAGGAAGAGAGAGGGTGGCCATGACAGGTACCATGTACACTCCTGGTGGGGGAGCTAGGAACGGTATCTTACCAGCGGGGTAATGGCCAGGAGGGATGGCTCCAAGATGGTTGAGACTTGGTGGAACCGACCCAGGAGGGTAGAGAGGTGGATGGTTATCAGCAGTGGGAGAAGGGTCAAAAGGGAGAGGTCCCGCTGGCTGAGGCGAAGGGCTAGGAGCAGGTTGCGGTGGGTGAGGTTGAGGTTGTTGACTAGCCGAAGCAGGCTGCTTAAGGTTGGCCCGAGACGATTGCATCATGCAAACATTCTCTAAGCTGGGATCAGAGACAGGAGGAGGAGGAAGACCAGGGAAGGTTCCAAGCGAGGAGGAGTCTTTATAGATGCCGGGGGAGACACTGTTCAAAGAATCGATGGTTTGCGTATTATCTATAGAAGAGATGGTCGACTTAGGGGAGGGCTGAGATGTTGGCTCTTGATATGTCAATTGGTCAATGGTGACTATCTTTCCATTATGAGGGAAAAACATCTTGCGATGGACCGCGGATGGGACAGTAGACATGGCATAGGTGTAGCTACGCCCCAAAATAATGTTATAATCAAGAGGGGTGTCGAATGACTTCAATGTCAGTGCAAACAGTATTTCCCACAAGAGTGATAGGACAGTTGCGGAAAAGGCCAATGGGCTGGGAGGCATGGCCATCCCATGCTTGAAGAGTGATCGTGGGAGGGGCCAACTCAGGAGATCCGAGTTGTTTCCAAACCGAAGCGATCATCACACAGGTGGATACCCCCTCATTAATGATGCACCGGGAAATGTTAGCGTTCCGGATTTTGACTGGGATTTGGAAAGCTACATAAGCAGGCAGAGGAGGAGACTCTGACTGATGGGCATCGAAAATAATCAATTGGTCATCTATGGGATCTACAGCACCCAGGGCAGATAGTATAGCTTTTCTTTGAGAGGGGAACGACTGGAGGAGTTCCAGTGTTGAAATGACAGCAGGAGATTGGGCCATCTCATCTACTATGCTATATGAATGGGCAGCTGGGTCAGAAGCAGCATTGCGGCGCAATGGACCCTTAAGAATCTTGGTATGAACCTCGGCTTTGGGCGGAGGGATATGCAAGGGACCATTAGTTGTCAAAAGAGGCTCTATAGAACCTGAAGAAGGTGACTCAAGGACAGATGGATCAAGAGGCTGAGGGTACGGACGGGACTGAGTTTGAAGGTTAAGGTCGACGGTTACCGATTGGTCAGAGTTCATCATGAGGATCTGGTAATCAGAGGTACCAAATGGAGGATGGCGAGTGGTTACCGGTCCGTGAGGTGGTTGGGTAGCCACAAATCCCTGTTGTGCACCCACCTGCTCTTGAGGGAGCGGTGACTGTGGTTACGGGGGTTGAGAAGACCAGGGAGGCGGGGCTGCGAATGCTGGAGGAGCTAGAGCACTAGGTTGTGGATATGGATGAGAATGAGGGTGGGTAACAGTGTGGTAAACCTGAGGTTGGGCAGAAAGAGGAGGCATGCCGGATCCTAGATGCGTGCTACCGAGAGGGGGAGAAGTGTAAGGGGAGGTGCCCCCTCCCCCAAGAAAACCATAGTTCATGGGAGGTTGAGTGGATGGATGAGAGAGAGCTCCAACAATACTGTCGGTGGCATGAGGTGCCCCCGGTGCGTTAGTGCCACTGGGTCTGGGGAGGTCAGGAAGGATGGTATAAACATAACTAGATTGAGCATAGATCAGGTCATATTTCAAGGCTGTTTTGAGGGCGGCTTCTTCGGTTTGAGGGAAGTGGGATGCGACATCTTTGCCAATGGGAGGTAAGAGAGAGCGAAGGAACCAGTCCATATAGACACGGGCTTCGAAGGTAGGGGCTTGACATAGGCTCTTTCTTCTCCGCCATTCTTTAACATGATTGAATAGGCGGGTCGCAGACGATTGACGGAAAGAAGTCAAAATTTCAATACCGGTGTCATAAAGAGGGGGAAGCTGGAAATAAGATAAGAAGGCGCAGGAAAGGGTCGCAAAGGTGGTATGGGAAGAGGTGGGCTGGTCAACATACCACTTAGAAGCTTCACCAGTAAGCGTGCGTTGGAAAAACCAAAGATGGATGGAATCATCGGTAATAGAATTGGATGAACACCACATGTGGAAAGATCGGATATGGTTGGAGGGATCTTCACTAGCAAGGCCTTTGAACTTGGGAATGTCGGAGGGGAGCTTGGTTGGCATAGCAAGCCAATTGACATTGTGGCGAATAGGATCATTAATCAGCTGATTGAAGTCAGGGAGACTGAGACCGGCCATATAAGGAAGCAACGAGGCAATCGAGGTAGGTCCCGTAGTGGTTCCACTGGAAACGGACCTAGCGGTAGAACTGGGGTTAGGGCTAGGTCCTGAACTAGACATGGTGAAGGTAAGAGAGGGAGAACCAGAAGTAGGGGGAGAACCCGAACAATCAGAGGAAGAGTCAGAGTGCGGACTCAGGGGAGGACTTACTCGATGACGACGGGAAGGAGGAAGTCGACCAACCGGAAACTGAGGGTGAAGGCCAAGAAGTCTCCGAGACAAACACTTTGGAGGTGTAATGATGACGGGAAGGAGAAAAACAGATAAGGGTAGGGAGGTGCAAAATCAAGTGAGGTCAATGTCGAAACAAGGATAGAGAGGTGCAGTGTCAATTGATTTTAAAGTCTTTGCTAGGCGGTGTTAACCAGACGCTTCTTTGCTTAGGGTCAGCGTGTGGCGTGCGTTAATTTTAATTGTTTAAACCCATACATTTTGAGAGTAAAAGAAAAAGTGTGTTGCGTAACTAAAAAATAAATTTGCAGTAAATAAGACTGAAAGAACATAAAATTAACAGCTAATAATGCATCAATATAACCCAAGAAGGCGGGTCTCTCAAAACTAGTCTATAAGAGGGAAAAATCTAATCAGAGCACGCTAAAAAGAGGCCGATAGATCTAAGGTCGGGAGGGATGGGGATCTAAAGGAGAAATCTGCTGAAAAGAGGTGCAGATAACAGCAAAGAGGCAGAGGCAAGGTTGTCGCTAGAAAGGAGGGGATTAGCTAAAGGTAGAAGGGACAAGGAGGCGGCCCTAAAAATGAACCCAAACAAAACTATTTTTGAAAGGGAGAAGAGCTGATCTGTAGGGATCTGAAAAGGAGGTATCAGATTGGAAAGAAAAAAGGTTGAAACTCTGGAAATTCAGACTTCTGAAACAGAGAAAACTCTCCCACAAAAAGTGGAGGGTACTAAAGCCCTAAGGGGCTAGATTCCCACTTAGTTGAGTAAAACGGAGAAAGAATAAGTCTAAACAGGTGAAGACGGAGGTCAGACAACCTTGACAGAGGTTCAGACAAAACCCAGAAAAATTTCAGAAAAATTCCAGAAAAAAGTCCAGGTCACAGTTTTTGACCTGTTTTTCGCTCAGGTCGCACTTTTTGGGCTGTTTTCCGTGACCTGAAGCTCTAGGACGCACTTTTTGGGCCAAACAGTGCGACCTGCACTTCCGGTACTCTCGACGGCAGATTTCAGAAAAAATTGCCGTCTCAGCTGCGGCTGATGTCTGTCACCTGCGCAATAAGGCAAAAAACACACGGAAGTTAAAAATTTTATTGATTGATGGTTTTAGGGGTGAAAAACACCATAAAAATAGGGAAAACAGAAAATGGAAGAGAAACCCTAGTGTTTGAAACAACTGGATATGCAGGAATATATAGAACGACATCGGTCGTAAAATAAAACCCGTGTGGAGTCGCCAGTTGTTAGTATGAATCTTTCGTCTTAAAATATCACTTTAGCTACGCATAACAAATAGCCCTAACATCGATTATAGCTGCAAAATATCTTTAAGTCTTCTGCACAAATTCAGATCTAAGCACAAAATACATTAAGAAGATAAAATATAATATAGCTCCATGCATCCAATAGACAAGACAAGAACAAAGCGTTTAAAAGAATGATTTGTATTATATTAAATAATGGGGCACCTGAGAGGAAAACAAGAAAGGTGTTTTCCAGTTCTCCTCAATGGGATGGGTTCTTGAAAGTCCTCAGTGTTTCAGATCTAAAATTCCTCTCTCTTATTGTGGTAGAAAAACCCTGACAAACATAGAACTCAATGGGAGCTCACAAAGCAAAAATGGAAAATGGTGACCAAGAATAGATCTAGTGTGATCTAATGCAATGAAGGAGACTAATGAATGGGGAAAACCCTTCTATTTATAACAAAATATTGGGGTGTTCTAGAACTCGGTGTATGAATAAAATATTATTAATCAAATTCTAGAATCACCCTTTAGGAATATTTTATTATATTTGTTGGAGGGAAAATGTCTTTTGACTTGGGTCAATTTCTTTATTTATAAACAATAAATAAATAAATGATTTATTTATTATTTTAGGGAGATGATGGGAATATAATTAAATAAATAATGATTTATTTAATTATTTAAAAATGATTTAGTCAAATTTAACTAGGAATATTATTTAAATAATGATTTGAATAACTTATTCCTAGGAAACAATTAAATAAATAATGATTTATTTAATTAATTTCCTTGTTTTGGGTTAAATATGAACAGGGAATATAGAAAATGTTATTTTACATGGTGAAAGCAATTTTACTTAAGGTAAAATTGGTCTTACATGGTGTACTTGGGTTCATCTAATGATAATGAGTTAGATGACCAAAAAAATGGTGTAACAACATTTGACATGTGCTCTTGTAGGGGGCATTCAAAACTTATCTCAAGACTATTATATTTATTTTCAAGGCTCATTAAGCTCATGAAAATACCGAGCCTCTTTTTCTATTTTTCATGCTCGTAAAACACATGAAAATGCCGAGTTCTTTCCATCTTTTCCTGCTCGTAAATTAAATTGAAATTTGGTCAAAGCATACTTTTATCCTTATTTTTCGAGCTTTGATAAAAATGAAAAAGGAATTGAAGCACAATTTTATCTCTTTTTTTATCTCCAATAACGACAAAAAGGAAACCCTAGAGTCTTATTTTATCTCTTTTCAGACTTCGATAATTTGAAAAGATTGCCGAGCACTTGTCGTTTCAAGCTCATAAAAGTAAATGAAGTGAAATCTACTCAGTATAATTTTAACCATTTTCTGGACTGAGAAAGATTATTTACAAAAAGGGAAAAACTTATTCGAACATGACTAGGAGGTTCTCTCAGATATCATTTTACACTTTTTCGGATCTGAGCTACAAATTTACGAAAAAGGACTTATGGAGTTTTCTTTTGTCCTCTTTTTCAAACTCTCTAAATATAAAAAAGGACTAGGTTGTCTATGTCATTAGGCTCGTTAAAACATAAAATAGTGACGGGTTTTTTGATCATGGCAAGAATTGAGTTTCATTTATCGCTAGACTCGTTAAATTATTAAATAGTGATGCATATTTCCCTGAAGGGTTGAATTATAGATCAAGCATATATTATCCTCCTCAAGCTTGTTAAAAAATAAAGAGGTACTAGTCGACAAATGGCTAGGGAAAATTTACGAAAGTGAACAAAAATTTTACGGTAGTAGGTCGCTCTTGAACATGACACTTCACTCCATCATCGTGATAGTTTGGGTTGGGTAATCTTCTTGACGGTTCATTCATACATATGGTTCATCATACCTTCACTTCGGTTTTGGGTCAATGCTACCAACTCATCTCAGTTTCGTCGATATGTTCAAGAGAATTCATCCAATGAATACTCACCCTTCTTCAATACTCATAAACCTTCATTTTCATGACAACCATCCCTGAACATTGCTATATCAAGTCATATTTTTTCAACGAAATCAATAATTTCAACGAAATCAATAACTCCCATTTCACGATAAATTTTTTTCTTGTCGACATCAAATCATCATCCAGGAAATTTACTTAGAAACATCATCTTCCAATACCATGAGGCTTGTTACAACATCGACAAGATCCTCACTTCCAGACCTTTGACTGAAAGATTTTGTTTGGCATTCGACATCAAATAATCTATTCACGCCTTACGAAATGTACTATATTACCTTGAGAGACATTAACATCAATGATGGTTCTCTCGCATTTGTTAACAAATCACATAATTAGCTGGTAATAAAATGATGTCTTACCATGTTTGAGTACAAATCATATATTCGCATGGCTAAACTTTTACCCGAATGATCGAGTGAACGAGATAAGAAGACCCTGGATCTAGTTTCATCCATTTGGGCTATGATTTCAGGATTGTTGTACACATAATATGTACAATGACCTTACCTATATTTCATCATCCAAACATGGGCCTATATTTGTTGGAAATACTGAGAGGGGGGGTGAAGCAATATTCCTTTCAATTAGAGCATTAGTTAATCTTCAATTATTATCAACGTTTGTACAATGATAGCAGTAAACAAAAGGAACAAAAATGCACATAATTTTTAAGGTGGAAACTCACTCTGGGACAAAAACCACCTAATTCTTTTCTAATAATTCTTTAATATTCAACTGCAATTGAAAATAAAGCTCCAACTTCCTAGAATCTAGAAAATCATTCTCCTCCAGCTCCCACTGGATGGAAACTCTAACACTCGAGATTATTCAATAGTCAACTAAAAGGATGCCCCAACACCCAATGAGCTACAACTCACCCTAGCACCACCCTACCACCCTGAAGTTTTCACAGGCTTGAACCTATTAGTGACTTCATGCACCAACCTAGCACCACCCTACCACCCTATAGAAAATAAAAGAAGAATGGACTCCTATACCAAGGAAAATGGTCCACTTTACAATGATATAGAATGAGGTAGAAGAAGAAGACACACTAGAACATAACCCCAACTATGACACAACCACCTAATGATTATTCTAGACCTCCTGAAACTGCCTCTTCAACTCTTGGCAGATAGACAATAGTACAATTTTTACAATAATGTATTTACAATGAATTTGTACAATGATAACTTTACAGTGACTGTATGCAGTGCTGCCCACTTAAAGACTTCATGTGATGAAATTATTTCTGTTGTTCTACACCTTGATTACTGCTCTTGTCATGCTACCCTCTGTTTCACCTTGCTTTGCTTTGCTACCCTAGAAACTCTGGTCCTTTGCAGCCCTTGACAACACATGATCTAGCTTTTTATTGCCTTATAGGAGCTTGACATTGAATCTGGTGTATCTATGCTAATTCAGATCCCCAATATGTGATTTTTTTCCCTATAGTAGTCCTCTAAGTCTTGTTTCCAATTCCATAGGTCTGACCCAATTTGGATTCTTCAAGGGAGAGTTATGCCCAATCTCTCACAATGCCCTAATTATGGACTATTTCAGTAGAGTGAATTTGTACAACATGCCACGTGTCACCGTTTCTTCACTCAGCTCTGAAATTGATACAATGAAAACTACAGTCTGTGCACTATTTGCCACATTTTATAGAATTCCAATATGATACTCAGAGAGAGAGTTATGACTATTTTCCCAAGATCACTTCTTTGAGATGAATTTTAGGAGCCTGCACAAACACTGAATTCCACAGATCATATCTCTGTAAATATTGCGCGCCTTGATCTGAAATTTTTACAGGAGCTTCCTCGGGATCGTGGCTTTGTCTCATAAAAATTTCGGCTTTTGAAACTTTGTATAAAAAATGTAAGAGAAAAAATTCCACAATGACCTGTTTCAGATAGCGAAATCCCTACATAAGGAGGATATGTTGAGAAACTAGCTCCAAAAATAGAAGAAAAAAGATATCAACGCCTTAGAAATAAGCCACTTCAAGGGGGAAACCTCCAATACATTACATGAATGAACAATTCTTGGATGATACAATTGAAAAAACCTCCTTTCTATATAGGAGTACATGGGGCCACAATGTAATCCTAGTGGGGCCATAATGTAATCCTACCCGACCTAACAATAATAATTGAAGGGCACAATAATAACAATATGGGGGTTACAGGGGTGTAGCAATAATAATAAGGGGGTTAAACTAACAACAATAAGGGACTATAGTAGTAATATAGGGACCTAACATGCTCCTCTCCTTCAAAAAAGTGTTGTCCTCAACACTTGAGTAGCTCCAGGTGCTTTTGTATGAAATTATCATCCTCCCATGTAAAATATTTAGTGGGTAAGTTCTTCCATTTAATGAGATACTCTGAAATTGATCGATTTCGTAGTTGTCAAGTTCTTGTTTCTGTGACTGCTTCAGGTTCCAATATGGTTTTTCCTTCCTCATCAAGTTTTGGCAATATTGTTTGAACTATAAGTTTGTCCCCTATAACCTTTTGAAGCATGAAACATGGAAAACTAGATGCACTTGCGAAGAAGCAGGAAGCTCCAATTTGTATGCCATAGTACCAATATTTTGCAAAACCTTGTAAGGACCATAGTACTTTGGCGATAATTTATTATCCTTCTTAGCTTGCTTGAGGGACATTTGTTTGTATGGTTGTAGCCGTAAAAATACCCAATCTCCTACATCAAAACTTCTCTCGCTGCGATGTTGATCTACCTTTTGTTTCATTCGATTTTGTGCCAAATTCAGGTTATCCTTTAAGAGTTGGAGAACTTCTTTCTGATGCTCGATGTGATCTTCCACTGCTTGAACCTTCGAATTTTCCCTTAAAGATGATGTGATCGATGGTGGATGATATCCATAAAGTGCCATAAATGGGGTCATTTTTGCTGCAGTATGGAAGGAAGTGTTATACCACCATTCGGCGAGAGGTAACCACTTGACCCATTGTGTTTTTTTATCAGATACAAAACAACGAAGATATCCTTCCAAACATTTATTTACTATCTCAGTTTGACCATCAGATTGAGGATGATAAGATGAGCTATGATCTAACTGAGTACCCAAACAAGAAAATAACTCCGTCCAAAAATTTCCAGTAAAAATGGGATCTCTGTCGCTCACAATAACCCTTGGGCTTCCATGTAGCTTTTGAATTCTGTCCATAAATGTAGTAGAAAATGTACTTGCTTTAAATGGATGAGATAATGCACAAAAGTGTGCATACTTGGTAAGTCTATCAACTACCACCATGATGACATTCTTTCCTTCAGACTTAGGTAAACCTGTGATAAAATCCATTGAAATCTCCTCCCAACGCTGACTTGGAATGGATAAAGGTTGTAGAAGTCCCGGGGTCTTAATTGTCTCCACTTTATTCTTCTGGCAAACCAAACATTCCGCCACAAACTTTTGAATATCAGATTGAAGGCCATCCCAAAAAAATTCTTTCTTCACCCTGTGGTAAGTTTTTAAAAATCCTGAGTGTCCTCCTAAAGGAGAAGTGTGCAATTCCAGAAGAATCTTTTGTTTTAGTTGGGAATTCTTACAAAGATATAAGCGATCTTTGTACCATAAGGAATCATTTTTCCAACTAAATGTATCAGATGTATTAGGATATTGCTGCAACTTTTGAATGAGTTTCCATAAATCTTTATCCTTCTTCCATTCATCTCTTGCTTCGGTTATCCAATCTGGTTGGATAATATAAATGGCATAAAGCAATGCTTCCACCTCTTCATTCTTTCTTGAGAGTGCATCTGCAACAACATTAAGCTTTCCTTTTTTGTAGATTATTTCAAAGTCATAACCCAACATCTTTGTCACCCATTTTTGCTGCTCTTCTGAAGATAGTCTTTGTTCCAAAAAGTGTTTAAGACTATCATGATCAGTTTTTACCTTGAAGTGTCTTCCCATTAGGTAAGGTCTCCATTTCTTTAGTGCATGTAGTATTGCCAACATTTCCTTATCATAAATAGCCTTTTGTAAATACTTTCCTTTGATTGAACGACTTTCAAAAGCAATGGGTCTTCCTTCTTGCATTAAAACAACACCAATTCCATTTCCTGAGGCATCACATTCCACAATAAAGGTTTTTGTGAAGTCTGGCGTAGCTAAGACTGGTGCTAGACACATTGCCTCTTTAAGATGTTCAAAGGCCTTAGTTGCTTCAGGAGTCCATGAAAATGCATCTTTCTTCAATAATGTTGTTAGAGGTGCTGCTATTCTCCCATAATTCTTAAGAAACTTGTGATAATACCCTGTTAACCCGAGAAATCCTCACAACTGCTTTATGGTTGTGGGGACTTTCCATTCCTTAATGGCTTTAATTTTGTTAGGGTCTACCTTAACACCCTCGTGAGATACAATATGACCCAGATATTCCACCTCTTGTACTCCAAAGAAAAATTTGGATGTTTTTACATATAATTGTTTCTCCTGCAATAGTTTGAGCACCCTGTCAACATGTTCAACATGATCCTTCCAAGACCTGCTATAGATTAGTATATCATCCAAAAATACTAGCACAAATTTTCTAAGGAAGGGTTTGAAAATGGAATTCATCAACCCTTGAAATGTAGAAGGTGCATTGGTAAGGCCAAAAGGCATGACCAAAAATTCATAATGACCCTCATGAGTTTGAAATGCTATTTTCGGAATATCTTTAGTCTTCATTCTAATTTGATGATATCTTGAACGAATATCGAACTTGGTAAAATAAATTGCACCGTGTAATTCATCCAATAATTCATCAATAACAGGAATGGGAAATTTGTCTTTAATAGTGAGCTTATTAAGCTCCCTATAATCTGGACACATGCACCATGATCCATATTTCTTGTGCACCAATACTACTGGAGCAGAGAAAGAACTTTGACTAGGTTGAATTATACTAGCCTCTAACATTTTTGTAATCATATGTTCAATTTCGCTCTTTTGGACATAAGGATATCTGTAAGGCATGATTTTTGGAGGAACACTTTCTGGAATCAAATGAATAGCATGATCATGATCATGAATAGGTGGGAGTCCTTTGGGAGTATCAAACACCTTGGAATGATTGTGAAAGACTTTTTGGAGATCTGGAGAAATAGATGATTTTGATGTTGGAACTTCTAGTGAGCATAATTGTGAAATTACGCCCCATTTTTCTTTATTCAGAAGCTTTGTCATGAAATTAGAGCTTATTATCTTTGCTAGCTTCCCTGCGATACCCCGTAATTTGATTTCCTTTCCTTTTAAAAAAAATTTCAAGAAAAGTTCTTGAAAATTAAAAGCTACCGTCCCCAAAGATTGTAACCATTGTACTCCTAGTACAACATCAACACCTCCCATTGGGATAGAAAGCATTGGAATATTCAATACATATTCCCCCATGGATATCTTGATATTATGGCATTTTCCAGAGCAATTTATAGTTCCTCCATTTGCAACCATCACTTGACATTCTGGTGCTGGGTATAGGAAACAATTTAATTCCTTGGCTACCTTACAATGAATAAAATTATGGGTGCTACCTGAATCAATCAACACTATTACCTTTTTCTTCTTCATATGACCTTCTACCTTGAGAGTTTGAGGAATGGTAATTCCCGCAAATGCATTACAAGATATGGTCAGATTCATTTCTTCTTTCTCTAGGGTTTGTTGCTAGTGTATATCGTCTTCTTTTGAATTTTCTTGTTCCTTTTCTTCCTTCTCTTCATAATCTATGTAAAATAATTTCTTCTTAGCACACTTATGAAATTTAGTGTATTTTCTATCTCAACTGTAGTAAAGCCCTTTTTCTCTTTTTTCTTCCAATTGTTGTGGTGTCAACCTTGTAGGTTGTGGAAGGCTAGGAGTAGCAACACTTCCATCTTTATAGTTGCGAGTGGTAGGCTTCCTTGTCTCCATAATTTTTCTTTCCAACCTAAATGCCTTCTCCAATGAATCGGGTTCCCAAAGGAGAACCTCATGTTGGATGTTATCCTTTAAAGTCCCTATGGTGTCAATCCTATGTTCCTCTGGAATATCGGTTACCCTTATATTCAATTTTTGGAAGTCCTCAATGTGCTGCCCCACTAAACCCTTTTGTTTGAGATTTATCAATTGGCTAAAGAAGGTGTTGCTCTTTGTATCCTCATAATGTGTTATCATTTCTTCCGTAAAAATTGACCAAGTGACAATTTTTTTACGGGAGCAAATCCATCGATACCATACAAATGTATTTTCTTCTAAATGTAAAGTTGCAATGCGTACCTTTTGTGTGTTTTTCACGTTATGGAGATCAAAATATTGCTCCATCTGTAGTATCCATGTTACAGGATCCTTTCCATCAAACTTCCTCATATCCATTTTTGGAATATGGTGGTTCTTCCCACCAACATTAGAGTTTATGAAATCACGATTAACATTTATTTTGTTCTCATCATGAGTTTCCTATACTATCTTTTCACCATTAGGAAAATTTTCTTGTATCAACTTTGTCAAACCTTCCATGTCTGCTTTTAGATCGTTCTTCATGTTTTCCATTTTCTCATCGATCTTAGCTTCCATGTCATCCATCTTAGATTCCATGCCAGCTTCCATTCCCTTCGCACTTAGCTTTTCGCCTTTCTTTCCCCTTCATCAATGGCTTCTTCAAACCATCCATCTTCTCTTCCATGCCTTTCTTCAAAACTTCCATTTCATTTTTTGTTGCTCTTTGCGAGAGAAAAATTTGGTGCACTTGGTCTTGTAATTTTGATAGATCATGTTGCAATTATTCATCTTCATGAGTCATAATAGAGTACTTTGAGGGCTTAATGGGTGTTTAATTATTTTTAGGAGGAATTTCAAAACCTACTACTGAAATATATGCTCAATAGGCCCTTGGAATCACTTCAAACTGATTTTCTTTTACACAAGACTTATGCAATTCAGAAAATAATACACACCTTTTTCTTTCTTTTGAGGAGCTCGATATTGAAACTGAATTATATCTATGATTTTGGATCTTAAATATATGAAATTTAGCATTGAGATAGCCCTTTGAATTCTATTTAGAATGCCACATGTCTGACCTTATTTGGATTCTTGAAGGAAAAGTTGTGCCAAATCTCCTACGATGACCTAATTATGGACTGGTTCAGTAGGGTGAACTTGTATGAATTGCCACGTGTCACTATTTCCTCCTTCGGCTCTGAAATTGATAGAAAAGAAACTACCATTCGTGTGATTGAGGCCAATTTTTACAGAATTCCAATCCGATGCTCAAAGAGAGAGTTATGAATATTTTCCCATGATCACTGCTTTGCGATGAAATTCAGGAGCCTAAAAAAGACCTAACGTCCACAAACCATATCTATGAAAATATTGCGAACCAAGATTTGAAATTTTGTGAAGATGTTCCTCAGGATTTCGGCTTCGTACTCTAAACATTTTAGCTTCTGACCCTTCATAGAAAACAAGTTATAGCAAAAATTTCACGATGACCTGTTTGAAGCAATGAAACCCTAGAATCCAAAGCTCTGATACCAAATGTTGAGAAACCAGCTCGAAAAATAGAAGAAAAGAGATATCAATGCCTTAGAAATAAGCCACTTAGAGGGGGAAACCTCCAACACATTACATGAATGAACAATTCTTGGATGATACAAATGACAAAACCTCCTTTCTATATATATGAGTACATGGGGCCACAATATAATCCTAGTGGGGCCACAATGTAATCCTAGCTGACCTAACAATAATAATTGAAGGGAAAAATAATAACAATATGGGGGTTATAGGGGTACAACAATAACAATAAGGGTGTTACACTAACAACAATAAGGGACTATAGTAGTGATATAGGGACCTAACAGGATATGAGGATCACAATTTATATAAATGCTTAGGTTGAGAGGGACTTCAACAAGTGAACATGGGAGGGATTTTAGGAGCTTCAAAATTATTAATTATTGAATTTTCAATGACCCATGCCACAACCCCATGGGGTTTTAGCCCACTAACTAGGGTTACAAACTTAAAACATGAATATCTCTCAAACCGTGAGTAATTACGTGGCGTGCCATATATCAATGGAAACATATCGACAAGTAAAAACCATAAAAATCATTCTTGACCCAGAATATAGTAATTTGGTAGGTCAAATTGACCATGAAATATTGGGGTAGCCCCTGGTGCTTCTTAGGTTGACATCAATGACAAATGTTGACCAAAAATGTCCCCCTTTTGCATTGATGGCAACACAAATAATCCCCCTGCGATCATGAAACCTATTCCTACAACATTCTCTCCCCCTTTGATATCAATGGCAAAGGGTAACTCCCCCTTACACACAACGATCCTGTAGACTTGTACACACTTCCACTCCCCCTGGAACACAACCATCCTACGGATCTATACACACTTCCACTCCCCCTTTATATTCTGAATAAGGAAAATCTAATGAGAACTTGGGAGAATCCAAAGTTTCTGGCGAAGATATTCCAATGCTTCACGATTGCTCTCATGATCATCAATGCTTCATGCCCAACCTGCATCTATAAAGGCATGAATAATGATATTGTTTCCCTTGGGATACCATAAGCCATATTCTATTGTTCCCTTTAGATATCGAAGAATTCTTTTGATGGAAATAATATGTGATTCTTTTGGTGCTGCTCGGAATCTTGCTACTTGTCCAACTGCTTGCATAACATCTAGCTGGGAGGCTATTACATATAGGAGACTACCAATCATAGATCTGTACAAATTTTAATCTGCATCCTTAGATGAGTCATCTATGCTCATTTTTCATCATGTTACCATTGGAGTAAGGATGGGTTTTCAATCTTCCATTTTGAATTTCTTGAGCATTTCCTTGATGTACTTGGCTTGACATATAAATATTCCTTTCTCTTGCTAAGATATTTGAAGCCCTAGAAGTATGCCAACTCACCAAGTAAAGACATCTTGAAATCACTTTTCATATTTGTAGCAAAATTCATACTTAGTCGATCATCATTGCTACCAAATATTATATTATCCTCTTTAGCTATTAGATGTGCTTTAGTTGCTTCATCTATAACATATATGTTGTTTGGAGCTCGACTTGATGTAGCCACAATTTCACCATACATGCCTTTCCTGATTTCACATTTTGTTGGGTTGAATAGTATTGTGTGTCCTTGATCACACATTTTTCCAACACTGAGCAGATTGTGATTCATGTTTTCAACCAATAGAACATTCTTGGCTAGAGCATCTTTGCTTCTGAGATTGATGGTACCTGATCCTATAACATTTGAAGATCCATCATTTCGAAAGGACATGGTTCCGTCTTTCTTCTCTTACAAAGATACAAATTTATTTCTATCTCTAGTCATATGCGTTGAGCAACCCCTATCAACATACCACACATCTTTGTTGTTTTAAGCCTTGAGAGAGAGAGAGAATAATTATCAGTCTTCTTCTTCTTCCATGTTCGTTCGTTCTGCAGCTTTGAAGATTCTTCTGGAGGATTTTCAAGTCTGCAGTCTCTGTCTATGTGTCCGAAGTTTCGACATTTGTAACATTCAATATTATTTATTAAATGTTCAAATCTATTGATGTTTCACTGAGCCCTTGGAGGTTCATATTTGACAGATCTCCTAGAACTGTATTGGTTCCTAGGGTACGTGTGACATTCTACAACTTTATGACCAAATATTCCACATGAATAACAATTTCCATAAAAAATATGTTGGTACCTAGATGGAAATATTCGTCGAGGAATTGTCTTCCAAGGTTGTTCTTGCGAATCTTGTCCAATGAAGTCTACATGCATGTCAGATATCATAGGTTCATTGTATTTTGTTGTAGAAGATCCTGATTCTTCTTCTTTGTAACCGAGGTCAGTTCATTTATTGTAATATTGTCGATTGTTGATGAGTTCTTCCAATGCCCTTGAGCTATTGGCATAGTTTGGGATAGTTTTTCCCTTCTTCACTTCCTTACGTAGCGAGACTACTTTGGCTTCTAATTCTTCCCTTTCTTGGTTGCTTTCTTCCAACTTCTTTTGAAGTGTCTCTTCAATGAATTTTTGTTCTTCAACTTCAATTTTGAGACCTTGAACTTGTTCTTCAAGAGTATTGGAACGGATCTTCTCAGCCTTGAGCTCTTTTATAAGCTTGATTGCTTCCTTAGAAAATGCTTCTATGGTCAATCCTTCTTCTTCGTTGTTTGATACCTTTTGTTTATTGTGCTTGGCCATAAAAAATACTCTCTCATTGGCTTCTTCTTCTCTTTCATTGTCTCATCGGATGCTGAGCTATCTGTTTAGAGAGAAAGTTCCTTTTGGATCCTTGCTTGTTGAATTTATTAAAGCCTTTCTTTCCTTTTGAGTTGCCATCACTTCTGTTTGGACATTTTGATGTGAAGTGACCAACCTCACCACAGCAAAAACATATCAATGGAAGTTTACCTTTGAATTTTCCCTTACCAAGCATATTCTTCATCTGAAAGACCTTCTTCATCATCTCCCTTCTCTTCACACTTGCAGGTGCATGTCTTTTCAATTGAAGGTTGTTTGTCATTATTGGTTTTATTAGATGCATCGAATGCAGTTTTTAGATGCAAAGTACCCTCTTCTTCATCAAGTCTCATTTCATATGCTATGAGAACTCCATGTAATTCCTCTTTGCTGAGTTTGTCCAGATTTGCACTATATTCTAAGACAGATACCTTTGGGTTGAATCTCCCTGGTAACATTCTAAGAATCTTTCATATAATAGTCTTCTTGTCAACTATCTCTCCCAATCCTTCCAGAGTATTGGTTATTTCATCAATGTATTGGAAGTATGCAACAATGTTGCAATATTCTTTCATTCTGAGTTGCTCAAATGTTTCTCTATAGATTTGAAGTTTTGCTTCTTTGACATTTGAATCACCTGCATATATATTCTCAAGCTTGTCCCATACATTTTTGGCAGTTTTACAACCCAACACCTTATGATAAGCATATTCAATAAGTACACTAATAATAATATTCTTTTCTTTTTCTTCATTTACCGAATTCTTCTTACCTTGTTCATCTGCGGTTGATGTAAATCCATTTTGAATAATGTCCCATACTTTGTAACCTTGTACCAAGAGATAGACCTCCATTCTTCCTTTCCAGATTGCATAATTATTTTCATTGAACATAGGTACACCATTCTTGGTATGTTCCATGACCTCCTTCCAGCTGTTAAATTGCTATTGAAGGAACCAAGCTCTGATACCAATTGTTGGAAATACTAAGAGAGGGGGTGAATTAGTATTCCTTTCAGTTAGAGAATTATTTAATCTTCAATTATTATCAGTGTTTGTACAATGATATCAGTAAACAAAAGGAACAAAAATGCACACAGTTTTTAAGGTGGAAACCCACTCCGAGACAAAAAACACCTAATGCTTTTCTAATAATTATTTAATATTCAACTCCAATTAAAAATAAAGCTCCAACTTCCTAGAATCTAGAAAATAATTCTTCTCCAGCTCCCACTAGATTGATGCTCCAACGCCTGAGATTCTTCAGTAGTCAATTGAACGGATGCCCCAGCACCCAATGAGATACAACTCACCCTAGCACCACCCTACCACCTTGAATGTTTCACGGGCTTGAACCTATTGGTGACTTCATGCACCAACCTAGCACCAACTTACCACCCTATAGAAGAATAAAAGAAGAATGGACTACTGTATCGGGGAAAATGTTCCACTTTACGATGATATAGAATGATGTAGAAGAAGAAGACACACTAGACCATAGCCCCAAAAATGACACAACCACTTAATGATTATCCTAGACCTCCCGACACTGCCTCTTCAACTATTGGCAAATAGACACTAGTACAATTTTTACAATAATGTATTTATAATGATACCTTTATAATAACTGTATGCAGTGATGCCCAATTAAAGACTTCATGTGATGAAATCTTGTTTCTGTTCTACACCTTGATTGCTGCTCTTGTCATGCTACCCTCTGCTACAACTTGCTTTTCTTTGCTGCCCTAGAAAGTCCGGTCCTTTGCAACCCTTGACAACACATTATCTAGCTTTTTCTTGCCTTCTAGGAGCTTGATATTTAATCTGTTGTATTTTTACTAATTCAGATCCCCAATATGCGATTTTTGGCCATGTAATAGTCCTCTAAGTCTTCTTTCCAATTCCATAAGTCTGACCCAATTTGGATTCTTCAAGGGATAGTTATGCCCAATCTCTCACAATGCCCTAATTATGGAATACTTCATTAGAGCGAAAATGTACGGCATTCCACGTGTCATTTTTTTCTTCATTCGGGTCTAAAATTGATATAGTGAAAACTAAAATTCATGTACTATCTGCCACATTTTACAAAATTCCAATTGGATACTCAGAGAGAGAGTTATGACGATTTTCCTAAGGTCACTTCTTTGAGATGAATTTCAGGAGCCTGCAAAACATTGACTTAAACAGATCATATCTCTGAAAATATTGCACACCTTGATCTTAAATTTTTACAAGAGCTTCCTAAAGATTTCTTCTTTTCCTCATAAAAAATCCAGCTTCTGAACCTTTGTATAAACAAATTTAGGGAGAAAATGGCATGATGACCTATTTCAGATAGCAAAATCCCTACATAAGGAGGATATGAGGATCACAATTTATATAAATTCTTAGGTTGAGAGGGGCTTCAACAAGTGAACGTGGGAGGGATTTTAGGAGCATAAAAATTATTAATTATTGACTTTTAAATGACCCATGCCACAACCCCATGGGGTTTTAGGCCACTAACTGGGGTTACAAACTTCAAACATGAATATCTCTCAAACTGTGAAGAATTATGTGGCATGCCATATATCAACAGAAACATCTCGACAAGTAGAAACCATCAAAAGCATTCTTGACCCAGAATATAGTAATTTGGTAGGTCAAAATTCCCATGAAACATTGGGGTAGACCCTGGTGCTTCTTGGGTTGACATCAATGACAACTGCTGATCAACAGTCTCCCCCTTTGGCATTGAGGGAAACACAAGTACTCCCCTTGTGATCATGACAGCTCTTCCTACAACATTCTCTCCCCCTTTGAAATCAATGGAAAAGGGTAACTCCCCCTGACACACAACCATCTTGCAGACCTATACACACTTCCACTCCCCCTGACACACAACCATCCTGCGGACTTGTACACACTTCCACTCCCCCTTTATATCCTGAATAAGGAAAATCTAATGAGAACTGGGGAGAATCCCAAGCTTCTGGCGAAGATATTCCAATGTTTCACAAGTACTCTCACAATCAACAACGCTTCATGCTAAATCTGCATCTATAAAGGCATGAATAATGAGATTTTTACCCTTGGGATACCAAAATTCATATTTTGATGTTCCCTTTAGATATCGAAGAATTCTTTTGATGGAAATAATATGTGATTCTTTTGGTGCTACTTGGAATCTTGCTAATTGTCCAACTACTTGCATAACATCTGGCCAGGAGGCTGTTACATATAGAATACTACCAATCATAGATCTGTACAACTTTTGATCCGCATCCTTAGATGAGTCGTCTATGCTCAATTTGCAGCCTGTTACCATCGGAGTAAGGATGGGTTTGCAATCTTCCATTTTGAATTTCTTGAGAATTTCCTTGATGTACTTGGCTGGAAATATAAATATTCCTTTCTCTTGCTGAGATATTTGAAGCCCTAAGAAGTATTTCAGCTCACCAAGTAAAGACATCTCGAAATCACTTTGGATCTTTGTAGCAAACTTCTTACTTAGTCGATCATCATTTCTACCAAATATTATATCATCCTCTTTAGCTATTAGACGTGCTTTAGTTGCTTCATCTAGAACATATATGTTGTTTGGAGCTCGACTTGCTGTAGCCACAATTTCACCATACCTGCCTTTCCTAATTTCACATTTTGTGGAGTTGAATAGTATTGTGTGTCCTTGATCACACATTTGTCCAACATTGAGAAGATTGTGATTCATGTTTTCAACTTGTTAGCCCCTGGTGAATTTTTCTACGGCCAGGGCCAGTTGCTTTCTTGAGTCAAGGAATGCATCTCCCTCTGAAAACACATCATCCTTGAAGCCTCCTTATGCCCTTGTCCTTTGATAAATCCCCACTGTTGTTTCCAGTTATAAAGCCTCTCTGATTGTGAAGAAATGCCCAAAAGGCCTCCCCCTTTTCCGCTTATATCATCCCTTCTAAACCTCTGCTTCATCCCCTTTTACTCCTCTCTTTTTCCCCCATTAACCCTCTAAACCATCTCAAATTCCCTTTTAAACCCTTCAAATAATATTTGTTTGGTTTAATAAACCCTTTTCCTCTCTATCGTTACCCTTCTTTGGCCTTAAAATGCATTAAAATGGGCCAAAAACCTACTTTCTACCTTATATTAAGGCCTAGCCCCTTTCGGCCTAGCCCCTTAACCACTTCCCTGCCATATGCCCGCGCCCAGAACCAAACGCTAATGGTCTGGGCACTAATCACAATCGCAACTTACGGAGAAGTGCTTTTCTTTGTTATACGAAAAGTCCGATGCGATTGGGTTTTGGTCTTTGAGACCTCCGCCGCGATCTCCACCTTTTATCTATCACTTGGATCTGACGACCGGGCGCTAATCGCACTTCAGCTCTGATCGCAATCGGAACTTTGCTGTGCCACTCCTCCTTTCCTTCCAATTGCGATACCCCGATCCAATCTGGGCCGCCCATCCCTCCAAATCCAACGGTTCAGATTTATCCCGCTCCCCTCCCGTCGCTCCATTCTTTCCTCCGCCGATGATAATCCTAGCCATTGATTCCCCTGTTGATCCAATGGTCCTCACTCTCCCGCTCCAATCGCAATCACTTTTTTCAATCACTGCCACCTTCCGCCCTTTGCGATTGTGATTTCCCTGATCCAATCTCGACCGTCCAATTAGTCCAAGATCCAACGGCTCTGCACTAATCGCATCATCGGCCCATCGCCCCTCTCCATCTCCATCCAATTGAATGTGTGCCGTTGATATGGTCCCCAGATCCAATGGCCAATGCTCAATCGTGCCGTCACAATTGCAAAGTTTAAAAGTGTCAACCCCTGTGCCCCCGATTGCAATCCGTCGATTTGATCTTAGCCGTCCATTTCTTCAGATTCGACGGCTGGGATCTAATCCCGCCCCCCATCAGTTTTCTTCATCGGAGCCCTTATTAACTTCAAATTTCAATCTCCACCGTCAATTTCTTCCTGAGATCTGACGGTCCTAAATGAATCACCCTCCATCCTAGCCGGGTCCCACCCCTAAAGGTCTGACTCCAATTATTTGATCTGCTTCCTTTGTATTTTCCCGAAACTCGGAACCTTGGGCTTTACATCATTTCTCCGTCCATTCGACTATTAACCCCTCCATTTGTAAACCCCAACCATTGATTCACCACTCCAGCATATGATCAGACGGTCCGCACCCCGTCTTACCCCAAACCTTCGTTAGTTCCATTTTTCGCCACTCTTTCACCGTTTCCATAGTCGCTCCACCGTTCCCCCGGGCCTCCACATAAATTCTTCTGCCACCGCCCTAGATTGTTTGAGAGGTTTATTTCTTTGTGCAGGGTTTACGGAGTGAGATTTCACTCCGCCTCTACATTCATGGCCACTGTGGCTATAAGCATAGAAAGGCCATTACAGCAGCAACAAAGTATATCAGCAAAAGAGATTCAAGGGGTTAATGCTTATTATTGATGTAATTAACGCTTAATCCCACATTCAAAGGAAGAAGCGCAGTGTGAAGACCAAGTGTACACGAAACAAGTCATATCAGTGCTACGTAATAGCAAAACGTGTTTTCTCCATAGGTACACCTTCCTACAACAGTCTCCATGCCTCCTCGAGCCCATAAACAGTTAATTACACTGACAGAAGCTTCTTAAAGACTGTCAGGACTGCAGTTATGGAAGCATGGAGACCTGAAGACCTTTTCAGTCACCTTACTTGCTTCAGAAGACAAAACAAAGGGCCTTACAGCCAAAAGAACATTCAATAACACATCCGAGGTCAATATCGACCTGACAAATAGCTCTGAACCAGACTACATAGTACACACAGTCGACGAAGAAACATTAGGTAGCATGGGTGTGAACACTTCCACCATTATGTCTTAATGAAACAAATTAAATGTATATCTATTCTTGTTATTCTCTTCTCCTACAATAATTCCTGAGAACATGTTGTAAAGGTTGTTGTTCGGTTGTCACTGTTGCTGTTAGAGGGATTCAGTTTGACTGTTAGAACAGTCTTGGGAGGGAGTAGCAGAGTAGTTTGTAATGTAGTAGGTTGGGAGGAGAATGTCTGGACTGTAACAGCTATTGAGCTCAGGGTATGTGACTGGTTTTGCATCAATTAATCAAGCACATTTCACAGGATCCTGGTCTATTACTATTGGTGATGTTTTTCTAACACTGTTTATTACATTTTCATACTGTTTCATTTTCTGTTGGCTTGCATTAGAAATCTGGCATAGGATTTACCCTTGTTAGGTACCCTATGTTTATGCTCTCCTTGCCTTTAATGTTTTCTGCTGATTGTGAATCTAAGAGTAAATTCAGCTAATTTAACTAGTGTAGCAGATGTTATTGCCTGCTAGCTGATGTATGAATTTGGGGTTTGCTGCTTAGTTTTTCTTGTTGGGTTTAAGCTGGAAGATTTGGGAACACTAGGGATTAGAGTTAGCCCTGTCCACTAGGATCCTTGTGTGACCACCTGGCCTTTCTAAGATCTCTTGCTGGTGTCAAAGCATTGAAGGTTCAAAGTCCTTCTCTGATCTATGGACCATGGCTCTGTTAAACTTATCTCTATTTTCTCTTGGAGCATGCTAAAGCTGACCTGGAGTTAAATGACCTCTGGTCTGATCTACAAGCTGCCCCCTTGTGACTTCATTGAGAGTTTCCTTTGAGTATGTCTAAGAAGGCCTGGAGTTAAATGACCTCTGACCTGATCTATAGACAGAAATTGGGTTGTTTTCCTTCTTTCACTTTCAATCCTTAATGTTCCATTCCGTCATCTATCTAAAAATATCCTTTAGTGTAGATGACTTGCCCTCTAAAAGCCTTGGCTAGTTGTTGCATGTAATTACCTTAAATGACTCCATAGCCCAATGGATGGCATTTTCTTGACCTATCCTCCTTTGCCGAAACATCCTGCTATTTTGCTCCTTTCCTCCTATTACCTTCTCAGTCTATGATCTCATGACTCAACTCAACAACCAACCAACCAAACCATTCTAAACCCCCCCCCCCTTTGTGCTTCATACCTAGCCTAATATCTCAATTTCAGCTTCAAAGATATATATCATTATTTTTTTTTATGGAGAGATCCCTCTCCGAATCCAGGAGGGCTAGATCCTAGGATCCCAAAGTGGTTTGATGTTGTCTTATCTTTTGGTATTGCCAAATCTGCCAAAACATAGGAACCCCAACACAACTAATAGAAAATTCTTGGCTAGAGCATATTTTCTTTTAAGAGTGTTGGTACCCGATCCTATAACATTTAAAGATCCATCATTTCCAAAGGACACAGTTCCATCCTTCTTCTCTTTTAGAGATACAAATTTTTTTCTATCTCCAGTCATATGCGTTGAGCAACTGCTATCAACATACCACACATATTTGTTGTTTTGAGCCTTGAGAGCGAGAGCACAATTATCAATCTTCTTCTTCTTAAATGTTCGTTCGTTCCGCGGATTCGAAGATTCTTCTAGAGGATTTTCAAGTCTGCAGTCTCTGTCTATGTGTCCAAATTTTCGAAATTTGTAACATTGAATATTATTTCTTAAATGTTCAAATATATTGATGTTTCGCTGAGCCCTGGGAGGTTCATATTTGACAGATCTCCTAGAATTGTATTGGTTTCTAGGGTATGTGTGACAATCTACAACTTTATGACCAAATTTTCCACGTGAATAACAATTTCCATAAAAAATATGTTGGTACTTGGATGGAAATCTTCATCGAGGAATTGTCTTCCAAGGCTATTCTTGCAAATCTTGTGTAATGAAGTCTACATGCATGTCAGATCTCATAAGTTCATTGTATTTTGTTGTAGAAGATCCTGCTTCTTCTTCTTTGTAACCGAGGCCAATTTTTTCATTGTAAGATCGTTGATTGTTGATGAGTTCTTCCAATGCCCTTGAGCTATTGGCATAGTTTTGGATAGTTTCCCCCTTCTTCACTTCCTTACGCAACGATACTACTTTGGCTTCTAATTCCTCCCTTTGTTGGTTGCTTTCTTCCAACTTCTTTTGAATTGACTCTTTAATGAATTTGTGTTCTTCAACTTCAATTTTGAGACCTTGAACTTGTTCTTCAAGAGTATTGGAGTGGATCTTCTCAGCCTTGAGCTCTTTTATAAGCTTGATTTCTTCCTTAGAAAATTCTTCTATGGTCAATCCTTCTTCTTCGTTGTTTGATACCTTTTGTTTATTTTGCTTGGCCATAAACAACACTCTCTCATTGGCTTCTTCTTCGATGTCATTGTCTTCATCGAATGATGAGCTATCTTCTTTAGAGAGAAAGTTCCTTTTGGATCCTTGCTCGTTGAATTTATTAAAGCCTTTCTTTCCTTTTGAGTTGCCATCACTTCTGTTCGTACATTTTTATGTGAAATTCCCAACCTCACCATAGCCAAAACATGTCAATGGAAGTTTACCTTTGAATTTTCCCTTACCAAATTTTAATTTTCTCGTAAAGTAAGCATATTCTTCATCTGAAATACCTTCTTCATCATCTCCCTTTTCTTCACACTTGCAAGTGCATGCATTTTCAATTGAAGGTTGTTTGTCCTTATTGGTTTTCTTATATGCATCGAACACAGTTTCTAGATGTGAATTACACTCTTCTTCATCAATTCTCATTTCATATGCTCTGAGAACTCCATGTAATTTCTCTTTGCTGAGTTTGTCCAGATTTGCACTGTATTCTAAGACCGATACCTTTGGGTTGAATCTCCCTGGTAACATTCTAAGAATCTTTCATATGATAGTCTTCTCATCAACTGTCTCTCCCAATCCTTCCAAAGTATTGGTTATTTCATCAATGTATTGGAAGTATGCAACAATGTTGCAATCTTCTTTCATTCTGAGTTGCTCAAATGTTTCTCTATAGATTTGAAGATTTTCTTCTTTGACATTTGAATCACCTGCATATATATTCTCAAGCTTGTCCCATACATTTTTGGCGGTTTTAGAACCCAACACCTTATGATAAGCATATTCAATAAGTACACTAATAATAATATTCTTTTCTTTTTCTTCATTTACCGACTTCTTCTTACCTTGTTCATTTGCGGTTGATGTAAATACATTTTGAATAATGCCCCATACTTCGTAACCTTTTTCCAAGAGATATAACTCCATTCTTCCATCCTAGAGTGCATAATTATTTTCATTGAACATAGGTACCCCATTCTTGGTATGCTCCATGACCTCCTTCCAGCTATTAAACTGCTATTGAAGGAACCAAGCTCTAATACCAATTGTTGGAAATACTGAGAGGGGGGGTGAATCAGTATTCCTTTCAATTAGAGCATTATTTAATCTTAAATTATTATCAGTGTTTGTATAGTGATATCAGTAAACAAAAGGAACACAAATGCACACAGTTTTTAAGGTGGAAACCCACTCCGGGACAAAATCCACCTAATGCTTTTCTAATAATTCTTTAATATTCAACTCCAATTAAAAACAAAGCTCCAACTTCCAAGAATCTAGAAAATAATTCTTCTCTAGCTCCCACTGGATGGACTCTCCAACGCCCGAGATTATTCAGTAGTCAACTGAACAGATTCCCCAACATCCAATGAGATACAACTCACCCTAGCACCACCCTACCCCCTGAATTTTTTACTGGCTTGAACCTGTTGGTGACTTCATGCACCAGCCTAGCACCACCCTACCACCCTATAGAAGAATAAAAGAAGAATGGACTCCCGTACCAGGGAAAATATTCCACTTTACAATGATATAAAATGATGTAGAAGAGGATGACATACTAGAACATAACCCCAACTATGAAAAAACCACCTAATGATTATCCTAGACCTCCCAACACTACCTCTTCAACTCTTGGCAGATAGACACTTAGTACAATTTTCACAATAATGTATTTACAATGACTTAGTACAATGATACCTTTACAGTGACTGTATCTAGTGCTGCCCACTTAAATACTTCATGTGATGAAATTATTGTTGATGTTCTGCACCTTTATTGCTGCTCTTTTCATGCTACCCTTTACTGCACCTTGCATTTCTTTGCTGCCCTACAAAGTCTTGTCCTTTGCAGCCCTTGACAACACATGATCTAGTTTTTTCTTGCCTTCTAGGATCTTGATATTGAATCTGGTGTATCTCTGTTAATTCAGATCCCCAACATGTGATTTTTCAGCCCTATGGTATTCCTCTGATTCTTCTGTCCAATGCCATAGGTCTGACCCAATTTGGATTCTTCAAGGGAGAGTTATGCCCAATCTCTCACAATGCCCTAATTATGGAATGTTTCAGTAGAGAAAACTTGTACGATGTACCACGCATCATTGTTTCTTCATTCGGCTCTAAAATTGATACAGAGAAAACTAAAATATGTGCCATATCTTCCAATTTTTACAAAGTTCCAATCCGATAATCAGAGAGATATTTATGACAATTTTCCCAAGGTCACCTCTTTGAGATGAATTTCAGGAGCCTACAAAAACACTGACTAACACAAATCATATCTCCCAAAAATTTTCTCACCTTGATCTGAAATTTTTAGAGGAGCTTCCTCAGGATTTATGCTTCTCCTCATAAACATGTCAGCTTTTGGACCTTCGTAGAAAAAATTTTAGAGAAAAAATTCCATGATGACCTTTTTCCGATAGAGAAATCCCTAAATAAGGGGGATATGAGGATCACACTTTATATAAATTCTTAGGTTGAGAGAGGCTTCAACAAGTGAACGTGGGAGGGATTTTAGGAGCTTAAAAATCATTAATTATTGTCTTTTCAATGACCCATGCCACAACCCCATGGGGTTTTATCCCACTAACTGGGGTTACAAACTTCAAACATGAATATCTCTCAAACCGTGAAGAATTACGTGGCATGCCATATATCAATGGAAACATCTCGATAAGTAGAAACCATAAAAATAATTCTTGACCCAAAATATAGTAATTTGGTAGGTCAAAATTCCCATGCAATATTGGGGTAGCTCCTGGTGCTGCTTGGGTTGACATCAATGACAACTGTTGACCAAAAATATCTGTAGGAACGTCTGTATTGGGAAACATTCCAATGTAGATGAATTTTTGCACTATATACATGTTATTAGATAGTTTATGTGTTGAGCATGGGAATTCCTCCCTCAAAAATTCGTGATCAAGATTAAAATATCATGATGTCATGTATTGTAAGATTGATGTTGGTCGCCACTCTGCTTCAGTTCCAGCTCATCACATCATAAAGAATATCATTCAAAAAATATTATTATTATTTCGACTTCATGCTCTAGGGGGAAGCTATTATAGGTCAATTTTGGCATCATTCCCCATGACCTGGTCAAACTGGAAATCATCCCTAGGACCAATGAAATATGGTCTACCATTCCCTTACATTTTAGTTACTATACGCTCTAAGAGAAGAACAGTTCATTCATGGCTTCTATTGTGATATTTCCAAGGTTTGAAGTATATGTTATATCACTTATAGACTCACCAATGCAGACTCTAAAGGGACTAAATACGTTTCATATGCAACATCCTCCATTCAAGGGTGCACTAAAATCACTTCCAAACTTTCAAGAGTGTGTTGGTCACCTAGGAGTGGAATTCTTATTGTTCTAAGAATCTCCACATGGCCAGTGCCTTCTAGAAGAGTCCATATGTGTCGAAATTTTAATCCATGTGTCCATCTAACACCTCTGAACTGGGGAACATGTCTTTCCTATTGTTATAAAGTCATTCATTGAGAAACTACCATCAGTTTCCCTATAAATTGAGCACATATCCTAGTGCTAGGGAAGGAAGAATTTTGGTAAAGAAATGATGTTGGATTCTCATTTGAGAGACTGAAAGTACTAATATTTTGCTGGTGTAATTTTGGATTTGATGAGTCTAGGAGGAAGCTGGAGCTGGTGGCATGGGTCAAAATTCTAATTTCCTCATGTCTTAGTAGTATCATGATGTTGACCACACCTATAACCCCTTACAATGATGACATTATGAGGAGAGTCTTCAGGCTGATAGTGGAGACCTTGCAGAACTTGGATAACAACGAGGGTCCTACCTTTGGGAAGAAGCTTGAGATTATAGAAGCCATGGCCATGGTTATATCTCATGATCTAATGTTTGATTTAGAGTGTGATGACCTGATTCACCAAATGTTCCAATGTTTTTTCAACACTAGGAAAAATCATCCTGACATGATCAAAACACACACACATTCCATTTTGTCGTCATGTATGTGAGGCTATGATGTCATTTGAATGTAGTTGCATTCTAAGTTGTTGGCCATTTGGAGTAAGGAACAATTGGTCTCACCTGATTTTGAACTAGCTGAAAGGTTGGTTGAGGAGAACATAAAATTTTTCAAGAGATGGTTGACCCAAGAGTTGTAGAGGATTTGCGGTTACCAACCATGCAATAAGAATGAGATGAGGATAAAGGGTATTTTATTCATCTACAAGGAACCTTGGGGATCTGACTACTCTTGCTTCAGTGACATGGAGGAGATGGTTGAGGTAGAGCAGGAGGAGGTTCCTTCTAACTTTCAGGATGATGATTCTTCTTTTATATTTGAGTGCATGGGTTCATACAAGGTTTTCTCTAAGGAGCATGAAAAATCATGTAGAGTTGTTGACAAAAACCTATATATGCATCCTTGTGTGATGGAGGAGTATGATGAGTAGAAAATTTCCTAGGAAGTATACTTGCGAGAGGAGCGACAAGTGATTCAACTTGGAGAGCACATAGAGGGGCATGATTTAGAGGAGGATGATATAAACAATGCACATAATGATCCATTTTTGGAGGGTCAACTAGTGGCTTAGGTTGAGCCCATATTGAAGGAGGATGAGCAACCATCCTTTGGGCCAGACATTAGTGAGGAGAAAATAGATGCATAGACAACCAACAAGGTTGTAGTACTTGTAGAACCTTGTCGTTAAGAGGTGTTGGATCCTGATAGGATAGTTTTGTAGTAGGTTAGTAGATTGGATGAGCGTGGAGTTTCCTGTTAGATGAGGGAGGATATTTTGGGGATGGTGGTGCATCCATATTTGGGTGTAACCATTGATGAGGTGAAAAAAAGTGCAGTGGCAACCAAAAAAGCTACAAAATTTTAGGTAACAACCCTCTCTATGAGTACATGTAGAAATTAACGTGTAGATTCTAAAATGCTCATGAAATTTACTAAATCACAAGACTAGAACCTACTCTACTAATTTGCGGAATCCAATTCATGATTAAGAACACATATTAGTAACATGTAATAAGAAACATCACACATGCACAAATATTTATCTAAGGGAAAGTACCTACTAAAAACCCCTTACTATATGTATTGCATCAATCAAAGAATAGAGATGAAATACAATTATTTCTCAAGCCTGAGCACAACCTGCAAGTGTATAGTATATCTCTCTACCTAATTGACTGAACCTAACAAATACTTAGCCAATTTCAAGCCTTCCTGAGATCCTAATTCCTTGCATTGTTCCTTAAGGAATTATGTTATGAAACCAGCTCCAAAAATAGAAGAAAAGAGGGATCAATTGCTTAGAAATAAGCCACTTCAAGGGGGAAACCTCCTTTACATTACATAAATGAACAATTATTGGATGATACAAATGAAAAAACCTCCTTCTATATATAGGAGTCCATGGGGTCACAATATAATCCTAGCAGAATTAACATTAATAATGTAAGGGCACAATAATAAAAATATTTGGGTTACAGGGGTACAATAATAACAATAAGGGGGCTACACTAACAACAATAAGGGACTATAGTAGTAATATAGGGACCTAACATGCCCCTCTCCTTCAAAAAGGTGTTGTCCTCAACGCTTGAGTAGCTCTATGTGCTTCTGTATAAAATTCTCATCCTCCCATGTAGAATATTCAGTGGGTAAGTTCTTCCACTTGATGAGATACTCTGAAATTGATCGATTTCGTAGCTGTCGAGTTCTTGTTTTCATGACTGCTTTAGGTTCCAATATGATTTTTCCTTCCTCATAAAGTTCCGGAAATATTGTTTGAACTGCAATTTTTTCACCTATAACCTTCTTTAAGCATGAAACGTGGAAAACTGGATGCACTCGCGAAGAAGCAGGAAGCTCCAATTTGTATGCCATAGTACCTATCTTTTGTATCACCTTGTAAGGACCATAGTACTTTGGAAATAGTTTATTATCCTTCTTACCTTACTTGAGGGACATTTGTTTGTATGGTTGTAGCTGTAAAAGTACATAGTCTCCTACATCAAAACTTCTCTCGTTGCGATGTTGATCTTCCTGTTGTTTCATTCGATTTTGTGCCAAAATTAGGTTGTCTCTGTAAGCTTGATGATGACAATATGATGAATCCAAAAATAGAGTTTGTTGATGATTATTTGGTGATTCCAGCAACAGAGCTTGCAGATGATGATATGGTGAATCGAGAAACACAGTTTGTTGATGAAAATTTGATGTTTCCAGCAACATAACTTGCAATGATGATATGGTGAATCCAACAACAGAGATTTTTGATGAGTAAAACTACTATGTTAAATCCAGTCATTAATATTGTTGATGTAAACTTTGATAAATAATTTTTGACTAATGATGATTGGTTGCAGATGATGCAACAAAAACATCATATAGACATGATGTTATTCAATGATAAAAGCCCGCTTGAGTTAGTGGAAGAAAACCTGTTTGCAGCAGCAAAGGTTAATGAAGAAGAATTAGAGATAAAGACAAAGAAAAAAAAATATAGAGGAATATGCAGAGAAGGAAGCTCCCAAAGAGAAAACATAGACATAGGCAGAATCAGAGAAGGGAGTGCAACAGGAGACAAATCTAAATGCAAAGCAGAAGGAACAAAACCAATGTGGTTTTGGAGATGTTTTTACACTTACCATTGATTTCCATTATGCAGGAACACGTGATGATTATGAAAAAAGAGTTGATTTTCCTTGAAACATGGCTTGCAACACCATGTCTAGATGAGGTCTACACAAAAGTTGTAGATATGAATGTTGAAGACAACATGCATGACAAACACTTTAATGAAATTTTCAGGTATTGGAGTTTTGAAGAGATAAAATATTATTCTCATCTCATGTTTCAACAGATTGATGATGAAAGTCTAAATACAGAAGACAATATGTGGGAGAAGCCCACATACAATTCATTTCTTTAAGATTTCCATAACATTCTTAGATAGCCTAAAACAATAGAAGACTCGCACCAGCAAATGAAGAAACTGAGGTTTGAAGAATACAACAAGAAGAAAATGTTGAAACAAGTTAGAGGCTATTGAATCTGGAAGAAGAGAAGAAGAAAACTAAATTTAGTTGAAGTCAACTTTTTAAATTTTAAGCCTCGCTAAGACATAGGCCAATAGGTAAATTATATAAATTTTTATCTGGTTGTAATTAAGGGGGAGTCTTGGAGAATCTAATTCCAACCACCTGCTAGGTGTCAAAATCGTTTGTTTGAGTGTCCCAGCTCAATTTCACTTAGTCGAGTTCTAGTTTAGTTTCACTGAAGTCATTTAATGTTGATGTCTCCAATGTAATATTATTTAACTAATTTGTAATATACTTAAAAGATAAATCCTCTGCTCCACTTCTTCTTTGTTTTCAATTCTTGTCAAACTTTTGGAGGGTATTTGTAGTAGCTACAACAGTCAGCTGATATGTACACTAGATACATGGCTCTAATTACTGAGCTTGTAGATAATGAGCCATCCTCTTTCAAGGAAGAAGTTGAGCCACCTATTTTTTTTTAATGGAATGGTGGAAGAATGTGAATCCATTGTAAAGAACATTGTTTTGGAAGTGGCCCCAAGACCAACAGATAAAAGAGTAGTGGGTTCGAGATGGATATTCAAGGTTAAGCATGTAGAAGATAGAAACATAGAGAATTATAAGGTAGGATTTTTGGCCAAAGGATTATCTCAAGTTGAGGGAATTGACTATGGGGAAACCTTTCTTGACGTAGCAAGGTATTCATTCATTAAATCAATTATTGCACTGGCTACACAGATGGGGTGAAAGATCCACCAAATGGATGTAAAAATATCATTTCCCAATAGGCTTATTGAGGAGGAGGTGTACATCAAGAAACCATAAGGTTTTGAGACATTTAATAGGGAGTCTCACGTGTGTAGACTCAAGAGAGCATTGTACCTGTTAGTCATCAGTAATTTTTTTATTGTTTAAAGATGACTAAGTACTTGTCCTAGATTTCTAAAAACAAGATTTATGAATATTATGAGTTTTAGAAATCTCATTGCCTTCATTATCCTAAATCCACCTATTTTACTATATATTTGCTCTCTACCTTCTAAATTTTACCTTGCTGCTCCAAAAGGACTCACCATGGGCCGGTTTATCTTATTTTTCACTCCCCCTACCCACACTCTCATTCACTCCTCTCCCCCTCTAAAAAACCCATTTTTTCGTTCAGAACCCTTCATAAAAGAGCCCTCCATTCCTCATTTTCCTTTGTATATATTAAAACAATGTAAAAGGCCCTCTTTTACATTGTTTTAAATCAAAATATTAAACCTATCGGGTCTTTTTGTTTTATTTTATAAAACCCTATTTTATATTAAAAACCCGAACTTTTATTCTAAACCCGACATTTTAAAGGTTTTAAGACCCTCATCTTAAGCCCTCACTTCCTCGCACTCATATGACCCTGACTCTGCTTACATTATAAGCCACCCCCCCACACCCCCTAATGAAAATAATTCCACCTCCGCCTTTGCTATATAATTCACCCATAAACCCTATAAAAAGGTCACATTCGCCTATTATTATAAAATCCATGGGCCCGCTCTCCTTAGAAACTTCACGCCCAGTCAAATCTCACCATGTCACCTCACACCTGGACCCCACTGCTCCACCTCCAAACCTAACTTTCGCTTCCTCGTTGTGCAATCACCATCGATCTCATTCCTTGAGATCCAACGTCCCAAATCCCGTATCGCAAATAAGGTAGGGCCGGGGTCTTCTTGACCCGTGTGAAATGGGTGGTTTCGTCCTACCACGTGGCAATCACCCAATGGTATCGCATCACCATCCCCAAAAACCATTACTGTCCCTTCTGTTGTGCGATAAACCATCTCCGGGTTTCCAAAACCACTTTCCATCTACGCCAAATTTCAAACCCTCCTTCCTCTGTTTGAATTCCTATTAATTCCCCCTTCGAAACCATGCATCCGTCACCATTTTCTCCTTTGTAATCACCCTCCGACATTCCATCAACCTTAGAAAATGCAGTAATCCCTCTTTGCAGGCTTTAAAGACTAAATTTTTTGTGTCATGTGCATGTATTATGGTGGAAATACAAGTAAATGCATTCCGATGGTCTAGAAATGATGGATGAAGCCCTGGGTGACGATCCAGGGGTTTAAAAAAAATTTAGAAGGAACAGAGGCCCTCTGAAAATCTTAAATCATGAATGAAACATGATCATCGATGGTTTAAATAAACCCTCCTTCAGTAAAAGAAATGCTTCCCTGCAACAAAAATACAAACCAACAGAAGCATAGCAATAGGACAGACAGTCAAAAGACTACAACACATAAATGAACCAGATTAGAGAGGCTAATCACCAATCATAAGGTAAATAAAAGGATTAGCCAACAAAGCAGAGTTTAAAGAAAAGTAAATACAAATAGATAAAGACATAAGATTAAAGGTTAACTCAAAGGATCAAATAAACAAGCAAGAGATAAAGCAGAATAAAGAAAAAGGCAGTCAAAAGGACAGACAAAGGACAAATCAGAGTTTAAAGGCCTAAAATATAATTTCCATGATAAACCAAGGCAGATTAAGCACATAAAAGACAAATTTAAATGACTCAGATCCCAGCAGTTACTTCTTCAGAGGATATTTTGCCACCTACAGTTTATTTTTGTCAATAAAGTATCAAATAGTTATTACACTCAGTCAGAGATATTTTCTATCTACCACAGTTATTGTAAAAGTTATTACAAAGCCCCAAAGTCAAATATTTCACATAGATTAAATCAGAAATTAAGTTAGGAGCTATTTTTCCAGAGAAACACAGTTAGGTGCTTCTGCCTTAGGCGTTGCATGGTCTCAAAGGTTAGAAACATATTAAACTCTGTAATAAATGACATCTAAACCCTAGTTTAGCAGCACCTCCTCATTTGCAGATAAATAATGCATTTGATCTCATTATTTGGGTTGGAATTTGATGACTCTTTGGAGAAATACATAGTATTTTGGAGGTTGAAGAGAAATTTGGTGTTGTGGAGCTAGTGAATCGCATGTTTTGCTTGTTGAACGAGGAGGCTTGCTTGCAGGATCCCTGAGCTTGGTTAATGGTGAAGTGCTTCTATTTCATGTTATTGTTTTCTCATGTATCATTATGTTTCCATCTTTCTAAATTGTAGTAGCACAAAGTATTTAGACTAAGAAATGTTCTCAAAGGCACCTTAGCTCTGTTTTTTCTTCACTGCCTCTATGTTTTCCTCTGCTGGGTCTTTCTAGAGAATTATTAACTTCTCTCTAGACCCCCCAAGCTTGTTTATTTCATGAATGGTTTAATACAGTAGGTATTCAAAGATTATTTGTGGTTAGCCATGCTTGTTTGATGTCTCTAAACACTGTTCTTGAGGTCTCTCTCCAAAGTACCATTAATTAGGTCTTCCAAAGAGGCTATGTTTTGATCATACCCTTTGTCCATGCTTGAATAATTGTTTTGGAGATCTTCATAGCTATGATAAATGATGCTTAGGCATTCCCTCTTCTTTGATTAAAGTTATATGTTTATCTTGAATTTTTTCTAACCTTGAAGGTGAAATCACTAGAAGTTGAATGAGTTTCTCACCTTCTATATTTCATTGGAATGTTTTCCTTGAATGCTTATTTTCTTAAGTTGAATCAAAGTGTTACTAGTTTTCCCTGTCTATTGATTGCTTCTTCATGCTTATGTATTTGAGATCCTTCTTTTTTTTTAAGTACATGATAAAGGATTCTTAATTTCCCTTTATCCTACTTTGCACAAACTTTTAATGTTCACCTCATTTACCATAAACCTTGAAAATCCATTGACCAATGCTAGATTTTCCTTGTGATGCTCCCCGATCCATTGTTGAACTTTCCATGACTTTTATAGACTCCATAGCCCAATGAATTGAATTTTTCCTCATTCCATCTACTCTACTTGATCATCTTACCCAACCAAAACCAACAAACAAACCCTACACTTAACAACTAGCCTAAAATCAAAACCCTAGAAGCAAACAAGTTCACATCCTTTGCACAAATAGAGAGAGCCCTCTTTGAGTCCAGGAAAGCTAGGTCTGAGGACTCCAAATATTGGTTTGATGTTACCCTGTACATTTGATCTCACCAATCTAACAAATCATGAGAACATAACATAATGGCAACCACGGTGGGACATTCTGAGTCAGTGACAATCTAAGTATCCCTTAGGACTTGAGAGAACCTTTGTTACATAGTGTTCATTGATTTATCACCAACACATAGCCTAACATAATTGGTAAACCAAGGTGAGAAGCTTCCTAAAGTTAGTAACAATATAATTACTCCTTAGAACTTCAGAAACCTTTATCACATCATAGAGAACTCAAATTGTTAAGCCAAGAGCAGAATCTGGTTGTTTCACCATCCTAGAAAAATGATGACTTAGATGTAGGACACTCATATAAACCTTAGGGCTACATAAAGAAACTCAGAAAACCCCAAAAACATCCCTAGATTGATTTTTTTCAGTTATTGGTGGTGGACGATACATATATCCTCAAAACAACTAGAAACATGCACCCGGCGACTCCACTAGCTTCCAGTAGGCCTATTACTTCACTGGTTCTCTTTAGAATTCCGTAGGATTGTGTCAAACCAACCCTGAGAAGTTTAGAAGCCTAGTCACACACTGTGTGAGTTTACCAAGTACTAAGAGAGGTCAGTCTTCCGAAAACAGTTCTAAAACTTTCAGCCTCTCTACATTTTGAGTTTGAAATCTAGCTTCATAAAGGATCAGTACCAGATCTCATCCAGACCAAAACCCTCCCACCATAGTTGATGACCCAGAAAGGATTTTGTGGCAAAATTCTAAAACTGAAAAATCAACTACTGTTTGGACCATTCATAGAACAAGTTTTGTCCCTAAACATCTTATAGCCTTACAAAATCCCCAGTTTGACTTGCCCCATATGCGAAACCTTTTCAGAACCAAGTCACAAAATGGGATTGACCAAAATGACCTTGAGCCCATAGATTTGCAACAAAGTTCAAGTAGAGAAGCCTCTCCTTCCACTCCTCCTGACTTTCAACTTCTCCATCACTCTAGCTCTTTTCATACCAAGTCTGCTCAAAATTAGTTTGTTGGTCCAAGTACTTCCTCCACACCCATTCATACCACCACTGTGCAAACCACTTCACTTCATCCTCCACCTCCTCTCACAAACCCTCCTCTTGTAAATCCTCAATTAGCTCCCATCATGGCAGCATGGTATGCCCCCCTGGCACTACCACAACCTTTATTACCTTTTCCACATGATTACCAATCCAAAATCCCTCACTTTACCGGAGTTGAATCCATTACTGCCCAATATCATGTAGATAGGATAAATGATGCATTTTATTACATGGAAATAGAAGAATAGGCCATTAAATGAGAATCTATGCCCAAAGCTTAGGAGGAGAAGCCAAAAAATGGTTCAAAATCTTGACTCCTAACAGCATGCATGATCTCCCTTCCCTTTACCAGGCATTCATAAGCAAGTGGGAAATTAAGAAGAACCCCCTACAAATCCTCTCATAATACAACAACCTTAAGAGAAATGTAGGGGAAAGTGTCCAAGACTATTGTACCAGGTTCAGTACTATGTACAATGCTCTCCCACCTCACATGAAACCCCCACAAGGCCTAGCACTTGTGAAATTTCCAGAAGGATTCAATCGAGACATGACATACCAATTAAGAGAGAGAGACCCCTTAACTTTAGAAGAAATGCAAAGGGGAGCTATTAGTGCAAAAGCCAACCTCATTGAAAAGAGGGCTAGGATGAGATCAGAAAAGAGATTTACCTACAAAGATGAAACCATGCCCTCAACCTCCTCATCTAATGCCAAGATTGACAACCTAGTTAGAACAATGGAGAGAATGATGGAGAGGATAAGCCTAAATGAAAGAATGCCTCCTAGGGAAAACCAAGAAAATCCCCAAAACATAAATAGGAATCCAAACTTCAGAAGAGACCTTCCCAAAAATAGACCAAGAGACAATGAACAACAAATTAAGCCTCCTTCCCAAAAATAGACCAAGAGACAATGACCAACAAGTAGATGAAGAAGGAAGAGAGACTGAAGAACCTTGAGAAAACCATGTGAACTTTATAGGTTCTGATAATGAGGGTGATGTTTTTCTCACTAAAGAAGAACAAGGTTTCTTTTCCACAGATCAAACTGAAACAAACTATGAGGATTCTAAAAATTACCAATTGGAATTTGAAAATTCCATAATGGAAGTCCATAGGAAATATGACCTTAGGAGCAAAAAGAATCAAGAAATCTTCAAAAATAAAAAATTAGACACTGTTGTTAAGAAAACACCTGAAAACATCATTGAAAAAACAACAAAAATGCCACCATAATGACTAATAAAACTGAGCAAAAGAAAGGCAAAACTAGTAAACACAATGGTGACCCAAGCTGCCCTAGTACCTCTACTAGCGGCCTTGCAAAATCTGTTCTAAATAACAGTCCTAATAGAACTCAGCAAGTCAAATTTGTTGAAAATATTGTGTGACAAAACGGATGTAAATATATCGAAAACACTAGCACCTTTCAGTCTTGAGGGAGAAATTGCTAAGATCAAAATTAGCATGCCCCTTGTTGAACTAGTAACCGAATATGTATATAGGAATCAAGTCTTGAAAGCTTTGAATATAAGAAACGACACTGACACTTTAAACTTAACTGATGACAAACCATAGCTGTTGTTTGGTCCTGAAGTAGATGGAAAATACCAAGAAGGAGTTGTCCCTCCTTTCTATGTGAGATTAAACATACATGATAAAATCTTACACAATGCCATGCTAGACTCTGGTGCATCTCACAACCTCATGGACAAGGTAGTGATGGAAAGATTAGGCATAGAAATTACTAAACATTACAAAGACATCTATTCCTTTTATTCAAGCAGAGTCAAATGTTTGGGTCTAATCAAGGATTTGTGTGTCAATCTGGCACAAATCCCTGCTAAGGGCCTAGTCATGGACATAGTAGTTGCTGACATTCCCTGAATTATGGCATGCCTTTATCCAGATCATGGGGAGCCAAACTTCAAGGGAGCCTTCAAATGGACATGTCTTATGCTACCATCCCAGTTTTTAACCAAACGAGGAGATTGTACTGGGAATATCACATGAAATATATGGTGAGAAGCTTAGATAGGCCAAACAACACCCCTGTTTATTCCATTCATTCAGATCTTGATTCATTCATCCTGTATAATGAAAATGAAATCAGTGAACAAATAAAGGAAAATGAGAAAAAGTTAGGCCCACTAGAACAATCAAATTTATCCTCAAATCGGGAACATAACAACCCAAACTCTTGCAGCTTTGAACAACAACATAATGGTGAGTATGAATTAGAAACACTTTGGAACATCAGCTTTGATGGATCTTGTGGCAAAGTTGGTTCAGGAGCTAGTGTTTGGATACATAACACAAATCAAGGTCATTCCTATAAACTATATTTCCAATGCACTAACAACATTGCAGAGTATGAGGCTCTCCTTCTGGGTTTACATTTTCTTAAAAACTTAGGAGCCAAAATCATCTCAGTCCAAGGAGATTCAGAGCTAATCATTAGACAAATAAAAGGGGAGTATTCAGCCAAGAATCCTAGACTAGGAAAGTATAGGAATGATGCCCTAGATCTCCAAAATACCTTTGAGAAATATGAGCTCACTTTCATCCCTAGAGCTCAAAAACAACTTGTCAATGAGCTTGCATTTGATGCCAACAATTGCCAAATACCCCATGCAAATGAGCAATTCACTGTCAAAGTAAAAAACCAACCTACAGTACCTAATAACGAAGACTATTGGCAAGTGTTTGAGGGTGATAAAAAAATTGATGATTTTATGCAAGCCAAAATGATTTTGTAGTACCATCACCAAGCTTAGGGCATAAAGAAAATTGTTCTGTTGAAAAACAAGCCCACAAAATAGAGTTGTCCTCTACAACTGATATAAATCTGCTTGAACATCCTTGTAGGACAAACTTTTTTGAAAATTTAGATCAAAGGGACCTTAAGGTTTTACAATGTAAATATGACACATTACCAAGGGGCCTCACACCATTAGAAGAGTTATTTTATTTTAATGATGTGGCCAAAATACCAAAGATGGAACCCACAGAGACCAATGTAGAATATTATAACATAGGCAACATGAAGGAACCCAAAATGATCAAGCTGTCTAAAACTCTTTCTCCTCACATAAAAAAGAAGTATATCAAGCTTTTTAAAGAGTTTAAAGATGTATTTTCATGGGGGTATGAGGACTTGAAATCCTATGACACAAGCATTATTCGACACAAAATCCCTCTCAAGGAAAATCAGAGACCATTCAAACAAAAATTGAGAAGAATAAACCCTGTTCTAGTGCCTTTAGTTGAGAAAGAGATTAAAAAGATGTATGATGCTAGGATCATAGTCCCTCTTAGGTACTCAGAATGGGTCTCTAACCTTGTGTCGGTTAGGAATAAGACTGGGGAAATTAGGCTTTGCAATGACTTTAGAAATCTGAACAAGGCCTCCATAAAAGATAACTACCCCTTGCCTAAAATGGATCACATACTTCAAAAGGTAGTTGGCTCACAGAGAATATCATTTCTTGATGGTTTCTCAAGTTACAATCAGGTATTAGCACTTCCAAGTGATCAACACAAAACTGCTTTCACTACAGCTTGGGGCACATTCATGTATGTTAAAATGCCCTTTAGGTTAATGAATGCAGGGGCCACTTTTAAAAGGGCCATGGACATATTTTTTTCAGAAGACATTGGTTACTTCATAGTCATATACATTGATGACATCACTGTCTATTCCAAGACTGATGAAGAACACTTAGTCCATTTGGGAATTTTTTTTGAAAAATGTAGGAAGTATGGCATCTGATTGAATCCCAAGAAAACATTGTTTGGCCTTCAAGAAGGTAAACTCCTAGGCCATATCATCTCTAAATAGGGAATCAAAATAGAGCCCAAAAGGATCGAAGGTATACTACAAATAAGTCATGCTAGAAACATTAAGGAGTTGCAATCTTTCATAGGAAAGATCAACTTTTTGAGGAGGTTCATCCCAACCTTGCTGAACTCCTAAGGAATATTAAAAGTATTATAAAGAAGGAGATAGGAGTTAAATGGACTTTGGAGGCCAAAAAATCATTTCAACTAGTAAAACAAGCACTCACCCAAACACCAGTTCTGATCAGTCCTAACTTTACAAAGTATTTCTACATTTTCTCATTTTCATCTGAACACCCCTTTTTTGTAGTATTGTTACAAAAGAACACAATGGGGAAAGAACAACCCATAGCCTTTTTCAGTAAGGCATTAGGATATTCTCCACTAAAATATAACATCATGGAGAAACAAACTTTTGCCTTGGTTAAAGCATTGAAATATTTCCGAGTCTACATTTTGCACTCTCATATCATTGTTTTTGTCCCACATACAGTTTTCAAGGACATTATAAATCAAGACCCTAATGGTAAAAGGGGTAAATGGATTGCTATTATCTTATAATATGATTTAGAAATCAGACCCACTAAGCTGATTAAAGGACAAGGATTAGAAAAAAACATGGCTGAATTGAATTTCCAAGCACTAGACATGAATATGGTTGATACATTAGAGGAAACGGAAGAGTTCACAGCTCCATACATTGAAGAAATATTTCTAAATTCATCTTGGTATGCTGATATCCTATATGTGCTTCTTTATCTCAATACTCCTCCTGCTTTATCAAAGACAAAAGCTAGATTCTTGAAACACAAAGCTTTAAATTTATGCATTTTGGATGGATTTTTGTACTGGAAGAATTCTGTTGGCATATTGTTTAAAATTTTTCTTGAGGATGATGCAGGTAAAATCATGCATGAGCTACATGAGGGAGAGTGTGGAGGTCATCTCTACTAGAATACCGCAACAAACATAATCCTTAGAGCTGGATACTATTGGCCCACCCTTTTCCCCGATACCCAAAAACTAGTCATGACTTGCCATAAGTGCCAAATTTTTGATGGCAAGAGAAAAATTCTACCTTTACCTTTGAATCCCATTAGTATTGAAGCCCCTTTTCAACAATGGGGTTTGGAATTCATTGGGGAGATTCACCCTACTTCATCTTCCCAGCACAAGTGGATCCTTACTGCCACTGATTATTTCACCAAGTGGATAGAGGCCATTCCTTCTAGGAATACTACCGACTCAGTCATTATCAAATTCCTTGAGACCAAAATCTTGTCCTGATATGGTTGTCCTATAAAAATCATTACAAATAATGTTGTTGCCTTTAAATCCAAAAGAATGATTGAATTTTTCTATAAATATCATATCACATTGGGGCATTCCATGGCTTATTACCCTCAAGGTAATGGGCTAGCTGAGTCCTCCAACAAAAGTTTGGTGAACATTATCAAGAGGCTGCTAGAACAGAACCAAAAATCATGGCATGGCAATGGGATAATAGACTAACCACCAAGAAGTCAATCGGTATGTCTCCCTATCAATTATTGTATGGCATGGATGCGACCTTCCCAAAATCTTTAGGGGTTCCAGTCATGAAGCTCCTCCAAGAAGTGCAATCAGAAAAAAAAATGACATGCAAAGAAGGCTGAACCAAACCATTCATTTGCAATAGTCAAGGGACGAGGTTTACAAAAGGACACAAGTAGTGTAGGAAAACATAAAGAAGGTTTTGACAGAAGAACCAAAGCCAATGATTTCCACATTGGAGAGACAGTGCTAAAATGGGATTCTAGGAGGGAGGACAAAGGTAAACATGGCAAATTTGAGAATTTTTGGAAAGGTCCTTATATCATTCATTCATTTTGAGGTAATAATGCTTTCTTTTTACAAGGGTTGAATGGAGAAGAGTTATTTGGAGGTCCTGTCAATGGCAGGATGCTCAAGCACTATTTTTTTCAAGAGTCCTAGCTTGAATTTTTTCATTCATTATACATAACATTGCATGATGAAAAATCAGTAAAAAAAAAACACAAAAATATAGAAAGAAAGAAAAAGAGGAAAGATTTGAAAAAGATGTACAACCCCATACCCAAAAAATAGTAATGTTGAAAGTATGCAAGCCTAAATGCCACTACTTTTTCAAAAAGGAGTCTTGTTCAGTCATCCAGCCTAATCATGGCTGAACATGTTTTAATTTTATTACTGATAGGTTAGTGAAAGAGAAATTGTCAAAGCACCTAAACTTGACTTGTCAGTAGGAATAGATTAGGAAGAAAAGATATTGGTTCTCCATGATCAAATCTGAACCAAAGAAAAGATAGGGACACTTAACAAATGATGAAATACAACCCTCATACTTTCTAGTTTTGTTTGTACAAAAATAATGTCTGTGTGCAGCTTGTCCCAATGCCACAACACATGGTGAACCATATTTCTTAATCCTGGTTCAAATCATGTTTTTCGATTTCATGTCAATAGCTTAGAGAATGAATTCTATCATACAGCTTAATCTTGGTAGATTGATGGTCTAGATAGAGAATAAAAGAGTTCACTAGCATAATCTCAACTCTCAGAAGCAATAAGGGTACAAGTAGATAGTTTTTCTTTACTTTCAAAAGAAAAGAATGTCAAGAGGCTTTCCAATTTAAGTGCACCCAAAGAAGAAAAAATGTTAGACAAAGTAGGATGGGTAGGTAGAAATGAGGTTGAAGAAATCATGTTTTTCAAATTCTTGAGATCATAACTTCAAAGAGAAAACATCAGCGAAAGAGAGAAAAAAGGTCTGCCAAATGGATAAAGCACTGTTCTTTAAAAAAAAAAAAAAACTTATGGATTGATAGCTGAAAGTTCTGGACACCTCCTCAAAAGGAGTTACCCTCCCCAAGTGGAGCTACTATTTGTCATTAGTAATTTTTTTTCTATTTTAAATATGACTAAGTACTTGTCCTAGATTTATAAAAACAAGATTTATGAATATTGTGAGTTTTAAAAATCTCACTGCCTTCATTATCCTAAAACCACCTATTTTACTATATATTTCCTCTCTGCCTTCTAAATTTTACCTTGCTACTCCAAAAGGACTCACCATGGGCTGGTTTATCTTATTATTCACTCCCCCTACCCACACTCTTATTCACTCTTCTCCCCCTATAAAAAACCCATTTTTCCCTTCAGAACCCTTCATAAAAGAGCCCTCCATTCCTCTTCTACATTGTTTTAAATCAAAATAATAAACCTATCGGGTCTTTTCATTTTATTTTATAAAACCTTGTTTTATATTAAAACCCAACCTTTTATTCTAAACCAGACCTTTTAAAGGTTTTAAGCCCCTCGCCTTAAGCCCTCACTCCCTCGCACTCATATGACCCCGAATCCACTTATCTTATAAGGCAGCCCCTCCACCCCCCCGATGAAAATAATTCCACCTCCGCCTTTGCTATATAATTCCCCCATAAACCTTATAAAAAGGTCACATTCACCTGTTATTATAAAATCCTTGGGCCTGCTCTCCTTCTAAACTTTATGCCCAGTCAAATCTCACCACGTCACCTTGTTCCCAGACCCCACTGCTCCACCTCCAAACCTACCTTTTGCTTCCCCATTGTGCGATCACCATCGATATCATTCTTTGATATTTAATGTCCCAAATCTCGTAACGCAAATAAAGTAGAACCAGGATTAAAGCTTCTTTACCTGAGTGAAATGAGCGGTTTCACCCTGCCACATGGAAATCACCCAATGGTATCGCATCACCATCCCCAAAAACCATTACCACCCCCTCTGTCACGTGATAAACCACCTCCGATTTTCCAAAACCACTTTCCCTCCACACTAAATTTCAAACCCTCCTGCTTCCATTTGAATTCCTACTGGTTTCGCCTTCGGAACCATGCCTCCTTCACCATTTTCTCCTTTGTAAACACCCTCCAATGGCCCATAAACCACAAAAAATGCAGTAAGCCCTCTTCAAAAGCTTTAAAGACTAAATTGTTTGTGTCATGTGTAGGTATTATGGTGGAAATACAAGTAAACGCATTCCGATGGTCCAGAAACGAAGGATGAAGCCCTGGGTGACGATCCAAGGGTTTAAATAAAATTTAGGACCAGAGGCCCTCTAACAAGCTTAAATCATCAATGAAGCATGATCATCAATGGTTTAAATAAACCATCCTTCAGCGAAATAAATGCTTCCCTGCAACAAAACTACAAACCAACATAAGCATAGTAAGAGGAAAGACAATCAGAAGACTGCAACACAACAAAGAACTAGATTAGAGAGGCTAATCACCAATCAGAAGGTAAAAACAAAGGATTAGCCAACAAAGCAGGGTTTAAATAAAAGTAAAGACAAACAAATAAAGATAGAAGATCAAAGGTTAACTGAAAGGATCAAATAAACAAGCAAGAGATAAAGAAGAATAAAGAAAAAGGCAGTCAAAAGGATAGACAAAGGAAAAATCAGCTTTTAAAGGCCTAAAATAGAATTTCCATGATAAATCAAGGAAGATTAAGCCCATAAAAGACAAATTTGAATGACTCAGATCACAATAGTTACTTCTTCAGAGGATATTTTGCCACCAATATCCTATTTTTGTCAATAAAGTATCAAACAATTATTACACTCAGTCAGAGATATTTTCTATCTACTAGTAGTTATTGTAAAAGTTATTACAAAGCCCCAAAGTCAAATATTTCACATATATTAAATTAGAAGTTAAGTTAGGAGTTATTTCTCCATAGAAACACAGTTAGGTACTTCTGCCTTGGACCTTGCATGATCTCAAAGGTCAGAAACATATTAAACTCTGTAATAAATGACATCCAAACCCTAGTTTAGCAGCATCTCCTCATTTGCAGATAAATACCGCATTTGAGCTCATTATTTGGGTTGGAATTTGATGACTCTTTGGAGCAATCCATATTTTTTTGGAGGTTGAAGAGAAATTTGGTGTTGTGGAGCTTGTGAATGGCATGTGTTGCTTGTTGATGGAGGAGGTTTGCTTGCAGGATCCCTGAGCTTGGTTAATGGTGAAGTGCTTCTATTTCATGTTATTTCTTTCTCATGTATCATTATGTTTCCATATTTATAAATTGTAGTAGGCCAAAGGATTTAGACTAAGAAATGTTCTCAAAGGCACCTTAGCTCTATTTTTTCTTCACTGCCTCTATGTTTTCCTCTGTTGGGTCTTTCTAGAGAATTCTCAACTGCTCTCTAGATCCCCCAAGATTGTTTATTTCATGAATGGTTTAATATAATAGGTATTCAAAGATGATTTATGGTTAGCCCTGCTTTTTTGATGTCTCTAAACATTGTTCTTGAGGTATCTCTCCAAAGTACCATTAATTAGGTCTTCCAAAGAGGCTATGTTTCGATCATACCCTTTGTCCATGCTTGAATAATTGTTTTGGAGATATTCATAGCTATGATCAATGATGTTTAGGCATTCCCTCTTCTTTGATTAAAGTTATATGTTTATTTTTAATGTTTTCTAACCTTGAAGGTGAAATCACTAGAAGTTAAATGAGTTTCTCGCCTTCTATATTCCATTGGAATGTTTGCCTTGAATGCTTATTTTCTTAAGTCGAATTAAAGAGTTATTGGTTTGCCCTGTCTATTGATTTCTTCTTCATGCTTATGTATTTTAGTCCCTTATTGTTTTTTAAGTACATTATAAAGGATTATTAATTGCACTTTATCCTACTTTGCACAAACTTAATGTTCACCTCATTTACCATAAACATTGAAAATCCATTGACCAATGCTAGATTTTCCCTATGATGCTCCCCGATCCATTGTTGAACTTTCCATGACTTTTATAGACTCCATAGCCCGATGACTTGAAGATTTCCTCATTCCATCTATTCTATTTTATCATATTACCCAACCAAAACCAACAAACAAACCCTACACTTAACAACTAGCCTAAAACCAAAACCCTAGAAGCAAACAAGTTCACATCCTTTGCAAAAATAGAGAGAGCTCTCTCTGAGTCCAGGAAGGCTAGGTCCTAGGACTCCAAAGAATGGTCTAATGTTACCCTGTGCATTTGATCTCACCAATCTAACAAATCATGGGAACCTAATAGTATCATCTCAAACAAGAATCTCGTGCTTTGTACACTAGTGAAGTGGATGCAAACCTCTATCACATATTGGTAGAAGTTAAATTTCTTAGTATTTTCTTATATTGTGACGATTTGATTTTAGTTGGTGATGAGCATATAATCAGATATTGCAAGGAAGACCTTGCAAGGGAATTTGAAATGAAGGACATGGGTCTTATTTTCAGTTGGCATACCCTCTTGAAATTGTGTCAAATGGTCTTATTTTTCATCCCTAGTACAATGAAATATGGTTGTATTCTTGGTTATCTAAAATCAAAGCCGAAAGGGAGTCTTAGAGTACAAAAACTAAAAGGAAGGTCAACCATCTAGGAGCCGATTCTTGAAATGATGGATATCGTAGAAAGGTTCAAAATATCAGGGCCCGATATTGGAAGGATCAGTAGGAAGCATATCACAATTTCAGGATATCGGATGCCAGAACGTGGGGACCTAAGTGGTTTATTTAAAATCAGTCTAGAAATGGAATATATAAGCTGGAAGTTAGAAGGAAAGCATATCATAACCTCGGAGGTAAAAACCTCATAACTCTTTATAAAATGAATGCATTTGAAAGCATCAAGCATCTCGAAGAAATAGAATTACAAAGGAAATCATTAGAAAACAAAGGACCGGAGCACCCTTTCTCTCTCCTCAAGATGAGACACATGGCAGAAGGTGATTCACCCTTAGGCGCTGACAAGGTAGATGATGTCAACATGAAGTGGCAGTAAAGAGGTCATGTGGCACTTAGTTTCATCATTTTTAGATGGCCTGTTGAGGAAAATTCGTGTGACATGTGTCACCACTCAGGAGGAGACACGTGGAGAATATGACCTCAGCATGATGTCATCTCAAAGAGAAGAGATTTCGAAACTCCTGTTTATTTTCAAATCGAAAAAGTTGCAATGAAAGGGCCTCTGATGTATTATTAACACTTGGTCATGGGGACCCAACAGAACTAATGACATACAATAGGCCTTAGCACTTATTTTTGTAAAGGTGTCACATGGAAATTATTTCAGAGGTCGGTTTATCGGAGGTAGGAGGCATCGTAAATACATTCTATTTTCATTTTGAAAGTTATGAAATAGGGAGCTTATGACATTGATGGGTGTATGATCTTATAAGAGCCAAAGGACCAGGGGTGTAGCGAGGGTTTAACACCTATAAAGAATATCGGAGAAAGGAAAAATCATAACTCTTTTACAATTTCGATTTGAAAAACCTTCTGATGAAAGGAGATCCAATGTGTTGGTGGCCCTTGGTTATGAAAACCCAAAGGACTAAGGGCAGAGAGCAATTACAAAGGGAAATAGGCCCCCAAGAGGATCTCAAAGCCTTTAGCACCCAAGTGCCAAGCCGCCGACCACGACACCCAATCCCATGGAAGAAAAACAAGAAGGGGACTAAGAGAAAAGGATTTGAATGCATCAGAAAATTATTATTTCGTAATATTGAATTTAAATAGAGTTACGGTGTGTTATGGCTCCAAAGTTGCACTACAGTGCAATCTTACGATATATAAAGGCTCTGATACCGATATCCATATAGTATGGAGGATGGATGAGTCAACAGCTAAGTTATAGAGCACCTCTAGCGCCACCACACTCGATCACATCTAGCTCCAAAAATGGGAAATTCAAGTTGTTAAAGGGAGAAAGCGATAAGAGAATGCAGGTAACCATGGAGGAATCAACCTTGGAGATATTTTGTTATGTCAATCATGACACCTCATATTTTCTTATGTTTTGTTAAATTTTATTTTTTAAGAAAAGAATCAAGCTTTTTATGTAAATCATTAGGACAACTAGGTTAATGGCATGCTCATACAGCTGTGTAGATCAAGCCGTTGTGCATTAGAAGATATTTTGTAAGTGTTCTTATTTTGGTTTTCCTTATAAAGGGGGAGGATAAACTCTTTACAAAGCTTCCCAATTATGTTATCAGGGTTCTAAATTATGTTTTATGCAGTTTTTAATTCTGTTTTCAGAGAGAGGTTCCATGGTTTTGATTTTCATGTTCCAGAGGTTGTAATAAGGTTTGCAAATTTCGCCAGTTCGGACCAGTGACATGTGTTTCATTCCTTGAGATTAATGAATAATTTTATGGTGATCCCAAGCATTGGAATATGTAGTATGTTTTCTTCCTCTGTATGTCACATCATGTTTGTTTTCTTCATCAGAAAATGTGTAAATCATAACTATTGGATTCACTTTTATGTCATACATTTATGTATGTTATATTGTAGTAGACGGTATCTGTGAGATTGAAGATATATCTATGTTATGTAATAGAAAAATATACTTGTGAGATTTCAGATTGTCTTGTGTTATGATAGAGCAGAAAATACTTGTGAGATATTAAGTCGATAGCCTTAAAATTCTCTTCATAATTTTTGCACTTCATTTCCTTTATTCTTTCGTGATTCTACTGGGATTTTATTCTGTGGGATTATGTGTTTTTCATCCCTCTCCACTAATTTCCATCCTTGTATTTCTCCTTTCCATATTTACAAAAAATACCAATTAAGCTACATTTAGGTGTATATATTGAATATTCCTCATGGAAGCGTTATTGAACTACATTTAGATCATTTTCTATTTTCCTCTTGAGAAACTGTTGATGGGAAAATCTGTCTGGCCAACAGCAGGGGATCTCCCCGGTAAAAAGTCCCAATCAGACCTTGAACTGTTTGGAATAGGGATCCCGTCCGGGGTGTGGGTCCGGCTACCACTGATTTCTCCTTTCTTTGGGTCTCGCTTAAACTCTATAAAACAGTGGATACACACCTAATCAAATGATACAAGACATATGATCGATGCATTAAATGTACATACAACACTATGAGTAGCAAGAGGAAATAATAAAGCATGAAGACCGAATGAAGTGTTATTAACAACACTTCATTAGGGTCATGCTTGTAAACTGTTTTGACCACAAAGTAAACAATTCCTCATGGCAAGAATACCCTTCACTTCCTAAAAGTTTCAAATGGTAACACAAATGCTAATAAACAAAGCCATCAGCGTTTGTTAAGAAAGTGAAATGAACTTAAACACCATTGACATAATCAGCAAACTGTTATGCAATTGTGATATGAATTAAACATACAGTTCCCTTAATCTAAATATTTTCAGAAACTGAAAATACAATACTCAATAGCACTCATACATATGACAACACCAGATCCACAAAGGGATTTTTCAAAATTCTTGTATTCATGCTTAAATGTATAATCCTATGATAATACAATATAGTCAACTCGAGTCCCAAACAAAAGATCCATTACAAGTTCCCGAAGGAAGTATTCATAGGGAAAAACTTGCCCTTTGGGTTTCTTTGACCTTTGGTCTTCTTGACTGTTGGGCTGCCTTGCGACCCAGTCGATTATGTGACGTGCGACCTGAAGAAATCTGCGACCTGTGACCTCAAGTAGATCTGTGACCTGCAACCTCCTTGGATTTGCGACTTCACGACCTCGAACCATCCGCGATCTGCGACCTCCTTGGATTTGCGACCTTGCGACCTCCTTGGATTTGCAACCTCGCGACCTTGGACCATCCACGACCTGCGACCTCCTTGGATTTGCGACCTCGTGACCTTGGACCATCTGTGACCTGCGACCTACCTAGATTATGCAACCTTGCGACCTAGTCTCTGGGTCGCTGGGTCACGCCGTCGGGCTTTTAACAGGGAATGCGACTATGCGACCCGACAACATGAGAAAATTTGCGACCTTAGACCTTCGGTCATCCCTTTTGCATTTCTCTTTCAAAGATATCATAGCCTTGTTCTCTAGAGGCCAGCCTTAGCCCTTGCCATGTGAGACAGCAGCTTCTATTTTTCGGTGATGTCATTGCTGCGCTAAGGGAATTTGCATGTAATGATATGTTACCTGCAAGAAAACAAAGGTCAATCAACATAGTCTGTTTTTCTTCTCATATTACCTGTAGATAAATGAATTCACATTAGCCATATACATACATATATGTATACATGCATGTCAGGGAATCAACACAAGAAATGCAATAATTTATCACAGCTAAAATCAGTTGGACCCCTGTGTGGTCAAATGTTGTGCCATTATGTCATCAGGGAGAATGGCTCAAGTGGGCTTTCTTCTATGCCCTTTCTCCGTCAGGATCATGATCTTTCCCATGCACAAAGTTCTCTTCAAATCTTGGATTAGATTGCTTGATAAGCATGGGTGTCTTCATTCGCATCCTCAATGGTTGCCGTAGATTTTCATGCTCATCAATTTTCCCATTTATTAGAGAAGCAATACTTGTCATCTTCAATCGTAGAATCTGAGGTGTCTTATTTTCTTGGCTATTTCATGCAATAGAGGTAGAAGGATGCAAATGCTTCAGGGAACGAAGCAATGTCATGATATATGTTTACAAAACCTCTCAATGTTTCCGATACAGAAAGAAGTATGCAAACCCTATATATGTTTGAGTCAAAGAGATGCGCATCATCGTTAATCTCCATGATCATAGCGAAAACCAAAGGTTGAGGTAAAACAGATGCCCCACTTGAAAGACACATCCAAAGTCTATATTCCTGATGCTCCAGCAAAAGGGTAGGGCATTTCACTTCATCCCTCTTTTGAGGCTCTGCTTAGCATCCAACACGGTCATCAACAGAGCTTGCAAAAAATTGACAGCCTCAGGACAAAACCTTTGAGTATATTTGTTAACTGAGAGAGGTGTGGAGCATAGGAACGTTCCAATAGTGACATCCCATCCTAAATTGATGGGGAAATGCATGCCGAAAATTAGAAGAAGGAAATATTAGTGACCAAAGTCGTAGTAACAACAGTATCTTCACAGATGGCCAGTTGCTGCTTTTGTCTGGGTTCTTAAGATCTTCATACAACTGGTTCTGAATGCACGTTAGACGTTGCCGTGCACAAATGGCTATGAAATACGGTATTTCAAAGCTGATCTCTATCAATAAGTTGGGATTATTTAATCTTAGCGGTTTTTCATCTACAAGGACAGAAAAACCCTACCCCAAAACACCATAGAATACTTGCATTTTATGACGATTCTCTGCAGCTAAGCATTGCATGCTCGAATATGACAAATTGCATTTTGTAACTGGGGGTCACGTAGTCGGAGAATCTCCTTGGGCACACCTTTCTGCGACCTTGCGACCTCATAGGAGTCGCATAGTCGCATGGTCGCATTTCTGGTCCAGGAGTGTGTATTGTGACTTAGCGACTTGGAGGGGTCACATGACTTCAGCTTCACGTGGGCTGAGACTTCTCCTCTTCTATGGTTCCTGATGCTAAGAGGCGATATACGTAGACGTGCTTATTTTTCCCCAGCCTGAAAGCTCAGCTTACAGCTTGCTTGACAATGGACCACTTCTAGATTAGATCAAGAAAGACTACTCTTTAAGCCCATGCGGAAAATAGTAGGCACATCTCACAGGTCTCCTGCAAGACTTCTCAACAAATTTCCCAGACTCCTATTCACCACCTCAGTTTGTCCATCAGTCTGGGGATGATAAGCTGAGCTGAAACTCAGTTTGGTACCAAGTTTCTTCCATAATTTCCTCCAAAATTGACCCACAAATCTGGTGTCTCTGTCTGAAACAATACTCTTGGGCAACCCATGCAATCTAACAACTTCTTTGAAAAACAAGTTAGAAACATGGGTGGCATCACTAGTTTTATAGCATGGAATAAAATGTGCCATTTTGGAGAATACGTCCACTACAACAAAGAATATATCATTCCCTCTCTGAGTCTTGGGTATTCCTAGAACAAAATCCATACTCACCATGTCCCAAGGCCTGTCTGGAATAGGCAAGGGAGTGTACAATCCTGCATTCTGGCTCCTTCCTTTAGCATATTGACAGATTTTGCAATTCTTCACAATTTTCCACTTATGCTCTCATCTTGGGCCAGTAATAGAAGTGACTCAGCTGCTCATAAGTCTTATCAGTACCAAAGTGTCCAGCAAGTCCACCACTATGCTTCTCTTTGATCAAATTTTCTCTCATGGAGCATCTTGGTACACACAATTGGCTTCTTCTGAATAACAAGTCCTCCTGCAGGAAATAATCCAGCCATTGGCTTCTATCTGTTAAAACAGGGTTACTACATGCCTCAAATGATTCCTTAAAATTTGGATCGGTTTTATACAATTCTTTGAGAAAATCAAATCCTACTACTTCAAAATTAGTTTCTTGAAAAAGCATGTGCCTCCTACTCAAAGCCTCAGCTACTTTATTAGCTTGGCCACTTACATGTTTCAAAACAAAATTAAAACTTGGAGATACTCAACCCATTTAGCATTCTTATGTTTCAACTTGGGCTGTTGTACAATATACTACAAAGCATGATTGTCAGAATACAATACAAATTCCCTGGACATCAAATAATGTCTCCACTTCTTTAGTGCCTGAACAATTACATAGAATTCCTTCTCATAAGAGGAATACTTCTTTCTGGTGTCATTCAACTTCTCACTGAAATATGCTACAGGCCTATCATCCTGACTCAACACAGCTCCAATGGCCTCTCCACTGGCATCACACTTTACTTGAAATGGTTTAGTAAAATCAGGCAGAATCAAAACAGGCTTCTCCGTTATCTTTTGCTTCAAAACTTTAAAATTTATTTCTTCTTCAGCAATCCACTGAAATGGTTGTTTTCTCTTATTTATTGTCTCAATTATGGGTGCATTAATCTTATTGAAGTTTCTTATAAAATTTCTGTAAAAACTGGCAAGTCCATGGAAACTTCTTACCTCAAAAACATTCCTGGGTGAAGGCCACTCCACAATTTCCTTAACCTTTTTTGGGTCCATCGTCAATCCTTCTGCAGAAACAACAAACCCCAAATACACCAACTCTTCCTTCATGAATGAGAATTTCTTCAAATTTATCAGCAGTTTCTCTTGGTGTAGCTTCTTCAAGACATGATTAAGATGCCTTAAATGTTCTTCTTTAGTTCTGTTGAAAACTAATATATCATCCAGATACACTATCAAAAATTTACCAATGAATTCTTTCAATACTTCATTCATAAGTCTCATAAAAGTGCTAGGTGCATTTGACAACCCAAAAGGCATTACCATCCATTCATATAATCCTTCATTTGTTTTAAAGGCAGTTTTCCACTCATCGCCCTCTCTTATTCTAATCTGATGGTATCCACTTTTTAAATCTATCTTTGAAAAATATTTAGCACCACTCAAACAGTCCATTAAGTCCTCAACTCTGGGAAAAGGGAATCTATACTTGATTGTGGTCTTATTGATTTCTCTGGAATCAGTACACATCCTCCAGCCTCCATCTTTATTTGGGCTCAATACTGCTGGTACTGCACATGGACTCAAACTTTCTCTAATCAACCCCTTGTCCACCAACTCCTGTACTTGTCTCCTGATTTCCTCATTTTACTTGGGAGTCATTCTGTAGGCTGCCTTATTTGGCAGGTTTGAACCAGGGATAAAATCTATCTGATGGTTGATCTTTCTCACAGGTGGCAGCTCATCAGGTAAATCATCCACAATAATGTCACAATAATCATCTAACATTTCTTGGGTTTCTATTGGAAAATCAGAAATATTTGTAGAAGTAAGAACTACTTTAGGTTTGTAAACTAAAGCAAAGCTTACCTCTTCTTCTTCTATCTGCTGCAGATATTCCTTCCCACTCAGCAACAAATTTTTTGGATCAATCACTCTGCTGGATGGCTCTCCTTCTTCCATGGGTATCAATGTATGGTGTACCCCATCTTTGAAGAACTTGTAAGTGTTCTTCTTGCCATCATGCACTTCTGCTCTGTCAAACTGCCAAGGTCTACCCATCAGTATATGACACACATCCATGGGCATTACATCACACAGGACCTTATCTTTGTATTTTCCCATTTGCAGCTCTATCTCGCACTTTTATTTTACAACCAGCTGGTGCCCTTTGTGCAGCTAGGACACCTTGTAGGGAGTTGGATGCTCCCTTGTCTTCAACTTCATCTTCTCTATTACCTCAGTGGAAACCAGATTGTCTGTGCTACCACTATCAATGACTAGCTGGCAGCATTTCCCTTGGACTTTGCATATGCTCCTAAACAAAGTCTTCATTTGTGCAGGATCAGTGACCTCTTTGGCTTGCTTCAACAGGACCTTATTTACCACCAAGGACTCTCCCCTCTTTGGAAGAATTTCTTCTTCAATTTCTGCCTCTTCTCCAGCCCGGGCAACAACAGCATTTCTTGGACCATCACCCACATTCTCTGGACACTCATAGTGCTTATGTCCCACTTGCTTACATCTATAACACCTCAATTCTCTACCTCTGCCTCTGTCTCTGCCTCCTCTTCCTTTTCCTCTGTAAGAACCCCTTCTGCCCCTTGCATCATCCTCTGTAGATGAATTTTTAGGTGAGCTACTGTTAGCTCCATCCCTCGGTGTAGCAGGCTTTCCTCTACCACCCTGACTTCCCTTTCCACAGAAAGTACCCCTCTTCTTGGCAGACTGTTTCCTCAGGAGTTTCTCCTCTGCTTTCAAGGCCATCTGATAGGCCTCTTCCACTGTCTTACGAGACAGAAGACCAATCTCATCTTGGATATCCAGCTTGAGACCATTCACATATCTGGTAGTCTTCTCTGGTGTGTCTTGGAATTGCCCAGCCCTTATGCTCACTCTATAGAATTCCTCTGTGTATTCCTTTACTGTCAGCAACCTCTGTCTCAGGTTCTGCATTTGCTTATACAATGTCAGCTGGTAATCACTAGGCAAGAATTTACCTTTTAATTTAGCCATCATTCTGGTCCAGCTCTTGATAGGTTGCTTTCCAACTCTCCTCCTCTCTGCCTCCACTCCATCCCACCAAAGTGCAGCATGTCCTTTTAGCTTTGTCACCGCAAACTTGACCTTTTTATCCTCACTTATTTCCTCATAATCGAAGCACTTGTTCATTTCATTAATCCAGTCTACTAGTTCTTCTGGATTTAGTCCCCCTGCATAACTTGAAAGTTCAATTCTAGGCTTAACTGCAGACCCCAGAACAGTTCTAAGGAGGCTCATGTCAGGAGGAATCTCAACATTTTCTTCAGCTTCTTCTGTTTCAGGTTCACTGATGTCTTCCAGATCTCTGGGCTGCCTTCGCTCCATGGCATCCATTCTGGCTTCGACCCTCTGCAACATCCCCAACACCTCAGCGTTGGCAACAGGTCTCCTTCTGCCAGCACCTCTACCAACTCAGATTTCCATGTCAGCTCTCTGCAAAAAAAACTCCAAACAACGGCTCTGATACCACTAAATGACGCAACAAAACTGAAATCGGACCCCTTTGGAGAGATGGCCACTGTAGTCGTGACCCTGTCAGCGTTTTCCTGGTCAAACCCCATCCTTGACTCCACATGGTCTCCTCACATTTCCTCAGAAATTTATTTATCAAATTCGTGGAATTTGATAAATAAACTTTATGCACAACCTTTGCAAATTTAATTAAACCTCTCAGATTTATATTATACCGCAAACCTTATAACCAATGGTTAATCTTTGAAACTTTATATTAAACCCATTTACTGTGTAATAACCCTCACACCGGCCCCACCTCTACGCTCGATGGCCCAATCAACCACACGCACCGTACCAGTTATCTTCCGCGCGTCTTTGTCCAACGACCACCGTCTGATGGCCCTCTCCCAAATCAACAGCTCGTACGCATATCGCTCGACATCCTGGCACGAACGTTAATGCGCGAGGGAGCACTCTGAACGGTGGTTTTCTGGGGGTCCACCTCGCCACGCGTTGATATCTCTATGGAATCGCTTCGCGACAGGGAAATACCACTTACTCACCAAAAGTGGTGTGATATGGGCAATCTGCCTCCGCAAATCCGCTCGTGGTTTTGTATAGTGCCTTACCAGGGTTTGTCCAGGGTTACGTTTTTCCTTTTGGTTTTTAACTCACGTCTAATCCGTGGGTCAGGTTCCAAAAGCAAACAACTCTGTCTCTCTTTATTAAGCGGGAATTGTATATTTGAACAGTGTTCACACCCATGGTTCTCTACACAGGCCTTGCCTGCGGTTGGGTGAATTCACAGGGTTATCCAAACAATTTACGGGAATTAAAAGATAGTGAAACAGAATTTCCAGTGCACAATCGCCTCACAATTAAACAATTCTTCACAATTATAAATTCAGACAGTTTGGAAATCAACAGGACTCGAAGTCTGTTCAACTGGAAGCAATTGCTCAATACACAAAGTTTTATTTCAGAAATTTCTCCTTTTCTTCTCCTCTGCTCCTCCTCTATATACATCTGAGGGATTACATTTATATACATGAACATTTGTTTGTTCGGTTCCTCTATGAGGACCATTTTAGAAAATCAACAGCCTAATTAAAATAATTCAACTAACAGAAATATGACAGCTAGACTAACTGAGCTATTCGACTTCTACGACTCTAACTGATCTAAATAATACAATCAGCTAGGGTATTGACACCTAGCTGTTACAATTCAAATATTTTCGACCCCTACTAGCCACAACATGTGGACAAACCTCCTACATTGCTGGCTAGTGTCTAATATCCCTGCATCATATTCTCCCATAATTCTTAACAAACTTGTGATAATACCCTGTTAAACCAATAAATCCTCGCAATTTCTTTATGGTTGTGGGGACTTTCCATTCCTTAATGGCTTTAATTTTGTTAGGGTCTACCTTAACACCCTCATGAGATACAATATGACCCAAATATTCCACCTCTTGCACTCCAAAGAAACATTTGGATGTTTTTGCATATAATTGTTTCTCCTGCAATAGTTTGAGCACCCTGTCAACATGTTGAACATGATCCTTCCAAGGCCTACTGTAGATTAGTATATCATCAAAAAATACTAGCACAAATTTTCTAAGGAAGGGTTTGAAAATGGAATTCATCAACCCTTGAAATGTAGAAGGTGCATTGGTAAGGCCAAAAGGCATGACCAAAAATTCATAATGACCTTCATGAGTTTGAAATGCTGTTTTTGGAATATCTTCAGTCTTCATTCTAATTTGATGATATCCTGAACGAAGATCCAACTTGGTAAAATAAATTGCTCCACGTAATTCATCCAATAATTCATCAATCACAGGAATGGGAAATTTATCTTTAATGGTGAGCTTATTGAGCTCCCTATAATCCGGACACATGCGCCATGATCCATCCTTCTTGTGTACCAATACTACAAGAGCAGAGAAAGAACTTTGAGTAGGTTGAATTATACCCGCCTCTAACATTTCTGCAATCATACATTCAATTTCGCTCTTTTGGAAATAAGGATATCTATAAGGCCTGATGTTTGGAGGAACACTTCCTAGAATCAAATGAATAGCATGATCATGATCACGAATAGGTGGGAGTCCTTTTGGAGTTTCAAACACCTTGGAATGATTGTCCAAGACTTTTTGGAGAACTGAAGAAATAGCTGATTTTGGTGTTGGAACTTCTAGTCAGCATAATTGTGCAATTACGCCTCGTTTTTCTTTATTTAGAATATTTGTCATGAAATTAGAGCTTATTATCTTTCCTAAATTCCATGCAATACCTTGTAATTCGACTTCCTTTCCTTCCCCAAAAAAATTCAAGAAAATTTCTTGAAAATTAAAAGCTAGCATCCCCAAAGATTGTAACCATTGTATTCCTAGTACAACATCAACACCTCCCATAGGAATGGAAAGCATTGGACTATTCAATATGTTGGCATGTGTTGTCCTTGATGGCAACCTACTTGATGAAGTTGATGGTAACCTACTTGATGAAATAAATGTTTTGGCAATATGATGCAGAGTGTTGTCCTTGATGGCAACCTACTTGATAAAGTTGATGACAACCTACTTGATGAGTTAAGGGGGAGATTGTTGGCAATGTGATACAATGCGTTGAATTTGATGGAACCTGCTTAATGAAGTTGTTCTTGATGGAAACTGACTTGATGAGTTGTTAATAATGTAAATATGATGTATCTACAGATCAGTTCAGAAGTAGCAGAAGAAAGGAATTCAGAAAGTGCCAGAATAATGATAAATAAGTTATGCTACAAAGCATACGTGGGTTTGTTAAGGTGAAGTAGCGTATGCACGCGGAAAAGTACGTGCCAAGTCGCGTATGCCAATTTGCGCTCTATTTTTATAAAACCAGGGGGCATTACCATGGTATTGGCCCAAAGTATTGAGCGCTTGATTATCTATTTGATTCCGTCCAGGAATACCATCAGTGGTTGCATGGTTTTGACTCATGGTATTGATAAAGGCCAAATCTATTTAAGGAGAAGAAAATCATAGTGCAAGAGGGTGTGCAAGTGTCTGGGCATTAATGAATACTTCACTCTGAAGTATATCTACGTGGTTGAACTCTGTTCTTAATTGATAGATCTAAATCTATGATGCACCTATGAATATGATGAAGGTTCAAGATCTCTAGATCTAGAAATGATGAATCTCTAGGATGATCTGAAAAGAAGTGATGAAGATCTGGCACAAATATGATGAAGAAATTGATGAAATCTGGGTAAGTTCATAGATCTGATCTGCTCTGCAAAGTTTATCTTTTATAGATCTATACGCAAGTTCGTTTCATAAAAAGCACGTGTATATGTGGATCTTATTCAATAAAAGCACGTATGAGCAGTTACGGTTGTCTGAAAAATGCACAGATGTATATGCGGGTTCGTTTCATGAAAAGCACATGTATACACGGGTCTGATTAAATAAAAGCGCGTATGGTATCTGAACTAATGATTGATCAAGGTTGAATGTGTTTCTGCATATCTATTCTGAAGTCTGGGTTATCTCTGATATTCTGGTTACAGTGGTTTCACTATTCTGTTTGAAGCATTAAAAGTATATTTGTTGATAAGTGAAGGGTTGTGTTGGTTTTCTGGATCTGGGGCGAAAAATTGATGAAACGTGGTCGGCGTAGTGGCCGAGGGTTGAAGTCAGTATGGGGGTAGTAGCTCTCTAGTGGTAGCCGGTAAACGAGAGCAAGGTGGGGGTGTAGCTCCTTCCAAGAGAGGCTAGTAAACGGAGAGTGTGGGGGGCGGTAGCTCCCTTCCAGGAGAGGTCGGTAAACAAGAGAAGGGTAACCTTTCCCTCATAGGTGGGTGTCAGACAAGGCATAGTCTGCGCCAAGACATGATTGTAAGAAGTTTTCTTTATATAATAAATAACATTAAAGACCCAGTCGACGATGTTGCTGGTTTTCTCCTGACTGGGTTTCCACCTTAAATCTTCGGTGTTCATGTTGCTTATGTGTGGTGATTTATTATGTTCTTACTGCACCTGTTTACTGCTTACTAAACATCTGATGAATGAATGATGCAATGATCTAAGTTAAGAATTAAATGCATATTTAGATCTTTGAGCATACGCGAGTTTACTTAAGGATATCCACGTGTATACGCGAGTTGTGTTCAATAAAGTAGCGTATGGGTTTAAAAGCAAGAAAAATTTAAAAAAAATTTCAGTCAGCACTAAATACTGATTCACCCCCCCTCTCATTATTTTTCCCAACAATTGGTTTCAGAGCAGGTCCTTCTGAAAAAGCTTAGCCGCTAGAAGGAAGATCAAGCAAGATGAGCAATCAAGATGGAACAACATCTATCAAGCCTCCGCTCTTTAATGGAAGAAATTTAATCTTCTGGAAAACAAGGATGAGATCCTATCTTCAGTCTATGGGAATAGATGTATGGGCCATTTTTCAACAAGGATATCAATATCCAGCTACAATACCAACAGATCCGACTGAAAATAAGAATTATGAATCAAATGCAAAGGCGGTCAATGCTATAACGGGAAGTCTGACTGAATCTGAATTTGTCAAATTCATGCAGCTAAATACAGCAAAGGAAATGTGGGACAAAATCATTCTAAGTTATGAAGGTGATGCAAAGGTAAAAAGTGCAAAACTCCAAACTCTCATAATTGAATATGAAAATTTGAAGATGCATAGTGATGAGAGTATTGCCAGTTTCTTTTTATGTGTTGATGATGTTGTAAATCGTATGAAAAATCTGGGAGAAACAATAACCGAATCTACTTTGTTTGAGAAAATTTTAAGATCACTAACAGCAAAATTTGAGTCAAAAGTTTCTGCTCTTGAAGAAAAACAGGATCTTCAAAATCTTACTATGGTACAACTTCATGGCATACTAACCGCATATGAAATGAGAAGAGGAGGACCATATGAAGTCAAAGAGGTTGTCTTCAGAGCTTCTACAAAAGGGAAAGAAGTATAAGAAGTAGAAGGATCGGGATATATCTCAGAAGAAGATGAGGCAAATTTTGTAAATAAACTCCAACTCGGCACAGGATGGTTCAAAGGTAAGTTTCCTTTCAAATGTTTTGAGTGTGGAAGAATTGGTCATTATGCTGCTAAATTTCCTCATAAAGAAACACCTACAAAAGGGAAGGAAGTAGCAAGAAGGAATAAGAATCAGTTTAACACTAGAAAAAGTTACTATACTCATGAAGACAGTGATGGGTTATCTGATAGTGAGGAAGAATGTGAACAAGATCTTAGACTTCTCATGGCATTTGAATCTAGAGAAGAAAAGGATACTTTTGTGGATGCTCTAGAGGACAATGACTTTCTTGAAGAAAAAAATCAACTCAAAATACGCTTAGAAGAAAGTAAAATACTCTTAGAAGAAAGGAAAATAACCATAGAGACTCTAGAAAAGTAGGTTGAAGAAGCAAAGAAACACATTGAGAAATTAGAATGTGAAGTGGTAAGTCTAAGAAAAGATTTTGAGAAAGTAAAGACTCTGAATCTTAGATTTTCTAAAGGATCTGAAACCGCAGATGAGATTATCAAGGTACAACGTTCTCCTCTTATAAAGATAGGTCTTGGATATACCGGAGAATCTTCTCAGGCTTCAGCACCAAATTATCTAAAAGCAGCTACAGCTGGTTTACAAAATTCTGCCACTCAGCAAGGGAATAAAGAATCATTACAGGTAAAGCATGATCATCTCAAATCAAAGAACACTAACAGGAATATCTCTCAAAGAAACACCAATCAACAGGTAAATCCAAGTAGAAGATTTCATGATCGCAGAAATTTCTTCTTCAATGGACAATGTTTCTCATGTCACAATTTTGGTCATAAAGCTGTTCAATGTGTTGCATATAAAACCATCATGACTAGAGAAGCAAGAAAGAAAAGGATTGAATTTGAGAAGAATACCTATAACCAACTTTCTCCTCTTCTAAACGAAGTTGAATGTGCTTATTGCAATAACTTTGGGCATGAAGAATCTGAATGCAGGAGCAAAGTTCAGCCAAAAGAGCATTTTCCTTCAAGTTCCAAAGTATGGAAAAAGAAGGAATTACAGGTTGAAAATTGTGGCATAGCGTTATTTGCAGAAGGTGAAGAAAATCAATGGTAAATTGATAGTGGATGCTCAAGACACATGATAGGTGACAAAAACAAACTTCTTGCATATAGTGCTCTAGAAAAGGAAAAGAAAGTTACATTTGGATATGATACTCCTGCTGTAATTAAAGGAAAAGGGTCTGTGTTTCTAAAAGAAAAGGTGAAGGCTAATGATGTCATGTATGTGGATGGTTTAAGGCATAACCTGTTAAGTGTAAGTCAAATGTGTGATCAAGGAACTGAAGTTATCTTTAGTTCAAAAGAATGTGTGGTTCGTGATCTTCATACAGGTAAAACAATTATAAAAGGAAAAATAACTCCAAGCAACCTGTATGTATTGAAGAACTACAAAGAACAATTTTACTTGAGTAAATCTTCAGAAAAATGGCTATGGCATAGAAGGTTGGGGCATCTAAGCTTCTCTCAAATCAAAAAATCAAGTAGACTTAATGTTGTTCATGGTCTTCCCAATATTACTCTACCTGAAAGTATCATATGAAAATCTTGCCAATTCGGCAAGCAGACCAGAGTGCAATTTAATGCCAAGGAAGGATCATCAAGTAGGCCTCTTGAACTCATTCATACTGACATATGTGGACCTATGAGGAAAAAGTCACCTCGTGGTGAACAATACTATATCTTATTTATTGATGATTTCTCTAGAATGTGTTGGATTAGGTTGCTTAAACACAAAGATGAAGCATTTGAGAAATTTTAGATCTTCAAGGCTCTGGTTGAAAATGAATTATATCTAAAACTCAAATGTCTTAGATTTGATCTAGGAGGAGAATATACTTCAGATGAATTCCTTGAATTTTGTGAACAACATGGCATAAAAAGACAGTTCTCTGTAGCTGGAACTCCACAACAAAATGGCGTAGCAGAAAGAATGAATAGAACAGTTAAACAAATGGCTAGAGCTATGCTTGATGATTCTGGAACACCTGACACATTTTGGGGAGAAGCAACACATACAGCGGTAAACATTCTCAACAAGGCACATGTTCGTGTAAATAGTGACAAAACTCCATATGAACTCTGGTATGGTAATTCTCCATCTGTGAAGCATTTTAGAGTTTTTGGAAGTAAATTCTTTATAAAAAATAATGATGAAAAACTTGGCAAGTTTGAACCTAGAGCAGATGAAGGAATACTTCTTGGTTACTCCTCTACGAGTAGAGCTTATAAATGTTACAATAAAAGACTTCAGAAGATTGTTGAATGTATTGATGTTGTTATTGATGAGTCTCCTGCAGCCCCAAAGGAAGAAAAACAAACAACAAATGAAGACGATGGTGACTTATGTCCTTCTACATCAAATAGCAATGATATAGACAGTGAACCCAATGAAGAACTTGAAGATGATTTATCTGAAAAGGCTCCATCCAGATATGTTCAAAAGAATCATCCAGAATCTCAAATTTTGGGAGATAAGGGATCAGGTGTACAAACAAGAAGGACTCTTGTGGGATCTTCTAGCTATCTGGCATTTCTATCCACTATTGAACCACACAATATCAATCAAGCTAGCAAAGATGCATGTTGGGTTCAAGCCATGAATGAAGAGCTTGATCAAATTTAAAAGAATCACACTTGGGAATTAGTGCCAAGACCTCATAACAAAAATGTCATTGGAACTAAATGGATATTCAAAAACAAGTTAAATGAGAATGGGGATGTTGTAAGAAACAAAGCTAGACTTGTTTGCAAGGGGTTTACTCAACAAGAAGGTATAGACTTTGAAGAAACTTTTGCTCCTGTAGCTAGAATTGAAGCCATAAGAATGTTTTTTGCTTTTTCAAGTTTTCAGCAAATCAAATTTTATCAAATGGATGTTAAATTTGCATTTCTCAATGGTGATCTAGAAGAAGAAGTTTATATAGAACAACCAGAAGGCTTCATTTTGGGAAATGATGAAAATCTTGTTTGTAGACTTAAAAAGGCTCTATATGGTCTCAAACAAGCTCCAAGGGCATGGTATTATCGTCTTGACAAATATCTTCATCAACAAGGAATTTAAAAGGGATCTGCTGATAGCAACTTATACACAAAAATTGAAAATGATAAACTATTGATTGTGGTTGTATATGTTGATGATATCCTTTTTGGAAGTAATGAAGAATCTATGAGTCATAAATTTGCTTCTGTTATGCAACAATAATTTGAAATGTATTTACTTGGGGAACTAACATTCTTTCTTGGCTTACAAGTGCATCAAACTGCAGACGGCATATTCTTATCACAAGCAAAATATCTTAAGCAAATTATGAAGAAGTATGGCATGGAAGAGTGCAAACCTCTAAGTACACCAATGATAACCGGATGTAATCTTAGTTCTCATGATGATTCTCCCACGGTGAATCAACCAGAATACAGATCTATGATAGGAAGTCTAATTTATCTCACTGGGACTAGACCGGACATTATGCATGCAGTTGGGATTGTTGGACGATTCCAGGCTAATCCAAAAGAGTCTGACCTTCAGGTTGTCAAAAGAATGTTCAAATATCTACAAGGAACTCAAGACTTTGGACTATGGTATCCAAAGAATGTTGATCTTACTCTTCATGCTTACACTGATGCAGATTGGGTTGGAAATGTTGATGATCGGAAAAGCACTAGTGGTGGTACATTCTATATGGGGCCCCAGTTATTTTCTTGGTTCAGCAAGAAGCAAAACTCTATTGCCTTATCTATAGCAGAAGCAGAATATGTGGCTGCCGCATCATGTTGCACTCAACTTCTTTGGATGATGCAAACCTTACAAGACTTTCAAATCAAATGTTCACCTCCTATCTCCATCATGTGTGATAATACAAGTGCCATCATCATCTCAAAGAATCCTGTTATGCATTCCAAGACCAAGCACATTCCCATCAAGTATCACTTTTTACGTGAACAAGTGCTTGAACAAAAGGTGAAGTTGGATTATGTTCCCTCCAAAGAACAAGTTGCTGATATACTGACCAAACCTCTGCCCAGGGAAGTGTTCGAATATCTCAGACAGAAGCTGGGAGTAGTCTTTGCCATGTAGAAAATCAGAACTGCTTAAATTCTGAAGATTAAATTGGATACGCGGGTTTCCTGAAAGACAGTCGCGTATATACGTGAGTTTATACAAAGAAAACCGCGTATAGTTAGTTGCTGACAAATTTTACTTGGGGTCAGCATTCTTCAGCATAGCTGCAGTGCTATTTGGTATCTCTGATGCTGTATGGTATCTCTGATGATGTTTCAGCCCTTATATTTTTGTTTCATTCTCTGATATTGGGTGAAGATGCCTTGATGATTGGCTGTTGAAAGTGTTTAGGTTGCACAAGCTAAGGAGGAGTTTTGGTTATATGGAAAGGATGCATTGGATGCACAGTTTTAGGGGGAGCATTAGCTTTGCTGAATGTAATGCATTGTTGGCATTATGTTGATTCTAAATTATGATCTTCCTTTAGGTCTTTTTGATATTGGTTATAAAAAGTCATATGTGTAATTTGATGAAAAGGCTGTGACCTATGATGTAAATTGTAATATTCAGTCATGTAAAGGACTTGTTCAAATTTGTAAACCCACTTGGTTGGGTAGTTGAATCAAAATGTGTAAATCCACTTGGTTGGATCTTTGCTGTAAGTATGAGTCCTTGGTGATAGGAAAGGTCATAGAGTCATGTACTTCATTGAAAAATATGTTTGAAGATTCAACATGAACCCAAGGGGAGCAAGGTAACTTCAGTGCACATCAGATCTACAAAGCTCTTCTTTCTACATGAGGAGAAAAACCTTGTTTTGGTTTTCATCCGCCCTTTGCCCTTGATGTCAAAGGGGGAGAGTAACATGGTGTTTGAATAAGGGGAGAGCATCATGGTGTTTGCATAATGGTTATATTCAATGTATCTATCTGTTGTGATGATAAAACACCATCATGGTTGCCATCAAGTCCAAAGGGGGAGATTGTTGGCATGTGTTGTCCTTGATGGCAACCTACTTGATGAAGTTGATGGTAACCTACTTGATGAAATAATATTATTGGCAATATGATGCAGAGTGTTGTCCTTGATGGCAACCTACTTGATAAAGTTGATGACAACCTACTTGATGAGTTAAGGGGGATATTGTTGGCAATGTGATACAATGTGTTAATTTTGATGGAACCTGCTTAATGAAGTTGTTCTTGATGGAAACTAACTTGATGAGTTGTTAATAATGTAAATCTGATGTATCTACATATCAGTTCAGAAGTAGTAGAAGAAAGGAATTCAGAAAGTGCCAGAATAATGATAAATAAGTTATGCTACAAAGCATACGCGGGTTTGTTAAGGTGAAGTAGTGTATGCATGCGGAAAAGTACGTGCCAAGTCGCGTATGCCAATTTGCACTCTATTTTTATAAAACCAGGGGGCATTACCATGGTATTGGCCCAAAGTACTGAGCACTTGATTATCTATTTGATCCTGTCCAGGAATACCATCAGTGGTTGAGTGGTTTTGACTCATGGTATTGATAAAGGCCAAATCTATTTAAGGAGAAGAAAATCATAGTGCAAGAGGGTGTGCAAGTGTCTGGGCATTAATGAATACTTCACTCTGAAGTATATCTATGTGGTTGAACTCTGTTCTTAATTGATAGATTTGAATCTATGATGCACCTATGAATATGATGAAGGTTCAAGATCTCTAGATCTAGAAATGATGAATCTCTAGGATGATCTGAAAAGAAGTGATGAAGACCTGACACAAATCTGATGAAGAAATTGAAGAAATCTGGGTAGGTTCATAGATCTGATCTGTTCTGCAAATTTGATCTTTTATAGATCTATACACAGGTTCGTTTCATAAATCGCGCGTGTATACGCGGATCTTATTCAATGAAAGCGTGTATCAGCAGTTAGGGTTGTCTGAAAAATGCACAGATGTATACGCGGGTTTGTTTCATGAAAAGCGTGTGTATACGCGGGTCTGATTAAATAAAAGTGCGTATGGTATCTGAAATAATGATTGCTCAAGGTTGAATGTGTTTATGCATATCTATTCTGAAGTCCGGGTTATCTCTGCTATTCTGGTTACAGTGGTTTCACTGTTCTGTTTGAAGCATTGGGCGAAGTATATTTGTTGATAAGTGAAGGGTTGTGTTGAAGCTGTTTGATCCAGTTTGAAAATTGATGAAACGTGGTCGGCAGTAGTGCTGAGGGTTGAAGCCTTCAGTAAGGGGGTAGTAGCTCCCTTCCAGTGGTAGCTGGTAAACGAGAGCAGGGGTAGTAGCTCCCTTCCAGGAGAGGTTCGTAAACGAGAGCAGGGGGTTGTAGCTCCCTTCCAGGAGAGGTTGGTAAACGAGAGAAGGTTGTACCCTTCTGTAGGTGGGTGCTTGCATGCTGGTATTATTCTGCACCAGTACATAATTGTAAGAAGTTTTCTTTATATAATAAATATTGAGGACTGAGACGACGACAGCGGTGGTTTTCTCCCGAATTGGGTTTCCACCTTAAATCCTGGAGTTCATGTATGTTGCTTATGTGTGGTGATTTATTATGTTCTTACTGCACCTATTTACTGCATACTAAACATCTGATGAATGAATGATGCAATGATCTAAGTTAAGAATTAAATTCATATTTAGATCTCTGAGCATACGCGAGTTTACTTAAGGATATCCGCGTGTATACGCGAGTTGTGTTTATTAAAGTAGCATATGGGTTTAAAAGCAAGAAAAAGTTAAAAAAAATTCAGTCTGCACTAAATACTGATTCACCCCCCCTCTCAGTATTTTTACCAACACAATACATATTCCCCCATGGTTAGCTTGATATTATGACATTTTCCAGAGCAATTTATAGTTCCTCCATTTGCAACCATCACTTGATATTCTGGTGCTGGGTATAGGAAACAATTCAATTCTTTGTTCACCTTACAATGAATAAAATTATGGGTACTAATTAACTAATCAACACTATTACCTTTTTTTCTTTCTTAATATATCCTTCACTCGAGAGTTTGAAAAGTGGTAATTCCTACCAATGTATTGCTAACATTTACATACTGTCGACTCATTTCTTCCTCTTCTAGGGTTGGTTGGTGGTGTATATCCTCTTCTTTTAAAGATTCTTGTTCATTTTCTTCTTCCTCTTCACAATCTATGTAAAATAATTTCTTCTCAACACACTTATGACCTTTAGTGTATTTGCTATCACCATTGTAGCAAAGCCATTTTGCTCTTTTTTCTTCCAATTGTTGTGGTGTCAACCTTGTAGGTTGTGCAAATCTAGGATTAGCAACACTTACCTCTTTATAGAAGTGAGTGGTAGGCTTTCTTGTCGCCATAATTTTACATTCAATTTTTCTGGCCAATCTAAATGCCTTCAACAATAAATCAGGTTCCAAAACGCGAACTTCATGTTGGATGTTATCCTTTAAAGTACCTATGAAGAGATCAATCCTGTGTTCCTCTGAAATATTAGTTACCCTTATATTCAATTTTTGGAAGTCCTCAATGTGCTCTGCCATTGAACCCTTTTGTTTGAGATTTATCAATTGGCTAAAGAAGGTGTTGCTCTTTGTATCCTCATAATGTGCTATCATTTCCTCCATAAAAATTAACCAAGTGACAATTTTTTTACGGGGGAAAAGCCATCGATACCATACAAATGTATTTTGTTCTAAATTTAAAGTTGCAATGCATACTTTTGTGTGTTTTGCAAATTATTGAGATCAAAATATTACTCCATATGTAGTATCCATGTTATGAGGTCCTTTCCATCAAAATTCCTCATATCCATCTTTGGAATTTTGTGGTTCTTACTTCCAACATTAGACTTTATGAAATCACGATTAACATTTATTTTGTTTTCATCATGAGTTTCCTCTACTATATTTTCGCCATTAGGAAACATTTCTTGTATCAACTTTTCCAAACCTTCGATATCTACTTTTAGATCATTCTTCATGTTTTCTATGTTGTCTTTAATTTTTTCATCGATCTTAGATTCCATGTCATCCATTTTAGCTTCCATTCCCACTTCCATGCCATCCATATTAGCTTCCAAAACATCTATCTTAGCTTCCATGCCTTTCTTCAAACCATCCATCTTAGTTTCCTGGCTAATTCCTTCAAAACTTCCATTTCCTTTTTTTGTTCTTTTAAGTAGAGCGAAATTTGTTGCACTTTCTCTTGTAATTTTGATATGGGCTGGTGTTTCCATTCTTCGTCTTCATGAGCTTGGCAGTCAAGCCTTCTTTGCAAGGCTTATTGGTGTTGAATTATTTTTAGGGGCCATGTTAGAATCCAATACTAATATCTATTCTACAATATGCCCTTGGAATCAATTCAACTTGATTCTTCAAACAATACTTATGCAATTCGGGAAAAAACAAATACACACCTTTTACTTGCTTTTTGAGGAGCCTGATATTGAAATTGAATTATCTCTATAATTGTGGATTCTGAATATCTAAAATTCATCCCTATAGTAGCCCTCTGAAGCTTCTTTCAAATGCCACAAGTCTGATCTGATTTGGATTCTTGAAGGCAAATTTATGTCCAATCTCCCACAATGACCCAATTTTGGACTGGTTCAGTAGAGAAAACTTGGACAAATTGCCACGTGTCACTGTTTCCTCCTTTGGCTCTGAAATTGATAGACCGAAAACTACAGTCCATGTACTTGTGGCCAACTTTTACAGCATTCTAGTATGATGCTCAGAGAGAGAGCTATGAGTATTTTCCCACAATTACCTATTTGAGATGAAATTTAGAAGCCTCAAAAAGCCCTAAATTCCACAGATCATATCTCTGAAAATATTGCGAACCAATATCTGAAATTTTGTGATGATGTTCCTCAGGATTAGCTGCAATTATAAAAATTTCAGCTTCTGAACCTTTTATAAAAAATGTTATTATGAAAATATTGTGATGACCCAAGCAGCAATCAGGAGCCCGCAAAATTACCTAACTTCAGACAGTATCATATGTCCAAAAATGTTACAACCAAGGTCTGAAATTCTTTTTCGACAATGTTCCCTAGATTTTGGCTTCGCACTCTAAAAATTCTTGTGATTCTAAAATGTTGTAGAAAAATAGTTATAGCGAAATTCACGCCGATTCGTTTGGAGCAATAAACCCTAGAATCCAAAGCTCTGATACCAAATGTTATGAAACCAACTCCAAAAATAGAAGAAAAGAGAGATCAACGCCTTAGAAATAGCCACTTCGAGAGGGCAACCTCCAATACCTTACATAAATGAACAATTCTTGGATGATACAAATGACAAAACCTCCACTCTATATATAGCAGTCCATGGGGCCACATTGTAATCCTAGTGGGGCCACAATGTAATCCTAGCCGACCTAACAATAATAATGTAAGGGCACAATAATAACAATATGGGGGTTACAGGGGTACAAAAATAACAATAAGGGGGTTACACTAACAACAATAAGGGACTATACTAGTAATATAGGGACCTAACATTCAGGCCATCAGTTTACACCTCCATGCAACAACAATTTTCCCAGGAATTGCACAGTCCATTCCTGTAGATTTGAACGAGGAAGGAAGTTTCCATTATTTCAACTGGAAATCCTATGAGGGACCATCTCCTCACTTTGGGAATATAATTTCCATAATTATTGAGCTTTATTGCAGAATCTAGCATCATGCTATAACTTCAGCCTCCTTGACAACGTAGTTTATTCAATTTGTTGTGTACTCGCATCTAGTGGAGGAGGAAGGAGGATCTATATATCGAGCTTATAGCTTGGAGATCTAGAGGAGGGATCGACCCTATATGCATTGAACTGATTGTATCTATTTTCAACCATATTTATCTTCATTTCATGAATTGTATCTGCATACCTAGCAGTTATCTATTTTAGGCCCTAAGAGGGTGATTTTCCAAGATTTTCAGATCTGGAAATCCGTTTTGGGCTATCTTGGGTATTCATCATAGAGCCCGGATCTGAAATTCATGAATCATATGAGCTCCGGAACTATGAGATACACACTTATATTTTCAGCCAACAGTTGTAGTCCCGACATTTGCAGCAGGGACAACGCAATATAACATCTAGCAGTCCAACAGTCTAGCAGTGCCTTTGAGGAGAGGGATTCAGGGTCATTCTAGCCCACTTGTTTGGCTTGAGTGTCTCATATTTTGAGCACTGTTGTAATTGTTTATCCACCTTCATATTAATAAAATGGCTCATCTATTATGTCTATTTTTATGGTGTATTTAGTTAATTTTTTCATTACTGCAGTTTCCATTTATTGTGTTTCTATATTCCTATCTTTCCCATATTGGGATATTACACTAAGAGGCACTACCTTGTATGGACTATGGTATGGACGGATAGAAGGAGTGAAAGTATGTGGCTTCCTAAATGAAAATTGGGAATGGATTCCATCCGATCGAAAGTGTAAATTAGTTGGAATTTTTCGCTTTTTGTCTGCAACAGTTTCCTAGTATAAGAGGAAGAAAAGATTTGTGGCGCTTAGCTTGGAAGAAGCCGAATAAATGGTTGCAAGTCAAGCAACATGTGAGGTGATTTGGATGAGAAAGATAAGTGGGGGACTATTTGGTTAGGTGATGGATCCAACTATGATTTATTGTGATAATCAAATTTTCATTAAGCTCTTTGAGAATCTAGTATTTGACAATCTATCCAAACATATAGATATCTAGTATCACCATTTACGATACTGTGTGCAAAGGCAGATAATGTTCCTACAATACATTATGACAAGGGAACAAGATGCTGACATTTTGAAAAAGGATTTTTCAAGAGGTAAGTTTGTGTTCTACAGGTGCAAGATAGGGGTGGTTGTAATCCCTTTATTGCTGAAAGGGAGTGTTGAAAAATGTAGCAAGAAAGTCTCAATTTGATTTTTCCTTGGTCAAATTGAGAAAATTCGAATTTCCACATCAGCTAACAACTTGGAGGAAGTTAACAAAGGTGACATGGTTCTTGTCACTCAGTTAGCTCAGTAAATTAGAGTTATAGGAGTTTTAGTTCAGTTAAGCATGGATGATTACTAATTTGTAGCAATCAAGGTTAGTTATTTCAATTTGTTTTCATTAAACTAGTTCTAATTGTTGGAGGAACTAGTGGAAGGTCAGTTATGCAGTGGGACAAAATTATAACTCAGTGATAATCCAGTTAAATAATCAATAATCCCAAAATAGCTAGTGCATTAATATAATTCAAGTTCTCCAACTGTGGTGGAGATTCCAAGGATGTGTATCATCCGTTTTAGACTAGTTTGGAGTGTATAGGTGTTGCATGCAGTCAAATGATTAACCTTGGGAATTGTACAATCAATTGGAGGAAAAATCCTAAATAATAGAGGCCCTAATTCCTTAAGATTTGTGCAAGGAAATATGGCTCAAGGAGAGGAATAAATTGACTAAGTATGGGTCAGCGCTTCTCAGTGAGGAGAGAGATAGGTTATTCACTTGCAGGTTGTGCTCATTCCGAGCAAACAATTGTAATACATCTATATTCATCATATTAATGAATGCAAGCATAAGGGGTTTTTATCAGTTGCTTTCCCCTAGAAAAATATTGTGTGCATGTGTGTTATTTCTCATTTCATGTTAGTGATTGATGATCTAAATTGTGAATTTAATTCTACAGAGCTATAGAGTAGGATTGTGCCTTGTGATTTAGATTAAAAATTCATGAGCAGTTGCAATTCTACACCATATTTCTACATACTATGGAATAAATTTTATTGCTACTGGTCGTATAAAAACCTATAATAGATAAAAAATATTGATATATAATATCTTAGAAAACAAACTCTGAATATTACAGTAAACACATGGTATTTCTTTACATACATACAAACTACTTGGAGCAAATATGCGCAGTAGTTTATATAAATAATTAACAGAGGGAAAATAGAATAATATTTCCAAAGATATCTTTTCAATATTAAAGAACATAGATTAACTTGAAAAGGAATTATATATATATATATATATATATATATATATATATATATATATATATAAAGGTTCAGTTAATTAAAGGTAAAGGTCATTGTGAAGAGAATTACATTAGGGGTCAAATATGACCGCAAAATAATTATATATATATCATAAAAATGGGTTATGGTTGTCCCATAAATCTATTATAGCATCGGATTAAGACTTTGAAAAATTACTTCGTTAAAGGAAGAAATACTTGAAAGAAATAAACAAGTTGACTAATAAAACAATCAGTACTGAAAACCCTAGTATTGTACTCCCAAACACAACATTCACACAAAAGGGGATTGTGAAACCAAGTGTTATATATATATATATATATATATATATATATATATATATATATATATATATCATAAAAATGGGATATGGTTGACCCATAAATCTATTATAGCATCGGATTAAGACTTTGAAAAAATTACTTTGTTAAAGGAAGAAATACTTGAAAAAAATAAACGAGTTAACTAATAAAACAATCAGTACTGAAAACCCTAGAATTGTACTCCCAAACACAACATTCACACAATAGGGGATTGTGAAACCAAGTGTTCTGGTCACTCGACCTTGTAAACCATCGTTGAAACTCCTACGAGCGAGAAGAATATTTTATATTATCCATAGTGAAATTAAAATCCATAAATTTTATGGAACTATAATTACTTGCGAGCAATTTCCAAATTACAAACATTATATTAGAATTTGTAAAATTATGTATAGGGATTATATTAGAATATGTAAAATTATGTATAGGGAAATATCGAAAGAAGTTATAGGAAAATTGTTAAAAAAATATGGAAAAACATCAAAAAATTACTTGAACGAAATTAATAAATGTTTTCTCCATGTGATTGCATGAATTTCTGAGACCACATTCTAGTTTACAATCATTCAAAGGAATCAACATACTTTGATATACCGTAAGGGTTAGGTCTTAAAAAGATACTGACAAGTAAAATTCTAGAATGTTAAATCAAAATTAATAAACAATTTTTTTTTTTCAAAGGTCTAGATTTACAGAAAAACCCTAGCTAACCCTAGCTATAGACAACAATTTTTCAGAAAGAAAATGAAAGGAAAGAATTTGTTTTACAATAAATATACCTGAAATATTTTATCCATTCTGGAAGAAATGAGGAATTTTATACTAATGAGACAAAAGGATGAGCCGATAGGGATGGCAATCTATAAAAATACCGCAGAGATAAACCTAAGTACAAAAACCTCTGTATGTACCTACCAGCCATGGAAATAATAAGAAAAATTGAAAATAGAATTGTACCAGGGTGTATAAAGAAGAATTAAGTTATTATCAAATCGAAAATGAAATCGAACAAAAATAGGAACCCGGTAAATAAAATGCTACCTCGCATAAAAATCACTAAAATCCTTTTGATTAACATATTATGGTTTACAAATTTGTAACCCTGCGAGTTACACTCAACCCACAAAATAGTTTCCAAGGGTAAATTATAAGCATTAATCTAGAGATATAAGTGAATTTTGGAATAACCTTCAAATGTTGTTAAAGATGTCGAATCCAAAGAAAGGAAAATACAACTTTGCAAGAAAAGCTTAACCAAAATATCCCTAGAATTAGAAAAATCCAATAACTCAGTACACAAAACACACCAAAAAGTGAGACAAAATGTTTGAACGAAAGGTTAATGCAGGTAAATTATCTAATTGAAATAAATTTTGGCAAATAAATGAAATTCCTCTGCAATAAACATGAAACGTGGTCACCAGAAAACTTGGTTAATTTTTCAGAACAAATAGAGGAATTTAACAATATCTCTCGATTGAAATCATTAAAGCGTAACAGTACACCCTAGACCCAAATGATTCAAAGTGTTTTCCAAAGATAACTGAGAAAATGAGTTCACATGTCGATGGTGGTGGTATTCTATCTAAGGGATTAAACCCTAACCACAATTATCATCGTTGGTTTCTTAGAAAACATATCGGTTGTCAATTTTAGGGTTTGTATCATCCCCCGTGGAATAAAAACAAGAAATACGTGAATCCTAATTAAGCTGCCAATTTTCAAAATTTCCCGAAGGTCTTCATAATAATATACCATATGTATGAAAGTATAGTGTTGAACTATACAAATGATAACAATACATAATTTAAATACAATGTTTAACCATAAAAATGATAACAAAATAAAAGTAAATAATTGTGATTAGAGACTTTATTAGAAGGGAAAGGAATTTTGTTGATAAAAATGATTATATCTATTGGTGAAAAATATTTGTATACCGTGATAGAGTATTGAAATCAGAAAGAATTAAACATAACTTGGAAAAGTATGTAATAGTAAAAAAAAAAATAGCAACAGAAGTAAAACAACAACAAGAAATTGATGAAACAATGGTGCACGTGTTGGAGTCTAGGGTTCACATTTCTGTTTTTTATTCTCATGGTGTCGTCACATGGTTATGGGTAAATCATTCTCCCCATATACAATTTTAATGGATCCATATCCCATGGATGCAAGCATAGCCCTTCTGTTGCAGATGTTTTCCGGGGAGTATGCTTTCACAATATATTTTAGAAGACAAACATATGTGAAATATTATGGTCCTACTTTATGTTATCTTATTTATTTTGATAAGGTATCCTCATTTCATCATTCTCCCTCTTTATATTATTACTATGGAATTGTTTTATGGTGTGTGGGGGCTTCGAGTTGTTATCAGAGTGATATATTTCTTTTTTTATCTGAGACCTATGGCCCTCTTTCTCTTTCCCTGCCCATCAGTCATAATGTTCTCTCTGCTACATTGGGGGTGGATATGTCCCCCGAGTCTTCTTTAATGAATTCCATACTGGTGGTTTCCCAACCATTGGAAGATTCCACATTGGGGGGTTCACACTCTGAGGTACACTCTGAAATTTGCCCGCTTCTATCAAGCTCCAGCATGGAAAAGTTTATTCATATTTTAATAAAACAAATTATTGGGGAATCCAAGCTCATTTGGGTAAATAGCTCATCCTCCATATTATCTATCGAATGGTTCGTTGAATCTTGTTTGGGAATACCATCCCGATATCAATGTCTTCAATTTAATGCAAAAGTTTAAAAACTTAAACAAACTGGAAGATTATAACATCACAAAAGACTTCCATCATACTGAATTCTAGACTCTCACGAGGGGTCCATGTTTCAAACTATGCAAAACAACCTTCGGTCTCCTTTATAGAAGTAGCTCAAATAAATACTATTGTCCCTATAACTCAACCTCATAATATTCCAGTATCATATATAGTTGAACAAATGGAAAATAGTCTTACAATGAAAATAAAGCTTCCAGAGGTTGATTTTCTATTTTCCGTTCTAAAAACAAAAGTTTTCATATGTAGATTTAATGGATTTTGGCTCAAACCAGAAACACTCATCCAATGTAATTCCACTACTTGGAATCCTAATTTTGAAATATTTTTATTCTTTAAAGGATTATTTATAGTTCATTTTGAAACAGAGAAGGACATGGACTATGCTTTAAATGCAGGGCCTTGGTTTGGGGAAGAGTCACGCTCTTCACTACTCCTTGGTTCTCTGAGTTTAATGAAAACCCTATGGTGGTATCCATGATGTTGATTTGGGTTAGACTACCAAATGTTTGTCTCCCATTCTGGCATCACAAATTTCTTGAAGATATCAGTAATACATTGGGAAAGTTCAAAAAAATAGTTATGGAAAGAACATAAAATGGAACCTTCACATATGCTAGAATATGTGTAGAGAATGGACTTAGTAAAGGACTTCCTGATCACATGAATTTGAAGCATCGAAAATTTTTTTGGTCACAAGTTTTAGACTATGAAAATATGGCATTTAGGTGTCTTATTTGTTATCAAGTAGGTCACTTAAAACATTCTTTCCCTAGGCAAAGAAGAACCCCAAGAAGAAGAAAAAACCAGTGAATCGATAAAAAGGATGGTAGTTCACAAAACAATGCCCCTCTAAGGATGAAGAAGAAGACAAAAAAGAAAGCCATCCAGGCCAAGAGGGAACTAGTGGAACAAACTTGTAGCATATGGTGCAAAAAGGGATGCCACGATACAACAGACCATAGACAATGTGCACCAAGTTGAAAAGGATATTGAAGACTCCATGACCCTGGATGGATCTAGTCGATATAAAAGAACACATGTATCATAAATTTTATATTCTAACAAGGAGGCTCCTCATGAGAGACTATATTGGTTGGAAAAAAGTGCACAAATGGAAAGGAAAAAGAGAAGAACTTTTCACTAGTAAGTGATAACTTTTTGTAGATAATTTTCTTTTTCTTTTTTTATTTCTATGCCACATCATAAGAATACCCCGTGGGCCGCTTCATAGTCCTACCTTTACACTTTTTATGATTCTCTATTGGAACTCAGTTTCATACACACTAGTTGTGTTTACAAAGTGTAATTTTTATTTTTATTAATATAAATTATAGGTTTTTTCGCATGAAAAATACGATGTAATAGACAAAAGAAAAGTATAAAGATAACTCATAATCTCTTATTAATAACATTCACTAGAAATGATTATGAAATTACATCCCAGAGAAATTATTAATTGTAAGATGATATTTATATAAATATGAACTATAATTACTTAAAAAAAAACAATTAGTATGTTAGTGTAGTAATGAGATTCATTACACTGCTAATCAAACCTTATGTCTTGTGTGCCTAAAAATGGATTTTCCAAGGAAAGTTAATTGGCCTTACTCTTTGGACCCTTGTAATTAAGTTGTGTCTTTTACTTGGAAGCCCTTAGGTCACCTCATACCTGAAACCTAGAATACCAAGTAGGTGATCATACACATACTAGGATGTTATGAAACCAGCTCAAAAAATAGAAGAAAAGAGAGATCAATGCCTTAGAAGTAAGCCACTTCGAGGGGGAAACCTCTAAATTACATAAATCAACAATTATTGGATGATACAAATGACAAAACCGCCTTTCTATATATAGGAGTCCATGGGGTCACAATATAATCCTAGCCAACCTAACAATAATAAGGTAAGGGCATAATAATAACAATATGGGGGTTAGAGGGGTACAATAATAACCATAAGGAGGCTACACTAAAAACAATAGGGGAATACACTAGTAATATAGGGATCCAACATGCCACTCTTTCAAAAAAGTATTGTCCTCAACACTTGAGTAGATCTGGATGCTTCTGTATAAAATTCTCATCCTCCCATGTAGAATCTTCAGTGGGTAAATTCTTCTACTTGATGAGATACTCTGAAATTGATCGATTTCGTAGCCGTCGAGTTATTGTTTCCATGACTACTTTAGGTTCCAATATGACATTTCCTTCCTCATCAAGTTCTGTAAATATTGTTTGAACTAGAATTTTTTCACCTATAACCTTCTTTTAAGCATGAAACATGGAAAACTAGATGCACTCAAGAAGAAGTAGGAAGCTCCAATTTGTATGCCATAGTACCAATATTTTGCAACACCTTGTAAGGACCATATTAATTTGGCAATAATTTATAATCCTTCTTAGCTTGCTCAAGGGAAATTTATTTATATGTTTGTAGCCGTAAAAAAAACCAGTCTCCTACATCAAAAGTTCTCTCGCTACGATGTTGATCTGCCTATTGTTTCATTGATTTTGTGCCAAACTTAGGTTATCCTTTAAGATTTTGAGAACTTTTTTCTTATGCTTGATGTGATCTTCCACCGCTTGAAGCTTAGAATTTTCTCTTAGAGATGATGTGATGGATGGTGGATGATATCCATAAAGTGCCATAAATGGGGTCATTTTTTCTGCAGTATGGAAGGAAGTGTTATACCCCATTCAACCATAGGTAATCACTTGAACCATTGGGTTTTTTTATCAGATACAAAACAATGAAGATATTCTTCCAAACAGTTGTTCACTATCTTAGTTTTCCCATCGAATTGAGGATGATAAGATGAGCTATGAGCTAGTTGAGTACCCAAACAAGAAAATAATTCCATCCAAAAATTTCCATTAAAAATGGGATCTCTATCGCTTACAATAATCTTTGGGTTTCCATGTAGCTTTTGAATTGTTTCCATAAATGCAGTAGAAACTGTACTTTCTTTAAATTGATGAGATAATGCACAAAATTGTGCATACTTGGTAAGTCTATCAACTACGACGATGATGACACTCTTTTCTTCGGACTTAGGTAAACCTGTGATAAAATCCATTGAAATCTCCTCCCAACATTGACTTGGAATGGATAAAGGTTGTAGAAGACATGGGGTCTTAATTGTCTCAACTTTATTTTGCTGGAAAACCAAAAATTCTACCACCAACTTTTAAATATCTGGTTTAAGGCCTTCCCAAAAAAATGCTTTCTTCACCCTGTTGTAAGTTTTTAAAATTTCTGAGTGTCCACCTAAGGGAGAAGTGTGCAATTCCAAAAGAATCTTTTGTTTTAGTTGGGAATTCTTAAAAATATATAAGCGATATTTGTACCATTAGGAATCATTTTTCGAACTAAATGTATCAGATGTACTAGGATATTGCTGCAAATTTTGAATGAGTTTCCACACTTCTTCGTCCTTTTTACTTTCATATTTTGCTTCAGTTATCCAATCTAGTTGGATAATGGAAATGGCACAAAGTGATGCTTCCACCTCTTCATCCTTTCTTGAGAGTGCATCTGCAACACCATTTAACTTCCCTTTTTTTAGATGATTTCAAAGTCATAACCCAACATCTTTGTGACCCATTTTTTCTGCTCTTCTGAAGATAGTCTTTGTTCCAAAAATTATTTAAGACTATGATGATCAGTTTTTACCTTGAAGTGTATTTCCATTAGGTAAGGTCGCCATTTCTTTAGTGCATGTAGTATTTCCAACATTTCCTTCTCATAAATAGCTTTCTGTAAATAATTTCCTTTGATTGGATGATTTTCAAAAGAAATGGGTCTTCCTTCTTTCATTAAAACAACACCAATTCCATTTACTAACGCATCACATTCCACAATAAAGGTTTTTGTGAAGTCTGGCATAGCTAAGACCGGTGCTAGGCACATTTTTAGAGGAGTTGCTATTCTCCCATAATTATTAACAAACTTATGATAATACCCTGTTAACCCGATAAATTATCGCAACTGCTTTATGGTTGTGGGGACTTTCCATTCCTTAATGGCTTTAATTTTGTTAGGGTCTACCTTAACACCCTCGTGAGATACAATATGACCCAGATATTCCACCTCTTGTACTATAAAGAAACATTTGGATGTTTTTGCATATAATTGTTTCTCTTCCAATAGTTTGAGCACCCTATCAACATGTTGAACATGATCCTTCCAAGACTTGTTGTAGATTAGTATATCATAAAAAATACTAACACAAATTTTCTAACAAATTTTTTGAAAATGGAATACATCAACCCTTGAAATGTAGAAGGTGCATTGGTAAGGCCAAAAGGCATGACCGAAAATTCATAATGACCCTCATGAGTTCGAAATGTTGTTTTTGGAATATCTTCAGTCTTCATTCTAATTTGATGATATCCTGAACGAAGATCCAAATTGATAAAATAAATTGCTTCATGTATTTCATACAATAATTCATCAACCACACGAATGAGAAATTTATCTTTAATAGTGAGCTTATTGAGCTCCCTATAATCTAGACACATGCGCCATGATCCATCCTTCTTTTGCACCAATACTATTGGAGTAGAGAAAGAAATTTGACAAGGTTGAATTATACCAGCCTCTAACATTTTCTACAATCATACGTTCAATTTCGCTCTTTTGGACAAGGATATCTGTAAGGCTTGATGTTTGGAGGAACAATTATTGGAATCAAATGAGTAGAATGATCATGATCACGAATAGGTGGGAGTCCTTTGGGAGTTTCAAACACCTTGGAATGATTTTCCAAGACTTTTTGGAGATCTGGAGAAATATATGATTATGATGTTGGAACTTCTAGTGAGCATAATTGTGCAATTACGCCTCGTTGTTCTTTCTTCAGAAGATTTTTCATGACATTAGAGCTTATTATATTTCCCGAATTCCCTACGATACCCCATAATTCAACTTCCTTTCCTTCCAAAAAAAAATTCAAGAAAAGTTCTTGAAAATTAAAAGCTACTATCCCTAAAGATTGTAACCATTGTACTCCTAGTACAACATCAACACCTCCCATTGGAATGGAAAGAGTTAGAATATTCAATACATATTCCCACATGGTTAGCTTGATATTATGGCATTTTCCAGAGAAATTTATAGTTCCTCCATTTGCAACCATCACTTGACACTCTGGTGCTGGGTATTGGAAGCAATACAAATCGTTGGCCACCTTACAATGAATATATTTATGGGTACTACCCAAATCAATCAACACTATTACCTTTTTCTTCTTGATATTTCCTTCTACTTGAGAGTTTGAGGAGTGGTAATTCCTGACAATGCATTACAGGATACCATCGAACACATTTATTCTTTCTCTAGGGTTTTTTCATGGTGTATATCCTCTTCTTTTGAAGTTTCTTAATCATTTTCTTCCTCATATTCATAATATACGTAAACTGATTTCTTCTAAGCACACTTATGACCTTTAATGTATTTTCTACACAACTATAGCAAAGACATTTTTCTCTTTTTTCTTCCAATTGTTGTGGTGTCAACTTTGTAGGTTGTGGAATTCTAGGAGTAGCAACAATTCCATCTTTATAGATGTGAGTTGTAGGGTTCCTTGTTGACGTAATTTTACATTCAATTTTTCTTTCCAACCTAAATGCCTTCTCCAATGAGTCAGGTTCCCAAAGTTGAACCTCATGTTGGATGTTATCCTTTAAAGTAAATATGAAGACATCAATCATCTGTTCCGCTAGAATATCATCTACCCTTATATTTAATTTTTGGAAATCCTCAATGTGCTCCACCATTGAACCCTTTTTTTTGAGATTTATCAATTGGCTAAAGAAGGTGTTGCTATTTGTATCCTCATAATGTGCTATCATTTCCTCCCTAAAAATTGACCAAGTGACAATTTGTTTACGGGAGAAAAGCCATTGATACCATACAAATGTATTTTATTCTAAATATAAATTTGTAAGGCGTATCTTTTGTGTGTTTTTCAGATTATTGAGATCAAAATATTGCTCCATCTGTAGTATCCATGTTATGATATCCTTTCCATCAAACTTCCTCATATCGATCTTTGGAATATGGTGGGTCTTCGATCCAACATTAGAGTTCATGAAATCATAATTAACATTTATTTTGTTCGCATCAAGAGTTTCCTCTATTATAATTTCGCCATTAGGAATCATGTCTTGTATCAACTTTTCCAAACCTTCCTTCAAACCTTCCATGTCTGCTTTTAGATCATTCTTCGTGTCTTCCATGTTTTATTTCATTTTTTTCTCCATGTCTTCCATGCCAATCTTCAAACCATCCATATTAGCCTCCACGCCTTTCCTCAAACCCTCCATATTAGCCTCCACGCCTTTCTTCAAACCCTCCATATTAGCTTCCACACCTTTCTTCAAACCATCCATCTTCGCTTCCACACCTTTCTTCAAAACTTCCATTTCATTTTTTGTTGCTCTTTGTGAGAGCGAAATTTGGTGCACATGCTCTTGTAATTTTGATATGTCATGTTTCCCTTCTTCATCTTCATTAGTCATAGTAGACTATTCTATGGGCTTAATGGGTGTTGAATTATTTTTATGGGGAATTTTAGAAAATAATACTGATATATATGCTTCAATATGCCCTTGGAACCACTTCAAATAAAATTTTCAAACAAGACTTATGAAATTTGAAAACAATACACACCTTTTTCTTGCTTTTGAGGAGCTCGATATTAAAATTGAATTATCTATGTGATTTTGGATCTTCAATATCTAAACTTCGGTCTTGTAGTAGCTCTCTGAATATTCTTTCGAATGCCATAAGTCTGACCTAATTTGGATGCTTCAAGGAAAATGTATGCCCAATCTCTCACAATGACCTAATTATGGATTTGTTCAGTAGAGCAAACTTGTATGGCATGAAACATGTCACTGTTTCCTCCTTCAGCTCTGAAATTGATATACAAAAAACTAAATTCTGTGTGTTTTAGCTAAGTTTTACAAAATTCAAATCTGATGCTCAAAGAGAGAAAAATGATGATTTTCCCAAGGTCACCGTTTTTAGATGAAATTCGGGAGCCTGCAAAAACCCTAACTTCCAGAGATCATATCTCTGAAAATATTGTGAACCAAGATCTAAAATTTTTACAAGAAGTTCCTCAGGATCTCAGCTTCTCATGGTAAGTTTTTTAGATTATGAACCTTCGCAAAAAAAAAATTATAGCGAAAATTCCACGATGACCTATTTGGAGGAGCAAAACCCTAGAATCCAAAGCTCTGATACCAAATGTTATGAAACCAGCTCAAAAAATAGAATAAAAGAGAGATCAAAGCCTTATAAATAAGCCACTTCAAGGGGTAAACCTCCTTTACATTACATAAATGAAAAATTCTTGGATGATACAAATCACAAAACCTCCTTTCTATATATAGGAGTCAATGGGGTCACAATTGTTGGAAATATTGTCATTGATGACAAAGGATATGACAAAGGAATTGTCATCTAAATATAGCAGAGAAGAACATAAAGAATGCATCTACAGTTTGAGCTACAGAGCTACAGTATCAGTCAAGGAAACAGGGACAAAGAGGTTAGAAATCCTGTGTGTGATTGAGTTTTAATGATACTCTATATCTAATGAGGGAGTTGATGGGAGATGGCGCAGATTAATGAAGTAGTGGAACACTTGGTGACGACGGAACGCGAAGTTGAATACAGAATGACATTGTATTAATTTATATAACTGCTGTATGAATTTTCTTAATGGATGGGAGCTCAATTCCGCAGGGGTAGCATATGTCAAGCGATTGGAGGAGTGGAGACCCTTGGAATAACTGACTGGGTTTCATGGAGAAAGGAACGAGGAGAAGAGTTTATTATAGACATTCATTTCGGGCTTTTAAAGCCCTCAACAACCAGAATGAGAAATTTGTTTAAACAGGTGGAAGTCCTTTTATTTCTGAATTGGCGGGACAAGTGATCCCCACCATTTACATACCAATCGGCATAGAAAATTTATTTTTGTGAAGTGTCTTGTTGATATGAAGATTTGCGATGCGATCCAATCGTAATCGCAATAATCAAATGTCTTGTGGATGTATAGAGTTCCGCAATGGAACAGCTGTATATAAAACATACAACCAAACCTTATATAAATTCCCCCCACCACAGCAGTGAAGGCCTGTGGGTCCACTTGACCACGTGGCGATGTTTTAATGGAATCGCAAGTCTTGAATCGCAAAGCTCAATCGGCAGAGTTTTATTATGTGCTCCGATCAAAGGCCGGACCCGATTGAGTTATATGTCACAGTTTATTGCTAATCGCATCCGAGTTCCCAATCACAATCGGAAGCTCTTAAGTGTTGGGCCCGATTGCACCTTGAAATTATCGGACCTGATGGCGTTATATGAAGGAATTAATATGTTAAATCGCGTCCAAGATCTTAATCGCAATCGGAACTTTTTGATTGATCGCATGCCTGTTGTAATATGCTGCGATTGAAGTAGCGGACCCGATCCAGTTATATGCCAGAGTTAATATGTGCCAATCGCATCCATGTCCTGATCGTAATCGGAAATTTTCTATTGTGTGCCCCGATTGCATTTGTTCAAAGATCGGACCCGATTGCGCTATGAGCCATGTTTTATGTGGTCATCACATCCGGTTGATCAATCGCAATCGCAAGTTTTGTTTGACACCGCTGATCCACCAACTGCGATGTGGGCCCGTGGTCAAAGAATGAAATTTGGTTCAAAGTTTTATTGATATATTAAACTATTAGCAAGCGTTGAATATTATTTATAAAATCCGAAGGGTTATACATAAGGGGCTAAGTCGCTGTAAATACATTTGTTTATCACTTTATAAATAAATTAATAAGAAATAAAAACCCCGAGGGAAAATCTATTGGAAATATTGTAAAAGGAATACCATTAGCGGTTCGTGGTTTTGACTCATGGTTTTAATATAGGCGAGAACTATATAAAGTGATGAGAATTATGAAGAAGGGTGTGCGAGGGTTGATGAAAAACAAGTCTCCTTTGGAGAGATCTGTATGAATAAACCCTGATATATCTGAATCGATTGTGCGCCTGTAAATATGATGATCAGATCGATTGACGCAGTGATGAAGAACATGTGCATGCATAAGGGTGATGAATGAATGAAGCTCTTGAAGGAATATCTGGATGGGAAAACTCTGTTCTTAACTGAAAAATCTGAATGAACCTCTGGTTTTGAACGACGAACGAAGAAACAAGGAAGAGCTAGCGCATGACTGCTGAAGAAAACATATGAATCCGGTGAGTCTGAGGGTTGGAGCCTTCATTTTGGAAATGGAAGTTTTTTGCCAGTAGAAACTAGTGTTATGTTCAGGGGGTTGAAGCTCCCTTCCAGGAAAGGCTGGTAAACGAGAGAAGGTTGTAGCCTTCTACAATGGGTGCTTGTGTGCTGGTATGAGTTTGCACTAGCATATATTGTAAAAGTTTTTCTCTATAATAAAATATTGAAGACTGAGATCACAGCAGCGGTGGTTTCTCCTGACTTGGTTTTCCACCTTAAATCCTGGTGTCCTTATGTGTTGTTCATGGTTAATGGTTTGTTCTATTATTTCTGTTTATGCTTAATGCTTATTTGAGGCAATTCTGTAAATAATATATCTAGACATACATGTTGAATGCAGTACTGTAACATATGTTTTGAGAAAGAAAAGAAATATTGTTTAGCCTTAAATACTGATTCACCCCCCCCCCCCCTCTTAGTATTTTTCCCAACAACAATATGATCCTATTTTAGATTGTAAACTTCTGTGATCCATAATTGTTTAACCACCTCTTCCAAAAAAATCACAATATCATTTGGAGGGCCGACGCGTTTCAAACTACCCAGTGTATTTCATCATCGGGACTTTGCTACTTGTGATGATCAAAATAGTTAAATAGAAATATTGTTGAGATGCAACGGTCACTTGTCAAAACCTAGTCAATATTTAATGCATTATAACGTTAAAAAAATTAAAATATTAATAAACAAACTATAAAATCTAATATTAGATTTTATAGTTTGTTTATTAATATTTTAATTTTTTAACGTTATAATGCATTAAATATTGACCTAGTCAATATTTAATGCATTATAACGTTAAAAAATTAAAATATTAATAAAAAAATTATAAAATCTAATATTAGATTTTATAGTTTGTTTATTAATATTTTAATTTTTTAACATTATAATGCATTAAATATTGACTAGGTTTTGACAAGTGACCGTTGAATCTCAGCAATATTTATATTTAACTATTCTAATCAGCACAAGTAGCAAAGTCCTAATGATGAACTACACTAGGTAGTTCAAAATGCATCGGCCCTCCAAATGATATTGTGATTTTTCCGGAAGAGTTGGTTAAACAATATAATCCTAGCCGACCTAACAATAATAATGTAAGGGCACAATAATAACAATATGGGGCTTACATGGGTACAACAATAACTATAAGGGGGCTACACTAACAACAATAAGGGACTACACTAGTAATATAGGGACTTAACATAGGACTCCTCCCATCAGTGAAAATATGTAAAGACAATAGGGTTTTCAGTCGCTGTGATAGTGGATCGCTACCCCACTGTTGTCTCTTGGTCTAGTAATAGCCTTGTAAGGTACCCCTATCAAAGGCTTGATAGATTTTGTGGCAAAATTTCTAGGCTCATTGTTGGGGACGAAGAAATTATATCTCCTTACAAATTGAATATTTAACTTCATCACTAGGTATAAGAAAAATCCATCTCTGGAAACTAAATTGGAATAAGGAATCCCTCGTTCTTCATTGAACCTTCAAATTAAATTATTGGAGGGTGAAACAAGCATCTCTGAAGGAATTTTAAATTCACGTTGGTGGCTCCTCATTTGAATGCTATGAAAAACTCGACGCAATGGGAGCTTAGCATTTTACTGAGTCATACTTGGCTTTGGATATTACATGCATCCCCAAATATATGAATAAATTCAATTGGAATCATATGGGATAGCTTCCTAAATTTTATGGTGATCCATCTTCAACAACTGATCATATATAAAAATTTATCAAGCATGCCATAAAGATCAATGTGGTGCATCAAGACATTCTAATTGGATTGTTTATTATCTCCATCGTGTATAAGCATATGGATTGGATTGATGACTTATGAAAACCCACAAGCGTTCCCTCATCTGCACTGATTGGAAAATTTCTACAATATAATGGAACATGTTTTCAATCTAGTAAGGAATCCACCCAAGTTGTGTATGTTTCCCTCCAAAAAGAGGGTCTCATTGTTGTATTCAAGAAGTTGAAGAAAAAAACCATGAGAAAGAGGGAGAGTCCTCCCTAAATAATTAGGATGAAAACATTGATGACAAGGGTGATTTTGAAAGAGAGGATGGTGAGGGTCATGATGAAGATGAAGCCTTGGTAAGAGAAGTTGAGGAAAGCTCCACCATTTCATGGATTTTATGTTTGGTGATGAATATTGTGAACACCTTGAAGAAGATGATCCTATTTATCCTAAGAAGGTAGACATGGAGATTACTTGCATATAAAGTTAGGGAAATGTAAGGTCAACATCCATCACTTTCACAAGGACCCAAGTTTATGATATTTATGATGATGTTAACAAGGATTGTTACATGTAATTTTGTAACATTAAGGAAAAATACCTTAAAAATAGATCTCTCGCTATCTGAAAAATCCTTCTCAACAATCCCTTACAAAGTTGAAGAAAAACCCATTTGGATAAGTACAACAATATTTGATTGCATTACTTTTAAAAAATATTTTCTAGCAGTGTCACACTTTTCCTAGAAATAAGCTGTACAATTGTAGATCTAGTCATTGTCACATGCGCAGGGTGTCACATTGTTATCCTATAAAAAGTGTGACAACCTTTCTAATTAGGTGAAAATAAAAAGTAAATTCTCCAATCCTTGTTGAGGAATCTTATCCTCAACCACCTAGACTCGCCCTTATACCTATTTGGACCTCATCACAGGATTCATGGAACTAAACCCACCTATCATGGAACCTATGTAAGTGTGTGTCTATAGACACACAAAGAGAAAACAAAGTGACAAATAATTCTTTCATAAACAAAGTGACATCACACTGGTGTCAATTGTGTAAGTGTGACATCCTTGAGAAATTCCAAATAACTAGGGTTTTACCCTCTAGGTATACAATATTTTGTTTGTTGTTATTTTTTGGGTCTGTGTTGACCTGAGAAAAGTCAGCATTAGGTTTAGATCACTGTGTTTGATTTTATTCTTGAGAAATCATTTATATTTACATTATAGGGTTTTTGGTGTCTAGTTGGTTTACTGATCTGTTAAAAAGAGTCTTTGGCTTTTGAAATTGCTTGTGACTCTTTTGTTGGGAAAAATACTGAGAGGGGGGGGGGTGAATCAGTATTTAGTGCAGACTGAAAACTTTTTTACTTTTTCTTTCTCTAAAACCCATACGCTAATTTAATGAAGCCAACTCGCATATACACGCGGATATCCTTAATAAAACTCACGTATTAACAGAGATTTCATTATGCTGATAATTCTTAGCTTAGATCATTGCATCATTCATTCATTAGATGTTTAGTAAGCATTAAACATGTGCAGTAAGAACAGAATAAATCATCACACATAAGCAACACACATGAACACCAGGATTTAAGGTGGAAACCCAATTCGGGAGAAAACCACCGTTGTCGTCGTCTCAGTCTTCAATATTTTATTATAAAGAAAACATCGTACAACCATGTACTGGCGCAGACTCATACCAGCACGCAGGCACCCACCTGCAGAAGGCTACAACCTTCTCTCGTTTACCAGCCTCTCCTGGAAGGGAGCTACAACCCCCTGCTCTCGTTTACCAGCCTCTCCTGGAAGGGAGCCACTACCCCCTGCTCTCGTTTACCAGCCTCTCCTGGAAGGGATCCACTACCCCCTGAACTCGTTTACCAACTGCCACTGGAAGGGAGCTACAACCCCCTCATTGAAGGCTTCGACCCTCAGCACCACCATAGACCACGTTTCATCAATTTTCAAACTAGATCCCACAGCTTCCATACAACACAACTTGTAGGCCACTTTTCATCATATTTTCAGACTGGACCCACTCCACACATTTAAGCTCAAAATTCATCAAACTGAAACTTATAGCCCCATCAATTCATTCATTGAATCATCAACCAACGACTTGATCTTTAATTAACATAATTAGCAACATATTCATCATTCAAATAACCCAGTTCTGTATGAATACATCATTGACAGATAACAGTAGAACAACAAAACAGATCAGGAATTTCATTCCACTTACTTCAGCAAACCCTAGATTCCATACGCACTTTTACTTCACTGAACCTGCGTATGTACGCGCTTTCATGCAAACCAACCTGCGTATACTTTTGTGCATTCTTCAGAAAACCCTATCTGCCGATACGTGCTTTTCCTTAAGCAGACCCGCGTATACATGCGCTTTTACTGAAGCGAACCTGCGTATACATCTGTAACTTTTCAGGACTGTGCAGCTCTTCAGATCAGATAAACAACTCAGATTTCATCCTTTACTTCAGAAAGTATTTCGCCTCATCTCAGATCTAAACATTCCATAAACAGATCTAGAAAATACATATACATTTCAGATCTAGAGATCCCTCTTCATCATTTTCTTCATAGGTGCATTAATAATTCAGATCAATCAGTTTATTCCATGCAGATATACTTCAGAGTGAAGTATTCATTCAATACCCACACTTATGCACTCCTTGCACTATGATCTTCTTCTCCTTAAATAGATTTATCTTTTGTCAATACCATGAGCCAAAACCACACAAATTCCGATGGTATTCCTGGATGGGATCGAATATACAATCAAGCGCTCAATACTTTGGGTCAATACCATGGTAATGTCCCCTGGTTTCCTAAATTTAGAGCGCAAATGAGCATACACTACTTGTCACGTACCCTTAACAAACTCGCGTATGCCTTGTCACATACCTTGTTCAACATTATTCTGGCACTTATTTTTGAACCGATCTGTAGATACATCATCAAGGACATCTCCATCAGGCAGGTTCCATCAAAGTCAACACATTGTATCACATTGCCAACAATCTCCCCCTTAACTCATCAAGTAGATTACCATCAAGGACAACTTCATCAAGTAGGTTGTCATCAACGTTATCAAGTAGGTTTCCATCAAGGACAACACTCTACATCATATAGCCAACAATCTCATTTCATCAAGTAGGTTGCCATCAAGGACAACACATGCCAACAATCTCCCCCTTTGGACTTGATGGAAACCATGATGGTGTTTGATCATCGCAACAGATAGATACGTTGATTATAGGCACAATGATACTCTCCCCCTATTCAAACACCATGTTACTCTCCCCCTTTGACATCAAGGGCAAAGGGCGGATCAAAGCCAAGGCAATGTTTTTTTCCACATGTAGAAAGAAGAGCTTTGTAGATCTGATGTTCACTGAAGTTACCATGCTCCCCCTGAGTTCACGCTGAATCTTCAAAACATATTTTACAATGTAGTACATGACTCTATGACCTTTCCTATCACCAAGGACTCATACTTACAGCAAAGATCCAACCAAGTGGATTTACATATATGAATCAAGTACCCAACCAAGTGGGTTTACACATTTTGACTCAACTACCCAACCAAGTGGGTTTACAAATTTGAACAAGTCCTTACATGACTGAATATTACAATTTTACATCATAGACCTTTTCATCAAATTACAAATATGACTTTTTATAATCAAGACCAAGGAATCTCAAACATGAGATCAGATCATAGCAAATCAAGAGACTCCCAACAATGCATCCTTTCCACATGACCAATGCTCCCCCTTAGCTTGTGCATCCTGAACACTTTCAACAGCAAATAATCAAGGCATGTTTATCAAGAAACATCAGAGAGTGAAATAGAATTATGAGCACTAGAGCACCACCAGAGATACCAAACAGTACTGCAGCTGTGCTGAAGAATGCTGACCTAGAAGAATTTTGTCAGCAAATACCCATACGCGGTTTTCTGTGTCTGAACTCGCGTATATACGCGACTGTATTTCAGGAAACCGGCATATCCAATTTTAATCTTTTGATTTTAAGTAGATCTGATCTTGAACATGGCAGAGACAACTCCCAGCTTCTGTCTGAGATATTAGAATGCTTCCCTGGGATATATGAGAGAATAAAGATAGGACAATGTAGCTATGTTTTCAAGTGTCATCCAACATTTGTAGCATAAGTGCATCAGTAACCAGGCCTTCAGACTTTTTGCAGCATCAAAAAATTCTTCCCAATAGGAATTATCATACCAGAACAACTTCTTCAATAGACAATATGTGTCAAGCAATCATCCATGTGATCTAATGTCACCAAGATTTTCGTGATTTATTTCACAATCAAATTTGTGTAGGAATTATGTATATAAGATCTCAATCGTGTCACAAGTTATCAGCAAAAAAATCTGCACGATCTATCCTTATCTCTGAATCATAAGACTTCCATATTATCCATGGTGAAAAAAAAATATCTTCTTCAGCAAAAAGAAATTAGGATTCATCCATACTCTCATCATAAGAAACCATGTATCATGTCATCATCATTTGAGCAAGAACTAAGGAATAATCAGATACAATGTCAACAATTCAATCATTATTTGTTAGACTGATGCTCCCCCTGAACCTGTGTTCTTGATCTTTAACTATCTTCCTATTTTTCTTATCAGAAAATCATACGCGTCTGTCTCCAGCTGAAATCGCATGTATACGCGGCTTTAGTTCACTAAACCCGCGTATGGAAAGTGAAATATTGAAAATTTCACACTCCTTCTTCTCCCCCTGAATTTTTGCTGCCTGTACCTATCTTCTCTTTGTCACATCAGATGCACTGTCAGAAATAAACATACCCAGAATTACCAAACCAACCATGAGAATCACCATACATAGCTCCCCCTGTGATGATACATTACTAATCCATATAATGTATCTCACATTACTCCTGCAGTCACTATGAGAAGTAAGCTTTAGAAGCGGATGACTGCAGTAGGATTATTATCTCCTACGTTTTTTACCGGTCCTCCTTCCTTTTCCAGCTTTGCTTGATATTTCTTATTGTGTGCTAGAAATTATCCAATTTTTCAGATCCATTCATCCTGCATTGTTTTTCTACATGTCCATACCTGTTATAGGCATAACATCTTGCATGACCAAAAAAGTAAGCTTAAGGATCATAGTGTGTTTTTCTATTCTTTCTTCTATTACAATCAGCTGCTTTATGACCATACTTGCTACATGAAAAACAATATCCCTTGAAGAAACCAGAGTACCTTTCTGTGTATAATATGTTTGTATGTGACTGAAACATTATGCTTCTGCAATTAACTGCAATAGCCCATAATTATGAAATTTAAAGCATTCAACATTATTGATCATAGGAGGGAATGATTTCTTTTTAGAGTTCATGATTTTCGGTTGATCTTTTGTTTCTTTCAACACTTCAGATTTTGCATTGATATCCTTTGAATCTTTAGCACTTCCTTGTGAACTAGATTCTCCGTTAACAGTTTCATGAAAACCAAGACCAAATTTAATAGAAGGAGACCTTTGACTGCTAAGAATATTGTCCAGAATCTTAGTACTATCTTGAAACCTCAAGAGTTTATCTTTTTCTTCTAATTTACCTTTTAAAATGTTTACCTCAACCTCCAATCTTTGGCATTGCTGCTTCATAATTTCTTCAACCCTTTTTCCTTCTTCTACTTGATCATTCAATTTCAAAATCTCTTCTTTCAACCCATTTTCTTGTTCTTCAAAAGTTTGTAAAAGATCTTCATTCTTCTTATTTGATTTTTCCGGATCTTCTTTGAGAGAGATGATTTCTGCTTCAAGTTCTTCATTCTTCTTATTTCATTTTTCCAGATTTGTTTTGAGAAAGAGGATTTCTGCTTCAAGTCTTCTATTTTGATAGGTTGCTTTAACCTGCAGTGTTTGATGTATGTCTATCTATTCCTTCATTGTTTCTATCTGTCCTTTCATTCTAGAGATCATTTCTTTGTAGATAGATTCTGTCTCATTAAATGATCTTTCTTGATCTTCAACTTTACTCTTGAGAGCTTCTTCTAGATCCATAAAACTATTTTCATCATTGCATGTATAAGAAGATGAATCACAAGAACAACAATCAATACTTGTTTCATCTTTTTCATTTTCTGCTGCACATGTTTTCTGATATATCTCCTTTTGAGTAGCCTTCTTCTTTTGCTTCCTTCCCATGGTGACGGATCTCCTTCAAGCGATCAAGCTTCTGCAGAAGAACCTGCTCTGATACCAATTGTTGGGAAAAATACTGAGAGGGGGGTGAGATGGTATTTAGTGCAGACTGAAAACTTTTTTACTTTTTCTTTCTCTAAAACCCATACGCTACTTTAATGAAGCCAACTCACGTATACACGCAGATATCCTTAATAAAAATAGCGTATTAACAGAGATTTCATTATGATGATAATTCTTGGCTTAGATCATTGCATCATTCATTCATTAGATGTTTAGTAAGTAGTAAACATGTGCAGTAAGAGCAAAATAAATCATCATACATAAGCAACACACATGAACACCAGGATTTAAGGTGGAAACCCAATTCGAGAGAAAACCACCGCTGTCGTCGTCTCAGTCTTCAATATTTTATTATAAAGAAAACATCGTACAACCATGTACTGGCATAGACTCATACCAGCATGCAGGCACCCACCTGCAGAAGGCTACAACCTTCTCTCGTTTACCAGCCTCTCCTGGAAGGGAGCTACAACCCCCTGCTCTCGTTTACCAGCCTCTCCTAGAAGGGAGCCACTACCCCCTGCTCTCGTTTACCGGCCCTCTCACGGAAGGGATCCACTACCACCACTTGCTCACCGCAATTTCCCTTGCTGGAAGGGAGCTACCAGCCGCGGCCCGCACCGGCTTCGACCCTCAGCACCACCATGGACCACGTTTCATCAATTTTCAAACTGGATCCCATAGCTTCCATACAACAAAACTTGTAGGCCACTTTTCATCATATTTTCAAACTAGACCCACTCCACACATTTAAGCTCAACATTCATCAAACTGAAACTTATAACCCCATCAATTCATTCATTGAATCATCAACCAATCAACCAACGACTTGATCTTCAATTAACATAATCAGCAACATATTCATCATTCAAATAACCCAGTTCTGTATGAATACATCATTGACAGATAACAGTAGAACAACAAAACAGATCAGGCATTTCATTCCACTTACTTCAGCAAACCCTAGATTCCATACGTGCTTTTACTTCACTGAACCTGCGTATGTACGCGCTTTCATGCAAACCAACCCACGTATACTTCTGTGCATTCTTCAGAAAACCCTATCTGCCCATACACGCTTTTCCTTAAGCAGACCCGCGTATACACGCGCTTTTACTGAAGCGAACCTGCATATACATCTGTAACTTTTCAGGACTGTGGAGCTCTTCAGATAAGATAAACAACTTAGATTTCATCCTTTACTTCAAAAAGTATTTCACCTCATCTCAGATCTAAACATTCCATAAACAGATCTAGAAAATACATATACATTTCAGATCTAGAGATCCCTCTTCATCATTTTCTTCATAGGTGCATTAATAATTCAGATCAATCAGTTTATTCCATGCAGATATACTTCAGGGTGAAGTATTCATTCAATACCCACACTTATGCACTCCTTGCACTATGATCTTCTTCTCCTTAAATAGATTTATCTTTTGTCAATAACATGAGCCAAAACCACACAAATTCCGTTCCTGGACGAGATCAAATATACAATCAAGCGCTAAATACTTTGGGTCAATACCATGGTAATGTCCCCTGGTTTCCTAAATTTAGAGCGCAAATGGGCATACGCTACTTGTCACGTACATTTCCGCGTGCATATGCGACTTACCCTTAACAAACTCGCATATGCCTTGTGACATACCTTGTTCAACATTATTCTGGCACTTACTTCTGAATTGATCTGTAGATACATCATCAAGGACAACTCCATCAGGCAGGTTCCATCAAAGTCAACACATTGTATCACATTGCCAAAAATCTCCCCCTTAACTCATCAAGTAGATTACCATCAAGGACAACTTCATCAAGTAGGTTGTCATCAACGTTATCAAGTAGGTTGCCATCAAGGACAACACTCTGCATCATATAGCCAACAATCTCATTTCATCAAGTAGGTTGCCATCAAGGACAACACATGCCAACATCTTTTAGTTCAATTAATAAAAACATGCATTCTTTCCTGTTGTAAAGAATTATTTCATTATTTGAAAAGATAGTGTTCTCATTGAAATATATCCTTGATTTTTTTGTATGTTTTTTTTAAATATAAAATGAAAAAATTGCTTGAGTTGATTTATATTAGTGTTTTTGTTCTAAAAATTAGTGCATTAGAGGATTTGTGATATTTTTCTCTTATTAATTGATTCTTGCATTATAGTGAGTTTGTTTTTTATTTTGAAAGTGTGCTTTTGGAATCGTTTGGGTTTGAATTAAAATACATTTGTATAAGATCAATTTTTTCATTTTTGAAAAGTGAATGAAGTCTTCTCGCTTTTGCAAATAGGATTCATCAAAGTGAAAAGGTCACATTTCATGTTAGTTGCATCAGTTGAAATTGAATTATCACACCGGTTGGTTATCATACATATTTGACAACTTTTTTTTTTCTAAGTAAGATTAGTTCTATTAAGTATTAGAGTTGCTGTTACAAATCTGCCACAGTGTCATCTGTGTGAGCCTGAGCACTGGGCTTGATAATCATGCTTAACAAGAGACGTCTGGACTGCCCAAGATTGGGAAACCAGTCCTTTGGAGATCAGTTTGGCCGCCCTTGGGAGGGAAACCAGCCTATAGTTCATACAAGAAGACTTAACAAAAAGAAAGAGATGAAAACCAACAGTCAGTTTTTCCAGTTACACACTGAGACAAAGAAACCAAAAAATCCAACTGTAATTGTGCAGGAATACCCGTAGAAGCTGGAAGCTGGGTTTGTCACTGATCATGAGTCGGAGACGGAGGTTCTTCCACCACCCTGCAAGCGTATTCATCTGCATCTTCATTCATGACGCCTTTGAGAGTGCCATCCAGGTCCACGGCCCCATCCTTCTGACACTGCACATCCTCTGCTTGGCGGGTAACATCGGCTGACAGAAAAGAGCAATTGGGGTCGCTAGAGACAGGAGGGGGCAGAGGGGAGGCCTCAGGGAGGTAATGGGGAGAGGAGAATATTCTCTGAGGGTAACCGTGATGTATGCAGTGACAATGGGGTTGGCATGAGAACACTCGAAGCAGAATTCAGCTCGCTAAGAGGATTGACGAATGGGTAGGCAGATAGTCCCATGGGATGCAGGAGGAATCACGACATTGGGAGGGTTAACAGAGGGGGGAGGGGCTGGTTGAGCCGCAGGGATAGAATATTGATAACTCCTTCGACCTCTACCATGACGCATCTCCTGAGGCTGAACGTGAGTCTCTTCGGTAGAAGAAGACCCTGAGATAGAGCTGGAGTGGGGTCGAAAATGATAGACCCGACCACGACTTGTGCCTCATCTACTCCGCATTATATGTCGCATGCGTGGCATGGTGGCGGAGGCCGGAGGAGAGCTATTGTAGTGGGAAGGGAAAACCGGAGTCTCAAAGCTACAGAGAGGGGAGTTGCCGTGAGTGAATTCCGTCGACCGAGTGCCAAGAGGAGAAACGACGCCACAGAGACCCACAGTTTGAGTACAGAGAGGTTGATTGGCTCTACAGAAGAGACTTTGGGAGAAATGAAGCCCGAGCAGCGGTTCAAAACAAGCTAAGAGAGTGCAACTACGCCCAGTATGAGTGCGGAAGCTAGGTTCGGCTTAGCCTTGAGGGCATGCACTGTTTATAGGGGGCAAAGAACCATTGCAGAGAGCCGAAAAATCCAGAACAGAATCCATTACCAAATGAAAACCCATGGTGAAATGAAGAGGCTTCTGCTCAGTGTTAATGCCATCACGTGCTGGTAGATTTATTATGACATTAATGCTTGTACAAGAGGCCATATGGCCACCCCACGCGAACTCCTTCAGGAGACGCGTAGGGGCCAAGGTCTCATCAATGCATGCCATCAACCGCATCCAGTGACATATTTGACAACTGTAACAAAAATAAAAACAATAATATCAATGAAATATTCATAGGAATTAATTAATCACATCACATTTAGTGTGGGTCTATGTTAGAAGGTGTGTTCTGACATCTATAAACATAGGAGTTGTCATTAATTATTTTTGTTACAATTTTTTGGTGTCCAGTATTCGACATATGAAGAGTATATTGGAATGCTTCCCATCATACATTTATGCATTAGACAACTCTAACACAAAATGAGCTTACACATGGTAGTCTCTTGTATTCTACAGTATCACTAGATGACTATGAATTTTCTATAGTCTGTTGAAAATAACATTCCCTGACTATCATTTATTTTAAGAAATCTCACTGCCTTCATTATTTTCCATTGAACCTATTTACTATGTCTCATTTTTAATTATTCAGATCACTCTCTTACTCTGAAATTCCATTATTGATCCTAAAAACCCTCATTTTTTACCCCTTCCCCTACCTATAACCCCATTTTCCTCACAAAAACCCTCCCCTTAACTCATTTCCCTCTGTTCATTCAAAATAATGTAAAAACTCATTTTTACATTATTTTTGAAATTAATATTATTCAGGCCCCACTACTTAAATTTTTTTTTTTTTAATTTTAAAAACCCAACTCTTTATATGTTTAAAGCCCTTGCCCCTTAAACCTTACCCTCACTCTCATGTAACCCTGTCCCCACCCTCCATAAAGCGCTTTCGCTTTGAAAAATACCCAGGCCCCACTCTACTTTCTAACCCTGCCACTTCGTTAAAACCCTGACCCCAGTCTTATTTTAAACCTCGACCCCATATCATATAGCTCATCGTTTCATCATACCCCACCCACCATCTGATCCACTCTGCCAGATCCAACGGCCCATGATCATTATCGCATCCCCACATACCCGAGGTTTAAAACCTTTGGGACCTTGCAAAATGGGTGGTATTTGCACCCGTCCTTTCCACCATGCGTCACTTCCTCCATGTTATCGCATCCCCACGATATAAACCAACATACCACCTATGCACCATGCGAAAACCACCGACCACCCTCACGCCATAACCTAAAACCGTTGACCTTTGTTCAAACATGTTTTAGCCCCAAATATCTGTAATAAGCCCCGACCCACCATATAAACCCTTGCAACACCGCTAAAAGCCTAGAAGGCCATAGCCAAAAAGAAAAAACCAATAAAGCCTCCATATCTGAACTCTGTCCACAGTTTTCCCTGCTTCTTGCAAGCCATCCTTGCTTACCATCCTGGCACAGCTCAGATTTTTATTAATAAATTGTTTTTAATTTTTGTAGGTGCCACACATATCGAGAAAGTGATAAACTTGCATTCTCGGGTCTAAAAACTATTAAAACAAGTTCTCTGGGTGACGATCCAAAAAGCCTTACTCATTAAAGGATCAGGAGCGCAAGATTAATCAAAGATCAGCACTGGATCATGACCATTTATGATCATTCAATCACTCCAAAGACAGCAAGAGATTCTTCAAAAGACAAGGTAAAGAAAATGAAGAGAATTATATAATAGCAGCACAGGCAGAGATGAAGACAAATGCAAAGAACACGAATAAAGAGCAGTGATAGTGAAAGGATTCACCATGACAGTGAAAGAAATAAAGGATTAAAGGATTAATCAAAGGTCAAGATGAAATACACGGTTAGAAGACAAAGTTAAAGGAAAATCATAGAAAGATCAAAGATAAAACAATCAAAGAGAAGAGATAAAGAAAGAAATGACAGTGAGAGTAAAGGTAGTAAAGAGAAAATAGTTAGAAGATACATATGAAGACAAATTTCAGATTAAAGGAAAAATTAAATTTTAAATGCTAATCAGAGCTTAAAGACAAATCAACAAAGAAACATAGATCTGAATGACAAATAAAATCACCATTTACTTCTTCCAAATCACATTGGCCACCTATATCCACATTTTGATTTAAGACAAGCTACCTCAGTTAATGTTTTAGTCAGAGATTCCCGAATGCAGGTGACACGCTTGACACGGGTAGACAACAAAGCCCATCGCACCCAAATTGCGGAGATCTCCAAAGCAATTCACCACCTGCTGCGGATCCAATCACAGTTATGGCCTCGCACAATCCTCGCAGAAACACCGATCATACAGACTTGATAGGCTTGATGTCTCCTGAACCAGACCATCACCTCACCCTCATCTCCATTAATGACCATGTGGAATAATCAGTACTAAAACATTGCTTATATATATGCATCTGCCCATTAGCTAAAGCCTCACATGCATATCATTCATAGCCTCTCTGACATGCCTCTTTCTCAATCCTATATATCCTCCCATTTTCGGCCACTTCTCTCCATCATATGCTATTTGCTGCATTTCACTCTCCTAATTTGGATACTCGTTGATAACAATCAGCTGCGAAGTCCAAGTCCTAGTGCCAAGTTGGGCAACCCCCTTTTTCCTGGTGCATTGCATCATGTGCACCTACTCCTTAGCCTCTGTAGTTTCTCCTCCCCCTTTGCTTCCCCTGCCATCCCTCCCAAGTGCGTAATGTCTCCTAGGCTGCGCCAATGCAAAATTCATGGTGGTCAACAAGGAGCTCTCCAAGGCCGCTACCATCATGTTGAGGATAATCATCTAGAATGGCACAAGGGCTCCTCATCATACTCCCCTGCTAGCCACCCTTCTATTCCTGAGTAGTGCACAGACTGCGCCAGAAGCTCGACGCAAAGAGGAACATGTGGTGTGCAAAGGTCCACCTCCATCTCCAGGGCTCCTTCACCACAGCGCATTCCTGCACCATCGAATAGCCTTGCGCAGGAAGACGAAGACATGGATATTTGGATCATGGATTCTGACGGCATCTGGACGAAGGTTCCAGATGGATTAGATTTGGAGTTCCCCATCCTCTGCGCTCCATCAAATCTCCCCATTCACACTACTGCTGAAGTGGAAGCTACAAGGGAAGTGGCCATCACGTAGGCCCCTGCCTGCACCATTCCCGAGGAAGCTCCCATCCGTAGTGATGATGAGGATGCATAATTTTTTTGTTGTTATTCAGTCCTTTTTTTTTTTTCTTTTGTGCCCGCAGGGCTACACTATCATGTCCTCCTCTCATTCTCCTCAATGTATCAGTGCCTCTGCGCACATAGTAACTTTTGCTCACAATTTTTGTCTGGGCCAGCCCCCTCCCCCATGGTAGCCCAGAAATAGTGTAACAAAGGCAGGGATTGGTTAAGCACAACTTACCAACCCTGCATGTAAACTATGTACTTGTATGTTTTCAAATTAATATAATTAGCACAACTTACCAAAAAAAATTAAAATTTTTAGCCAGAGATATTTTAGCATCTCAGAAGTTATTGCAAAAATTTAATGTTAAAGGCATAAAATTAAAAAATATCCTAAATTTAGCTCAATAGTAAATTAGAAAGTTATTATTACAGCAAGTTAGCTAGTGATATTTTTCATTGGGCCTTGCATGGTCTCAAAGGTCAACATTACAACTACTCTGTAATAAGTGCAGTCTAAAACCCTAGAATAGGATCACCTCCTCATGTGTAGATAAATACTCCATGTATTGTTCATTATTATTGTTGGTTGTTGGATAGTTGTTGGGCTGATTGCTAGACTGGATTTGATGAGACTCTGAGATGCATAGTTTATTGTAGTGGAGCATTGTAAATGTTTTGGACATCAATAATACAAGCACATTCACAAGATTGTTGAGCTATGTTAATGGTGATGTTATCCCTCTTTGTTATTTTTTCTCTTATGTTTTCCATATTGTACATCAATTTATCTGATAATAGAACATAAATTTTAGGTTGAGATATGTTGTTTGGGCACCTTAACTCTATATGTTTCTTTTATATTTATGTTTTCTTTTACAAGGTATGATTAAAGAATTCAAGGGTGTCCTACTCTTTAGTTCCACCTAGCTTGTTGTCTTTAGGTTTCCTTAATAGATTTTAGCCAAAGAATTCAGGGGTGTCCTTCTCTTTGGTTTTTCTTAAACTATTATCTTAAAGGCCTTCTTTGAAGTCAAGTTAAATAATTCAGGGGTGTCCTACTCTTTAATTTCACTAAACTATTATCTTGAATGTTTTCATTTTCTGAAAGTAATAGCTAGAGAATTCAGGGTTGTCCTGCTCTTTAGGATTACTAGATTGTTTTCTTAAGCTTTCTTAGTAAGGATTGATTAAAGAATTCAAGCTATCCTGCTCTTTAGTTTCTCTTAAACAATTATCTCAAAGGATTTTCTTGTTGAAGTATAGCTAAAGGATTCTTAATTTCCCTTTAGTTTTACTGAATTCACAACTTACTATCATTTCACATTTCATCTAAACTAAAAAGATCCACTTGATATAGTTAGCTTGCCCTATGAAAACCCTTGCAGAGTTGATGCACAATTAAAACATTTTATGAATCCATAGCCCAATGGATTAATTCTTCTCACAGTCTATCTATTCAACTGAAACAATCACTCAATCAACCAAACAAAACAAAAAAAACAAACAATCCCAGAACTTCATAACTAGCCTAGAATTAGAAAACATAAGCATAAAGATAAATCATTTAAATCATAAACATAGAGAGATCCCTCTCTAAGCCCGGTAAGGCTAAGTCCTTGGACTCCAAATTCATTTGATGTGGTTCCCTGTAGATTTTTTTTTTCCAATATTGCAAATCATGGGGTGACAACATAGTGGCAACCATATTGGGGAATTAAACTGTGTTATTAAAAAGATTAATATTTCCTCCAGAACTCATAAAACCACTTTCAAATTTATATGACTCAAGTGTTAGCCAAGACTAGTATCTAGTTATTGATGGTGGACAACAACCAGCCTCAAGACAATTAAAATCATCCACCTGGTGACTCCACTGGTTTTCAGTGGGCCTGCTAACTCCACTAGTTTTTCTATAGACTCCATTGGGAAAATTATTGAGAAATCATGATTTTATCAAAACTCAAAGGGAACCCAATTAAAATAATTTGTGAGTTAAGTATTTTCTTCCACGGATTATTTTTTTTCAAACTGTTATAAAAATCTCAATCTCTCTGAACCTTGGGTCCACGTCCTGGCTTCTAGAAAAATATGTACCAAATCCCATCCTGACCCAAACCCTCCTGCAATAGTTGACAATCCAGAACAAATCTTGTGGAAATTCCTAGATCTAAAAATCCAACTGTTAGAAGATCTATTCACAAAGAAAGTTCCCTACCTGAAAACCTTAAAGACTTGCAGAATATCCTATCTAACTCACCCCTGGAATGAAGCTTGTACGGAACTAGATCTCAAAATTGGATAACCCAAATAATTTTAGACCCATCCATCCTACATCAAAATCCTGTTCTACTAACTTTGACCCCCATTCATACACCCATTGTTCACCTTCCTCTATTTAACCCTTTATCTCCTCTTGTAAACCCTCCACTTATTAACCCTGCTTTGTTTGCCCAACTACCAACCATCGCAACATGGTATGCCCCATTAGTTCTACCATTTCCTTTAGTAGTTCTACCACAGGACTATCAGTCCAAGATTCCCTTCTATGATGCAAATGGTTCTATAACTTCTCAACAACATGTGGATAGAATGAATGACTATTTTGACAAACAATAAATAGATGATGAAATTGTTAACATAAGAATGTTTGCTCAAATCTTAGAGGGAGAAGCAAGAAAATGGTTTAAATGCCTAATGCCTAATAGTATACATGACCTCCCTGATTTTCATCAGCTATTCTTAAATAAATGGGAAGTCAAGAAGAACCCTCTCCAAATCTTATCAGAGTATGAAAACATCAATAGAAACATTGGAGAGGGTGTCCAAGAGTACTGCACTAGGTTCGATAATGAATATAATGCCCTCCCTACCCACATGAAACCTCCACAAGGTCTAGCCCTCATGAAATTTCCAGATGGTTTTGATCCAGATATGGCTTACCAACTAAGAGAAAGGGACCCTCTTACATAAGAAGATATGCAGAGGGGTGCAGTAAGTGTGGAGGAAAATTTGATTGCCAAAAGAGCTAGAATGAAAAATGAAAAAAGAGTCACATATAGGGAAGAGGTTGTAGCCTCCACATTTGATACTAAAATTGATAATCTTGTTAGAACTATGGAGAGGATGATGGAGAGAATAAACATGAACGAGAGATCTTACCCCAGAGAAAACCAAGCAGATCCTCAAAACATCAATCAAAATCAGAACCAAAACTTTAGGAGAAATCCCCCTCAAATAATATAAAGAGGACCATACCAGCAAATCAGGCCTCATTTCCAAGAAAATTATGCTGATGAAGATGAGGGGGTGATCAAGGAAGCAGAGGAAAGTCATATCAATATAAGGGGAGTTAATAATGAGGATATTGTTTTCTTCAATGAGGAAGAAGAAGGAATATTTTCCCCAAATGAAGAATAATGCCTAGAATCCGAAGATTATAAACAAGGATTCAAAAAATTCCATCATGGAAGTACATAGGCAGTATGACCTCAGAATCAAGAAAGCCCAAGATACTCTCAAATGAAACAACCCTGAAATTTCTACTAGGAAGACCCCTGAATTTGATCTTAAAAATACAGCAGAAACTGCAAACATAGTGGTTAAAAGTTTTCATAAAAATAAAAAAAAAACCAGTCCAGAAAGCAGTACTAGTAATTCAACTAGTAGCCCTAATAAAACTTATTTAACTGAGATCCCCAAAACAAATCAGCAATCTGAAATTGCTGCAAAAACAGTGTTTGATAAAAGTAATTTAAATCTGCCAAAAACACAGACACCATTCAGTATTGAGAATGGATTTCCAAGATAAAAATCTCCATACCTCTTACTGAATTAGTTGGCCAAGATGTATATAGATCCCAAGTTTTAAAATATTTAAACATAGGAGAAAATGTTGATTCTGTAAATTTAAATGATGACAAGCCAAAACTTCTTTTTGGACCTGAGGTAGAGGGAAAATTTCAAGAGGGGGGTGTACCTCCATTTTATCAGTTTGAACATTCATGATAAAATCCTCCACAATGCCATGTTATATTCAGGAGCTTCACATAACCTCATGCCAAACGTAGTTATGGAAAAACTAGGCCTTGAATTAACTACACCATGCAAAGACTTGTACTCTTTTGACTCCAGTAGAATTAAATGTCGAGGCCTAATCAAAGATCTATGTATTACTTTAGCACAAATACCAGTGAAAAGCCTAGTAATGGATATTTTAGTGGCTAGCATTCCCCATAAATATTGCATGCTCCTTTCACGCTCACGGGGAGCTAAACTTCAAGGCACCCTCCAAATGGATATGACCTATGCTACCATACCTGTATTTAGTCAACCAAGAAGACTATAGAGGGAAACTCATATGAAATACATGGTTAGAAGTCAATAAAAACCTAATAGATCCCCTCTCTATTATGTCCACATAGAACTTGATTAATTTATCCTTTACAATGATGAAAACATTAATGAACAAGTAGCAGTTGATGAAAAATTAGTGGAAGAAGAAGAAGAAAAAGAGGAGGAACAGTCAGAAAAGTTAGACCAAATAAAAAAAGAAAAACATAATGGTAAACCTGAAATTGAACCTCTTTGGAGCATGAGCTTTGATGGTTCTTGTGGAAAAATTGGGTCTAGAGTAGGTGTTTGGGTACACAACACTGAGAACAATCATGCAGGAGGTCATTCATATAAACTGAACTTCCCATGTACAAATAACATAGTAGAATATGAGGCACTCCTTCTAGGACTACAATTACTCAAGAAATTAGGAGCCAAAAGAATCTCTGTCCATGGGGATTCCGAGTTAGTCATTAAGCATATTAAGGGAGAATATTCAGCTAAACATCCTAGATTAAGAGCATATATGAATGATTCCCTTGACCTCCTAGAAACATTCAAAGAATATGATCTTGCCTTCATCCCAAGAAATCAAAATATCATTGCCAATGGACTATCATTTGCAGCTAGTACTTGTCAAAAACCTCATCATAACAAAAAATACACAGTACAAGTAAAATACAGACCAGAAATCCCTGATAATATAAAATATTGGAATTTTTTTGAGGGTGACAAACATATTGAAGATTTCCCACAGTACATAAATGAGTTTGAAATGCCAAAATCAAACTCAGATCATGAAGAGGACTGCTCTACTAAGGAACAAACATACACAAAAGAGCCCCCTGATGATGCCGATATAAATCTGTTAGCAAAGGATGACCCACATGAGACAAAGTTGTGTGCAGATCCAGAAAAAGAAGACTTTTAAGTGCTACAGTTCAAAGATAATACCTTGCCAAAAGGATTGGTCCCTCTTGAAGAAATTTTTTATTTTAATGATGTTGCTAAGAAGCCAAAGATGGAATCCATTGAAGAAAATGTAGAAGAGTGCAATATAGGTAGTGATCAAGAGCCCAAGAAAAATTTGTTTGGCCTTCAATAAGGGAAGCTATTAGGCCACATAATATCTAAAGAAGGGATCAAGATTGACCCAAAAAGGATTGAGGGAATATTGCAAATCAGTCACCCAAGAAACCTCAAAGAGCTGCAATCTTTTATTGGAAGGATAAAAGTCTTAAGAAGGTTCATACAAAACCTTGCAGAACTCCTGAGAAACATTACTAACATGCTCAAAAGAGAAATAGGAGTAAAATGGACCATAGAAGCAAATAAATCTTTTAACTTGGTGAATCAAGCTCTTACATGAACACCATTTCTTCATTTTCTCCTTTGCATTAGAACACATAGTTGTTGTTGTCTTACTACGTAAAAACATAATGGGATGGGAGAAACCCATAGCATTATTTAGCCAAGCATTAAGATTTGCAGCTCTAAAATATAATATAATGGAAAAGCGGGATTTTTCCTTAATCAAAGCACTAAAATATTTCATATTTTACATTTTTCACTCACGTATCATTTCATTTATGCCTCATACAGTGGTTAAAGACATACCTACACAAGATCCTGATGGAAAAAGAGGTAAGTGGATTGTTGTCATCTTGGAATATGATCTAGAAATCAAGCCCACCAAGCTAATCAAAGGGAAAGGACTAGCTAAACTCATGGCTGAAACAAATTTTCAAGCATTGGACATAAATATGATTCACTCATTGCATCAACAATAGGGGTTGGCAACTCCACCTATTGAGGAAGAATTCCTAAACTCCCCTTGGTATGCTAATATATTATATGTGATTTTTAATCTAAATTTTCCTCTTGGTTTCTCCAAAACAAAGGCCAAATTCCTAAAACTAAAGGCTGTAAATTTCTGCATTCTAGACAAAGTTTTATATTGGAAAAAATCTGGTGGTGTAATGCCTAAATGTTTGCCTGAAGAAGATGTTGTTAGGATCATGCATGAATTTCATGAAGGAGAATGTGGAGGTCACCTCAATTGGAAAACCACTGTTAATAAAATTATTAGAGCTGGTTATTATTGGCCTACCCTCTTCCAAGTCATCCACAAAATGGTAATTGCCTATCATAAATGAAAAATCTTTGAGGGTAAAAGAAAAGTGTTGGCTTTACCATTACATCCAATTTTTGTTGAATATCCTTTTCAAAATTGGGGTATCGATTTCACTGGAGAAATCCACCCTTCCTCCTCTGCCCAGCATAAATGGATCCTTACAGCAACTGACTATTTTACAAAGTGGATAGAAGCCCTTCCTTCCAGGACTGCCACAAACTCAGTAATTATCAGATTCCTTGAAAACAATATTCTATCTAGATTTGGTTGTCCTAGGAAAATCATTACTAACAATTTTGTTGCTTTTATATCCAATAAAATGGTGGATTTTTGCCACAAATATCACAATACTTTGATTCATTCTATATCTTATTACCCTCAAGGTAATGGGTTGGCTGAATCCTCAAACAAGAGTTTGGTGAACATCATTAAAAAGTTGTTGGAGGAAAATAAAAAATCATGGCACAGCAAATTGGTACATGCACTATGGGCAGACATGCTAACATGTAAGAAACCAATTGATATGTCTCCCTATCAGCTGGTTATGGAACAGATGCAGTCTTCCCAACAAGATTGGGACTACTAGTAATGAAGCTCATCCAAGAGGTGCAATCTGAAGAAAATGACATACACAGAATAATTAACTAGACTATTCAGCTGCAGCAAACCAGAGAAGGAGTATACAACAGGACACATCTGGTACAAGAAAATATCAAGGAGCTCTTTGACAAAAGGACCAAGGAAATTGATTTCAGCATTGGAAACAAAGTGCTAAAGTGGGATTCAAGAAGAGAGGACAAAGGAAAACATGGAAAATTTGATAACTTATGGAAATGTCCATACATCATTCATTTTGTGAGAGGTAATAATATATATTTTTTAAAATAAATGGATGGACCATAATTGTTTGGAGGTTCTGTCAATGGAAGGATGCTCATGAATTATTTCAATTGAGAATCTCAGTTTAAATTTTTCCTTCATTTTACATAACATTGTTTAAACAAAAACCCCAAAAAATTGATACGAAAATAAAGAAAGAAAAGAAGAAAGGATGGAAGATAAAAAGAAAAAGGTAAGCCCCATACCAAAACTAAATATTTCTGAAATTGTGCAAGTCAAAATGCCACTATTTTTGAAAAAGTCTTGTTCAATCATACAACTTAATCATGATTGAACAAATTTTGAATTTTTGCTGATGAGTTAGAAGATGAAGATTTTCCAAATTATTTAAACTTGGATTATCAGTAAATAGATAGAAAAATGACATTGGTTCCAAAGTCTAAATATGAAACCAACAAAAAAAAGAGGGATAAATGATAAATGAAAGATTCAAGAACAAAACCCTTGGTTTAGTTTACTTTTTGCAAAATAAATATTTTGTGCAGCTTGTCCAAAATGCCACAATTCATGACGATCAAACTGCTTAGTCTTGATTCATTCATGTTTTAAATTTCACGTTGATAGTTAGTGACTAAAAATATATCAAGCTGTTTAATATTGGCAGAGAAGTAGTTAGGTAGAGAATAAAAGAGCTCATTAGTCTAATCTGAGCCTTTTGAAGCTATAAGGGTAGATTTAGATAGTTTTCTTTTCAAAACAAAAATATGTAAAGGTTTGCAAGTCTAAATGCAACCAAGAAATGAAGAAAAATTTTAGAATAGATGATGGGTAGGCCGAAATTGATTTGCAGGAAGCATGGTCTTAAATTTTGAAGGTCACAGTTGCAAAATATTGCAGCAAATCCGCATTACAAGAAGAGAATCAGACAAAAACCAGCAGGCCACTGATCTACGAAATCCAGAGATCTGAGGTTCTTGACACCTCCTAAAGGAGCTTCCCTCCCTAGCTAGAGCCATTGTTAGCCTCCCGTATTCTACAATATCACTAGATGACAATGGATTTTCTACAATCTGTTGAAAATAACATTCCTTAACCATCATTTATTTTCAGAAATATCACTGCCTTCATTATTTTCCGTTTAACCTATTCACTATGTCTCATTTTTACTTATTCAGATCACTCTCTTACTCTAAAATTCCATGATTGAGCCTAAAAACCCTCATTTTTAACCCCTTCCCCTACCTAAAACCCCATTTTCCTCAAAAAAACCCTCCCCTTCATTCATTTCCTTATGTTCATTCAAAACAATGTAAAAACTCATTTTTACATTGTTTTTGAAATTAATATTATTTGGGCCCCACTATTTAAATAAAACTCTATTTTATTTTAAAAACTTGGCCCTTTATATGTTTAAACCCCCCTCCCTTTAAACCTTACCCCTACTCTCATGTAACCCTGGCCCCACCCTCTATAAAGCACTTTCACTTTGAAAAATACCTAGGCCCCACTCTTCTTTCTAACCTTGCCACTTTGTTAAAACCCCGACCCCACATCATATAGCTCGTCGTTTCATTAGACCCTTATCACCATCCGATCCACTCCGCCAGATCTGATGACCCACGTTCATTATCGCATCCCCGAATACCTGAGGTTTAAAAACTTTGGGGCCTTGTGAAATGGATGGTATTTGCGCCTGTCCTTTCCGCCACGCGTCACTCCCTCCATGTTATCGCATCCCCATGATATAAACCACCATACCACCTATGCACCATGCAAAAACTGTTGAAAACCCTTGCACCATAACCCAAAACCGTTGACCCCCCGTTCAAACATGTTTAAGCCCCAAATCTCTGCGATAAGCCTCTATCTGCCATATAAACCCCTACAATGTTGCTAAAATCTTGGAAGGCCATAACCGAAAATAGAAAACCAATAAATCCTCCATATATAGATGTTGTCCATGATTTTCCCTACTGCCTGCGATCCATCCTTTCTTACCATCTCGGCATAGCTCAGGTTTTTATTAATAAATTGTTTTTAAGTTTTGCAGGTGCCATGCATATCGAGAAGTCGATAAAATTGCATTCCCGGGTCCAAAAACTTTCAAAATAGGTTCTCTGGGTGATGATCCAGAAAGCCTTACTCATTAAAGGATTAGGAGCACAAGACTAATTAGATATCAGCAATGGATCAGACCATTGATGATCATTCAATCACTCCAAAGGCAAGAGATTATTCAAAAGATAGGGTAAATAAAATGAAGAGAATTATAGAGTAGCGGTGCAGGCAGAGATGAAGACAAATGCAAAGAACACGGTTAAAGAGCAGTGACAATGAAAATATTCCCGTGACAGTGAAAGAAATAAGGGATTAAAGGATTAGTCAAAGGTCAAAGATGAAAGACATGGTTAGAAGACAAAGTTAAAGACAAATCACAGAAAGATCAAAGATAAATTAGTCAAAGAGAAGAGATAAAGAAAGAAATGATAGTGACAGTAAAGGCAGTAAAAGATAAAATAGTTAGAAGATACAGATGAAGAAAAATTTGAGATTAAAGGAAAAATCAAAGTTTAAAGACTAATCAGAGCCTAAGGACAAATCAACAAAGAAAGACAGATCCGAATGACAAAGAAAATCACCATTTACTTCTTCCAAATCACATTGGCCACCTACAACCACATGTTTATTTAAGACAAGTACCTTTGTTAATGTTTTAGTCAAAGATATTTTAGTAGCTCAGAAGTTATTGCAAAAAGTTAATTTTAAAGGCATAAAAGTCAGAAATATCCTAAAGTTAGCTCAGCAGTAAATTAGAAAGTTATTATTACAGCAAGGTAGTCAGTGATATTTTGGCCTTGGGCCTTGCATGGTCTCAAAGGTCAATATTACAATTAATCTATAATAAGTGCAATCTGAAACCCTAGAATAGGATTACCTCCTCATCTACAGATAAATAATGCATGTATTGTTCATTATTATTGTTGGTTAGTTGTTGGGTTGATTGCTGGACTGGATTTGATCAAACTCTAAGCTGCAAAGTTTATTGCACTGGAGCATTGTAACAGTTTTGGACATCAGTAATACAAGCACGTTCACAAGATTCTTGAGCTATGTTAATGGTGATATTATCCCACTTTGTCATCGTTTCTCTTCTGTTTTCCATATTGTACATCAATTTCTCTTATAATAGAACATAAATTTTATGTTGAGATAGGTTTTTTGGGCACCTTAACTCTATCTATTTCTTTTATCTTTATGTTTTCTTCTGCAAGGTTTGATTAAAGAATTCAAGGGTGTCCTGCTCTTTAGTTCCACCTAGATTGTTGTCTTGAGGTTTCCTTAATAGATTTTAGCCAAAGAATTCAGGGGTGTCCTACTCTTTGGTTTTTCTTAAACTGTCATCTTAAAGGCTTTCTTTGAAGTTGTTATCACTATAAAAATTTTCTTAAACTTGGTCAGTTACACTTCTTCCTAAGTCATAATGCTAAGATAGGGTTAGAGTCATTTTTATATTTTTTAAGGTCTAGATCATGAGTTAAAGGTCTCATTCCATCACCAAACAATGTTCATTAACCTCGTTTCATTCTTCAAAGATCTTATGCTATGTTTTGAAACCCATCTTTAATGTTTTTTCCGAAGATTTGATGAATAAGCCATGAAACCACGTTTTTGTAGCACGCTCAGTGTAAAAAATTGATTATGTGCCACGAAAACGCTGGTGATTTCGTAGTGCAAAAAACCGAATTTGCAAATCATGCGCTACGAAATCGGGGATTGTCAATTTTGTGTCCAAGCTATCACATCTGTCAAATATAGTTAAATTTTTCATCTTTAGTTGTCATGCACGAGTTCTCATTCATGCATGCAATGATTTATTATAATTATTAGCGGTCATTTGTCATCGATTAGGGGCCAGATTGTCATTGGTACTTTCAAATTTGAAAAAAGTTGGCCATTTTTGACTTCATTTGTCTAATGCAAGAAAAATAGTGCATGCATGTTTATGTTTTGGAGAGGAAATTAGTGGTGAAAGACCAGAGTTCACTGAAACTATATTTCAAGCGAGGCAGAACTGAACTCATTTATCAAGAGAGGCTTCTCATTCAACAGTATTTTCAAAATTTTCTATCAAGTGAATTTGAAATTCATTACTGGTGGAAGTAGGATTGTTATTCAAGCGAGGCAGAATTATTATCAAGCGAGGATGAATTCAATAATCAAGCGAGTCGGTTCATTCAACAGTCTGATTGCTAATTTGCTAATTTGCTGAAGAAACAAGGTTTTCAGAGGGATTCTCATAGATTTATGAATATACAAGGTTTTCAAGAAGATAATGGCTAAATAAAGAAGGAATCATAGGTCTGTTCATTTCCTAAGAACAGAACCTGAAGGTGTAGAAGCCCTTACAAAAGACAAGTCTATTGAAAAAGCCTTTAAGAAAGTAGGTTGCTGGAGGTTTTGTGAAAAAATTCAAGGAGGGCACACTCAAGTCACCAAAGAATTTGCCACAAACTTCATAGGTTAAAACTCAAGGATTGGATTCCTAAATTTATCAATTTCCCGTGAAGTCATATCAGCAGTTACAAAAATTCCGAGAGGAGAAGACAGGTGGTTTAAAAATTTCAAGTTTGACATGGTACCCTGCAAGAGCTTTCTAAAACCAAAGTTTTCAGAGGTTGACTTGAACAAGGTTGTGCCAAGAAACTATGTCAAAGATACATTTTCCAATTTGCTCTACAATATTCAGAGGTACTTCACCTGCGAAGGGAGATACCACAAGGTGTATACCTATCACTTTAAACTTTTTCTTCATTTCACAGGGATAATATCTCTAGATTTACCTTTTTATCTTTTCAGAAGTTTGGTAAGATGTCTGATAAGGTACAAATGAAAGTTGAGTCATGTGAAACCTAATTATTTCACCATGGCTTAGTTAATTTAATAGTCTTACATGAGTTGCAGAAAGAAAATAGAGTTTGGGCTGAATTCCTCTTTTTGAGTAGAGTTGAGATTGAAGGAACAAGTGTTAGTCCTCAAGATAAAGAGAAAACTCCATCAAATATTATTGCCCTGTAGAAACAAAGTCAAGAATATTTGTTAAGCTCAAGCCTCGAAAAAAAGTTAAAGAACCAATGATAGGAACAACATTGAAAATCCAAGATACTCCTAAATCCGCACAGAAGAATAAAACTCTGGTTAAGGAGACAATTCTAGAGCAGTCAACTAGTAAAACAGATCAAATGAGGTTGAATAGGAGTCAAAGGTTAAAGGAAAAAGGTAAGGTTGGAGTTATAGAGGGGTCAAAAGGTAATTTTAATGATATAATTCAAGCTATTGACATTGCAAAGTCTCCCCTAGTGCAAGCAGACTTCATCAAACTGGATACAAGTGGTAGTAAATGAAAGAAATTGAAGGCATCCAAAAGGTTAGATTTTCAGGATGATGTGGAAGATTTTATCTTCAAACCCAGAAAATCCTCAACTAGACACTCCAAGAAGTTGAAGCAATCAGACATAGAGAAAGATCAAACAAGAGCTGAAAGTGCTAATGTTTTTGAAGAAACCACAAATATATCTTTTTCAATGCCTGAAGAAGACAGAAACAGGGTTTTCAATATTTAGAAGGAAAAGAACAGCTATGAAGATGTCAAAGACAAACTCAGATTGGAAAATAATAAGATTGATAAGTTGAAGAAAAAGGTGAGAGTGCATGCAGAAGAAAGGGCAAACTTTGAACGGATGAAAGGACTGTGGGAGTTGGAGAAAAATCCAAACCCTAAATTAATTGATAGTCAAGCTCAATTCTTCATATGGACCCTACCTGCAAAAAAAGAAGAAAAATTCATTATGATGGTCAATACCAAGCTAAGGGAAAACAATAGAAAACTTAAGAGGAGAATAGAAGACTTGGAAATACAGCTAGCCCAATTTGAAGATCAGCCACACCTAAAATAAGTGCAAATAGTAAATGTCATCCTTTAACAAAATTTTGAGGTTATATGAATATATCTCATTTTTGGAGCTATTTAAAGATGATGTTATGAGTTATGAAGGTTGATATACACTTGAAAATATAGTATTAAAGGGGTTGAAAACCAAATTTTTGGAAAGAAGCTGTGAAAAGTGAAGACTCAGTAGTTTCGTAGTGTGCTACGAAACTACTGTAGAATGCAGTTTGAAAGATTTTTGCAAATTTTCAAAGGTGAAAAAGCTTTTGTGTTGGGATTTGGTGCTGGTGGGAGGTATATGGAGAATGCAAATGAAGATCCAGAGGGTTGGCACATATAAAATGGGGGTTTGAAGTATGATTTAAAAAGGAAAGTTTTGCGCTATGAAAATAGTAGACCTAGCAGTTTCGTAGCGCAGTAGTATTGACAGTTGTTACACCATTTTGGAGGTTGAGATTTGCACAGCTGGAAGGTCGAATTCAAGTGAAATTCATAAGACATTTTCCACATGTTTTAAGAACCAATTCTTTAGCAATTGATTCGAATGGACAGAAATGAAGCATTCGGCTATTTTACAGGAAACATGCTCTTATTTTGCAGGAATGGATAAGTAGGTTGATGGGGTCTAACAACAAGAAGATGAAAAATGTCATGGTAGAAGTATAGCTGTCAAGCATAGTTTTTAATGATTAGATAAGGTTGTTAAAGGTTGTTAAGATATAATAAATAGTTTTTTAGTCCTAGTTGTATTAGGACTGTAAGACATAAAGTTTAACTGTCAGTTTGTAAATAAAGTTTGTTGAAAAGTTGATAGGTGTCAAATTCGAATTTCTTCTCAAATATTTGGAGGGAATCCAAGGATGTAATGAACACTCTATAAGAGGGAAGAAATCGAATTGCATAGTGTTGGAATTTTCATTGAACAAGCATACTTTTTGTGATATCAGAGAACTATTTTTTTTATCTTAATACAAAGAGTTTTGTTTCATCACTCAGGATTCAGAAGGGGTTATGGATGTTTTATTGTCTCATGATGTTTATCTTTAAATTACTCGTAGTGGCATGAATGTATGTTACTTAGAATTCACTAAAGGTGCTCTAACTTCCTTCATATGTTCATGAACTGTGTTTATTATCTGTCCTACTATTCTATTGATGCATCTAAACCCTAAACTGCCCTGACTTCCATATGAAAGTGATCTTTATGTTTTGTGAAAGAACATTGACTCCATTTACCCAATAGATGTTTGTTGATTAGTAGTACAACCAATTATTCATTGTATTCAGTTTATTCATAGAGTTAGCCATCTGATCCTTATTTGCAAATCATTAACCTATTGAGAGAGCCCTTTTAGGTTGAGGAGGCTAAGCCTCAACTAAAATTTTGGTTTGAAATAGTTACTCAGGGTCTCCTTGACTAGCAGCCTATCAAGGTCTGATTTTGAGCTAACAGAAGTCAAGTTAAAGAATTCAGGGGTGTCCTGCTCTTTAGGATTACTGGATTGTTGTCTTAAGCTTTCTTTGTAAGCTTTGATTAAAGAATTCAGGGGTGTCCTGCTCTTTAGTTTCTCTTAAATAGTTATCTCAAAGGATTTTCTTGTTGAAGTATAGTTAAATGATTATTAATTTCCTTTAGTTTTACTGAATTCACAACTTAGTGTCATTTCATATTTCATCTAAACTAAAAATATCCACTTGATATAGTTAGCTTTCCCTATGAAACCATTGTAGAGTTGATGCACAATTAAAACCTTTTATGAATCCATATCCCAATGGATTAATTACTCTCACTGTCTATCTATTCAAATAAAACAATCACTCAATTAATCAATCAATCAATAAATAAAAACTTTTGGAACAGGGTCTCCTACAAGCTGCGAAACTGGTCCAATTTTGCATTTTTTATTATTATATTTAGTCTAGCGCAGGGGTTTTGGGGTGGGGAAAAGCCCTGAAAGCATTGTAAAGGGTCAAAGGGTAGATCTAGAGTCCGCAAACCACAGTTTGAGGACCATAGGAAAGATCAGGCTAGATTTTTATAAATAGAGAGACATTTTGAATTGTAAGGAAAGAAGATGATGATGAGATCTTGATGCGAATTATGGCTTAAAATATCTATTTGGGTTTTTGGGGAAAGGACTCCTGCTGGCTGTGTGTGCGGAGATCCCAAGTCCTACTGTGTGCAGACCCTTCTGCTGTGTGTGTAGGTCGGGTTTGGGTATTGTAAGAAGGAACTGAAGGATTAATGAATGAGAAAGGTTGTTGTGTAGTTGAATCTATTAGTACTGTTGATGTGAATCTTTGATAGCTGCTGTGTTATGCATATTCTGTGTTAAGCTGCGAAGGTACTGTTCTAATTTTTTCTTTTACATCTGGGTCTGTTCTGTTATGTTTTATGCAAAGAATAACTGTAATGCTGCACTAATATTTTAGAAGTATATGATTTGTTGAGTATAGTAAGTATATTTGACCTTGTGCATGTGGATGCGAAGGAGATCTATATATACGGTTATGAGATAGGTGATCTGGTCATTATAAAGTCGGACATAGCCCTGCTTGACTTACCTATCCTCTTTCAAGGTGCGGAAATCTCGTTCCAACACCCACCCATACTACTTCAGGTGAGACTTTGACCTGCGCAAGAAGGTCACTGCCAAAAGGGCCAATAGTATAGGGTTTTTTTGGAAAACCTTAACCTCTGAACCTGGGTCAGGACCCCTCAAGCCAACAAATGGTTCCATTTCTGAGACCAAGAGCATTTTGAGAGAGGGATCGGGTAATGAAAAGAGAGTACTGGAATCTTGAAAGGAAGGAAATTGAAGAGTGGTTCGAAAAGAAGATTCAAGAATTTGGAATAAAAGAGAATTGCAGCACGAGGTTAATAACGAAAAATTGGAAAAACAGGTACATTCACATAGAAATCTACAAAATTTTCTTTGTGACATTTTCAGTTGAGCTTCAGGAGTGGCTGGCTAGGCTCGTAGAGTTCCAGGAGTGTTGGAAGGATGAACAAGTCATTCAGTGGACTCTAGGGCTAATCTAGCTACTGGAAAGGACTGATAATACCATCACTCACACAGTGGATCACTGGGTGGACAGTGTGCTAGGAGGGTTTGTGATATAATTTTCCATTGATCAGTTCGTCTCCTACTACGAATCAGAGCAGAGATTCTTTAAAGGTTTCCAGGGCAAGTTTCTGAAGACATTACCCCTGTTGATTAAGATATTAATGTGCGAGAAGAGTATTCTGTGTAGTCATACTGAGTGAATGACCTCGGATCCAGACGAGAGCATGACATGCAGTGGTAAATACTATCAAACCAACCTTGAAGGGGGAAGATCTGTATATAACCCTCTGCGAGAGACGGCTGCATAGAGCCCCCCGGTTACACCTCCATCCAGGCTACGCAAGGGTAAGAGATCGCCCATACCACCACCCCCGCCGGGCAGTGATATGGTTGTGCACCTAAAATACCTACCTTCAAGGGGGTAGGAGATGAAGATATGGACCGATTTTGGTTTGTGGCAGATTCCGTATGGACTGTGCAAAATGTGACAAATGATACGATGAAGAGGGCACAACTGTCCCTGGCATTCAAAGAAAGAGCTTTGGACTGGTATATGCAATACATATCTTAGAATAGGAATGCATCTATTCAAGATATTAAGGATGCTCTGAAGCAATAATTTTGAAAGCCGAAATATTACTCTCAGTTAGTAGCAGATGTGAAGGACTTCAAGCAAGGAGCATCTGAATCTATATGGTAGGCTGATAAGCGACTGAAGAGAGAAATCAGGGAAGGAGGATTTGAGTATGATGATACACAACATATGGAATGGTTCATTGCTATGTTGTTGCCCCACCTACGCACACCAATGAGTCACCAAACCTTCAAGTCGCAGGAAAAAGTTGTGGAAGTCGCTATGAAACAAGAAGTTGCACTTAGAGAGGATACTTTGTTAGGAGTACAACAAATTCAGGAGCATCTCGGAGCTATGCACATGGAAATTCAGAACCTACGGAAGGAACGAGGAAAAGGAGCCAGCACATATCTATGGTGCATACGATGTCAGGTATCTGGCCATACGAAGGATCAGTGCCCACTATTGATAGATTAAATGCAGCCAGGAGGACCTAGTCCGGTGCATCCAGGAGTAAGTGGAGAACCCAACCTAGTACGACCAGGCTCAAGTGGGTCTACATTATGGTGTGATGACTACCACATCAAAGGGTTGCATGATACGAACCACTACCCCCAGCTAGGAGCGTATTTCCCAGAACTGAAGCAACAGTGGTGCAGGTTCTGCTGGTCGATAGGACACGATGAGTAGAACTGCCAAACTTATGATCTGATGATAGATCGAGGAAACTTGTATAGGGTACAGTCAGACCCTGCGTCACATAGATCTCCCGCGATCTTTGGTGGCTCTCAAGCAAGGGGTCGGGGAGACTGGGGAGGAAGCGTAGGTTGAGGACGCAGACAACTAATCTGCTATAACTGCAGGGAAGTAGGACACTTTGCAAGGGACTGCCCAAATCCTACAAGGAAATCCTACAAATATTGTAGACAACTAGACCATGCGATCGAAGATTGCCTAATTTTAATAGCAAAAATGAAGGAAAAGCAGCCCACCCCTATGCAGAATGTGCAGAGAGTTAAAGCCGAGCTAAGGAACATGGACCCAAGTGCGAAAGTCATAACACGCAGTGGGATGGCCACCCGGGGACCAAAGGAAGAGGCTGCCAGGGATCCTTTGACCTGTTAAGAAGGTTCGAACATGAATAAGGGACAAGAAAGAATGGTCGTAGTTGGCCAGGACTTTTCTCAGGAAGAAGTAGCTTCTGTGTGGGTATCGACACACCCCAAGACAGATGAGGGGGTCAGTCCCTTTCTGCAGGCATGGATGAAGCTACTACATAACCCAAAGGCTATAGAGAACCTTCAGGCATTAATGAACAACTATGTAGTGTGGTCCGATCTGACCCCAGGGACCAAGGATGTACACAAACTATACAAGTATAAAAAACGCACAAGAAGAGAAATGAGACTAACTACGTAGATTGGTGACTACAAGATGCATCAGGTTATTTTGGACCTTGGATCAGATGCGAATGTGTTACCTAAACAAACATGGCAACGAATGGGAGAACCTAAGTTGGAATGATCCACCATCCAGTTGCGCATGGAGAATCAACAGAAGATCATCCCTCTAGGAAGGCTGCCAAAAATCATGGTAGATATTGCAGGAGTAAAGGCCCAAGATAACTTTGAGGTAATAGAAATGGTAGAAGATGCGGACCCCTACCCCATGCTCCTAGGACTGGACTGGGCTATCGATATGGGGGGTGTTATCAATCTTAAAAAGTGCAGCATGGTGTTTGAAAATAATGGCACATGAGTAATAGTACCCTTGGATCCCACGTAAGGCGCATGGTATATAGAGCCAACATGAGATGAGGAGAAAGTGGATCACATTTACAAGTTGACTACGCAAGACGAAGATTGGATTAACCCTACAGCAGAAGGAGTACTCTGCTGGGAAAAATACAGTGAATGCTTTTTTGAATCTGACGGGGAACTAGAGAATTGGTAAGGCCGGTTGCATGAGGTTTCGGTGCTGCAATGTCTTCGAGTCACGAGGAACTTCCACTGCATCTCCTTCGAGGTAAGAGACCTGCCCTAATTTTGGGATTTAGGTAACATTAAGGAATTTTTATGTGCATTTGAAGTAGAAGTTCCCAAGGGACACAGGCAATGGGCCCTTAAGATAGCCCTGCGCAGAACACCTGCGCGCTGGTAGGATACGCATGGGATGGTATTCTATGATTGGGAGGAATGTCGGGATAAGATGATCCTACGATTTGAAGCTCCAGCTGTAATACTAATCCAAAAGTTCCTTGGGACAGAAGATCCACACAGATATTTTCTTGCATGGGAAACATAGTGGTGTGACAGAAACCCAAAAGAATGGGTCCACTTGTTTATCCATGCTCTGGGACTGTGTCCAGCTGTATGGTATTTAGACGTGGAGCTACATCAGTGCACTCACCATTGGGAGACTTTGTGAGATGAGTTTCTGCGAACATTTAGGGTGGCGGATGGCACAGGAGCGCTCGACGCAACTCTACGGCACACTGATGCCTTGACTCAGGGTAGACCACACCTGTACATCGCATCCGAACCATGGGGAACACAGGAAGGAAAATATGATCTCTGTACTACTCCAAACTCGGAACTGGACGGGATGCGCATGGTTGCCAAGTTGTTTAGGCTGCACCGGAATCGATTTATAGAACACACTACTTTGGCTATAATTCAGGATGCACAAGCAACACAAATGCTTCATCCGAGGTCAGTGGATCCATGGGAAGGCCATAGGGTGCGAATGATGATAGCCATAATACTAAACTCCGGTAAAAAGGGAATATTACCATTACGGAAAATAGGCGGCTGGAAATTAATGAGGCAATTTATTGTGAGTTTTTACCATTTTCTTGATGGTAAGTTGCAAGTAAGATTCACCTTACCATTGGACAACCATGAGCACTATGAAGGAAAAAGGATAACTCCGACCAAGGTTCCATATCATCTCTGTAATTTGCATGTATTATTTTGCTGCATGATTTTCTGGACCTTTCACGTTCTGTTTATATCCAATCACCTCACTTCTGCTGCCTCTGAGTCTCCAAACCCAGGATCCCCTCCTTACGTTAATATGGCAGCCCCTAACCCCGCGGATGCTTCGGCGCTTACCAGTCCAAAGCCTACAGACATTACGTTGAGGGGGTCTAGGGACGCCGAAATTGATAAGCTAATTGCCCTCTGGCTCCCTGCAGAAAAAATTGACTTCGAACCCTCTGCAGATTGGCATCAAAGCTATATGACGGAAGTTAACTCCCCTTCCAAACCTGGGATGATCGCAGGCTCCAGCTGGACAGGCTCGGAAGAAGCCACGAAAGATGGTACACAACTGCCGCAGATCACTGTCAGCGCTGACAAGGTCGAGTCGCAACTAGTCCTGCGAGGGAAAGGGCTGACTAACAAGGATACTACATCCCCATGGGGTACGAAGCGGCACAGGGAGCTTGCAAAGGGGCCCCATGGAACGAACACGCTAACTGATGGTGATCTCGAGCAAATCATGGACGCATTTACCCTGGCTACAGAGGATCAGTGGGCAGCCATAAAAGCACAACAAAAGGTTACAATCGACACCATGCAGGTTGATTTTTGAGACCTCTAGACAAAGACGGATACGCTGCACCCTACCAACGGTACCGGGCTAACTGCAAATGAAAGTCGTGCCTAGCACTATCCTGGTCAGCGCCCACCTTCCAGTAGCTACAGGACTATAATTGGACTTGTCGTAGTTTCCCCGCAAGGTGTTATAGGGTTTACACACCGCCATGCTTCAATAGATCCACCATCGTGACCGGACCACGCAACAATAGCTCTATGTGGCCATGCCGATCATCGCACGACAAACCAAAGATGTCTCCCTTGCTATCTCGCAGACGGCGTAGCTTGAAACAGTGGTCCACCAACTCGGCACAGAGGTCCTAGATAAGCTCCCGGCTTCAGCTCCACTCTGGGCTATAGTAGAAGGCTTGGTTGCAGCACTAAAGGCATCCCAAACCGAAATACGGACCCTCAAGACCCAAATGGACCGACAAATCACCACATTACAGGCCCAAGTACAGCCTGCCACACCTCTGGAGGTACGAGCCCAGTGTGTTATGTTGGTAACAAAAGCTACATACATCATTACGAGATAGCTTACTCAGGGTACTCAGTTGCTCGAATCAGCCATGCAGCTCTAGACAATGGTCCAGTTCAACCCAGTTCTTTAGAACATCAAGCAAGACTTACAACAGAAGGAAGCCGCTTTCGATCAGATTGAAGCTACCTTGCCCCCCTTAGTCCCTGCACAGTGTCTGGCACTCTTGAAGACTAGCAACGCACTCCGATATATGATTATGGATCTCTGATGAACGAGGCATGCCATCACAAAACGCTTGAAGCCATGGGCCGACACCGCCCTCCAGCTATCACAGGATGCCAATAGCGCAATCGAGCGACTCAACCATATATTAAAGTAGGTTACCACGGCTACTGAAGGACCGACCTCCCAGAAGCTTGTAGACATCGTGCAGAGTGTTGTCGCTCAGATTCAACAAATATTTCCTCCACTGATCGCAACCATCAATGCCCTACATGCGCGGGTAGAGACCGCACCACCATAGTGACTCGAGACGAGTCACAAGATTGTGTTGGGGGACTGTTGGAACAGGGTCTCCTGCAAGCTATGAAACTGGTCCAATTTTTCATATTTTTTATTATATTTATTATAGCGCAGGGGTTTTGGGGTGGGGGAAAGCCCCGAAAGCATTGTAACGGGTCAAAGGGTAGATCTAGAGTCCACAAACCATGGTTTGTGGACCATAGGAAAGATCAGGCTAGATTGTTATAAATAGAGAGAAATTTTGAATTGTAAGGTAAGAATATGATGAGATCTTGATGCGAATTGTGGTTTAGTATATCTGTTTGGTTTTTTGGGGAAATTACTCCTGCTGGCTGTGTGCACAGAGACCCCAAGTCCTGTTGTGTGCGGACCCTGCTGTTGTGTGCGTAGGTCAGGTTTGGGTATTGTAAGAAGGAACTGAAGTATTAATGAATGAGAAAGGTTGTTGTGTAGCTGAATCTATTTGTACTATTGATGCGAATCTTTGATAGTTGCTGTGTTATGCATATTCTGTGTTAAGTTGCGAAGGTACTGTGCTAAGTGTTTCTTTTTTGTCTGGGTATGTTCTGTCGGAGTTCCCATGTTTTGGCAAGTTTGGAAATACCAAAAGATTAGACAACATCAAAAACCACTTTTAGACCTTAGGATCTAGCCCTCCTGGGTCCAGAGAGGGATCTCTCTATAGGGTAGGGTAATATGTCTTTGAAGTTCGAATGTCAAGATATTAGGCTAGTTATAGGCACAAGGTTTGTTTTGTTTTGTTTGTTTGTTTGGTTGTTGGGAATTGGGAAGGAAGGGTTCAATATAAGACAAGGATGAGCGAATAGGATTTTAGGCAAAGGAGAGATAATTCAGAGAACACTCGAGACCATTGGGCAATGGAGTCAGGAAAGGGTTTACTTTCTTTTCAGTATTCAAGGCTTTCAATTGGGATAGTCATCTAAAGCATTAGATCTTAAAGATGATAGTGTGGTATGAAATGATAAAGAGTGAAGGTGAAGGACAAGGAAACCTCCAAGGTGACCATTCAAGAACCAGATCTAAGGACAGGACATGCCATTAGACACCTATGATCCAACCATTAAAAGGTTAAATCTTCAAACAAAGGAACATTAAAGATTTAAACACAAAGGTGAAAACCTGAGATCAAAGAAAGGCTTTGAACTTTCAATGCTACGACATCCAACTGAAGGGAACTTAGAAAGGCTCAATTGACTGAAAAATACCTTAGTGAGATAGAAATAGCATTCTAGACTCCCAATATCCCAATTATTTCAATTAAAACCCAACAAGAACATCTAAGAACAGATTCATTAATTCATACATCAGCTAGCAGTGAAAGACAACGACCACACTGGTTAAATTATCTTGAATTAGTGCTTAGATAACACATATAGCAGAAAAAATCAAGGGTAAGGAGAGCAGAAGCATTAGAGTACCATGCAAGGGTATATCCTAAGCCAGATTTTTGATGCTTACTAGATAAATGAAATGTAATGAATTACAAAGGAAAATAGAGACAAAGGCAGAAAACATCACCGCTGCTTTAAATCAAGATCCAAAGAAAAGTTCTTGTCATATTAAAGAGCAACACCACTCATGTATAAAATTTCCAAGAGCTTGATATTCAGTCTGAAAACATCTTCCTCAGCCTATCTTACAACTTTACGCAAAGAACTATATCTCAGGAGAAGCAAATTACAATTCACAGATATCCAATCAACAACCAACAAACTTTACAATGTGTTTTTCTTGAGTTCTTATAGCTGAAAGAGAGGCAGAGGAGGTAGATGAAATACTAAATGAAAAATTAAAACAGAGGAAGAAGGAAAGGCTCAAAGCCCATTCTGTCTTAATATCAATGCATTAATATTCAGTACTCTTTGGATGAAAGAATGGTCTTCGACAGGCTGAAATTAACTTTGGGTATGTTCTTTGATGTACTTTCGGCTATAGTACTTTGTAGTACTCTGGTGACAGGAAAAAAGGCAGATAAATGACTTTGAGGTCTGCCATACTACATAAAAAATTCTCTGGTAATATCAGGACTTCTGTCAGGGTGGAAATATTCTCAAGAACGCGATGTAGAATAAAAACAGTATGGTTACTTTGTCCTTTCTCAGGACAGAAACTTCTGCTAATGTGAAACACTGATATAATGTTTTTTGTGCCTTAGGCCTCATTAGGCCTTCTATTTTGATCATCAGGTCTTCAATCTGGTACAATCACCTTTTAAACACTGGATGAAGGCTTTAAACCTTTAATAATGGGCAATAGAACTCTTTAATTCTCCACTAATACTCTTTGCCGCTTCATGACTGTCTCTGTCTGTGAAATGGAGTTTTAATGGTGCTGGCTGATTTTATAGAGTTAAACACTAGTTTTTCGATGAAATATTTCATTTAGAAACCTCTCCAAACGTTTCTCTGCAATATCAGGCTCTGAAAATAGCCTCCTCTGCGCTCTGTATCACTATAACAGCAACTGTGAGAAATGGCGGTTTCTATCGCCTGTAACCCTGCAAAATACATAAAAAATGTTAAGAAAACCATGTGGTGGGAGGATGGATGCAGTGGAGGGTTGTGAGAATGGAAACGCAACACAGGTGAATGCTATGGATGCAGTGGAAAAAAACTGAAAAATGCAGTGAAACGGCGAAAAAATGATCAGATGAAGGTTTGGTGGGAAAATGGACGTGGACCGTTTGATCAGATCTGGAGGCGATGATCGATGGCGGAGATTAACCAATGGAATGAACTTTAGAAGGTTGGGCGAAATGAAATAAACTTTAATATAAAACATTAAGTTTTAATGTAGGCAGAAGGAGTGATATTTTAATGTAAATCGTGAATTTTGGACCTTCGAATGGAATACAAAGGAAACGCATGAGAATGCAATGAAATATGCGTAAATGGTGGGACCCGGTCATGGAAGGAGGGCGATTCAACACGGACCATTAGATCTAAGGAGGAGATCAATGGCTCAGATGAACCGATGGAATGCTATGGTCACGCAATGGGAAAAATGTGAATGGAGTGCGAGATGCATTGTGGGCCGTTGATCTGTATAGATCAACGGTTGGGATCGGTTAATGGAATTTCAAGCATAGAAGTGGGGAAGTGGTTTTGTGGAAGAAAACTATTGATTTCATGTGATGAAAAGGGAGGGAGGTGGTTTTCACTTTTCGAATGCGATATAGGTCTCCGTTTGACACATGACTTTCAGAAACTGCCTATATCGCGTAGGTTCTGACTGTTAAACTTCGGACGAAGAAACAACGCGATATGGATGCAGGCTGTTGGATCTGAGACTGTGAGATCTGACAGTGATGGAAGAACACGATAGGAGGAAAGTGCATGGTCAGTTAAGGTGGGGTCAAGCGGATGGTGGTTTCATTGTGGGCCGTTCGATTTATGTGATGGACAATCGAGATCTGCAGAAGGAAGGCAAAGGCGGAGGATACGGTTAGTGGGCGAAGAGAATGTTGGCCGTTGGATCCTTGGGATCGACGGTGGAGATTAAATGAGGAAGCAGAGGCAAAAGGGCTAAGGGAATGCGCAGGAGGAATATGAGCCGTCATATCAAGAGGATTGAATGGCTGCGATTTAATCGGAAGTGGAGGAGGCAGGGGCCAGATCTTCGATGGGCGATGAAGCGATTGCATCTGGACCGTTGATTCGGCGATAGATCAACGGTTGCGATTAGATCGGAAGGTGGCCAATCGAGGACATAGGGCGGAGTGAGAGCGAATCCTGGCCATTGGTTCTTGTGGATTCAACGGCCAAGATTTCATCGGGAGATCACAATCGGAGGAAACGGAGGGTGGCATAATAAAAAATCTCGATTGGTGATGAAGCAATTGACGCTTGACCCTCGAATTTATATGCGAATCAACAACAGAGATCATCATCAGAAGGTTTACAAAGGGAGCAGGCGGGGCGCCGTAAAATAAGCGTGGAACCATTAGATCTTTTCAGATCAACGGCGAAGATCGCTTCAAAGGCCAACAGACCAAATACACCATCGCATCAGAGATTTTCTGTTTACAAAGGAAAATGCGCTTCACTCCAACTCTCCGATGCGATAAACACCTTATGGCCTTAGCGCTTGGTCTTAGCGCTCGGGTTTATGGAGGGGAAGTGGTTGGGGGCTGGGTGAAAGGGGCTTAGCCTGTATATGGTATAAAAGTGGGTTTTTAGGCTTAAAAATGATGTTTTTAAGGCTAAAATGAGGCTTTCGGTAGAGGGAAAAAGGGATTTTTAAGCCAAACAAAGGGTGTTTGTAAGGTCAAAAGGGGAGATGGGATGATTTAGTAAGCTTAGGAATGGATTTTGGAGGTTAAAGGGAAAACTTTGAAAAAGGGAAAAAGGGTTAAAATGGGAAATTTTGCAAGGATACAAGGGGCAAATGGAGGCCTTTTCTGAGCATAAATTTTTCATAGACAGTGAGGCTTTTTGGATGGAAAAAGTAGTGAAGATTCTTTTAAAGGCAAAGGACACACAGAGGCTTCAAGGATGAAATATTTTCATAGGAAATGTATCTCTTGAATGCTCAAAAACAATTTAGCCACCTGTTTGCTTGACAAAAATTCATAGGTGGCTAACAATGGCTCCACATGGGGATGGCATCTTCTTGAAGGTGTCAAGAATTCAGAAAATAATCTTTGGAGTAGGCCAGATGCCCAATCCTTGAACCATATTTCTTCTTTGATTCAGTTTTTTCAAACATGATGGACATTAATCAGTAGAAAACATTCCCCAAACAATCTACCTACCCATCCTACAATCCTAGCATTTTTTCTTCAAGGTGCATTTGAATTTGCAGACCTTCTTCATCATTTTTTTATTTTTTTTTATTTTGAAATCATAAAAAAAACTAGTCTAATTCTACCCTTATTCCTCCATGAGACCAGATTAAACTGTTGGCCTCATAGTTTCTCTACCTAATCAAATATCTGCTAGGATTAAACTGTCTAGAAGATTTCTTCTCTACATTCTACAATAGAAATTTAAAAACAGTCAAACTAGGATTAGATAGTCTAGTTTGCTGTGGATCCATGGCATAAAGACAGTTGCACATGAACTGAAATTGCAGAAACTTGAAAAAAAAAATTCGAAGGCTTGAAATCTTGAAACTTAGAAGCATTCCTTCTTTTCTTTGTGACTCAAGTTTTGAGCTTGTTAGAGTCACTTTCTTCTTTGTTTCAACTCTGGTTTTGGGCTTGTTAGAGCTTATTCTTCTTTTTTCTTTGCTGGTTCTTATTTTGAGCATATTAGAACCAGCTTCTTTCACTTCCTTTGGCTCAGGTTTTGATCATATTAGAGCCAATATTTTTCACTTCAGAGGTTCATGTTTTGAGCACGTCTGAACCTCCCTTTCTCTCTTTTTTGAAACATTTTCTCTTTTTCTTTGAAAACAAAACACATCAATGGTATTTACAATGGAAATGGAAACTGTAAACTTGGAAATCAGCATTAGTAATGCTTGAGCATCCTGCCATTGACAGGACCCCCAAACATATATGTACCATCAAGCTCTTGCAGAAAAAAGGCATTTGGGCCCACAGTGGCCTGTTTGATGTAAGGACCCTGCCACGAACTGTCAAATCTGCCATGCTTTCCTTTGTCTTCTCTCCTAGAGTCCCACTTTAGAACTTTATCTCCAATTTTGAAGTCACAAGATTTTGTTCTTTTTTTAAACAACTTATTTATATTTTCTTGCACTTTCAGAGCTCTGTTGTAGACTTCTTCTCTTGTTTGTTGGAGATGAATTGTTTGATTTATCCTCCTTACCATATTGTCCTCTTTTGTCTGAATCTCTTGGACTAGTTTAATCACTGGCACCCCAAGGCTATTAGGGAACACTGCCTCTGTCCCATAAACAAGTTGATATGGTGACATTCCGATGGATTTCTTTGTTGTTAGCCTGTTAGCCCACAAAGAATGCACTAACTTGTTGTGCCATGACTTCTTATTCTCTTCAAGCAGCTTTTTGATAATGGTCACCAAGGTTTTGTTTGATGATTCAGCTAACCCATTACCTTATGGGTAATAAGTAGTTGAATGACCGAGTGCTATTTGATACCTGTGACAAAAATTAATCATTTTATTGGATCCAAAAGCAACAGCGTTATCAGTGATTATTTTTCTTGGGCAGCCAAATCTAGAGAGGATGTGGTCTTCTAGGAACTTAATGATGACAGAATATGTGGCATTCCTAGATGGTATGGCCTCTATCCACTTTGTGAAGTAGTCTGTGGCTATAAGGATCCACTTGTGTTTTGCAGAGGAAGCAGGGTGTATTTCTCCAATGAAATCTAGGCCCCATTGTTGAAAGGGAGCCTCAACAGTAATGGGTTGTAATGGTAAAGGGAGGAGCTTTCTTTTGCCTTCAAATATTTGGCATTTATGGCAGGCAATTATCATTTTGTGGATGTCATTGAAAAGTGTAGGCCAATAATAGCCAGCTCTGAGTATTTTGTTAGCAGTGGCTTTCCAGCTTAAATGGCCTCCACACTCTCCTACATGGAACTCCTGTTTAATCCTCTCTGCTTCAGTTTTAGGAAAACATTTAAGCAATAGACCATTTGTGTTTTTCCAGTATAAACATTCATTCAGTATGCAATAGTTTATGGCTTTTATCTTTAGGAATCTGGCCTTAGTCTTTGATAAATCAGGAGGGGCTTTGAGGTTTGTGAGCACATACAAGATATCAGAATACCAAGGAGAGTTTTGAAATTTTTCTTCAACAATAGGATCAGGAAATCCTTCATGCTCATCCGAGGCATCCACCATGTTTATGTTAAGGGCCTGCAAGTTTGATTCAGCCATTAGTTGAGCTAGGCCCTGACCTTTGATCAGTTTTATGGGTTTTATTTCCAGGTCATACTCTGATATAACATCAATCCATTTTCCCCTCTTTCCATCCGGATCTTGGGACAAAATGTCTTTAACCACTATGTTAGGCACGTAGGGAATGATGTGAGAATGCAGTATATACACCCTAAAGTCTTTCAAGGCCTTTACCAAGGCATAGGCTTGTTTTTCCATTATGTTATATTTTAAGGGTGCATCCCTCAGAGCCTTGCTAATGAAAGCAATGGGATGTTCCATTCCCTTTGGATTTTTCTGCAGTAAAACTGCAGCCAATGTATGCTCGGAGGCAAAGGAAAATATCAGGAAATATTTTGAGAAATCTGGGCTAATTAGGACAAGTGCCTGGGTGAGTGCAAGTTTAAATAATTCAAAATATTTTTTAGCCTCTACAGTTCACTTAACCCCTACACCTTTTTCAACATGTTAGTCATATCCCTGAGGTGTTTAGCTAAGTTGGGAATAAACCTCTTTAAGAAGTTAATTTTCCCAATAAAGGACTGTAACCCTTTTATGTTTCTTGGGTGTGTAATCTATAATATTCCCTCAACTCTATGCGGGTCTATATTAATTCCCCTTTCTGATATAATATGGCCAAGAAGCTTACCTTCTTGAAGCCCAAATATAGTCTTCTTGGGGTTCAATGACAGACCGAACCTTCTACATTTTTCAAAAACTCTTCTCAGATGTTTTAGGTGCTCCTCATTAGTCTTGGAATAGACTATTATGTCATCCAGATAGATGACAATGAAGTGCCCTATTTCCTCTGAAAAGGCTATGTCCATTGCTCGTTGGAAGGTCGCACCAGTGTTCATTAGTCCAAAAGGCATTTTTACGTACATAAAATTGCCCCATGGAGTGGTGAAAGTTGTCTTGCATTGGTCTTCTGGGAGTACTAAAAATTGGTTATAGCCTGAGAAACCATCTAACAGGGAGATCTGTTTTGAGCCCACTACCCTCTGCAGTATGTGCTCCATCTTTGGTAAAGGGTAATTATCTTTAAGTGAGGCTCTGTTAAGGTTTCTGAAATCGATGCACAGTCTAATCTCACCTGTTTTATTCCTCACAGCTACAAGGTTGGAAACCCAATCAGAGAACCTCACAGGCACTATAATCCCTGCCTCGTACATCTTTTTGATTTCCTTTTCAACTAGAGGCAGTTGTTTCAGGTTAATTCTGCGAAGTTTCTGTCTTAAGGGTTTTTGGTTTTCCTTCAAAGGGATTTTTTGCTGTGTAATGTTGGTATCATAGGCCTTGAAGTATTCGTAGCTTCAGGCAAACACATCGATGAATTCTTTGAATAAATCAATATATTTATTTTTCATGTCTGCGGGCAAGGACTTAGCCAACATTATCATCTTAGGATTATCTTCAGTGCCTATGTTGCATTCCTCGACATCAGAGTCTGAATGTTCTATAGTGGTTTTTTTCGCTACGTCATCAAAATCAAATAGGTCCTCTAAAGGTGCCAGTCCTCAGGGTATATTCTTATCTTTTGACTGCAACACCTCTATTTCCTCTTTTCCTGCGTTCTTATATTCTTTGGTTGGATTTCGATGTTTTTCAGTTAACGTGTTTATTTCTGTGTTGTGTGGTGATTTTTCTTCGTCGGGGGGCTCTTCACTTAGGCGGATTTCATCGGATTTCGAGTCTGAATCAGAGAATTCGAACTCATTCCTGCCAAGCAGGAAATCCTTTATCTGCTTGTCGCCCTCAAAGACCTGCCAATATTTCTCATTATCAGGCACTGCAGGTCTGTATTTTGTCTGAATGATGATTTGTTTTTCACTAGGAGACTTATGATATGAACTAGCTATGTAGGCTAATCCATTCGCAATTATGTTCTGACTCCTAGGAACAAACACCAGTTCATATTCTACAAAGGTTTTCAGTTAATCCATAATATCATTCCTATACACTCTAAATCTAAGGTGTTTTGCTGTATACTCTCCGTTCACTTTTTTTATGATTAACTCAGAGTCACCATGTACAGCTATCCTTCGGGCGCCTAGTTTTTTCAACATATTCAAGCCTAGGATGAGAGCCTCATACTCTGCGATATTTTTTGTACATTTGAAGTTTAGATTGAAGGCATGAATTTCAGCATAGTCACTCTCAGTGTTATGTAACCACACTCCCGCTCCTGCAGTCTTTCTAGTGTAAGACCCATCAAAATTCATTCTCCATAAGGGATCGTTTTCAGTTTTATTATCATTTTCCTCCCTAATTTTGGTTTCATCATTATGTTGTAATATTGGGTCTACACCGTGGTGTGGAATGTTTTGTTCTTCATGATGTGTATGGAGTTTAGAGAGATGACTAGTCCGCTGTTTATAGTCTTGTTCTTGTTTACTCTGAGTTTCTGTTTCAGTGCAATGTACAGAGGTTTCTTCTTTGTTTTCTTCTAAGTCTAGAGTGGCCATTATGTTAAAGTCTGTGGGCTCTACTCCATCATTTAAATCTATGTTTTCTAGCTCTGGTTCATCTGTGGTTTCCTCATTGCAAGGGATAAAGGAGTCAAGATCTGTATGTACAGAGTATAGAGGTGAATTTTCAGGTTTTTTAGGGCTACTAACCATGAACTTCATTTGTGCCTCTCTATATAGTCTCCTAAGGTGGCTAAAGACAAGGATTGTGGCATAAGACCCATCCATCTGCATTTTACCTTGCAGCTTGGCTCCCCATGACCTCGATAGTAACATGCCATACTTAGGTGGCACATCTGCCACTACAACATCCATAACCATACATTTGGCTGGAATCTGGGTCAAGTTCACAAACAAATCTTTGATTAGGCCAAGGCATTTTACTCTGCTAGATTCAAATGAATATAAATCTTTGTAAGGACGGGTTATCTCTAGGCCTAACCTCTCCATAACTACCGTAGGCATTAGGTTGTGTGATGTCCCAGAGTCATGCATTGCGTTGTGAAGGATCTTGTCATGGATATTGAGGCTAATATAAAAAGGAAGTGCTACCCCTTCCTGAAACTTCCCTTCTATCTTTGGACCAAACAGAAGGGCTGGTTGATCATCACTTAGATTGACAGTGTCACTATTTTCACCTAGATTTAAAGCTTTAAAAATCTGGCCCTTATATACATCCTGAGTGGCCAGCTCAGAGAGTGGGACAGAGATTTTAATTTTAGCAATATCACTCTCCAAATTGAAGGGAGATTGACTCTTTGTAAGAATCACCTCTGTTTTGTTAGCCTCTACCTTAGTGGCAGAATCAGTGTGTTGATTCTCAATATGTACAATGTTTGCAATTGTTTTATCAGGAGCATTAGCTGCAGTGCTAGTGCTGCTAGTCTATTGACTTTGTTTATCAGTATTTTGGTTGTCCTTTTCTTTGTTCTTCCTAGAACTTTCAGCTGCTGATTTTTTGCTTTCAGCAGTCACCTTAGGAGTTTTCTCAGGCCTCTTCTTAATGAAAATCTCAGAAGCTTTGGGTTTGGAAGTTTCTAAGCTCTTTTTTCTTCTAAGTTCATACTATTCTCTGACCTGCATGATGGCATTTTCAAATCCCAACCTATAATCTTCAGATTATAACCTTTCCTCATCCCAATATGAGTGTGAGGTCTGATTGTCTTCTGTGGAACAGTTGTGGATTGATTTGTATATTTCCACCATGTTTATTTTGGTTCCCTCGAACTCCTCTATTATCACCTCATATTCATCGAGAAAATTCTCTTGAAACGGGGGTATGACTTGCTGATCAGAGTCTCTCTGTCTGTTTGGAGGGGTGTTTCTCCTAAAGTTCTAGTTATGGTTATGATTTTGGTTTCTATTCTGATTACTAACTATGGCAACCATTTTTTCCATCATTTTCTCTAGCCTTTCCACGTTTTTGGCTAGACTGCCATATTTGGGATCGGATGTGGAAGCAGATGTGTCATCCCTATATGTTACCATTTTCTCAGCCCTCATCCTGGCCTTCTTTTCGATCAGGTTAGCCTCTACACTCACTGCTCCTTTTTGCATATCTTCCAATGTGTTATAATCTCTCTCCCTAAGCTGGTAAGCCATATCATCATCAAAGCCTTCAAGATATTTCACTAAAGCCATACCTTGGGGAGGTTTCATATGTGGAGGAAGAGCGTTATAAACGTTGTTAAACCTTGTAGAATAGTCATGGACACTCTCTCCTACATTTCTTCTAAAATTCTTGTATTTTGCTAGGATTTGGAGAGGGTTGGTCTTGACTTCCCATTTGTTTATGAAGAATTGATATAAAGAGGGAAGATCAGGGATACTATTAGGAGGTAGGACTTTAAACCACTTATTCACATCACCTCCTAAACTTCGGGCAAAGATTCTCATCTTGACTGTCTCATCATCTATCTCCATATAGTCAAAGGAATCTTCCATCCTGTCTACATGGTGTTGAGAAGTGGTAGACTCTTTTGCAATGAAATGTGGAATTGTTTATTGATAATCATTTGGTAAAGGCACTAGTGGTTGTGGTAACACCAGAGGTGCATACCAGGCTTCCATAATAATGTTCTGAGGAGGTAAAGGATTGGCTTGGGCAACTGGTATGTGGATGGCAGGGATACTAGGACCAGCAACACTCTATTGAGCTGATTTAGGGTGACAGAGGCCAAAGTTTTGAATAAAATGAATATCCGGAGGTGTATATGGAGGGGTCTCTCTATCCCTAATGTGTTCACCATTGTGAAATGGTGAACCAGGAAGCTCAAGGTCTGGCTGGTCTAGAGCACTGAATGACCTAGTTCTAGGTAAACTGCTTTGTGGGTCTAAGTCAAACTGATTTTCTGATAGAGATGTAAAGTTTTCTGGTGCAGATTAAGCTCTATGGATGTGTTTGGAAATAGTTTTCCTCCTAGGGTTGGGAGATTTCCTAAGAATTCTCTCGGGGTTTTCAACTATTTCAGGTGGGTTTGGGTTAGGATAAGCTCTTGTATGAATGGTTCTTGAAGCCAGTATGTTGTCTTCAAATAAAGAGGCTTGATCCTACTTGTTACTTCTAATATGGCTGATGTTGTAGTGCAACTCTGGTCTCCCATGGAGTCTTATGAAAACCAAGATAATTAGCAGGCCTACTGATCACCAGTGGAGTCTTTAATCATTAAGGAACTATGGAGTCGCCAGGTGGAAGGTTTAGAATGTTGCAGGAAGGTTATACTGTCCACCACAGTGATTAACCACCAAACTCAGGCTACTACGGTCTTCTTTGAGTCTTTGAAGTGTTTAAAGGTGTTTTTTACTCAAAGCCTCCCCAGTGGAGTCACCATTCTATTGGAGTTTCCATGTTTTGGCAAGTTTGGCAATACCAAAAGATGAGACAACATCAAAAACGAATTTTAGACCTCAGGATCTAGCCCTCCTGGGTCCAGTGAGGGATCTCTCTATAAGGTAGGGGAATATGTCTTTGAAGTTCGAATGTCAAGATATTAGGCTAGTTATAGGCACAAGGTTTGTTTTGTTTTGTTTGTTTGTTTGGTTGTTGGTAATCAGGAAGGAAGGGTTCAATATACGACAAGGATGAGTGAAGAGGATTTTAGGCAAAGGAGAGATAATTCAGAGAACACTCGAGACCATTGGGAAATGGAGTCAGGAAAGGGTTTACTTGCTTTTCAGTATTCAAGGCTTTCAATTGGGCTATTCATCTAAATCATTGGATCTTAAACATGGTAGCATGGTATGAAATGATAAAGAGTGAAGGTGAATAACAAGGAAACCTCCAAGGTGACCATTCAGGAATCAGATCTAGGGACAGGACATGCCATTAGACACCTATGATCCAACCACTAAAAGGTTAACTCTTCAGACAAAGGAACATTAAAGCTTTAAACACAAAGGTGAAAACCTGAGATCAGAGAAAGGATTTGAACTTTCAATTCTTCAACATCCAACTTAAGGGAACTTAGAAAGGCTCAATTGACTGAAAAAGACCTTAGTGAGACAGAAATAGAATTCTAGACTCCCAATATCCCAATTATTTCAATTAAAACCCAACAAGAACATCTAAGAATAGATTCATTAATTCACACATCAGCTAGCAGTGAAAGACAGCTACCACACTGGTTAAATTATCTTGAATCAGTGCTCAAATAACACATATAGCAGAAAACATCAAGGGTAAGGAGAGCAGAAGCATTAGGGTACCATGCAAGGGTATATCATAAGCTATATTTCTGATGCTTACCAGAGAAATGAAATGTAATGAATTACAAAGGAAAATAGAGACAAAGGCAGAAAACATCACCACTTCTTTAAATCAAGATCCAAATAAAAGTGCGTGTCATATTAAAGAGCAGCACTAGTCATGTACAACATTGCCAATAGCTTGATATTCAGTCTGAAAACATCTTCCTCAGCCTATCTTACAACTTTACACAAAGAAATATATCTCAAGAGAAACAGCTTACAATTCACAGATATCCGATCAACAACCAAAAACCTTTACAATGTGTTTTTCTTGAGTTCTTATAGCTGAAAGAGAGGCAGAGGAGGTAGATGAAACACTAAATGAAACATTAAAACAAATAAAGAAGGAAAGGCTCGAAGCCCATTCTGTCTTAATATCAATGCATTAATCTTCAGTACTCTTTGGATGAAATAATGGTCTTTGACAGACTGAAATTAACTCTGGGTATGTTCTTTGATGTACTTTTGGCTGTAGTACTCTGGTGACAGGAAAAAGGAAGATAAATGAATTTGAGGTCTGCATTACTGCATAAAAAATTCTCTGGTAATATCAGGACTTCTGTAAGGGTGGAAATCTTCTCCATAATGCAATGTAGAATAAAAAAAGTATGGATACTTTGTCCTTTCTCGGGAGAGAAACTTCTACTGATCTGAAACACTGATATAATGTTTTCTATGCCTCAGGCCTCATTAGGCCTTTTGTGTTGATCATCAGGTCTTCAATCTGGTACAGTCACATTTTAAACACTGGATTAAGGCTTTAAACCTTTAATAATGGGCATTAGAACTCTTTAATTCGCCACTGATACTCGTTGTCGCTTCATGACTGTCTCTGTCTGTGAAATTGAGTTTTAATGGTGCTGGCTGATTTTACAGAGTTAAAAACTGGTTTTTTGATTAAATATTTAATTTAGAAACCTCTCCAAATGTTTCTCTGCAATATCAAGCTCTGAAAATAGCCTCCTCTGCGTTCTATGTCACTATAACAGTGACTGTGAGCAATGGCGGTTTCTACCGCCTGTAACCCTACAAAAGACATAAACAATGTTAAGAAAACCATGCGGTGGAAGGATGGATGCAGTGGAGGGCTATGAGAATGGCAGCACAACAGAGCTGAATGTTGTGGATGCAGCGGAAAACAACTGAAAAATGCAGTGAAACAGTGAAAAAATAATTAGATGAAGGTTTGGTGGGAAAATGGACATGGACCGTTCGATCAGATCTAGAGGCGATGATCGACGGTGGAGATTAACCAATGGAATGACCTTTAGAAGGTTGGGTGAAATGAAATAAACTTTAATATAAAACATTAAAGTTTTAATGTAGGCGGAAGGAGTGATATTTTAATGTAAATCGTGAAGTTTGGACCTTCAAACGGAATACAATGGAAACTCATGAGAATGCAATGAAATAGGCATAAATGGTGGGACCCGGTCATGGGTGAAGGGCGACTCAACACGGACCGTTAGATCTCAGGAGGAGATAAACGACTCATATGAACCGATGGAATGCTATGGTCACGCGATGGGAAAAATGTGAATGGAGTGTGAGATGCATTGTGGGCCATTGATCTGTATAAATCAATGGTTGGGATCGGTTAATGGACTTTCAGGCATAAAAGTGGGGAAGTGGTTTAGTGGAAGAAAACCGTTGATTTCACGTGATGAAAAGGGAGGGAGGTGGTTTTCACTTTTCAAATACGATATAGGTCTCCAGCTGACACGTGGCTTTCAGAAACCGCCTATATCGCATAGGTTCTGACTGTTAAACTTCAGATGAGGAAACAAAGCGATATTGATGTGGGCCGTTGGATCTGTGACTATGAGATCCGACGATGATGGAAGAACGCGATAGGAGGAAAGTGCATGGTCAGTTAAGGTGGGGTCAAGCGAATGGTGGTTTCATTATGGGACGTCCGAGCTATGCGATGGACGATCAAGATCTGCAGAGGGAAGGCAAAGGCGGAGGATACGGTCAGTGGGCGGAGAGAATCCTGGTTGTTGGATCCTTTGGATCGACGGTGGAGATTAAAGGAGGAATCAAAGGCCAAAGGGATAAGAGAATGCACAGGATGAATATGAGCCATTAGATCAAGAGGATTGAACGGCTTCGATTCAATCGGAAGTGGAGGAGGCAGGGGACAGATCTCCAATGGGCGATGAAGCGATTGCATCTGGACCATTGATTTGGCGACATATCAACTGTTGTGATTGGATCGGAAGGTGTCCAATCGGGGAAACAGGGCGGAGTGAGAGTGAATCTTTGCCATTGGTTCTTGTGGATTAAATGGCCAGGATTGCATTGGGAAATCGCAATCAGAGGAAACAGAGGGTGGCACAATAAAAAGTGCCGATCGACGATGAAGCGATTGACGCTTGACCGTCATATTTATATGCGAATCAATGGCGGAGATCATCATCAGAAGGTTTACAAAGGGAGCAGGAGGGGCACAGTAAAATAAGCATGGAACCGTTAGATCTTTTCAGATCAACGACGGAGATCACTTCAAAGGCCAACAGAACAAATACACCATTGCATCGGAGATTTTCTGTTTACAAAGGAAAATGCGCTTCGCTCTAACTCTTTGATGTGATAAGTGCCTTATGGCCTTAGCGCTTGGGTTTATGGAGGGGAAGTGGTTGGGGGTTGGGCGAAACGGGCTTAGCCTATATATGGTATAAAAGTGGGTTTTTAGGCTTAAAAATGATGTTTTTAAGGCTAAAATGAGGCTTTTGGTAGAGGGAAAAAGGGATTTTTAAGCCAAACAAAGGATGTTTGTAAGGTTAAAAGAGGAGATGGGATGATTTAGTAAGCTTAGGAAGGGATTTTGGAGGTTAAAGGGAAAACTTTGGAAAAGGGAAAAAGGGTTAAAATGGGAAATTTTGCAGGGATACAAGGGGAAAATGGAGGCCTTTTCTAAGAATAATTTTTTCACAAACAGTGAGGCTTTTTGGATGGAAACAACAGTGAAGATTCTTTCAAAGGAAAAGGACACACAGAGGCTTCAAGGATGAGAGATTTTCATAGGAAATGTATCTCTTGAAGGCTCAAAAACAATTTAGCCACATGTTTTCTTGAAAAAAATTCATAGGTGGCTAACATGTTCTATTATGTTTTATGCAAACAATAATTGTAATGTTGCACTATTGTTTTATAAGTATATGATTTTTTGAGTACAGTAATTATAGTTGACCTTGCGCATGTGGATGCGAAGGAGATCTATAGATCCAGTTCTGAGATAGGCGATCTGGTCATTATAAAGCCCGACGCAGCCCTGCTTGACTTACCTATCCTCTCTCAGGGTGCAGAAACCTGGTTTCAGCACCCACCTGTACTACTTCGGGTGAGAATTTGACATACACAAGAAGGTCACTGCAGAAAGGGCCAGTAGTATAGGGATTTTTTGGAAAAACTTAACCTCCGAACCTGGGTTAGGATCCCTCAAGCCAACAAAAACAATCCCAGAACTTCATAAGTAGCCTAATATAAGAAAACATAAGCATAAATATAAATCATTTAAATCATAAACATAGAGAGAGCCCTCTCTGAGCCCAGGAAGGCCAGGTCCTTGGACTCCAAAGTGGTTTGATGTGGTTCCCTGCAGATTTGTTTTTCCAATCTTGCAAATCACGGGGTGACAACAATACATACTATCAGGTGTAATGGAAGGCCCCCTCTAGATTGCAAACCAACCATAGGTAACTGAGTCAACCTTCTTGTTGTTTATGATACCATGAACACAACATTTGAGGATATTTCTTGCACTTAATTAATGGTATATTCCAGTTCTCAACAACCTTGTAACATTTTATACGTAGTATCCCTTTTCACTATTTTTATTTATTTTGATTACTAAAATTGTAAAATTGATCATCATACATCGGTAAAATTTCTTCATTAAAAATTTAGTATGGAATATCAACCTTGATGCTCTTATATAATGTACGGTTTACCCCCTAAAATTACACCTGAATCATCGAGTAATACGTCACTTAAAATTATAGAACTTAAAGTGATGGAATCTAAGACAATTCAGACAAAAGCAGTAGAACCAAAAATAGTTCAACCTGAACTTGAAATAACCAAAGTTCTATAACCATAAGTAATTCAAGGTGAACATGAAGTATCTGATAATTTAGAACCAGAAATAAGTGAACCTAAAATTGAAGTAACTAAGTCTGAAATTTCAGAACCTGAATCTATACCTAAAGAGTGGTTCACCGAACCAGTAACTCTAGAAACTCGCATTTCATATTCACCTGGTCCAGTTTTTACTCTTCTACCAATCATATCACAATAATTTGTAAATTTATATGCTGAAAAAAAAATTAACACATGTTCTTTTAAGTATTTAAGAAATTACTCAACCAACTACTGGATCCTTGGTATAAAACTAATTTATCTTATTTACCTAGACGAAATCCAGGTTTACATACTCTTTTACCTTTCTCATTAAATAAAACCATGACAGAAACTGTAATGTTCCTTTTTGGGAATAGCTAGCAATCCATGGATAGAAAACGCATTTTCCAGAGATGGAGGCAGCAGGATTTGATACCAAGACCTGGATCCCTTTAGACCAATATGTCTAAGACCGAAATCCAAGGATTGGGACCAAAGAGATCCTTCTAGGGTGGTGAGACAAGCCTCTCACACCTAGTTCCCTTCAGAAATTTCCCAAGGAATAGGGCTACAACAATGTATGATCATACAATGGATTCTCAGCATTATCTACATGAGTCTGCTTATGAGAAGAAGTAAACAGCCAACATATATGGTTATAGCAGCAAAAGGAATGCAATGACTTGAGTAATCATTCATTCAATCAATATAATACAAGCCTCTCATTACATGCATGATAAACATGAAGATCACTGCTATATGAAATAAGCCCAAGGCCATGACTGCACTATTTATAGAGGCATTGCGGCATAAAATATAATGATACAAGGATATAGAAATATGAAGCTCAAATAAAGTGGGGGAGCATGATCTCAACCCCTGAAAATACAATACATCAATCCTTAGGAAGGATTGGTTGAAATAGAAGCAAAATGGAACTCCTGCAAAAATGCTGGAGTTTCTAGGTAGCAGCAACTCAAGAACAGGAAATAGATGAAGAAGGCTGAAATGGCTGCAACAAGTGAAGAACCCTCCTCCAATGGAAATCTGAAGTGAAAGGCTGATCCCTTCACCTAATATCTCACCCTCCAACTATCTGCTAATCCCTCACAACAAATGTTCTCCAAGAATAACGTTGTCTAAGAGAGGAACTGCACTGCATATGTTGGAAAGTGGTTGGCCTGGTGCCAAATATGGTGGAATAATCTCATGAACCTCCTTTTCTTATCTCCCAAAGAGATGGAAGCTCCTTCCTCTAAAAAATTAGCCAAGGATGGAGTTGTAGAAAACCTCCCCAGCAACACCCAGCAACAATGCACAATCTCCAGTTGAAACTATGCTGATGAAGAGAGATGATGCTTGACCTCAATTTCTGAATATGGGGAATAGAGTGAAATCCTCCAAGAGCTACTCAAGAAGGAGTGGAAATCCTAAACAGGAGTTTCCCTGCAATTCTTGCTAACGAGCAAGAAGTTGCAACAAGTCCACCGGACCAAAGATGAATAATACTCAAGATATCCCATAATGGCTACCTTGCCCTCCTTTTAAAAAATGTGAGCTCCCTCTCAATGGACCCCACTCATTAGGGTTTCCTTCCTCTATAAGCTTCCCTCCTTATCCCACTACGTTGGCCCACAATGTGCTCTCCACCTCATGCCACTGTGTTGTTTGACTTGGTCAAACTTGACCTAGTCATCCTGCAAAAGCCCCTTTTCACACATGGAGGTGTGAAATATAGCTCTACAAGTGTTCCCCCTTCATGCTAAGAGGATTTTTATTCCCTATAGATAAAATTAATGGGTCTCCTACCAATTTTATTCATCTCCTAAGTGCAAATGTCAAAATTAATATTCCACAAAATTTTGGAATATTATAGTCCTCCCCTCTCAAAGATTTCTTATCCTCAAGCAAGTACAAGGATGGACTGATTTATTTCCCCTTACTTTCCCTGTAGCATCCATGCATGATAAACTCCTCCAAGAAAATAATTCCATATCATCAATCAAGTGTCCGAGTTGTCCCTCCAATGTATGCAATCTAGCCTTTGGTGAACATGCCAAAATAGATGTCATGTAGGAACAAATATCCATGAAGGAAACAATGGGATGTCTAAGGGCCTCCTTGAGGCATGAGATCTAATATATAATGGGACTCATCATCCCCATATGAATCTCCCATCCCCAAGCAATCATCCATACAACATAAATTTCCTCCCAACATGGCAACTCACAGAAATCTCCCTCCACCTTGAGCTCCTGAAATGAAGGTGGGCTGCAAATATGAATATGGCAAGCCTCATAGCTTGCCTCATGCTGTCCTCCTCTCCACTTTTTATAAGTGTAGAGTGTGTGCTGATTATGGGCTGCAAAAATATTTCCCTCAAGTGGAAAAATGAAGAGCAATCCTCTAAGGACCTCTCCTCCATCAATGATAATCCGGCTGGCCCAAGACATTTCATCCATGATGAGTAGGACATGATCATCATAGAATACCCCAATGAAATGTTTTCTATAGGTTGTATCATGTGAAGAAAGGTACAAACAATGTCTCATAGGGTTACAATTAAATCTCACCCACTGCAGCTACAGAAAATGACATGGCAAGCATTGTACAGAAAATATCACCTCTACTACTGAATAGTAAATAGATGAGTGAATCAGCAATAAAAAATCAAATACATGCCCATATGCATACAATATATGGATATCATCATCAGAATCATGGTCTACCTCCAAAGAAAGCAAATACGTGGTTGTGGTGACCATGTCTCTCCTCATGTTCCCATTAGAACATGCCATGCAGAAACTATGGGAATCACCTTCCCTCAAGGACACACTAAATTCATGTGTCAATATTTTGATCAGGCTTCCAATAATATGGACAATATCAGCAAATGCAAACATTCTCATCATCAAAATAGAGGAAGTACTGATGGTTTCATATGGTGTTGGAAAGTACCAACAGTCTCCCAAGAGTGCATAACGCAGTTTTGGAAACTGCTTCTCAAGAAATGTACAAGGAAAAATGTTTTGAAATATAATGCTAATAATATTAATTAGTTGGAAATTCGTAGAATGGAAATTTTTTTTCCCAAGGCCATGTAAAAGATGGGTGTCTCCATCATATGGTTTGGCCCAACTTTTCTCATGGAGAAACATGAAAAATCTGCCCCTTTGAGGAGCCATGCACTGCAACATAATGATAAGAGTATGTAGGTCAAAAAATGTAAACACAAAACTCTTACCATAAGCTGGAAGTAAAATGATAGATGGATCCATGTATATGATCCTTCTCCCAAGTGTTAGCGCTGTGAGCTCATGCAAAAAGGCTCTTGCCCATGCCAATCTTTGCTTCTTGACATGCTCCTTGTCAAGAACACCTCTAGTGATGCTGCTGCAAATGCGAAGCTTTTCCCAAGATGGAAATGCCTCCTGATCAGTCCAAGCTAAGGAGTAATCCATTTGCATTATGAGAGTGCCCTCCTCTACTCCTGCAACACCATACATCATATGAGAGAAAATCTTCTTGTGTTTTCTCCAAGATAGTTCAAGCAATCTAAGTGCTTGCTGCCTCCTCATGCTCACATCATGTAATTCATGTGATGAAGGTACCATGACTGGTATATATTCCATATCAGCTCCATGTATCCCAACTCTCTTCTGCTCAATGATGCAAACACCCTGCCACCTCTTCTCTACTCCCATCCTCCTGGAAAAAGGGTACACCTATTGAAACCTTAGTTAAACTGAGAGGGGGGGGGGTGAATCAGTTTAACACCTTCAAGAATTTTTTAAAAACTTTGCAATTAAACTTATTTACAATTTATCTTTCATGATCAATTTTATATGGAACCAAACTTATATGTGTAGAAATGTTAAGATAATGTAATAGCAGAATTATGACAAGAGCAGTAAGTATTAAGGAAACTGAATAACCATATCAACACATAGGCATCACACACAGAGACAACAGATATACGTGGAAACCCATAAATCGAGAAAACCACATCTTATTATTGTTGTGATGTAAAGGCAAGCTCCAACTCTCTCTCACCACTTGTTTTTTGTAAGCACCAACCTACAGGAGGCTCCAACCTCAAATTCTGCAAGCTACAACTTGCAAGGAAGCTTCAACTCCCTCTTTTTCATAAAGAAAAATTTGCTGATTTACCTTGGATATCAGCTCTGTTTTGTACCTTTGATTTCTTTTACTGTACTCCAATCTTCATATCTTCTGGATTATTACTTTTTGTTCAATTCTGCATTCTCTTCTCTTTTATCAATTTACTCAGAGAAATGTACTATTTCAACTTTACAATGGGATTTTATCCTTCTTCGGAGACTTTCCAATTACATCACAAAAAATATAAACAATTAAAACTTTCATTCAATTACAGTATATATTTCGAATAGCACTCCTCTCTTTCTCTTTTCCATACTCATTCATCCAACCTCACTCTCTTTTTCGTTTTCTCTTTTATTCAGTTCCTTGTTCATTGCAGTTATATAACTGTTGTATGTACAACTGCCTTTTCATCAAACATAAAATAACTCTCGGCGTTTTTATAAAAACCTTTTTAACAACACAGATATATCAGTACTCATCACCTTTATCATGAACCATAAAAAATATAACCTTTGGTTCCATATTTACAAGAAACGCTTTGACTCATTAATAAAACAAATATCTGCTCCCCAATCAAAAGTTTTATAACCTTCTTAATACACCTTGGGTTTTATATTAACGAACAATCAACGCTAATCTCTGATAGATTTGGGCCCCACAGGTCTATAAACCCTTCTGCTCTATTTTTCGATGCGCTTAATCGCAACTTGAATACTCCCGATGCAATGACTTACTGTTCACCTTATTTTGCCGATGCGATGTATTATTGTTCACTCAATTGTGCCGATGCAATGAATGGTTTGCTTTGATGCAGAACTTAAGCATGTATAAATCATATTTTATAAGCCCATCAGGTCCAGTTTTTCATCACAATCGCAATCTTTTAATATATTTCTCCGATGTTCTGCTTCTGTCCGATGCGATGAACGGGTTTGGAACTCAAACACACATATGAATCATGACTTATTGATCCATCGGGTCCACATTTCAATTGGAACTCTTGTCAATATGTTCTGCTGCCAAAACTTTTCTCCGATGCGATCCGTGACCCGGGTCCCACCTTATATGACTTTTGTTTGATTTGAATCTGAACAAACCTTTTGTATTCTAAAATTCGCATTCATAACTATAATGTATATTCCTTGTACTTTAACCAACATCACAAGATTTTATGAATAATTCAATTCACGGGCCCACCGTATCCATATAACGTACCTTGGCTTAAGTCGCCCTTCTCATCTGACGGTGGAGAGCACATCGCCTTGCCCCGTGTGATCTGACAGATATCGCTTGGATTAGATGCACGAGCGATAATGCACAATGAGAGTAGTTTCTCTAGACCGCTTGAGGCCACGTGTCAGGCAGTCAATGGAGTCACTCCAAATTCTTGAATACCGCTCACCCTACGAAGGTGGTGTGATCAAAACCGGAAACCCGCCTTTACTGTTCACTCCTGCACGGTTCCGCATTACTCTTCAATGTATTATTATAATTAAACTCAGCTTTCGTTATTGATTATCCTTTCTTCGCTTGGTTCCATTGAAATGTGAACAATTACCATTTCTTCACAGCTATCTCCATTGTAATTAAACTCAGGTTCCATCTCACAGAAGGCAGTTCCTTTGTTTTACAATTCTCTGCCTGTGACTTGACTACCACACTGGCGGGATGGCTCTTCATCGACTTTTTGGAAGTTCGGGTTATATTCCTAATTCTCACCCATATGCAGAGTCACAAATTTACCCCTTTATACCAAGTTCAGCATGAAATCCTCAAGCATCTGTTCCACCTATCTTGTAACAAAACTCACATTCCGACCAATCTTCAACACCCTCTGTTCTTCTTCACTTTTCAAATTCTGGAATTAATTCTAGTATCTCTCTTGTATCAACGAAACTTTCAGTGATCGATACACTTTGATACATATACAACCCTTCTCGGCTTTAATTGAAAGATTAATACCTTCTGCAATAGTGTAAATATGCTCCTGATGCTTCCTGTCTACACATCCTGTCACTGAATTCTGCTTTGCCTCTGCTGCTGTCCTTTGTGATCCTTTGCCATTAATGACAACATTTCCAACAGTCTCCCCCTTTGGCATTGATGGCAACACATCCACCAAATAATCCAATGCTTCCTCTGCCTATCTGCTTTTCCTCCCCCTTTGACATCAATGGCAAAGGGTTGCACATCTCTCAGTGTAGATTCTATCCTTTTGATCCTGATTTCATTCTTCCCTTGCTGGTTGATCTCCCCCTGGAATGATATTTTCGTTTCTGTTCTCTCCCTGAAACTGTGCTTTCTCTTCATATCAGAGAGTAGCATCTACAGATACTACCCCTATTCTATCTCTCAAATATTCAAATGGTTCTCTAGCAAGAGGTTTGGTAAATATACCTGCTATCTGTTCTTTTGTTGGTACATATTCTAGTTTTACTATCTTTTGAGCCACTTGTTCTCGGAGAAAATGATACTTTATTGGGATATTTTTAGTTTTTGAGTGAAGCACGGGATTTTTAGATATACTTATAGCACTTGTATTATCACATTTGATTGAAATAGGTTCATCAATGCTTACCTTCATGTCTTGGAGGGTTTGCTTCATCCACATGACTTGTGTACAACATGTTGCTGCTGCTATGTATTTTGCTTCTGTTGTAGATAGAGAAATAAAGGTTTGTTTCTTGCTTAGCCATGCCACCAGACTCTCTCCTAAATAGAATGCACCTCCACTTGTGCTTTTCCTGTCATCAACATAGCTGGCCCAATCTGCATCTGTATATGCTGTCAAAATGAATTTTTTGCCTTTTGGATACCATAGCCCATAATGTGCAGTCCCTTGTAGATATCTGAATATTCTTTTAATTGCTAGTAAGTGATTTTGTTTTGATGCTGCTTGATATCTTGCCACCATTCCTACAACCAGCACAATGTCTGGTCTAGAAGTTGTTAGGTATAATAGACTTCCAACCATGGATCTATAAAGTTTTTGTTCTACATCAGTTGTTCCATCATCTGCACAAAGCTTGCATCCAGTAGTCATGGGAGTTGACATAGGTTTGCAATCTTCCATTTTGAATCTTTTCAGCGTCTCTTTTAGATATTTTCCTTATGTGATAAATGTGCATGTGCTCTTTTATTGAATTTGTAGTCCTAGATAGAAGGTAAGCTCTCCAATCATAGAAATTTCAAATTCTGATTTCATCTCTTTAGAAAATCTTTTTGTTAACTCATCTTTGTTGCTTGCAAACATGATATCATCTATATACACTACTACAATCAAAATTTCATCTTCATTTTCTTTTATGTACAAGTTGTTGTCTACTCCCCCTTTCTTGAACCACTATTTTTGCAAGTATTTGTCCAGCCTTGAATACCATGCTCGAGGAGCTTGTTTCAACCCATATAATGCTTTCTTTAATCTGCAAACATAGTCTACATTATCTGTTAAGGAGAAACCTTCTCATTGCTCCATGTATAATTCTTCCTCTAAATCTCCATTCAGGAAGGCAGACTTCACATCCATTTGGTATACCTTGAAATCATGATAGCAAGCAAAAGCTAAAAACAGTCCGATAGCTTCCATTCTAGCTACAAGGGCAAATGTTTCATAATAATCAAGTCCTTCAACCTGTGAATATCCCTTGCACACAAGTCTAGCTTTATTCCTGATTACTTGTCCTTGTTCATTCATCTTATTTTTGAATACCCATTTTGAGCCAATGACATTTTTCTCACTGGGTCTTGGAACTAGTTCCCAAGTGTTGTTCTTCTCAATTTGGTCCAATTCTTCATTCATGGCATTCACCCAATGTTTGTCTTTGCTGGCTTCTTCAAACTTCTTTGTCTCTATTTGTGACAACATTGCGAGGTATACCTCTTCAGTCTGTTCAGTTAGCTGTCTTCTTGTCTGTACACCTACACTCTTGTCCCCAATGGTTTGATATTCTGGATGGTTCTTCCGAATGTATCTTGAGGATATTTTTTATCTTAGATTTTTATCTTCTGTTGGCTTTTTTATTTCATCATCATCTTGATTCTCTTCTTCATGAACTTCTGGAGGATTGCTGCAATCTGTACTTCTTAACTTGTCTGATAGTTCTTCATCAAATCTTACATCAATACTTTCTACAATTTTGTGAAGTATTTTGTTGTAGCACCTGTAACCTTTACTCTTGGATGCATATCCTAAGAATATTCCTTCATCTACTCTTGCATCAAAATTTCCCAAATTTTCATCATTATTTTTTATAAAACACTGACTTCCAAAAACTCTAAAATGCTTGATTGATGCAGGTTTACCATGCCATAATTCATAAGGAGTCTTGTCATTGTTTGGTCTTAAATGAGCTTTGTTTAGGATATGCACAGCTGTGTGTATTGCTTCTGCCCAAAAGGTTTGAGGAATGTTACTTTCTTGCATCATGGCTCTGGAAATCTGTTGTACAGACCTGTTCTGTCTCTCTACCACTCCGTTTTGCTGAGGTGTTCCTACAATTGTGAACTGTTGCTTTATCCCATGCTCACTGCACAGGTCTGCAAAATCATAATTTGTAAATTCACCTCCTATGTCTGATCTGATGCACTTTAGCTTGCATCTTGTTTGATTTTCTGCCAAAGTCTTGAATATTTTGAATTTCTCAAATGCTTCTGATTTGTGCTTGAGAAATGCAACCCATGTCATTCTAGAAAAATCATCTATTATTAGCATGAAATAGGATTCTCCACTTGGTGTTTTAGTTCTCGAAGGCCCACACAGATCCATGTGAACAAGTTGAAGAGGTCTGCTTGTAGATAGCTTCTCTTTGGTTTTAAAGGATGTACGGGTCTGCTTACCTAGCTGATAGGATTTACATATTGTATTTGAAGGCTTCTTGATGACTGGCATATCTCTGACTTCATTCCTTTTGCTTAGACTTAAGATATGATCAAAGTTTAGGTGTCCCAATCTCCTATGCCATAACCAAGACTCCTCAAATTTGCTAAGATGACATGCTTCATTTTCTTCTTTTACTACATAGACATTGCTTTCCGTTCAAACACCTTTGATCAGGGTTTTTCCAGTGGTGCTTGATCTTACCTCACAGTCTTGAGCTCTAAAAAGAACTTCACAGCCTTTATCACACATTTGACTAACACTCAACAGATTTGCTTTCAGCCCATCCACAAATAGTACATCCTGGGATTGTCCAGACTGACTGAGCCTCTTCCTTTGATCTTTCATGCTTTATCATTTCCAAAAGTTACATTTCCATATTTCTTTTCGTCAAAGGTTATAAACTTGCTTCTATCTCCTGACATATTCTTTGAGCAACCGCTGTCCAAATACCACTGGATTTTTAGATCTTGAGCTATTAGGGCCAAATCACATTTATTCACTTTATTTTTCCACTGCAAGCATCCTCTTTTTTGGTACCTTTTCTGAGATGATGAACTATACTCTCTTAGAGAACATTTGGAAGACATATGTCCACTTTTATTGCATACACAACATTTGGATATATCCTTAGCAGAATTATAAGTAGGAATAAACTCTCCATGATTCATAAACCTTCTTGAGGTTTTGAACAACAGTCTTTGTTCATATTTCCTGCATTCTATGATTTTATGGCCAAAATAATTACAATAAAAACAATATCCATAAAAACAATTTGCATACCTGATAAAAGGTTGTCTTCTCCATCTTCATGCTTGAGTAAAATTTTTTACTGTTTGCACCCTTTGCTGGTTTGTATTTATTCTTCTTGTATGACAATATGCAGCAATGTGTCCTAATTTGTGACAGGAATAACAAGTAGCATTTTTCATAGAAGGAAAAAATATCCTTTGATGACTTCCAAATTTGACATATTCAGGAGTATACGAGTTTTTTTCAGTTGAGAGTTTATTTACTTCATCCTTTGACATTTGAGCTTCCTCCTGGTTTTTATCTACTTTATTGCAGAATTCTTCTTCCTTTGAAATCTTCTGAGCTGCTTGGATATTCTCATCTGCTTTTACAAAAATAATATTTTTGTTTTCTTTTTCTTTGCCTTTGCTTGATTCTCCTTCATAGCCTATCCCAGTTTTTATCAGAGGAGATCTTTGAGCATCTAGAATCTAATTTAACCTATCAGAGCTTGTTATTTGAGAAGTATCTATTTTCCTCTGGGAATTTTCTAATTTCTTCCTTAAGAAAACTACTTCTTCTTCCAACTTCTCTTTTTCCTTAGTTTTATCTTCGATTTGATTAAGTAGAATATTTTCTACCTTCTTGGCTTCTTCAAGCTCTACTTTCAACTGAATGAGGGCTTCTGAATTTTGTTCCTCTCTCACGTATTTGAGAAGAATGTCTTTATTTTTTCTGCACTTCAGTTTTAGTCTGTCAATTTCCTCCACGGCACTTCTTAGCTCCCCATCAAGGTCCACTTCACCTTCTTCCTCATCTTCTAAAAAACATTCTTCTAGCTCTTCTATAGCCATCAAAACAAATTCTAATGTTCCTTCTTCACTTAAGAATTCAACTGAGTCTTCTGATGCACTGCTGTCTTGGTGAGCATAGAAAGATTTTCTATTGAATTTCTTCCCTTTCTGCCAGTTCTTAGATATGGTATTCTGTGATTCCTAAGCCTGATTCTTTGTTTTCTTATAAGGAAATTTAGAAGCATAGTGTCCAACGCTTCCACAATTGAAACATTTAAATGGAAGTTTACCTTTATACTTACCTGAGCCTTTATCCAACTTCCTGATAAATTTAGCCTCTTCTTCATCAGAACAAGAGCATATATCTTCTTTTTCCTCTTTCTTCTTCTCTACCTTAAAATCTGCCTCCCTTACATTCGACTTCCTCTGTGGCAGTCTCATCTCATAAGCTGTTAGTTTTCCAAGAAGCTGGTTCATGGTTAAGGTTTCCCAATTTGTTGTTTCTTCTATGGAAGAGACCTTAGGATTAAAGCTAGATGGCAAAGATCTTAGGATCTTTTGAACAATTACACATTCTTGCATGGTTTCACCTAGTGCTTTCATATTATTGACAATTTATGCAACCCTTAAAAAGAAACTAGAAATATCTTCATCATCATTCATCTTTAAATTTTCAAACTAGGCTCTATAGACTTGAAGTTTAGCTATCTTCACCTTTTTTTCTCCCTCATGAATATTTTCTAGAGTTTCCCACATTTCTTTGGCAGTCTCTCTGTGCATTACTTTGATGAATTCTGCCTCACACAGTCCATTCAAGTTTGCATTCATTGCCTTTGCATTAGCCACAAAATCTTGTTTGGCTTATTTCTCTGAGATATTTGCCTTAGACTCATATCCAAATTCCACAGCAGCCCAAACTTCTACTCCTAAGGACATTATGTATGTTCTCATTCTGATTTTCTAGAAGGCATAATTTGCACTAGTGAAAAAAAAGGCTTTCTTTGTTGAGGATCCTTCTTGATTAGACATCCCAAGAACCTAGGATCTCCTTTCAGTTGTTAAACTTCTACAAAAAGGAACCTTCTCTGATACCAATTTTTGAAACCTTAGTTAAACTGAGAGGGGGGAGGGGGGGTGAATCAGTTTAACACCTTCAAGAATTTTTTAAAAACTTTCCAAATAAACTTATTTACAATTTATCTTTCATGATCAATTTTATATGGAACCAAACTTATATGTGTAGAAATGTTAAGATAATGTAACAACAAAATTATGACAAGAGCAGTAAGTATTAAGCAGACTGAATAACCATATCAACACATAGGCATCACACACAGAGACAATAGATATACGTGGAAACCCATAAAGGGAGAAAACCACATCTTATTATTGCTGTGATGTAAAGGCAAGCTCCAACTCCCTCTCACCACTGGTTTTTTGTAAGCACCAACCTACAGGAGGCTCCAACCTCAAATTCTGCAAGCTACAACTTGCAAGGAAGCTTCAACTCCCTCTTTTTCATAAAGAAACATTTGCTGATTTACCTTGGATATCAGCTCTGTTATGTACTTTTGATTTCTTTTACTGTACTCCAATCTTCATATCTGCTTGATTATTTATTTTTCTTCAATTCTACATTCTCTTCACTTTTATCAATTTACTCAGAGAAATGTACTATTTCAACTTTAGAGTGGGATTTTATCTTTCTCCAGATACTTTCCAATTACATCACAAACAATATAAACTGTTAAAAATTTCATTCAATTACAGTATATATTTCCAATAGCACTCCTCTCTTTCTCTTTTCCATACTCATTCATCCAACCTCACTCTCTTTTTCATTTTCTCTTTTATTTAGTTCCCTGTTCATTGTAGTTATATAACTGCTGTATGTACAACTGCCTTTTAAGCAAACATAAAATAACTCTCGGCGTTTTTATAAAAACCTTTTTAACAACACAGATATATCAGTACTCACCACCTTTATCATGAACCATCAACAATATAACCTTTGGTTCCGTATTTACAAGAAACACTTTGACTCATTAATAAAACAAATATCTGCTCCCCAATCAAAAGTTGTATAACCTTCTTAATACACCTTGGGTTTTATATTAATGAACAATCAACGCTAATCTCTGATAGATTTAGGCCCCACAGGTCTATAAACCCTTCTGCTCTATTTTCCGATGCGCTTAATCGCAACTTGAATACTCCTGATGCGATGACTTACTGTTCACCTTATTTTTCCAATGCGATGTATTACTGTTCACTCAATTGTGTCGATGTGATGAATGGTTTTATTTGATGCAGAACTTAAGCATGTATAAATAATAGTTTATAAGCCCATCGGGTCGCGTTTTTCATCGCAATCGCAATCTTTTAATATATTTCTCCTATGTTCTGCTTCTGTCTAATGCAATGAACGGGTTCAGAACTCAAACACACATATGAATCATGAATTATTGATCCATCGGGTCTGCATTTCAATTCGAACTCTTGTCAATATGTTCTACTGCCAAAAATTTTCTCCGATGCAATCCGTGACCCGGGTCCCACCTTATATGACTTTTGTTTGATTTGAATCTAAACAAACCTTTTTTATTCTAAAATTCGCATTCATAACTATAATGTATATGCCTTGTACTTTAACCAACATCACAAGATTTTATGAAGTATTCAATTCACGAGCCCACCGTATCCATATAATGTACCTTGGCTTAAGTCGCCCTTCTCATCTGACGGCAGAGAGCACATCGCCTTGCCCCGTGTGATCCGACGGATATCACTTGGCTTAGATGCACGAGCGATAATGCGCGATGAGAGCGGTTTCTCCAGACCGCTTGAGGCCACGTGTCAGGCAGTCAATGGAATCGCTCCAAATTCTTGAATACCACTCACCCTACGAAGGCGGTGCGATCAAAACTGAAAACCTTCCTTTATTGTTCACTCCTGCACAGTTCCGCGTTGCTCTTTAACTCAGGGTTCTTCCCACTCTTCAATATATTATTATAATTAAACTCCGCTTTCGTTATTGCTTATCCTTTCTTTGCTTGGTTCCATTGAAATGTGAACAGTTACCATTTCTTCACGGCTATCTCAATTGTAATTAAACTCAGGTTCCGTCTCACAGAAGGCATTTCATTTGTTTTATAATTCTCTTCCTGTGACTTGACTAGCACACATGCGGGATGGCTCTTCCATCGAATTTTTGGAAGTTCAGGTTCTATTCCTAATTCTCACCCATATGTAGAGTCACAAATTTACCCCTTTATACCAAGTTCAACATGCAATCCTCAAGCATCCGTTCCACCTATCTTGTAACAAAACTCACATTCCGACCAATCTTCAACACCCTGTGTTCTTCTTCACTTTTCGAATTCTGGAATTAATTCCAGTCTCTCTCTTGTATCAACGAACCCTTCAGTGATCGATACACTTTGATACATATACAACCCTTCTCGGCTTTAATTGCAAGATTAATACCTTCTGCAGTAGTGTAAATATGCTCCTCATGCTTCCTGTATACACATCCTGTCAGTGTATTCTGATTTTCCTCTGCTGCTGTCCTTTGTGCTCCTTTTCCATCATTGACAACATTTCCAACAACACCAAGTGATTGCCAAACCCCCTCAAGAGGAGCCAACGCAGCCAAGCCTCTTGCTGCCCGATATCATATATTTGCAAGTGGAAAATAAGCCTCCTACTTCTCATCCACACCCACTCATCTCCTTGTGGATTTCTTCTCCTTTCTCCTCCTTTGGTACTCCTCCCATGAGGGCTACCATTCTCCCAAACCAAATCTCTCTCTTTGCATTTCATGAGAGTTTGAAATGCAGCTCCTTGGAGACCTCTTAGAAAATATCCCTCACCCATGACTATGTTGGATCCATGAGGACTCGAATGTGATGGAGGTAATATCTCCTCTCCATCCATGTTTAATAGCGCTGCTAATTCCTCCAATGGTGTAGCAGCTATTTCGTCCTTCGGCTCAAAATTTGTTTCATTGTTTATCGTGAAGGTGTCATGGTTTGTTTCATCCTCCAATGGTTCACATCCCAACCTCAAGGGCTGAATGAGACTCATCAATAGTGCGTGAGGATCAGGGTCCACCTCCTCTTTGAACCCCTTGCACAGTGCAGTGTAATCATGGTGCTCTAAAATAGCACAATGTGTAGATTCTTGGACCTCTACATGTAAGTTTCCACATTTCCTTAAATTATTTGCTGAAATGAAAAGTGGAACTTCACTCATACCTTGGTGGATCTTGGGGTCTTCTTGTGTGGCTGTACTAGTTTTATCCTCTAGTGAAATGGCTACCTCATCCATAGATGTAGAAGGTTGCTCCTCCAAAGATGTAACAACATTGGTGCAATCCTCCTCCCATGGTGGTATGCTTTTTTCTTCCTTTTCCCTTTCTCCATCAAAAGTTTGGATCAAACTTTGAGCAAATTCTACAAAATAACTCACCCTTGAATGAACCAAGGGTTTGAACCACCAAAAAAAGGCTTCATCCTCCATGTGTAGCACTGCAATCTCCACTGCTTCTTTCTTTGCTATTGGATATAGCAAGAAAAATGCCTCTAGCCTTTTCACCCAAGCTCTAGCTGAAGTGTTCCCATCAAATGTAGACAATAGAAACCTATTTCCTTTGATTTCTCTTATACTGGAGGGTCTTCTCTCCTCCTTCTACTGAATAAATTGTGGGAACATTGTAGCTCCCATGAATGCTGTAGAATGGGATTTATACTCATCCAGGTATTGATTTAGAACCTGATGATCCAAGCATCTCTCATACTTGCTTTCTTCTTGAGAATAAGAAGTGCATGGACCTTCCTCTTCTTCTTTCTGCTTCTCCTCCTTAGGGAGGCTCTTATTTGTCCTAAAAATAGATGAGATCAAGCTCATCTTCTGCATCATCTTCTTCTTCTTCTTTCTTGGGCTTCAAGGCCACAGGCTGAGCTAAGAAAGATGCTATGATACCACTGTAATGTTCCTTTTTTGGAATAGCTAGCAATCCATATCTGGAAAATTTATTTTCCAGAAATGGAGGCAGTAGGATTTGATACCAAGACCTGGATCCCCTTAGAACAATATGTCTAAGACCGAAATCCAAGGATTGGGACCAAAGAGATCCTTCCAGGGTGGTGAGACAAGCCTCTCACATGTAGTTCCCTTCAGAAATTGCCCAAGGAATAGGGCTGCAACAATGTATGATCATACAATGGATTCTCAGCATTATTTACATGAGCCTGCTTATGAGAAGAATTAAACAGCCAACATATATGGTTATAGCAGCAAAAGGAATGCAATGACTTGAGGAATCAGTCATTCAATCAATATAATACAAGCATCTCATTACATGCATGATAAACATGAAGATCACTGCTATATGAAATAAGCCCTAGGCCATGACTGCACTGTTTATAGAGGCACTGTTGCATAAAATATAATGATACAAGGATATAGCAATATGAAGCTCAAATAAAGTGGGGGAGCATGATCTCAACCCCTGAAAATACAATACATCAATCCTTAAGAAGGATTGGCTGAAATACAAGCAAAATGGCACTCCTGCAGAAATCTCGGAGTTGCTGGGTAGCAGTAACTCAAGAACTGGAAATAGATGGAGAAGGCTGAAATGGCTTCAAAAAATGAAGAAACCTTCTCCAATGGAAATATGAATTGAAAGGCTGATCCCTTCACCTAAGATCTCACCCTCCAACTATCTACTAATCCCTCACAGCAAATGATTTCCAAGAATAACGTTGTCTAAGAGAGGGAATGCGCTACATATGATGGAAAGTGGTTGGCCTGGTGCCAAATATGGTGGAATAAGCTCATGAAACTCCTTTTATTATCTCCCAAAGTGATGGAAGCTCCCTCCTCTGAAAAACTAGCCAAGGATGGAGTTGTAGAAAACCTCCCCAGCAACACCCAACAACAATGCACAATCTCCAGCTGAAACTGTGCTGATGAAGAGAGATGATGCTTGACCTCAATGTATGAATATGGGGAATAGAGTCCAATCCTCCAAGAGCTACTCAAGAAGGAGTGGAAATCCTAAATAGGAGTTTCCTGGCAATTCTTGCTAACCAGTAAGAAGTTGCAGCAAGTCCACCAAACCAAAGATGAATAATAATCAAGATATCCCAAAATGGTTACCTTGCCCTCCTTTTAAACAATGTGAGCTCCCTCTAAATGGACCCCACTCATTAGGGTTTCCTTCCTCTAGAAGCTTCCCTCCTTATCCCACTGCGCTGCCCACAATGTGCTCTCCACCTCATGCCACTGCGCTGTTTGACTTGGTCAAACTTGACCTAGTCATCCTGCAAAAGCCCCTTTTCACACTTGGAGGTGTGAAATCCAAATCTATAAGTGAACCCCTTCATGCTAAGAGGATTTTTATTCCCTATAGATAAAATTAATGGGTCTCCTACCCATTTTATTCATCTCCTAAGTGCAAATGTCAAAAATTAATATTCCACAAAATTTTGGAATATTACAGAAACCTAAATTGTAAGTAAACCTTCATCCACTCATGAAAGTGGACCTAGTCAATTAGATACAACTTCCATGTTTACAGGACCTCTAAAATCATTTATATATGGTGGAACTGTTGTACTTGTTGGGTATTAATCACTCAATAGAACCTTTTCAAGGGTTGTGTTTTATCTTCCTTCTTCTTGAATTCCACTTGGTCTTCTGGAATCCCATCTGGTTTATCATCAGTTAATGTAGAATCTACTACCCAAACCATGGAATTTACAAAAGTTTCCATACCTGAATTTCTATTGACTAGAAATTGAATATGTTATCTAGTAGTACATGTATCCCTCAACAAACCCCAGTTGGATCTTAATTTCCGACTAGGTGCCACCGTCCTATGGACCATATTTTCCTCCAAGAGGGAAACCTCTTGGAGGAAGTTATCCTTCATATATAGGAACATTTTTTGGTGGAACCTATCCAAATCTTGGTCAAATACCTCAGGTAGTCCTATGTCAACCTTTTGTAACTCAACCCTTGATTGGTGCTCCCTTCCCAATAATGGGACGTATTTTTTGGAACCATTATTTTAGTGGTGTACCCCAGTTATCTTCAGATCATACCCCTGTTCAGGATACTCCTTAAGTGTCTTCTTATTAGTATGTCCAAATCAATGGCTAGACTATACCTCATACTGTTATTCAGCAACCAAGTACACCACAAACACTTGTACAAATTGCACAAAAAATGACTATTCAACCCTAAATATATATCCAACAACCTGTCCAATTGTTACCTCAAGAAACTGTGTATCAGCTTGGTCCAACTATACCTAAAAACGCTATTGGTCAAACTATCCAGGATACTCCATAGATGCATTCTGGTTAAGATATCCCATCTGTGCCCCAAATTCCATATGAAGGTGAATCTTATCTAAGTCAAACTATTTAGGGTCAACCTATCTAAGGTAATACTACTCCAAATCAATCTCAAATACTTTTTCAAGTTCAGCCCTTTGTAGGTCATCGTTTTTAAGGCCAACCTTTCCAAGGTCAACCCTTTAAATATCAACCCTTCTAGGGAAAACTCTTTCAAGGATATCCATTTATAGTCCAACCTAGTACCATTTACCTGAGCTACTCTAGTGAAATACAAACTGGACCTTACCCTCAAGGTTATCAATATTCTCAATAGGATTTTAACCAACAGTTACCTTATATTGCAACTCTTGATTTACTGGATTTATCTTGGCTCACTAATGACCCAATCTATCATTGTCCATTTTAGTTGGTGATTCTTTCTAAGTTACCAAGCGACATCCCAAAGTTTGATGAAAATCCTGGTGAAGAATCATCAGATGAAATCATGAATTATCACTTTTTTTTGTTACTCAAACTCCTTGAATGATGATTCTATTAATTTACATCTTTTCCAAATGACTCTAAGAGGTTCTGCAATGAAATGGTATGTTGTATTACAATGTGTGTCTTTCCATGACTTCAATGCCTTAACAAAAACTTTTTTAACAAACTTTCAATTTTAGATTAAGTATGAAACTCGTAATGATATTTTAACCTCTTTGGAAAAATCAGACTCTACTCACATTTCTAATCACACACATGAGTGGATACGCCATTTTCAATTAGTAAAATCTTATATTCAATATCAACTATTAGCTGAGTGGTTTATCGAATCTTTACTTCCCATTATAATATAATATGTTGTTAAAGGATTTGTTACTCAAGAGAAACTTATTGTTCATGCCCAGTACTTAGATATATTTTATTCACAGTTTGTCACGTTGTCCAAAAAAAATTTCAATGCTCCTCTCCCATCAAACATAGTTCCACTAGCCTCTACACGATCACATGTTGTTGATGGTGTGGTTGGTTCTATTAGTTATCAGTCCATGAATAAAACCTTCGGTCACTCTAATCTGAAGTATACTCCTACTAGTAGTAGTCAAAATTCATCCTCTCTTGCTACTACTCCTCTTATTAATTCCTAGATTAACGCAATCCAATCCATAAAGTCTGGTAAGTCTCAACAACCTAGAAGTAAAAACAAGGGAAAAGGTAAAGGAAAAAAATATTCCCAACAACAGGATAAATAAAAATCTCAACTTAAGGAAAAGCCTAAACCACAATATCTTTGTTTTATCTGTGATGAGGAACATTACATCAAGGAATTTACACACTATACAAAAGTAAACCATTTTCTAAAAGGTAAACCTAATGCACCTGTTGTTTTGATATATCCTTTTCTTCCTCAGGAAACTAAGATGGTTGCACAAAATCAAATATTATCTTCCCAAAATTATTTTGAGATATTGATGTGTTAAGGAGATGTTAAGGTGGCGAATCAACCAAATATTATACTCTTCCGGTTTCTTCATATGGAAGTGCTACATATCAAGCTTCCACATTAGTTCCTCCTTCTTCTGGCCCTCTATAGATTGCAATACCAGATTTTGAAACAATGATAATACATGTTCCTAAAAGATTCATTCATAAGTTTTTAGTCCACATGCTAGAGTTGTACAAATTATAGAATTATGGAAGACCTGGAACAAGTACCTTCTTCCATGTCCAACTCAAAAGAAACTATCATTATCAGCAATTGGCAGAATTGATCAGTCATAATATAAAATTATATTCTTTGACTTAGAGAATCATGTACCTGGGCTCTTGCATCAACTTTCATTTCAAATTAGTGTTGTTGTGAAAGGAAAAAATGTTCTTGGTACATTAGTATATAAAAGAGTCTCGAGGTGTATAATGTTTGTTTCTTGTTGGAAAGCCTTGGGCTCTCCAAAAATCAATTAATGACTAACAACCTTGAGATATTTTGATGGGAGAGAATTTAAATCGTATGGGATTGTAAATTATTTTCCTATAGAATTGGAAGGAAAAATGGTATAAGTAGAGGTTGAATTAGTTGATGCTAAACTATATTATAACCTCTTACTAGGTCATAGTTGTAATTATGCTATGTATGTCACTGTCTCATTGCTTTTGCACATGATTTTCTTTCCTCATCAAGGGAAATTGTTACTGTAGAATAGTTATCCTTTTATGCATCTAATTATTCAACTTCAAGGAATATTCCTTTTATAGGTAAAGAATTGGTTCCTTATGAAAATTTTGGTGTGGGTTTATTTAAAAACTCATGATTAATGGGAACTTTTTGATTCCGTCCACCCTATTTCTCTACCACGGTCGCACAAGTAAACATGATATCATACAATAATTATTCTTATGATCCATGGATAGTACCCGCTAAGTCCAATTATGAGATCTACGATGACCGAATGTCGCTTAGTTTAATAGATTCATATTAAGAAGAGATCCATTTGGTTTTTGCATTCATTTTTACACCAGACAACCAAGTAAACTTGGACGTCCACGAGTATTTTCAATCTTCACGATTAATTTATGTAACAGACCCTAACAATTTTAATGGTGTTTTCCCTACGAATGAAAGCATCATGGAAGTAATGTATTCAAAAGAAAAACCATAAGATGATAATCATCATCATTCCTCTATTCTACCAAAGTTAGAAGTTATTTAGAATAATTTTGATTCATTCTTTTTACCCGAGATAGTTGCAAAACCCCAAATTCTTGTTTCTATTTACAAAGCAAGTTATAAAAGGAATTTAGGAACCATATATATGCTACCATCCTGATTGACATCTTAGTAAAACCAAGAATTGTTGAGAACGTTCACATAGGAGCCTCTTGTTCTATGGAAGAAGTTCAAACTTAAAAGGCCCCATTTCAATATTTTTGAGACACATCCGCTTAAACATATGAGGAAATTCCTAGAATCAACCCAATAATTGTTTTCCATCAAATCAAAACTTATCTGGATGCCAAGCCTATTCGGAAAAGGCTACGTCTGGCACACCCACAAAAAGTTGTTTCTATTAAGGCTAAAGTTGAAAAATTTCTGAAAGTTGGTTTTACATATCTTGTTCCTTTAACTGACTTGGTATTGAATATCATACCAGTCACGAAGAAATGAGGTATGATTAGAGTATGTGTTGATTATAGAGATATCAATAGATCTTGTTCAAAAGAAATTATCCAACTCCTTTCATTGACCAGATTATCGATGATTGAAATGAAATATTTTCATTTATGGACATATTTTTGGAATATAATCAGATAAACATACACCCTTCTGACAAACATAAAACTTCTTTTGTTTTACCTTAGGGAACCTTTTCATATCGAAAGCTTCCTTTTGGTATTAGAAACAATGGCACAAATTTCCAAAGAGAAATTTCATATTCCTTTCATGAGATTAGAAATATTTTTCAGTCGTATCTTGATGACTTAATTGCTCCCTCTAAGAAATGTTAAGATCATATTATGAATCTACGGGTGATATTTTTATGATGCATGCATTACAATATCTGCTTGAATAGACACAATTGTGTTTTTTGTGTGGAATATAGTCAACTCCTAGGTTTCATTGAATCCAAGGAAGGGACCTTCATTGATTTGTTGAAGGTTCAAACTATAGTCATTTTACATGCTCCTTATAATCTTCCTCAAATCCAAATTTTTCAAGGGAAGGAAAATTTTTTATGTTGTTTTGTACCCAATTACACTGAGCTTACTAAAGGTTTCACTCGACTATTGAAAAAATGGGTTCCTTTTCTTTGGGATGACATAGCCAAAAAAATATTTTAACGCTTTGAAGAATGTGTTGGCTCACACACCTTTGTTACACCTTGCTAATAATCATCAAGATTATTTTTTATACTTAGATTCCTTGAACAATACTATTTTTATGGTGCTTGTCCAGGAAGATGATGCAAATGATGAACATGTGATTTAATAGCTCACTAGAAATATTACCAACACAGAGATAAATTACTCACCTATGGAGAAATTGGCTTTGGAAGTTACGAAATTTGTCCAACGGTTATGTCATTATATATTAATTCAAAAAAATACAATTCTTTTTTATTGAAACCCCATGATTTATATCCTTACTCATCAATTGTTGAGGGGAAAATAATTGAAGTGTATTGTTATTCTACAAGATTTCAATTTAGACTTCATGAAATATAAATCTAAGAAATCCTTATTAATTGCCGAATAAATTTGTGACCTTCCCTATACTGAAACAAAGACAATAAGTGAAGATTCCATTCCGGACAAGACATTATTTCTGATCAGCTAATATGACCCCTGGTATGGAGATATCATCATTTATCTCTTAACCCAAATTTTTTGTCCTTAGCTATCTCATTCTAAGCATTGTCAAATATGATGTAAAGAAAAATAATATCTTATCATCGGTGATACTATTTATCATTTTGGTATCGATATTATTTTTTGATGATGTTTAACTCATCAAGAAGTCAAAAAAACCCTGAATAGTTGCCATTCTGGAGCATGTGGAGAGCATATGTCTGGTTACGCAATAGCTCAAAAATATTACACATTGGTTACTTCTGGTCCACCATGTTTAAAGATTTCATTTTAGCAGTCCATAAATTTCATGTCTGTTAGATATATAATCGAAAAATGTGTGCTCCACCGGCATATTTACACCCAATAGTTGTTGTTTCCCCTTCTGCCAAATGTGGAATATACTTTAAGACATGTAACCCTCACTCAACTGAGGGACATGGTTATATTATTTTTTCATTCATTCATTTCACAAAATGGGCTGATGTGATGCCTAAATTTGACAACAACAGTAAAATTTTTGGATTATTCATATTTAATCACATTATTGCACAATTTTATGTACCACAAGCCATCAACGCATACCATGACATGCCTTTTTGAAATTATATGATGTTCGAGTTAAATTATAAGTTTGGACTACATCATGATAGCTCCACTCATTATTATCCATGGGACAATGGCTAGGTTGAAGCCATGAATAAAGTTTTGAAAACAATGCTTTGGCATTTTGTAGCGATTCATCAATCGAATTAGCACATCATATGTTTTTTGGAATTATGGGCATAACATACTTCGATTAAAATGGAAACTTGATTTACACCTTTCTAGTTAGTTTACTGTCTAGTAGTTTTTTTTTTTTATTAAATGTGAAATATCATATTTGAAACTAGTTGTCAAAATTCTCCTTGATACTTATGTTGATGAATAACATTTGTTGCATGTTGTGCCACTATAGACAACCTCTAGCTGAGAATAGGTTAGTGCCTATGACATTTGTAAAAAAGAATACAAAAATTTGTTGGTTGTCCTATACACTACAAGGAAAAGCCCCTCTAGAGGAGGTTATAAAGGAGGTTTTTAGTGTTATAAAATTGCCCAAAATTGTCAAAAAAACATTTTCTACAGCATCTGTTTTTGGTAACGGAGGTTTTGGTGGAGCTTCTAACGGAATTTCAACACAACTACAAAAACTGGGTGGCCGGAGGTTATTACGGATTTTTTTCTCATCGGTGCACTATTCATCTGTCAACACACCAGTGTGTTTTAGAGTAAATGTCCCCATGCATGTCATTCAAACGGTCGGCCTAGGGCGGTCGAAGGTGCATGCATCAGGCTGTAAAGGTCTAAACCGCACCAGGCACACTGTCGGTGATACAACGTACCGAGCCGTTCTAATTGGTATTGGTCTTTGTGCGGTGTCCATAGGTCGTATCAATGCACCAGTTCGTAATATTATAGAAACACACCAATGCACAGTATCACACAAACACACTGATTTTTATAATTCGCATTGGTATTTGTGCGGTCCTGATAGGTCGTACAAATTCACCAGTGAGAAGTCTCACATAAACGCACAGGTGCACAGTATCATACAAATGGACCAAGGGTTATAATTGGTATTGGTATTTGTGTAGCGCCCATAGGTCGTACAAACGCATTGGTGTGATTTATCATACAAACACACCAATGTACAAGAACTAACATGCACCAATGTTCATTTTGTATTTTTTAGAAACATCGACCTGTGGCAGTGAATTTATTGTGATTTTTAAAATTCATTACTCATGAAAAGTCGACACATATCTTATAACAATATTGATATCAATTAAATTTTTATTAGTGCATTTGAATGTGATGTTTGGATTAATTTTTTATATCCTATCATAATTATTGTGATTTTTTAAAATTCATTATTCATCAAAATATGACACATATCTTATAATAGTATTCATATCAATTAAATTTTTATTAATTCATTTGAATGTGATGTTAGGATTTATTTGTTATATCATATCATCAGATTTCACACCTCTTCATTATAATATTTAATCATCCATAAATTTAATTAGTGGTGTTCCATTTCATAGCAACAATGGAGAACACAATAGAATAAACTAAAACATATTATATATATATATATATATATATATATATATATATATATATATATATATATATAAGACAATATTTTTCATACAAAATGGGAAAATGATTGGTATCCCTTTGTCTTTCAATTGGCACACTATGTCCATTACATTAAACAAAATGTCTTATTTCATCGACAAATATTTCAAAAATTACAACACCTTGCTTTGATATCCAAACATAATGATCATCATTCTTCACTTGAACTTTTGTCACTACTCAAGCTACTTCCATGGCTTGGGTTATTTTGAGGAATTCTTTGTTCACGATGTTGATTGTTTTCTTCTTCTTCACCTTCCATCTACAAACATAAAAATAAATTGTATTGAGTGTATACACATTGGTGATAATAATGAAAATTGCAATATTAAATAATATACATCAATGTAAATTGAAAATAAATGGCGTACCATAGAAAAAATTGACTCGTGAACTATACACATTCTTTCAAAACCAAATTTCATGCCATCTTTCAAGATTTCATCTGTTGGCGTAGTTCCATACTTTGTTTCCTGCAAGTTTTATACCCCATAACAAATGATATATTTAGTATAAAATATTTTTTTGTTCTATTAATTATAGATGGAGCTAAGTAAAACAAGATTGATAGATGCTTGCAAATTCCACAATTAATTTATGGTATGCCAACATATACTCACAACCCATATTTAACCCAATGTCAATCAATTCGTCTAATGGTTCTTCTTTGTATGCTAGCACCTATTTGAAGACATTTAATGATGATTGTTGTACAAAAACTTAAAATATACAAAAATGAAATCTAGTTAATTTGTTATAAGGAAGTAACAATTAATCACAAACTTAGATATCAACCTTTTTCTTCCTTGTTGTCCTGTTTTATGTGCTGAATGGGTTCCATTTTATTTTCTTTTCTGCAAAAAAATACTTGAAAATTAATATTTAATGCTAAATTTTTTGTTTATTGTACCTAGTCGAAAAATTCAATGATTACATATTACATTTTAAGCGAGTTGTTATTGAGATGACTCCTCATGCAATGCAATTTTGTCCCTTTCTTTGACCATATCCTTGTACACCTTTTTGGACATTCCTACTGGCATATTTCTAATATTAGCTCGTTCATCTTTTGAGATCTTCATAATATTCCCGGGAATGTAACATGAAAATAAAATATTTAATTTTTATATTGATATATGAAAATTAAATATAAAAAAAAGTGATATTTATAAATAATTCTAGAAAAACATTTAAAGGAATATTACTTTTTCATTCCTTCTTTTTTGTTGTTGTACGTTTTTTCTATCAAAAGTCTGACATGTCTCATTGATCAATTCTATGGAAACTCTTCCTATAGTTTAGATAAAATTTGGTTCTTGGAATCATTGGATTGATTTTTGTACTGTAAGTGGAAAGAAGGTCTATAGATTCGTTCCACTAGATCCCTCAAACTTTTGTAAAAGTTTTCTCCCCTTTTGTTAACCTCTAGCACCATCCAGATGAGCTAAGGAGAAATTCATTTTCATTTTCATGTTCTATTTATTATAAAATTAAACATATGTGAATTAATAGATTGTTTGAAACATGTTATCTAATAATTTTAAGTATATTATTAATGAAAATTAAAAAAAGAAACTCATATTGGATCGATAGTATTTTTTCGTTCACCTGATTCATCCTTTTACAATTTACAAAGAACATATTATGGAGCTCTTCTGGTCCTAGATCAAAAATAATATTATGGAGCTTTGTCATTTTATGTCTCTGCATGATACATAGTAAACAATACATATTAGTTAAACTTACATATAGTTCAAAAATAATATTTTTTGTAAAGAATTTACAAAGAACTTGCCTTTTTTGCTTTTCTTGATGTGCTATCAGTAGTTTTGTTACTTGATCTCTTGTAAACCATTTCTTTATCAATATGAAACGTATACCATATCATTCATTAATATATTTTATAAATAAATCATCAACTTTTCAAGTAAAAAAAAAATTAAGAAATCGATGCGCTTTTAATTTTGTATGCACTGATGTCAGTGTGTCGTGTTCTTATAAACGCACCGCCAAAACAATATAAAACACCATATGGTGCTCTATGTCAACAAGGAGCACCGGTGTGTTATATATTAACCAGTGCACTGATTAACACAGATAAATTAATAAAAATCCTCTAGTGTTAATTTTTGTAGCATATGGTGTCGTGGAGGGGGTGGTTCAGCCTATTCTTAGAAGCACCCCACGCAAATAGGGGACCATTGTATGGTTCTCTCTGTCAAAAAGGAGACTCAGTGTGTTATATGTTAAATGGTATACCGATTAACACATAAAATAAAAAATTGTTTTTTCCAAACAGTACGTGTGCGATGCGCTATAATGAAATAGCACACCGGTGCCCTATTTTACATATGGCGCACAGATTAAAAAAAACTATTTTTAATTTTTTTTATCGAATAGTACATGCACAGTGCAATGTGATAAGACAACACAACTGTGCGCTAGGTTATGCAGGGAGCACTGATTAAAAAATTCATTTTTTTAAAAATTCACACAAGGTCCGACATGGATTGGGATCTGACTATGCAAGTCATCACGTGGGTTAGATGTCATAAGCCTATATATATAGCAATAAAAACCATATAAATCTAAAATTAAAAGCCCTAATTATGAAATCACTGAAGTAGGAAGAAGCAAGGGAAAAAACTAAAAGAATGAAGGGTTTAGGGTAAAATGGATTTTTTTTTTTTTTTTTTTTTAAATGAACAATAATTAAAAAAACCTACTTACTGCATAAAAAATACTGCAGAAATGTAAAAAAAACAATAAAATTTAATCATGAGATCGTTTGAAATTCTATGCTACAGAGTTCGAATCACCAGAGGTTTGGAATTCTGATTGTCTGAATAGTTCTGTTCGAAAGTATTTCGCTCCTCCACAGTGCTCTCATGCTCTCATGCTCCAGTTATGTCTCGTGCAAATATCTGGCTAAAATTTTTGTAAAAATATTGAAATAATGAAAAGTGTTTAGTATTTAAAGAATTTTTTTATGAAATTAGATTTTTGAAAATATTTTGCTGCCCCTTCTTCAATTTACTGTTTTTTTTTCACTTAAAAAAAATAAAGTTGTGCTTTTTTATTTGCAGCTTTTCATCACTGGTGCGTCAGTTAATAACACCACAATGGTGAATCAGTTAATAAAATGACACCGGTGCGTAGTAACTAAAACGCACCGGTGTGTTTATCTATACATAAGCACTGATAACAATAAGTCCATTTTTAAGGCACCTAAATTACTTTTAGGTGTGTACACTAAAATTTATTGTTGATTTTGCCCAAATGTAGGGAGAAAATATCATAATTATATCGAATAGAGAATTCTTCAAAATACATCTCATTCCATAATATTTCTCAAATTCAATCGCGGAGTTATCCTTATCCATCTCGAGACGTAATATTTTCTTCAAATTTTATTTATATTTTCATTATGTAATTGAATTTATGTTTTTTATCCATGTCAATCAGCTTAATAAAATTTATAATGTATACAAATTTGTAGGTTTGCACAAATTCAGAATCCAGTTCAGATGCACAAAATATTCAAACAACTCCAAAATGTCGGAAACTCTTATCGGGAACAGCATACCGCAAGGTGCATTTGGTAGATTAAAATGGACAGCTGCTTTGCCCTGTCAATTGTAAAAATATTACATCTTCTAGCCACAATCCTAGGAAAATGATGGTAATAATAATTGTTTGGTATATTAATGTAATTATTTCAAAGTCAAACAAATTAATCATGCATTTTCAATGTTCTTACTAATTGATATCATAGATTTTGTACTAATCATGTTCAAATATATCTTTTGAAATTATTAGGATTCTAGTGATGATGATCGACCTACCTACCATCCTTCGTTGCACCCCACGACAATGCAAAATCGAGAGAAGGCTGAATTAAGAGAAAAAATTGAAGAGGAGCGATACCAAGAATGGTTGAATCAACCACTGATTCAATTCCCACTACGTCTAGATTCACCAATTAGGAATGACTACAACAATAGTAGTTCTTCACAAGCTAGCAATGGAGGCAATCAAATAAAGTTTGGTATGGATGATTACTTAATGGATATGACTGCAATGGAGAAAATGTTGTTAGATGCATTCCAAAACGATGATCAACTAGGGGATGATGTTCATATCACTGACACCTTTTTCGAAATTCTTAAATTTGTTTCCACCACCCCTCTCTTTGTACCTGACGGTCAGTCAAAGTCTATCCAGTTGGAGACAATGATGTTACTATACAACTTGAAAGAAAATTTTGGCTTGTTGAATGCCTGTTTCTCAGAAATTTTGAGGTAACTTACCATAAAGTCCTCCCTTATATAATTTTGAGAAATATAATCACACAGTGTACATTAAAAATGGTCAATTTTATGAACGTTAATAATTGTATCGGCATTAATGTACATTTAATATTTTCCATGATCACCAACTACATGTTATTCAAAGATAAGGTTGTTCTGAGTGATAATGTCTTTCCTGGTAGCTGCAAAGAGGAAAATAAATTGTTGAAACATATCATATCATGCATGTCCAAATGATTGTATTATATAAAGAGGAGAATATGCAGACAAAGAGAAATGTCCAAAATGTGGGCATGACAGGTATGATAAATCAAAAAATAAGGGTAAATATTTTAAGATATTGAGGCACATGCCTATAATCCCAAGGATTCAAAGGCTCTTTTGTTGCAAAGAATTAGCGGTGTTTCAGGGATGGCATGCCTCACACAGAAGTGAGTTGGGAGTTATGCGAATCCCAACTGATTCAATAGCCATGAAGCATATCGAGGATACATGGCCCGAAAAATTCAAGGATGAAGTATGAAGTCTATGACTCAGCATAGCCATGGATGGCATCAACCCATATTCCCTCCAGAACACCAACAATAACAATATCAATATCCCCTCATGTTTGTTGACATATAGAGGATACATGGCCCGAAAAATTCAAGGATGAAGTACGAAGTCTACGACTTAGCATAGCCATGGATGGCGTTAACCCATATTCCCTCTAGAACACCAAAAATAACAACAACAATATCCCCTCATGGTTGTTGGCTCTCATAGTCCCTGGTAGAAGACTAGTGAATAATATGGATTTCTACTTACAACCACTGGTAGATGAATTGAAGGAATTATGGGATGGGATAAATGTATACGATGTATCAAGACCCATCGCAATAGAGAGGAGTTTTAGTTGTATGGCATATGTGCTTACATGATAAATGGTTATCTAGGCTTAGGAGTTTTCTCTAGTAAATTACATGTTTATTTATTTGTTTATATACGTAAAATATTCTTTCGCATATTAGTTATTTAATTAGTTGTAATTATTCTAATCTTCATGATATTATTTAACGTGACATGCATATAAATTGTATACAATAAACTCGCAGGTCCTGTAACAAAAGGGTATTTTGGATGTAAATGTTGTGGACCTTCTCTGAAATCTAGATGGTCCAATGACCTACAAAAGCCAGTGTATGACTACTGCAAGGTATTCCTCCCATAATAATACCCTTACAAAAGAGAAACATCCGCTTTCAATGGTAAATGAGAGAGAACCCAAAGGCCTCCAATAATGACACCGGCTTAATGGCTTCAGCATATGAGAGAGAGAAGGAGAAGGATTGCATAGAATGTTCGATTCAAATGGGAATCCTATGTACGATGATCCAGAATTCTTCGACACCTATGTTGAGAAATTGACAATTGGGATGAAAAGGAAATCTATCTTTTATAACCTCCCATATTGGGAGCATCTTAATATTACCCACTTATTAGATCCCATGCATATATTTAAAAAAAAAATCATCTTCTTTATGGAGGCACACATCATCGAAACAAAGTTACACATTGGTTGTTAGGAAAGATATTATTACCTCAAAAGCTAAGAAGAAACATTGGCCAAGACGATTAGAAAGTACATGATTAGAGGCAGGCACTGGTACCTCTAATTCATGGTATTTCAAATAAGGTGATGCCCCATGGATTTTTAAAAAAGATGATCTTTCTTTGGGAAATAAAGTTATAATGGGTGTAAGGGTGCCATCTTCATACAGGTCTTCACTATGGCACTGCTTCACCGTGGATGACCATTTTTCAGGGTTGAAATCGCATGACCATTTGAATCTTCTAAGAGTACATATAATGTCAAAAGCATGATTTTATTATTTGTTATATTAATAATTTTTATCCCATGCATGGATCATAAAACCTAACTAATTTTGTATATTATTGCATGTGTTTATAACTTTGCAGTGTCATTATCCTTTGTTCATGTGTCGGTGTGTGAAACATGAATTCCCCCAAGACCTAGGACGTGACATATCTAAATTATCTGCATTTGTATGTTGGATCATGTCAAAGGAGATTCATGTGGCCAATATTCCACAGTGGCGTCAAGAGATAGTTGATATTGTTTGTATGTTTGAGAAGGAATTGCCAGCGAGTTTCATGGACTTGCAGGTTCATCTTCTAATCCACCTAGTAGATGAGGTTAAATTATTTAGGGTGTTTTCTTGTCGTTGGATGTTCTTCTTAGAGAGGTACATGAAGAAATTGAAAGGTTTTGTTCGACAAAGAACAAAACTCGAGGGGTCTATGGCAGAGGGGTACATATCATATGAGTCTTTCTATTATTCCAGTGATTAAATCAAGCAGATCGACAACAGACTAGGTGCGGTGATTTGGGACGTTGAAAGGAATGAAGAAAAAAGAGAAGGGGAGTTGTTCCAAACGAATGGAAAAAAGAGATTGATAAAGAGTAAGAGACTTATTATTTTTCAAATTTACACAAAGTAAATATTCATGTTGAACTTTGATATAATGTATATTTTGATCTCTATGTACTATATAATGTTGGTTTGATTTCATCAGCGAATGTAGAAATTGAAGCAATCAATAAATTTGTTCTTTACCATTTCGAAGCGACACAACTGTGGCTCGCATTATATGAACAAAAGAGGATGAATTGGGATAGTTAGAGGAAAGAATTCAGACGGTTGATTGGTATAAGTGTGCCTTATCACGATGATTTAAAAGAAAACATGCCAAAAATATTCCCCAACATTTGGGTTGCTGACCAAGTCAAAGAGAAATATGGTACAACCGGTCGTTACCCGCGTGGTGAAGAGGATGCGCTAAACGTAGGGATTGGGTGCACCAAATCGGTAATAATATATTTAATTTATATATACATTAGAAACTTAATAATGCACCTTTCAAATGTAATTACATATATATTTCATATTTTAACTGTTGGGTTATTATAAGGCACATGAAATTATGATTTTTTAACTTTTTTATAGGTGCATTTTTTCCCATTTATGTGGGCATATGGAGACCATTTTCACATAGAAAATTTTGATTATGGACACATCACACAAGACTGTGGAGTGGAAGTCGAGTTCGATCAATCTAGTCGATCTAGCCACCGTGATCAATACCTAGTATGAGGGACGTTAGGTTACGTCAGAAAGATATAAGAGATCATTGAAGTGGATTTCTCTTCTTTCCAATGTTATTTTTAGGTGCAAGTGGTGGGACACCTTTGATCGGAATAATGTAAAGGAATATCGTCATAGTAGGCTGATATGTATCAACTCTAGAAAGATGTGGGATGAACCTAAGGAGCCCTATGTTTTCCCCAAACACTGCAACCATGTGTTTTTTTACCTAGATTTGTTGGATAGGGATTGGTGGTTCGTATTGAGACATAAACCTAGATCAAAACATATTTTTGAAAACAATAGTATTATCATGCGAAGCAAGCTGGAAGATAATGAGGGTGATCATGAGAACTGAGAGTGATATGGTACATGTGTTATTTCATCAATATTTATACTTTTTAAGATGGGTTTTTATAAATAAGAGGACTTAATTACCTTGTAACTTATAAGACTCTTTTTTTGAAACATTATAATATGTATTTTGAATTAATTGGTAATTTTCATTGTGTTAATGTTAAAATCAATATTTCACTTGATAATTTTCAATTATGTTGATCTCAAAAACAATGGCGTACTATATAAAGTTTTTTTTTTTGGTATGTAAGATAATAATAGATTAATGATAATTATAAAGTACATGAATTTATTTGCATTATTTTCTAAATTTTATTATGTTACAAAAATTCATATTATTCTAGAGTTAAGATTTATTATTTTACAATTATTTACAATTTTACAAATTAAAAAATTTTAATAAAATATTTTCACATTAATACAATTAAAATTTTACAAATATATTAGATACGGTTACAATTAGAATTAGAATTAGAATTACAATTTTACAATTTCACATACAATTAAAATTCCAATTTTAGAATTTTACATACAATTAGAATTACAATTACAATTTTACAATTAAAATCATTTCACAGTAATACAATTAAAATTTTAAAAATATTTTACATACAATTAGAATTAGAATTACAGTTTTAAAATTTCACATACAATTAAAATTAAAATTAAAATTACAATTAAAATTATAATTTTACAATTTCACATACAATTACAATTAAAATTACAATTACAATATTTACAATTATAATTTTAGAATTCTAGATACAATTAGAATTACAATTACAATTAAAATTAAAATTACAATTACAATTACAGTTACAATTACAATTTTACAATTTTGCATACAATTAAAATTAAAATTTCTATTATATTCACGACATAATATTTCATAAATATCATGATTTAATATTAAATTAAATAAACATCATGATCATGATAACCATCGTACAAACATCATATTCAACTAAAACACACATTCAAATTTGCTAACGTCATCTAATCATCGTGATCATGATCAACTAACAAAACAAAATTAGCATTGTATAACATCATCACAACAAAAACATCAAATATACATCTCATGTCAAATAACTACTATCACATACACATCTATCTGCAAGCTACACATTAAATGAACATATCTAACATGACCTAACAATATACACATCATGATTATCACCAACATGTAAATTAAGTACAGCTGCAACATGAACTTAAAATACATGGATTATATATATATATATATAGATATAATGTAAAAAATATACAACTGTAATATTAATGTCAAATATCATCTGATGGTACATCATAAATAATAGTACTAGTCGAGGCCTCCTCAATCAATGGTGTAGCCTCGAAAAGCTCAAATAGATGGCTATCATCACGTTTCTGTTGATCTGGTGGTGCCTCACGCTGATCAGGATCAACTGCTGGCTGCTCATGATGACTCGACATGGATGGTCCAACCTGCTCATGATCATGAGTATTGTTGGTCGATGCTACAGGCTATACACATCTATCTGCAAGTTGCACATTAAATGAACATATCTAACATGACCTAACAATATACACATCATGATTATCACCAACATGTAAATTAAGTAGAGCTACAACATGAACTTAAAATACATGGACTATATATATATATATATATATATATATATATAATGTAAAAAATATACCACTGTAATATTAATGTCAAATATCATCTGATGGCACATCATCAATAATAGTACTAGTCAAGGCTTCCTCAATCAATGGTGTTGCCTCGAAAAGCTCAAATAGATGTCGATCATCACGTGTCTGTTGATTTGGTGGTGCCTCATGCTGATCAGGATCAACTGCCGGCTACTCATGATGACTCAACATGGATGGTCTAGCCTGCTCATGATCATGAGTACTGTTGGTCGACGCTACAAGCTAATGATCATCATGACTCGACGTAGATGGTCCAAGCTGCTCATGATATTAAATGCTAGATGTTGTAGGCTGAGAAGGCTGACTCGACGTCGATGATATAGCCTGCTCATAATCATGACTGCTAGTCTATGCTATAGGCTTCCCATCTGCAGCACGAGGTGAACGATGATCCCTCCCCTGATCGTGATCATCAGATGATGTGTCACTGCTCAACTGTCGACATACTGCATCTCGACCACGCCTATGTCGAAGGCCCTCCTCAACCGCATCACTAAGCCGGTAGCTCCTACGACATGTCGCATCAGGGTGAACATCTCATGTGGCATGCCTCTCCACATTTATACCAGCCTAGCATCGACTTGTATCTCTTTCATAGTGGTGGGCCTGACTCCCCCCTCCATAAGCAATGCACAAATTTGGTCGTGCAAATCCATCCTAAATCTAGTATCAGGCCTACGAGCATGTTCAGTTTGGTGAATTTATGTGTAAAGACTTCCTTAGATCATTCATTAATAAAACAGATGCCCATCTTGAAAGTGGATCCAGAGACCTAGTCCACTAGGGACGAACTTTGTAATAAATGTTTGATGTCTTCTATCTCTTTTCTTTGTTACAAATTCATGTTTAATTATGCTTCTTAAGTTTTGTATTAAATATTAAAATTAATTTCTTTCCTTCAATCATCCACACTAAGCGATCAAGTTAACAATAAATTCAGTTTGGCAAATATTCAGTTCTACTTCACTATTATATTGGATCTATTTCAGATCATATATTTGGGTATCAAAGAAGATTGTGTTTTTTAGTATTTTTTCTAGTGAATGTTAACCAGGTCCCAGTTGCGACGTGGAGAAGGAACACTCAAGGAGATTGACTCAGAAGTTGGAAAGCAGAAATTTTCTCAACAATCGACAATGGGAGGATCCGATGTAGGTGAAACTCCTGAAGTGAAGGTCATGGGAAATGAATAGATTCAATAAACTTTTTTGAACATGTAGTAGATGTTGGGAGAAATCCACGAAGATAATAAGGCGAGAGATGAAACTTCATCTTCAAAGGCAATGAAGAAGGAAAAGGGAAAAAGGAAATTCTAATAAACCTCCTTTCTCTCCATCATCTTTATCATCTTCATCATCTTCTTATTATTTTTATAGTTTAGATTCTAAAACAAAAAGAAACCTCATAAATCATCTCTTTTGAAACTTGATATAAAATTTTAACTACCTATTTATGATGGAGAAGTGAATCCCGAAATGTTAGATAAATTGATTAAACATCTATAAGTGTATTGTAGAATTCAGAAAATTTCTGATGAAAGAACAAAAATTCAGTTAGCTACACTTAGAATGGGGGGAACAACTTTAGTCTGGTGGGAAAGTAAAATTCAAGTAAATTTAAAGCGGAAACGTAAATTCATCTCTTCATGGTATAAGTTTTTAAAAGCTCTCAGAAAATAATTCTATCCTTTGGGATACATGTAGCAAGTTGTTATTGATTGGCATCATTTAAGGCAAGGTAAAGGGTAGAATGTTCAGGAGTTCAGGACGAAAGCTTTGGTGCTTGGTATTCCATTGGATACATGTGAAAAATTTATTAAATTACATTGGCATTTTACATTCTTATTCACAACATACGTCATTGATTTTTAATCCCACTGACATTGATGAAGTGTGTGTTCAAGCCATACATATTGAATCAGGTGACAAACCGTTCAAGTTTTCACATAAAGCATCCAAACATTTTTAAGTCAAGGATTCCAAAGACAAAAAGAGGAAGAGAAATTCGAAGGAAAATAAAACAATGACAGCTCAAAAGGAATGTGAAATACTTACTTGTTCTCACTGCCAGAGGATCAAACATGATGAAGCCAGATGTTGCAAACTTCAGCCAAAACTCAGACCAAAGAAGTTCCAGAAAAAGAAAGGTGAAAAGAAGGATAATACTGCAATCCAACAAGATTTTGGATTTGACTCAGGTGATGAAAGGAAAATAACCGAAATAGTTTCGACAGGTAAAATTTCTAAAGCTAGTTCAACTTCTAGTACTTCTACATCTTCTTCAAACATAAATCATTTGGATGAGGATAAAAGAGTTGAATTATTTCATATAAGGATAACTTATAAGCACACAAAAATAGATACATTATCTGATAGTGGATCATAGGAAAATTTGACATCTAAAGAATTAGTTAAGAAATTGGGTGTGGAGACACAAAACCATCTAAAACCATACCCATTAGGTTGGCTAAAAGAAAAGACTCAGATTATTGTCACAAAGCAGTGTCGTTTAAAATTTTCCATCACAGCTAATTACATCTATGAAGTGTATTTAGATGTGATTCCATTAGACATATGTGGATTAGTGCTAGGAAGTCCTTATCTCTATGATTGTGATGTTGTGTTTCACAGGAAAGAGCTTAAATATCACCTTAAGAAAGATGGGATTGAATACATTGTCAAGGCACATAAAATGAAAACACACTTGGATTTAGTTACTTCTAATCAGATGAAGAGGCTAATAAGTTCAAGTAAAATATATGTACTCATGGTTGTAAAATAACAACATAAGGATCAACATGATGCTTTTTCAGGTTGTGAATCTCAGTTTAAAGATATTTTGGTTAAAGTGGTAGATTCTTTTCAAAGTCTATTTAAAGAACCAAAACATCTGCCTCCTAAATGGTAAATACAACATGAGATATAATTGTTGTCTGATGCCTCTCTTCCTAGTGTCAGAATGTATCACATGTCAATCATAGAGAACGAGGAAATAAAGAAACAAATCCAAGAGCTGGTTGAAAAAGGCTTCATTTGAACCAATTCATCTCCATGTGGTTCACCCATAATTTTGGTTCCTAATAAAGACGAGACATGGAGAATTTGTGTCGAATTTAGGGCCCTAAATAAAATCACAATCAAGGACATGTATCCTCTTCCTAGGACATATGATTTACTTGACCAATATAAAAATGTTTTCTATTTCACTAAGTTGGATTTGCGCAGTGGGTACCATCAAATTCGCATTGCAGAAAATGGCATATGGAAAACTGCATTTAAACTAGGTAGGGGTTATTTGAATGGTTAGTGATGCCTTTTGGTTTGTGTAATGCTCCAAAAACATTCATGTAGGTTATGAATGATGTATTCCATCCATACATTGATAAATTTGTCAATCTACTTAGATGATATCCTGATTTTCAGTTCCAGTATGAAAGAGCATGTTAGGCATGTTAAACAAGTATTTGAAGTGTTGCAAAGGGAAAATTTGTACCTTAAACTATCCAATTGTGAGTTTGGAAAGACTTCATTGATGTATCTTGGTTACATAGTTGGAGGTGGTCATTTGAAAATAGATCTAGCTAAAATCGATGTGATTTTTAAGTGGCCAAGACCACAGAATGTGACTGAAGTTAGGAATTTCTTAGGTGCAGTTCAATAGTGGAGAAAATTCACTTCTCACTTTTCTTTGATGCATCATTGTTAAATGCTTTAACAGGTTCTAAAGTTTCCTATTAGTGGGGAGGGAAAAAACAAAAATCTTTTGATACACTTAAGTAAAAAATTGTCACAACACCAATCTTAGATTTACTAGATCTTCAACATCCATTCCAAATTTAAATAGATGCTAGTGGTTATGTAATCGGTGCAATCTTACTTCAAAAAGGGAAACCTATTTATTTTCATTCAAAAAATGTTTCTAAGGAAGTTGCAAATTATCCGACATATGATAAAGAACAATTTTCTTTGGTTGAAAGTATTAAGAGATGGAAACACTAGTTAATGGGAAAGGAAATAGTGATTCACATAGATCATCAGTCGCTTCAGTACCTTCAATCTCAGACTAAGTTGCAAAAATCTCACCATTATAGATGGATGGGATTTCTTCAGCAATTTCACTTAGTAATTAAGTACAAGAAAGGTGTATCAAACAAAGTAGATGATCTATTGTCTAGACCATCTTCAAATGCTTCAGTAGTGCTCTAGAATAGTTCTTTAAAATATGAAAGTTATATAGAACAATATAGTATAGATGTTGATTTCAAAGATATTTATGAATCACTAACTCATGGTACTCAGATGGAAGAAGTCAATTTTCATGTTCATGACAGGTTGTTATATCATTTGAGTAAGTTGTGCATACCATAGACAGAAAGGGTGCATGTTATTCATAAAGTAGATTCTTCTCACATTTCAGGACATTTTAGCATAAGCAAGACGATGGCACAAATTCAAAGGTATTGCTACTAGCCTCGCATGTATGAAACAATTGTTAAGTACATTAAAGGATGTGTTACGTGTTCGACAAGAAAACGAAGCAATCAAAATATTGGCTTGTATATGCCACTTCCAGTTCCTTCATGACCATGGGACAACATATCCATGGAATTTGTTGGAGGACTTCCTATGTCTAGGAGAGGGAATGATTACATATATTTCGTGGTTGATCGTTTCAACAAGTTGTGCATTCTTGTTCCATGAAAAAATAAAGTGACTACTGAACAGACTGCACAGATTTTCTTTCAACATGTATGGGTTCATTTTGGGTTACCTACTTCCATCATTTTCGACTGAGACACTCGCTTTGTAGGATAGTTTTGGTCCACTTTATGGGGACTCAGGGACACAAATCTTAATAAGATCACAAATTTTCATCCATATACCGATGGATAGACAGAAGTGGTGAACATGACAGAGATACATATTCTCCAACGTTATTGCAGAAAACATCCTAAGTTGTGGGATGAATCTTTACCTTATGTGCAACATGCTTACAATCGAGCCTTACATTCTTCAACCAGTGATCACCATTTGAACCATGTTTTGGGTATCTACCAAAGTCACCAATGGATTTCATGTTTGGTAAAGAAGATAAAGTGGGTGGAAATGACAATTCAAATAAAGTAGTTAAGTTCATTCAACATATACAAAAGATACATGAAGTAGTGCATGATCAGTTAGAGAAGACTCAGGCCAAGTACAAAATGTGCCATGACAAGCATCGAGTGGATCATCATTTCCAGGTTGGTGATCAGATATGGTTATATATTAGTAAAGACAAGTTGAAAGGAGAAGGTAAGAAAATGAAACCCATCAAGAATGGTTCTTTCAATATTGTGGAAAAGTTTGGAAATAATGCATTTCGGTAAGTGTACCTCCTTACATGCATATTTATTCAATTGTAAATGTAGAAAAATTGAAGTTGTATGAACCTCTGATGATCATTGATCTAGAGGAAGATACACAGATTCCTACTGTTGATAATTTTTCACCTAATTATATGAATGAGTTGCAGGATGATACCATCTTGGACATGGATGTTATCTCTTCAAGGCATGGAGATGTTGAATATCTTCGAGTGGGACTCAAGGGCATGACTCCTAGCAAGGGGAGGTGGATGGAGATCATAAGAGTGAGGAAGTTGGACCCTCACCTGATATCTTCTTAAATCAAACTTTAGTTGGTCCAAAATATTTCCAGTGGATACGATTGATCCAAGAGGATAATGCGTCAGTTCAGATCGACATGGATCTAGTATCATCTTCAGTTCTCCAATGTTATTGATGAAAGAGTCTTCGATTTATTTTGGTGCATGGTATAAGTGATTTCATGGCAAGGGAAAATAGTTCAATATTGGTGGCATGTGGTGTAAACCTATGGTTCATAAGCTAATCCTAAATGGTATAATGTTGAAAACCTAAGTCAAAAATATGGTCTTAATCCTAAGTCCTAAACCTATGGTCTTAATCCTGAGTCCTAAACCTATGGTGAAAACCTAGCACATAAACCTATGGTTGAGACCTAGTGCTAAACCTTATGTAGTGTGAAAAATATGTTAAAAAACCATTTCAGACTATGTTAAAACTATGTAATAAACCATATAATAGTCTAACCAGAGCTTGAACGCGCAGAAAAAGTGCAGTTTAAATGACATGTGAATGCAGTCGAAACATTTACCGCACAGTTTGTGGAGCTGATTTCCAAAGACCACAACTGCTGGGCAGAGTTGACCACAGAAAATTGTCACATGCAGGAGTCATCGCACAGTTGTAGAACTGTCTGAGCCTGACTGTCAATGTGGAAGTCAACGGTTAGTCTGCCGACCTGTCACATGCAAATAGTTCATTGTTCCGTCATTTAGCTAGACTGTCAAGGTCTATTTTTAATATATGGTTTATTTTGGGTTTTAAATTGGATATTTAAGCCATGTTAATTTATCCACCATGAAACAAATTTTAATGTGTAACACTACTATTGCATCAAGAGGTACTTCATCCATTAATGGAAAACCAATTTTCCAATTTTGGCACGAGAGTGAGCCTATTTAAACTTCACCTTTGAACCATGATAGGAGGTAGTGCTTTTGAGCCTTTGTTCAGAATTTTGTGAAGAGAGGAGGCATTTTTATTTCAAGTGTATCCTGGTCGTCCGGAGGCGGAATTGGGCACTGAGACAGGCGTTGGAAATATAGGAGAGAGAGATTTATGTTTAAAAATACTAAAGTTGCCTGCGAGCATGTTCATGTTAGTGAATTTCTGTGTAAAGACTTACTTGGATCATTCCTTAATAAAATGAACGCCCATCTTGAAAGTGAACTTGGAGATGTAGTCCACTGGGGGCAGACTCCATAATGAATGTTTGTTGTCTTCTATCTCTTTTCTTTGCTGCAAATTGATGTTTAATTTTTCTTATTAATTTATGGATTATGTCGTAAAATCAATTGCTTTCCTTCAGTCTTCCACACTAAGCGATCAAGTTAAGAATCAATCCACTTTGGAAAATATTCAGTTTTACTTCAGTATTATTTCAGATCTATTTCATATCACTTTGTACATTGTTGTATTATATTTTTGGTGTGATGCAATTTTTATTTTTTCTTATGAACTTCTCTTGTTTCCACTGCTTATCTTGTTTTACACTTGGTTTGTAGATGTTGGCATTCCCTTAACCTTACAATGGCTATGTTGATGGCACTAGTGATAATACTCTAGAATATTTTTTCTGCTGCATGGGAGATTTATAACCCTACAGATGAGTTAGTGAGTTTACATGGCACTTTTCTTGGTTAAACAACTAACAAAATTGCAAAGTATAGTGCAATTATTGAGATTTTTTCTAATTCCATTCCACTTGATATTCATTGTCTAGTTGTTATATTGGATTCTAAACTCGTGGTATTACATTTGAGTAACATTTAGTCAGTCAGAATTCTGAAAATTTAAGCATGTTTTTATGGAATCATCTCTTGGAAAGGGAATCTGATTACATTGAATATCAACATATTCCAAGAAATTTAAATACATTAACTGACATATTGGAAAAATATGTATTAAATAGACATTTGCAACATTTGTAAAAGGAAACAATAGGCAATCACACATTTTGCAAAATAGGTAGTGTTAGTAACCTATAAATATAGGATTCATAATTTTGACTTGACTGATGGTAATCTTGTAAATATGTACATACTTTGCCTTCTACAAGTTATATTCCCATATTTTTTAAAAAAATAAAAAAATCAAAGCAAAAAGAGGGTAAAATGTCTTAAAAGAAAAATCAAAGGACTTAGAAAAAATAGTATACCCCAAAAGAAAAAAAAGAATAAAACATGAAAGTGTGCAAGTCTAAATGCCACTACTTTTACCTTTTGCAGTTGATTATGGTAGAGTGTCAATAAATTCCATAGTCTGTGACGAGTTGAAAAATTTGATCTTGACTCGTCATTTTTCAATTTCAAATGTTGTAGATAGCGAATAAACAATTGTCATACAGTTTAATCATGACAATTCATTAGTTAGGTAGAGAAATAAAGAATCCAATAGTTTAATCTGGATTCTTGGATGTAATAAGTGCATAATTAGATAGTTTACTGCTTTCAAAAAGAATAAACTGTTGTAAGGTTGCTAGTTCAAATGCACTTGATTAAAAGAGAAGGAAAAAATGGTAGAAAATAATGACTAGGTAGGTAGAAGAAGGTGAGAAACATCAATGTAAATATATTTCACCAGGCAACAAATAACTAATTTCTCCTCCCCATAGCAATTTGATATTCTAGACTATCAGTCAAAGAGGCTCAAGGCATTTCCTTGACTTTTGTTGGGACCGGACCCAAGGCTCAATGACTGATTAGTTGAAAATGTTAAGTTTCTATATTAATCCCAGAAATTTTCATCATTTACCCCTTCATGCACTCATCACCATTTAATTTCATAAGTAAATACTCCATTTTTACTTAATGATACAAAAATCCCCCATTTGATTAACTGCCTACATCTCATAAAGCATAAAAACCCTCAAAATGACATTTTATCCTAAGTAAAAGTGATGAAATTATTGGATCTTTACCTTTCTTGGTTATAATTATATGTTTTGAGTATTCACTTTTCCCTTTTCATATTAACCCCAAACTTATTTTATTTAACTCCCTATCAATTATCCTAGTCCTATTAATATAGCTCCCTTTTATTTAATATTCCAAAAATCCCCTTAATATATGGTTTTGTGTCAAAGATATTAAGCACATGTTGAAAAACATCCCGAAATTACCCCTTTGACACAAAACTACCCAGAAAAAATATATCCCTTTCTCCCTATTGTTTTTAGACCCCTCCGCAGTCTAAAACTATATAATAAAATCAAATAATACAAAAAAGCGCATTTCTTTACATCCTGTGTATTTAAAAATGACGCACAAAAAACATTAACATCTTTGTATCCCCCCACCCCCCGATTACCCTTAACCCAAGGTTAAAATGCCTAAGCCTGTTTTCCCCTTCATAATATGCAAACCTTGGTTAAACCTTTATTAAATCCGCCCTTTCAATACATAAACTCATTTTATATATTTAACACCCATTTCCATTTTCGCAAGCATCGGGTTTAACCTCAACCATCCGATCATCCCGATCAAAATCAATGGATAATATTTAACCCGGGTCCCAACCCTTTGCTCCATTCCCTACCTTTTCCCCGATATCACATTTATTTGACACTGTAAATCTTTACCTTTTAAGATTGACGACTCACAATGAAAGCCTGTCCCCACCTTATTGTTTCCCCATAGCTTCCTGATGCATCTTAGTCGTTCGCTTCACTCAACCAAATCCGACAGCACGGATCCCATATCGCATTATCAAAGTGATCGGGTGATGTTCGCAAAATTTTTTGCGATAAAAGATGTTTTACAAAACTACCGTCCGCAACGTGTCATAATTTTACTGGATCGCATTGCAAAAGCTTAAAACCAGTTACCGCCCAGGAGCAATGCGATAACCACCACTGGTTTCGCTTTCAATACAAAAACCACTCCCGCCATGTCAACTTGACCTGCAATTAATACTCCGCATGATCAATAAAAGCTAAAGTTTTAACCTTAGTTCTTTATTGTTTTTCATACCTTTGCGCCTTTTCCCTCTAAGAATTCGCTCACAGACATCATTTCCAGAGCTATTTCCAAACTAGTTCATAATTTAAAAAGCCATTTTCCCTCTAAATTTTGCCTCCGAAAACTCTCAGTGCCTTATACAAAATAGCTGCAACCAATTTTAAGACTAGTACCACCTACAACCTTCTTCGACCGTGGCCATACCTATTTAAAGGTATTTTTCAGTGATTTAAGCCTGCAAATTCCTAATTTTTAACAAAAATTAAACCAATTTGAAAATTTAAAGTCAAAAGTACTCATCTAAGAGTACTCAAACCTTGAAAAAACAGGGGAAACCCTGTCAAAATTTTTCCAGAATTTACCGCTTCCTCCTTAATAATTTTAACCATCCAAAAGTTATTGCTACGGTTAAAATACCTTTTTATTACTGAAAAATCCATCAAAATCCCTTTCCCACCATCTGCACATTGCAAATATGCATTTTTCTCATAAAACCCTCACCCAGAGTCCGAATTTTTCCCAAAGATAGCTTAAATTGACCATATGTTTCCATAAGGAGCTAAGCAAGCAGTCTAATCTTGCTCAGTTACTTCAAAAATGACTAAGAAGAAGGTCACCCCTAGTACTAAGGGTCCCAAACCTCAGAAGCCCGCCTCCAGAAAAATTCAAAACCCCAACCTCCCAAAATTGATAAACCTACTCTTGTCCTAACTGTAGACTCTATTGAAGTAGTCAGACCATTGCAGCCTCCTATCACTACTGAAGAAAACAATCCTTTGATTGACTTATATTACAAAATTATTGATGCTACTCTTGAATTTGATCTTCTGGAAGTACATAGCTGGTGTCAGGAAAAATTTGAGAAGAAAGTGGCCAATGATATACCTGTATGGGATTCCAACTTGCCCAAATATGTGGTTCCCCTCACCCATCATGCTCAATATTTCATTAGGTTGTGTCAGATGCACTATATTCTTGATCAAATATGCATGGTGAACAAAGATAGTGAGGTCCTATTTTACATAACTGCTGAAACAATCAATGATATGCTCAAAGTAAGCCATGATCCACGAGCAATATCATTGTCAATTGAAGACTTGACTCAGATGTATTTAGACCTGGATTTTCCTAGGAAGTTTGAAATTCTTCCAAACTTCATGCCCAATCATGTCAACATTCCTAAGGTAAATCCCCCTTATGATACTTTTGATTTCCCTGAGGGCTCCAGACAAGTCATTTCCATGTTGTCATTCATTTTAGGCTATGTTAATGATGAATTTACAGATGCCTCCATTTTAGGGTTCCTCTCCACTTTGTCTCCTGGACAACATCTAGAATTGGTCTTTGACTTTGCCAAATTCATTGCTGACAATATAAATTATTAGCTACTAAAGTTACCTGATGAAGGAGTGTTCAGATATACATCTTATCTAGTACATCTCTTCCTTTTATCTCAAGCAGATAATTTTCCCATTGCATTACAGAAAATGGATATGGAGGGAAAACCTCTTTCAGTAATATTTTGGACCTCTCTTCTCAGAAAAAATAGCAGTGAGTACAGTTACAGTGATTTCAATGACTTTTTTATCAGACCTGCCATGAGTTTTTTGGACAAAGTAGAGCCACCAAGGATCAATGAAGAAATCAAAAGGATTTTACAGTTGTTTGAAAATTGTAAAGTTGGAGATTGGTATTTATATAAAAATCACACAGAAATCAGAGTGTATGGTGAAATCTTGGCTCCATACAAATTACCAAAGTTTCTAACCACAAGGATCTTTGCTTTGGAATACTTGAGACAAATTTTAAATGTAGATGATGTAAAATTTATAGCATCCAAAAAGAAGGCACAATTCAAATTGAAAAGTCAAATTGGCTCTTTCATAGTTAACAACAAAGAGGCTTTGAAAGAAATAAGCAGAAAATTATCAGTATTCAAGTTCCAAGAAAGATTTTACTGGAACTATGACCCTCAGGGTATTCTGAGCAACCTCAGGGTCAAATAAAAGTTAACCCCATTCCTCCATGAATCAAAGCCACTAATTGAAAAATATGCCAATCAGTTGGAATGGGTTGCAAACACTTTAATTGATGATGATCAGGAGATGCAGATATATAATCTACAGGAAAATCAAATGGACAGTACATAGGTGGTTACAGTTAACCAACCAGCAGAGGTATCCAATAAAAGGCCGAGGAAAGAAGAAGGATATTTGGCAGAGACAATCATTGAAAACAAATTTAAAACAGTCTACAGCAAAAAGGCCAAAATGACTACTCTAGAAAAAGGAGTCGTAGATGTAGATGATACTAATGATCAGTAAACATATGATGAGGTCACCATGATTGTTAATGAAACACTCAGGGAAATTCAGAATGAATAGATACAAGCACAAGGAAAAGGCAAGGAAATGGTTGAAGTAGAAATGGATATAGAAGCTCCCTCTTTCTCTAAAACAATAGAAGAAACTGATTCTGATATTCAGAAGAGGCTCAAGAAAATCAGAGAAAAGAATGAAGAAATCAAGAATGAAGTTTATTCTAAAGTTCTGAAGGAAAAACCAGGATATAAAGACAGACTAGTGACAGCATTTGACTACTTAACAAATAAAATGATCATGTCTTTTCTCCAACTAGTAGTAACAGATTCAAAGTCAGCCACAGACTACACAAAGACAAAATTTGTAGTGAATTCTGATACTATCCATGAACTAGATCAGATAGAGTTCCATAGGAGTGCATCAGAGATGCTATATTCAAAGGTAGTAAGAAAAACAATGAGTGCTACCATGCTTTAAAAAACTGTATCTAATTTGCAAACCCAAATGAAATTAGATAAAGAATCTCTTCATGCTAAGGATTTGAGGATCAAGTCCTTAGAAGATTTGGTGATAGAAACAGGAGAAGATCCTTCTAATACTGAAGTTTCCAAGAAATTGATAAGGCAAAAGAATGAGGATATCGTAGCCTTAAGAAAGCAACTTAAATTTCCACAGAGTGAGCACCCTCAGGCAAAAGAAGTTCTTCAGGAAGAGATAGAAAAAGAGGAAACTATGCAACTGGTTTTGAAGATTACAGCTCAGATTAAAGATATGGAAAATCAAATAGAATCTCTCATGCAAGAAAATGAAATATTGAAGAAATCTCAGGAAGTTCCCATTCCCACAGTTATTCCAACTGTAAGTACTACTATTCCCTCTACATTGGCAGAACATTTGGCACCGAAAAGAGTGTTGGCAACTGCAGTGTCAATTACTTCTAAAGATATCTCTACCACTTCTTCATCTACTTCACAGGTAAATCCAACAGTAGAAACAACTGCTATAGTAAAGGTTATGGAAGACATGTCCTTAAAAGATAAAGAGATAATCAGCTTAAAAGTCACTATGAGAAATATTGAAACATCTAATAGAGATGCATTAATCACATCCAAAGGACATGAGCAGAGAGCTAACAATTTACAGGAACAGGTAAATATTCTTCAACAACAGGTTAGTCTCACTGAGAAGGTATCTTACATCAAGAATTATCTTTGGAACAACATCATTTAAGGTATACATTCTCAGTGGCCTTCAATTTAGATTATTTATGAACAAAAAGAGTTACTCAAAGAAGCACAGATAGAAATTCAAAGAACAAAAGAAGAACTGGTTGATAAACCTGCTCAAGACTTGAGACTTATTAATTTTTTTAATAGAAAACAAAGAGAAGAACTTGAAGAGCTAAAAATTCAGGATAGAACTGAAAGTATATTACAAATTAAAAAAGTCCTGAATAAGAGAAATATGATGAATAATTTGGAGGACAGGTGCAAGGACATGAACTTGGCAACCACAAGATTTTGGGCCAAATCCACAGTACTAACACAAGCAGGCCTACTAGATATTCATGCTTTGAATGAAAAATTGATGGCACATAAGGATTATGATAAAAAAATCAGGGCTTATGCCAAAAAGCAGGTCAACAAACCTTTTCCACAAGGGTCTCCTACTGGTAAAGTCATTTCAGAATATTTTGAGAACTTGTTCTTTTTACAAAATGAGATCAAACATATTTTCATGGTTAAGCCCAATTTTGCTAAATATATAGAGGTAGATGAGAGTTACATAAAACTGAAGAGTATGATAATTCCCAGTGCAGAGCAATGGCAGGAATTCACTGACTTAGTACAAAAATTTGCAGTCCAAGTGTATCCAGGTCAGAAACAGAGATTAAAGAGTATCAGTCAAAATACCTTTTACTACAGATAATTCCTTATTTTACCACAGTAAAGCAGTAAAAGGAGCAGTGTAAAAAGTATCAATGATAAATCACAGGTGAAAGGATGTGAAATGGAAAGAGTGTCTTTCAAGTTATCTTAAAAAAGATCTTTTTCCAAAATGCCAGCAAGCATTTCCAGCAGCTGCAACCCAGCAACAAGTTAGAATAATTCATCCTATTTTTTATTGATAAGAGGATATCTTGCCAGTTTATTTTGCAGCTGTCCCTCTTTCTATGTAATAAACTTTATTTTTGCCTAGAGATATTCCTACACGTATCTCAGATATTTTGTATAAATACTTCTCTTTTTGTATTTGTGGTGGAATAAAATTTATCAAGACTACTATAGTCATTTTGTTGGATATATTGAATTTTGTGTGAGTCAATCAGTAAAGCAGCAAACTAGAATTAATATTAAAGATATCATAACTCGGGATTCTTGTGTCAAGCAGATAAGTATAGTATCTTCTTGTTTTCACTGTTTTCTTTCAAAAGTTTCCATACATACATTTTAATGTTTTCTGTCTTTAATGATTGCTAGGAAAGATTAAACGGGATTAGTAATAAAAAAACTCCCTGTTTTTACTAGTTGTTCATTATTATGTTTTCTGCTTTGATAACCGGACTTAAGAATTCTTAAATTCTCTTAGTCCCTATTTGATTCCCTCCTTTCACCTTCATTTCTATAACCTAAGGATTCTTAATTGCCCTTTTTTTCAGAGTTCACCCATTTCATCAAAAAGCCTATATCAAAACCCTTTGAAGGTCATCTACCCTACCCTTAGTACATTTGCTCTTTAGACCTTATTTCCTAGCTCTGCTTGCCTAGAAAATTGACTCCATAGACAAATGGTATGGTAGATTCCCCTGTGGTTTACCTTGAAGAACCTTTTATTCCCACCAAACTTTTCAAAACAAATCCCACTATTCAATCATACCTAGCCTAATATCTTATAACATAAATCAAGTTAAATCTTGAGGAGAGATCCCTCTCCGGAATTTAGGAAGGCTATATCCTAGATTTCAAAAGAGGTTCTTGGTTACCCCTTGTTTTCTTTAACTATAAACCAAAATCCCACGACCTAAGAATTACTAGGGTGATAACATACTGGGGAAACTAACCACTCTCCAGTTTTAAGTTTAATATTTGAGGAAGATTTTTAAACATATCTTTTCAACTTTAAGATTAAGTTTAAAGGTTGTGGGTATTTATACAATAATCATTTTGGCTCCAAAGATAGTCTATTATACTAGATCCAACCCTGCAGATATAGTAGACAATTTGGACCAGATAGGAAAAAGGAAAAAACAAACTGTAAGTTCAGAAACTGAAGTACCCCTGAAAAGAGATGATTCTGTACCCAAAGAATTAGTAAGTTTATTAGACATTGAATTTGATTTGAAGTTTGAAAAATCATTTTTTAGAACCAAATTTGAAACTGATTTAAAGGAAACTGTTTTAGATCCTGTTTTTACTTCTTTTTTGAATGAAAACAGAAAATTATTTCAGCACCTATTAAATCAGACAAAACTGAAAGTCAAAGTCCAGTAGAGAGGGTTAGTGTCACAAAAGTTAAAGACATTTATGAAGCTATAAAGTTAGCCAATTTTTTGTCACAATTTAAACCTCCAGTTTCTCAATTATCCACCACCATCTTTCCAGCAACAGATTCTACTCTCTATGCTACCACTTCATTTACAGATTCTACTACCAATTCACCCCCGGAGCCTGTTAGTCCTAAGTTGCCTTTGTAGCCTAGGATCATATATTCATCATATCCTCAATCCACCGCTAGTTTGTCCACAGAACCATTCATCCCTAAGCTGCCCTTGTAGCCTAAAGTAGTATTTCCATCATTCACTAAATCCACTACAACCACCATCACCATAATAAGCCCTAGCCATACCACTTATTTTTCATCTCCTTTTCCAAGCTCTTCAAGTACATCCACTGTTGTAATCATCACTATCCCTACCACTACTACTGTACCTCCCAGTTTAGCAAAAATCCAAGCCATGGCAGCCAGATATTCTCCCTTGGTCTTACCTCAAAATCTCCATGACATGCCCCAAAATTACCAAAAGGATATCCCATTGTTTGATAATTTTTCACAAATTACTGCACAAAAACATATCACTAGAATGAATGATTTTTGGGAAATTTATGAGATAGATGAGTCTGATGTCCGAATGAGGTTGTTTGCACAAAGCTTAACTGGAGAAGTAAAAACATGGTTTAGAAATTTAGGTGTTGGTACTATAGCAGACTTAGCTGCATTCCATAGAGCTTTCCTAAATAAATGGGAAAAGAAGAAAAATCCCCTACAAATTTTATCTGAGTTTGATGCTGTTAAAATAGCTCCCAATGGGTCTGTCCAAGATTTTTGCACTAGATACAATAGTATTTACAATTTTATTCCTGCAGACCTTAAGCCCACTCCATATTCTGTGCTACTCAAATTCCCTGATTGTTTTGATGTAGACATGGCCTATCAACTTAGAGAAAGGGATGCAGACACCTTAGAAAAAATGCAACTAAATGTTGTTGGTGTAGAAAACAATATCCTTGCCAAAAAATCTAGACTTAGAAATGAGAGAAGGGTCACCATCAAAGAAGAAAAATAAAACTTAGAGGGTAAATTTGATTTTATTAACAAAACATTAGAAAAATTAGTTGAGAGACTAGACCACATTGAAAGGAAACCATAATGGGAGAATCAATCCCAAATCAGGAATCCCAACTATAGTAAAAAAAACAATCCTAGGAAAGGTAAAGAACGTTCCCCAGATCAGAACATAAGACTCCCATTCCAAGAAAACTTTGCAGAGAGTTCACAAAACAATGTTGAGGATGAGGAAGACATCAACATAGTTATGGGGATAGATGAAAACAATACTATTTTCCTCACTCAGGAGGACCAGGAACTCTTTGAGCTACAACAGTTAAAAGTGGAATCTGGTGAATCCTTCGACTATAAGAAAGGTTATGACTTCGCAATCAATGAAATTCATAGCCAATATAACCTTAGGAGCAAGAAAACCAATGAGCCTACTACAAAAAATAATGCTCCAACCCAACAAAGCCAAAACAAAAAGAATATTGAGGCTCCGAAAATGAAATTTTTGCAGATTCTTCCCAGAGAAAATAAACAAAATTCAAACCCACCCAGTCCTAAAAAACATCCTAGTCCAAAGATTGTAGATATCATTGATGAGGTGGCTTAGTCCTCTAGAGATGCCCAAAAGGCTAATACCACAAATACCACCAATTCAGCAACAACTACTGATCCAAAAAATAATCCAGCTAACTCAAAATCCTCAAATCCTAAATCCTTTGCTGAGAATTATAAATCTGACAAAGCATCTGCTAACACTCAAACTGTTCCTTAAAAAAACAATCAAAGATAGCAGAAACTAGGAAACTCAAACAGAAGATAAAAGAAAACCTCAAGCCAGAGGTAAAACTGTTGAAACACAAGAAAAATCATCCCAAACAACAATTCCAAAAGATGAAAGAATTCAAGCTATCAAATCTCAGTCAACATTTAACATTCAATCTAAAATATCCAAGTTAAAGATAGTTGTTCCCTTAGTTGAATTGGCTAAAAATGACTTGTATAGATCTATTATTACTGAAACATTGAATGTAAATGAAAATGAGGATACAATTAATATGAGTGATGATAGACCTAAATTAATCTTTGGTCCAAATGTAGATGGTAAGCATTCAGATGGGTCAGTACCTCCATTTTATTTAAGTATTACTGTACATGATTAGATATTACACAATGCTATGCTAGATACTAGAGCTTCCCATAACTTAATGCCTAGAGAAATAATGGAAACCCTGAATCTAGACATAACCCGGCCATATAAAGATCTATTTTCATTTTATTCATCTAAATTCCAATGCATAGGATTGATTAAAGATCTGTGTGTAAACTTAGTCCAATATCCTGGTAAAAGCATGATCATGGATGTTGTGGTAGTGGATATCCCACCAAAAAATGCCATGCTTCTTTCTAGCTCCTGGGGAGCAAAGTTGCAGGTATCTCTACAACTTGACATGAGTTATGCCACTATCTCGGTATTTGGATAGCCCAAAAATATTTATAGAGAAACCTTAATGAAGTTTATGATCAGCAGTGCTGACAGACCTACCAATTACCCAATCTATTCAACTCCTACTGAACTTGATTCCTTTATTCTCTGTAATTCTGATCATAATAATAGCCAAACTGAACTCACTGATAAGAAGCTTAAAATAATGGATGATTACATTGGTCATGAGGCTTTATGGAATTTGGATTTTGATGGATCAGTGAATAAATCAGGAGCTGGAGCTGGTGTATGGATTACCAACATTGAAGCAAGCCATTCCCAAGGATATTCCTTTAGATTGAATTTCAAATGTACTAATAACATGGCTGAATATGAGGCTTTAATATTAGGTCTTCAAATCATTAGAAAATTGGGAGGACAACGAATATTAGTCATGGGAGATTCTGAGTTAGTTATCAAGCAAATAAATGCAGAATACTCTGTTCACAATCCCATACTAGCCAGATACAGGGACACAACACATGATTTGGTTGAGGATTTGTTAGAAAGCAAGTTTGCTATCATCCCTAGAAAACAGAACATGCAAGCCCATTGTTTAGAAACCTTTGCCAGCACTTGAAAATTTCCATTTTCACCATTACAAAAAAACACTGCTGAAATCAAACATAGACCTATTGTCCTAGATAATGTAAAATACTGGCAAATTTTCTCAGAAGATGAACAAATCTATCACTTTTTGAACAATGAGCGAGAGTTTCAAAATTTCCAAATTGATAATGATTGTAATATAGATTCACCTTGTAACATAGATTCACATTTTTGCCAAATAGATGATTTAGATGATTTAGATGTACATAATTTTGATAGACCTACTATATTTACTCAAAGTGACATAGATGAATTGAAAAAAGTAGATATAGAGGAAATGATGGAAGATTAACCCGATTTGATTGATTTAAAACATAACATTTTACCCAGAGGTTTAACTCCACTAGAAGACTTGTTTGATTCCAATGATGTGCCCAAAAGGCCAAAAATAGAACCAGTCAGGTCTGATATAGAAGAGTATAACTTAGGAACAAATGAAAAACCAAAAATTATCAAACTATCAAAACCCTTGTCATCAGAAGAAAAGGTTAAATACATAGAACTTTTGAAAGAATATCAGGATGTTTTTGCATGGGGTTACGAAGATTTGAAAACTTACAATAAAGACATAATTCAACATAAAATTCCTCTGAAAGAAAATCAAAAATCTTTTCAACAAAAACTAAGAAGGATTAATCCAATCTTGCTACCTTTAATCGAGAAAGAAGTTAAAAGAATGTTTGATGCACAAATAATTACACCAGTCAGGTATTCTGACTAAGTATCTAATTTAGTGCTCACCAGAAGGAAAACAGGAGAAATTTGACTGTGTATAGACTTTCGAAATCTCAATAAAGCTTCCTTGAAAGACAATTACCCCTTGCCTAAAATGGATCATATTTTGCAGAGGGTGGCAGGTTCTTCAAGAATTTCTTTACTAGATGGTTTCTCTGGTTATAATCAAATTCTAGTTCATAAATATGATCAAACTAAAACTTGATTTACTACTCCTTGGGGCACTTTCATGTACGTGAAAATGCCTTTTGGATTGAAAAATGCAGGAGCTGCTTTTCAGAGGGCCATGGATATTGCCTTTGCTAAGGAGATCCATGAATTTTTAGTTATCTATCTTGATGATATTACTGTCTTTTCAAAAAAAAATGATGAACACTTAGATCACTTGAGACAAGTCTTTATCAAGTGTATAAAATATGGTATATCCCTTAATCCTAAAAAAACTCTTTTCGGACTAGAAGAAGGAAAATTGTTAGGTCACATAATCTCCAAAGAAGGCATTAGAATAGACCCTGCAAAAATTGAAGCTATTTTGAACATTCAACCACCAAGAAACATAAAAGAACTTCAAACATTCCCGGGTAAAATCAATTTTTTAAGAATATTTATCTCTAATCTAGCTAAAATCATAAAATATCTCAACAATATTCTTAAAAAGGACTCTGCAATAAAGTGGACAATACAGGCCAAACAATCTTTCGAATCCATAAAACAGGCCTTGACAAAAGCACTAGTCCTCATCAGCCCAGATTATACAAAATATTTCATAATATTTTCCTTTGCATCTGAACACACCATAGCTGTAGTTCTTCTCCAGAAAAACAATCAAGGTTTTGAACATCCAATTGCATTCTTTAGTAAAGCCCTCAGAGATGCACCTCTGAAGTACAATATAATGGAAAAACAGGCTTTAGCCCTGGTCAAAGCCATCAAGGATTTCAAAGTTTACATACTTCATTCACACATCATTGCATATGTCCCCAATGCAATAATTAAAGATATTTTGACACAAGATGGACCTGATAGTAGGAGAGGAAAGTGGATAGCCACTATCCTTGAGTATGATCTGGAAATCAAACCAACAAAGCTCATTAAAGGACAGGGTTTAGCCAGATTGATGACTAAATCCAATTGCAATGCTTTAGACATTAATTTCATTGCACAAATAGATGACCAGGAGGAGATGGTGACTCCATTGATCAGTGAGGTCTATCTAGACTCACCATGGTACTCTGATATTATCTTTGTACTAACACATTTAAAAGCTCCTCTTGGGCTAAATAAAACTAAAGCAAGATTCATCAAACAGAAAGCAATGAGGTTTTGTATCTTAAACAATGCACTTTACTAGAAAGAAAATAGTGGGATTTTACTAAATTGTTTATTAAAATCTGAGGTTGACAAAATTCTTGAGGAGTTTCATGCAGGTGACTATGGAGGCCACCTATACTGGAAGAGTACAGCAGAAAAAATACTGAGAGCTGGTTTTCACTGACCAACTTTATTCTCTGATGTTAAAAAATTTGTTACCTCCTGTCACAAATGCCAAATTTTCAAAGGGAAAAAGAAACTATTGCCTTTACCTCTTAAGCCTATATCAACTGAAAAGCCATTTCAACTATGGGGGTTAGAATTCATTGGTGAAATCCATCCTCCATCTTCAAGCCAACATAAATGGATTTTAACTATTACAGATTACTTTACCAAGTGGATAGAAGCCATTCCTACTAGGCAAGCTACTGATTCAGTTATAATTTCATTTATAGAAAGTAATATCTTATCAAGATTTGGATGCCCACATAAGATTATTACTAACAATGCAGCTGCATTTAAATCTAAGAAAATTATTTCTTTCTATCATAAATACCTTATAACCTTAGGTCATTCCAAAGCATATTATCCGCAAGGTAATGGTTTAGCCAAATCATCAAACAAAATCTTAATCAATATCATCAAAAAATTACTCCAAGAAAACAAAAAGACCTGGAACAAAAAGATAGTCTATGCCATATGGGCTGATAGACTTACCACAAAAAATTCTATTGGAACTTCACCTTATCAGATTTTTTATGGAACAGATGTAGTTTTCCCCTCTTCCTTGGGTGTTCCAGTCATGAAGAATATCCAGGAATCACAGTTGGAAACAAATGATATTCAACGAAGAATCAATGAAACCATACACCTCCAAAAAACTAGGGAAGAATTTTATGAAAAATCACAAGTTTTAAAGGACAAAATCAAAAAGATTTTTGATAAAAGAGTTAAAGAAGATGATTTTTTCATAGGAGATCAAGTTTTGAGATGGGATTCACAAAGAGAGGATAAAGGAAAACATGGAAATTTTGAATTTCTATGGCAAGGACCCTATGTGATATATGGTTACAGAGGTAATAATTCCTTTTTATCAGAAATTTGGATGGAACTGAACTTCAAGAAGGACCAGTGAATGGTAGGATGCTGAAACACTACTATTCTTTAGAGTCACTCAACAGTTAGATTGATTTAATTTATCATTGTATATATTCATTGCAAGTGTGTAGATTGGATTGGAGATTTTATCTATAAAGTTGAAGCCCGAAGAGAAGGCCCTAAGATTTGCAGTATAAAATGTCATAAATATGAGTTGTTGCAGAAAACATAAGACAATTACAGGATCACCAAAGTTAAAGATGAAGGCTACTGATCTCAGAGTTCTTGACATTCCACCAGGAAATGCCATCCCCAAGTGAAGCCAATGTTAGTAACCTATAAATATAGGATTCATAATTTTGACTTGACTGATGGTAATCTTATAAATATGTACATACTTTGCCTTCTGCAAGTTATATTCCCATATTTTGTAAAAAAATAGAAAAATCAAAGAAGAAAAAAGAGGGTAAAAAGTCCTAAAAGAAAAATCAAAGGACTTAGAAAAAATAGTAGACCACAAAAGAAAAAGATGAATAAAACATGAAAGTGTGCAAGTCTAAATGCCACTACTTTTACCTTTTGCATTTGATTATGGGAGAGTGTCAATAAATTCCATAATCTATGATGAGTTGAAAATTTTGATCTTGACTCGTCATTTTTCAATTTCAAATGTTGTAGATAGCGAATAAACAATTGTCATACAGTTTAATCATGACAATTCATTAGTTAGGTAGAGAAATAAAGAATCCAACAATTTACTCTGGATTCTTGGATGCAATAATAGTGTAGAATTAGATATTTTACTGCTTTCAAAAAGAATAAAATGTTGTAAGGTTGCTAGTTCAAATTCACCTGATTAAAAGAGAAGGAAAAATGTTAGAAAATAATGACTGGGTAGGTAGAAGAAGGTGAGAAACATCAATGTAAATATATTTCACCAGGAAGCAAAGAACTAATTTCTCCTCCCCATAGCAATTTGATATTCTAGACTATCAGTCAAAGAGGCTCAAGACATTTCCTTGACTTTTGTTGGGACCGGACCCAAGGCTCAATGAATGATTAGTTGAAAATGTTAAATTTCTATATTAATCCTAGAATTTTTCATCATTTACCCCTTCATGCACTCATCACCATTTAATTTCATAAGTAAATACTCCATTTTTACTTAATGATACAAAAATCCCCCATTTGATTAACTGCCTACATCTCATAAAGCATAAAAACCCTCAAAATGACATTTTATCCTAAGTTAAAGTGATGAAATTATCATAATGCAAGTTTGGCTTGGATCTTTACCTTTCTTGGTTATAATTGTATGTTTTGAGTATTCACTTTTCCATTTTCATATTAACACCTAACTTATTTTATTTAACTCCCTATCAATTATCCTAGTCCTATTAATATAGCTCCCTTTTATTTAATATCCCAAAACCCCCCTTAATATATGATTTTGTGTCAAAGATATTAAACACATGTTGAAAAACATCCCGAAATTACCCCTTTGACACAAAACTATCCATAAAAAATATATCCCTTTCCCCCTATGGTTTTTAGACCCCTTCGTAGTCTAAAACTATATAATAAAATCAAAAAATACAAAAATGTGCATTTATTTACATCCTGTGTATTTAAAAATGATGCACAAAAAACATTAACATATTTGTATCCCCCTCCCCGATTACCCTTAACCCAAGGTTAAAATTCCTAAAACTTTTTTCCCCTTCATAATATGCAAACCTTGGTTAAACCTTTATTAAATCTGCCCTTTTAATATATAAACTCATTTTATCTATTTAATACCCATTTCTATTTTCGCAAGAATTGAGTTTAACCTCAACCATCTGATCATCCCGACCAAAATCAATGTATAATATTTAACCTGGGTCCCACCCCTTTGCACCATTCCCTACCTTTTCCCCGATATCGCATTTATTTGACATCGTAGATATTTACCTTTTAAGATCGACAACTCACAATGAAAGCCTGGCCCCACCTTATTGTTTCCCCATAGCTTTCTGATGCATCTTAGCCGTTCGCTTCACTCAACCAAATCCGATGGCGCGGATCCCATATCGCATTATCAAAGTGATCGGGTGATGTTCAAAAAAAAAATTGTGATAAAAGTTGTTTTACGAAACCACCACCCGCAACGTGTCATGATTTTACTGGATCACATTGCAAAAGCTTAAAACCAGTTACCACCCAGGAGAAATGCGATAACCACCACTGGTTTTGCTTTCAATACAAAAACCACTCCCGCCATGTCAACTTGACCTACAATTAATACTCCGCTTGATCAATAAAATCTAAAGTTTTAACCTTAGTTCTTTATTGTTTTTCATGCCTTTGCGCCTTTTCCCTCTGAGAATTCACTCACAGAAATCATTTCCAGAGTTGTTTCCAAACCAGTTCATAATTTAAAAAGCCATTTTCCCTCTGAATTTTGCCTCCGAAAACTCTCAGTGCCTTATACAAAACAACTGCAACTAGTTTGAAGATTAGTACCACCTGCAACCTTCTTCCACCACGACCATACCTATTTAAAGGTATTTTTGAGTGATCTAAGCCTGTAAATTCCTAATTGTTAACAAAAATTAAACCAATTTGAAAATCTAAAGTCAAAAGTACTCATCTGAGAGTACTCAAACCTTGAAAAAATAGGGGAAACCCTGTCAAATTTTTTCCAGAATTTACCACTTCCTCCTTAAGAATTTTTACCATCTAAAAGCTATTTCTACAGTTAAAATACCTTTGTATTACTGAAAAATCCATCAAAATCCCTTTCCCACCATCTGCACATTGCAAATCTGCATTTTTCTCATAAAACCCTCGCCCAGAGTGTAAATTTTTCCCAAATGTAGCTTAAATTTACCATCTGTTTCCATAAAGAGCTGAGCAACAATCTAATATTTCTCAGTTACTTCAAAAATGACTAAGAAGTAGGTCACTCCTAGGACTGGAGGTCCCAAACCTCAGAATCTTGCCTCCAGCAAGCTTCAAAACCCCAAACCTCCCAAAATTGATGAACCTACTCCTATCCTAACTGTAGACTCTACTGAAGTAGTTAGACCATTGCAGCCTCCTGTCACTACTGAAGAAAACAATCCTTTGATTGACTTAGATTACATAATTGTCGATGCTACTCTTGAATTTGATCTTCTGGAAGTACATAGCTGGTGTCAGGAAAAATTTGAGAAGAAATTGGCCAATGATATACCTGTATGGGATTCCAACTTGCCCAAATATGAGTTTCCCCTCACCCATCCTGCTCAAGATTTCATTAGGTTGTGTCAAATGCACTATATTCCTGATCAAAGATGCATGGCGAACAAAGATAGTGAGGTCCTATTTTACATAACTGTTGAAACAATCAATGATATGCTCAAACTAAGCCATGATCAATAAGCAATATCATTTCCAATTGAAGACTTGACTCAGATGTATTTAGACCTGGATTTCCCTAGGAAGTTTGAAATCCTTCAAAACTTCATGCCCAATCATGTCAAACTTCCTAAGGTAAATCCCCCTTATGATAATTTTGATTTCCCTAAGGACTCCAGACAAGTCATTTCCATGTTTAGGCTATGTTAATGATGAATTTATAGATGCCTGCATTTTAGGGTTCCTCTCCACTTTGTCTCTTGGACAACAGCCAGAATTTTTCTTTGACTTTGCCAAATTCATTTTGACAATATAAAGTATCATCTAATAAAGTTACCTGATGAAGGAGTGTTCAGATATACATCATATCTGTTACATCTCTTCCTTTTCTCTCAAGCAAATAATTTTCTGATTGCATTACAGAAAATGGATATGGAGGGCAAACCTCTTTCAGTAATATTTTGGACCTCTCTTCTCAGAAAAAACAACAGTGAGTACAGTTACAGTGATTTCAATGACTTGTTTATCAGACCTGCCAATAGTTTTTTGGACAAAGTAGAGCCACCAAGGATCAATGAATAAATCAAAAGGATTTTACAATTATCTGAAAATTGTAAAGTTGGAGATTAGTATTTATATAAAAATCACACAGAAATCAGAGTGTATGGTGCAATCTTGGCTCCATACAAATTACCAAAGTTTCTAACCACAAGGATCTTTGCTTTGGAATACTTGAGACAAATTTCAAATGCAAATGCTGTAAAATTTATAGCATCCAAAAAGAAGGCACAATTCAAATTGAAAAATCAAATTGGCTCTTTCATAGTTAACAACAGAGAGGCTTTGAAATAATTAAGTAGCAAATTATCAGTATTCAAGTTCCAAGAAATATTTTACTGGAACTATGACCCTCAGGGTATTCTGAGCAACCTCAGGGTCAAATGCAAGTTAACCCCATTCCTCCATGAATCAAAGCCACTAATTGAAAATTTTTCCAATCAGTTGGAATGGGTTGCAAACACTTCAATTGATGATGATCAGGAGATGCAGACAAATAATATATAGGAAAATCAAATGGATAGTACACAAGTGGTTACAGTTAACCAACCAGCAGAGGTATCCAATAAAATGCCGAGGAAAGAAGAAGGATATTTGGTAGAGACAATCATTGAAAAAAAAATTAAAACAGTCTACAGCAAAAAGGCCAAAATGACTACTCTAGAAAAAGGAGTCATAGATGTAGATGATACTAATGATCAGCAAACAGATGGTGAGGCCACCATGATTGTTAATGAAACACTAAAGGAAATTCAGAATGAACAGGTACAAGCACAGGGAAAATGCAAGGAAATGGTTGAAGTAGAAATGGATACAGAAGCTCCCTCTTCCTCTAAAACAACAGAAGAAACTGATTCTGATATTCAGTTGAGGTTCAAGAAAAACAGGGAAAAGAATGAAGAAATCAAGAATGAAGTTTATTCTAAGGTTCTGAAGGAAAAGGCAGGAGATAAAGACAGAATAGTGACAGCATTTGACTACTCAACAAATAAAATGATCATGTCTTTTCTCCAACCAGTAGTAACAGATCCAAAGTCAGCCACAGACTATAGGAAGACAGAATTTGCAGTGAATTCTGATACTATCCATGAACTATATCAGATAGAGTTCCATAGGAGTGCATCAGAGATGCTATATTCAAAGGTAGTAAGAAAAACAATGAGTGCTACCATGCTTCAAAAAACTGTATCTAATTTGCAAACCCAAATGAAATTAGATAAAGCATCTCTCCATGCTAAGGATTTGAGGATCAAGTCCTTAGAAGATTTGGTGATAGAAACAGGAGCAGATCCTTCTAATACTGAAGTTGCCAAGAAATTGATAAGGCAAAAGAATGAGGATATTGCAGCCTTAAGAAAGCAACTTAAATTGCCACAGAGTGAGCACCCTCATGCAAAATAAGTTCTTCAGGAAAAGACAGAAAAAGAGGAAAATATGCAATTGGTTTTGAAGATGATAGCTTAGATTAAAGATATGGAATATCAAATATAATCTCTCATGCAAGAAAATGAAATATTGAAGAAAGCTCACGAAGTTCCCATTCCCACAGTTATTCCAACTGTAAGTACAAATATTCCCTCTACATTGGCAGAACATTTGGCACCGAAAGGATTGTTGGAAACTATAGTGTCAATTAGTTCTAAAGATATCTCTGCCACTTCTTCATCTACTTCACAGGTAAATCCAACAAGAGAAACAACTTCTATAGTAAAGGCTATGGAAGACATGTAATTGAAAGATAAAGAAATAATCAACTTAAAAGGCACCATCACAAATCTTGAAACATCTAATAGAGATGCATTAATCACATCCAAAGGACATGAGCAGAGAGCTAACGGATTACAGGAACAGGTAAATATTCTTCAACAACAGGTTAATCTCATTGAGCAGGTATCTTACATCAAGAATTATCTCTGGAAAAACATCACTCAAGGTATACATTCTCAGTGGCCTTCAATTCAGATTATTTATGAATAAAAAGAGTTACTCAAAGAATCACATATAGAAATTCAAAGAACAAAAGAAGAACTGGCTGATAAACCTACTCAAGCCTTGAGACTTATTACATTTTCGAGTAGCAAACATAGAGAAGAGCTTTAAGAGCTAAAAATTCAGGATAGAACTGAAATTATATTACAAATTAAGAAAGTCCTGAATAAGAGAAATATGATGAATAATTTGGAGGATAGGTGCAAGGACTTGAACTTGGCAATCACAAGATTTTGGGTGAAATACACAGTACTAGCACAAGCAGGCCTACCAAATATTCATGCTTTGAATGAAAAATTGATGGCACAAAAGGATTATGATAACAAAATCAGGGCTTATGCCAAAGAGAAGGTCAACAAACCTTTGCCACAAGGGTCTCCTACTGGTAAAGTCATTTTGGAATATTTTAAGACCTTGTTCTTTTTACAAAATGAGATCAAACATATTTTCATGGTTAAGCCCAATTTTTCTAAATATACAGAGGCAGATGAGAGTTACAAAAAACTGAAGAGTATGAGAATTCCCAGTGCAGAGCAATGACAGGAATTCACTGACTTACTATGAAAATTTGCAGTCAAAGTGTATCACGGTCAGAAACAGAGATTAAAGAGTGTCAGTCAAAATACCTTTTACTGCAAATAATTCCTTATTTTACCACAGTAAAGAAGTAAAAGGAGCAGCGTAAAAAGTATTAGTGATAAAGCACATGTGAAAGGATGTGAAATGGAAAGAGTGTCTTTCAAGTTATCTTCAAAAAGATCTTTTTCCAAAATGCCAGCAAGCATTTCCAGTAGCTGCAACCTAGCAACACATTAGAATAATTCGTCCTATTGTTATTGATAAGAGGACAGCTTGCCACTTTGTTTTGCAGCTGTCCCTCTTTCTATGTAATAAACTTTATTTTTGCCTAGAGATATTCCTACATGTCTCTCAGATATTTTGTAATATTTTTTGTATAAATACTTCTCTTTTTGAAGTATTTGGGGTGGAATAAAATTTATCAAGACTACTATAGTCATTTTTCTAGATATATTGAAGTTTGTGTGAGTCAATCAGTAAAGAAGCAGACTGGAATTAAGATTAAAGACATCATAACTCATGATTCTTGTGCTGACTAGATAAGTCTAGTATCTTCTTGTTTTCACTTTTCTCTTTCAAAAGTTTCCATACACACATTTTAATGTTTTCTGTCTTTAATGATTAGCTAGGAAAGCTTAAACAGGATTAGTAATAAAAAACTCCCTATTTTTTACTAGTTGTTCATTATTATGTTTTCTTCTTTGATAACCGGACTTAAGAATTCTTAAATGCTCTTAGTCCCTGTTTGATTCCCTCCTTTCATCTTCATTTCTATAACCTAAGGATTCTTAATTGCCATTTTGTTCAGAGTTCAGCCATTTCATCAAAAAACCTATATCAAAACCCTTTGAAGGTCATCTACCCTACCCTTAGTACATTTTCTCTTTAGACCTTATTTACTAGCTCTGCTTGCCTAGAAAATTGACTCCATAGCCCAATGGTTTGGTAGATTCCCCTGTGGTTTACCTTGAAGAGCCTTTTATTCCCACCAAACTTTTCAAAACAAATCCCACTGTTCAATCATACCTAGCCTAAGATATTATAACATAAAATCAAGTCAAATCTTGAGGAGAGATCCCTCTTCGGAATTTAGGAAGGCTAGATCCTAGATTTAAAAAGAGCTTCTTGGTTACCCCTTGTTTTCTTTAACTATAAACCAAAATCCCACGACCTAAGAATTACTAGGGTGATAACAGGTAGAGTAAATAAAAGTAGTCTCCATAGATTAAATGTCTATAAAAGGATTTGGTTCTTACAAAATGGTGTCCATTACATATGAGACCCACGACCTTTATTATCCTCATAGATGCCGATCAAAAAAAAAAATACAAAATATAGCTCAAAAAGACTAGAAGCTAAGCATAGTGCTGATGATAGTAGATGATGGCACAAGCCACTCATCATAATAGACGACCAATCCATCCATGTACCTGATGGGCCCCATTATAGACATCATTTGGTCTTTCCTAAACACCTAAATCATTTATTTAATTGTTTTAATTGCACATTATATATTTAGTTCATAGTATTAATGGGTCCCTAGGAATTTGATTTCCTCTTACTTATTATGTGCCTAATATTATTAATTTTTATAGAAAATTGAGTGAACTCTGAAAGATTTGCAGAATGAGAGAATATAGGAACTTGTTCCTTGCCAATAAATTAATGACATATTATGAAATTCTTGAACAGATTATGGAGCTCCACTGATTGAAAAGTTGTAGTGATGTGTTCCCCACCAAACGAGGATCTAGATCTTGGTTGTCTTATAGACGATTTATCCTCCTTGGCATTCAAAATCAATCAAGGAAAAAGATCCACAATTTTAGGGAATTGGATGGAAACAATCCCCCTCTTCAAGGAGGCCGCCCCTCAAGTGTTTTTGCATAAATAAAGGGGCTTAATATTTCAAGGGAGGGGTTTGAATTAGTGGAGAATATATTTTGAGGAGTACAAGGCTCATTTTCTTAGTATTATGTTATGCATGAACTATTTTGAAAGTGAATGAATGCGATCTTATTTTCAGTTTGATACAATTTTAGAGGGTTGAGTCCTCTTGGCTTAGGGCCCAAACCAGAGGCTCTAGTCTCTCTCTTTTTCTGTATTTTACACATGCATTTCCTTTCCTGACAATATTTCATTTTTTCTCTAGTAGAAATTGTTTATGATAAAATTTCTTGTGCAGTTTTTTCAACAACCTCTCTTTTCAGAAGTGTGGTTGGATATATTGCGTTGGAAAGCCAAAGGAGGTAGTTACTTTCTTTCTACGATAGTTAGATCTTAGATTAGCCTTCTTTCTGCATCTCTATTTTCTGCAAATTGGTAAATGGTTTAGTAGTTTTCCTTAAGCATAGGAAGCATAATCCATTGTGGTTGAAAGTATTGTGTAGAGACTACAATATATATTTCCTTTAAATTAAATAGTCAGATCTCGAATAAAATTCAACGCGTCTTTTCTCTGCCTCTTCAATTTTATGCAAATCACATTGTTAACATGCTTTAGTGTTTGGAAAATTTGTGTACTCTCTCTGCTGTGAAGGTACTATTGTTGATATGCAAGGTTTGTAATGTAATTCAAACTCCCCATATCACCACGATCTTCCTTTCTTCAACCTCAACATCTCCCTCAAAGAACTATTCACAGAGATCACAATTATGGGTTATTAAAGGCCACTGTGTGCATTGGGTTTTTGCACAAGATGAGCCCTTGAAGGGTACTAGGCTTGGAAAATGTCTCATACAACCTTAATTTACCATCCACTACCTTTCCCTACCTTCATATCACCTTTCCACCCTTAGGATTCTCATTGATTCAATCATGTAGAAAAATAGGGCAATCATGTAGCACTTTGTCTCGATCCTATAACACTATGAAAGAAGCCTCCAAATGCCTTATGTTTTTCCCCACACAACTCTTGACCACCCATAGGAACTCCATGATTACCATAAAATCATAAAAATTAATTAAATGGGTTCATATGCTTTTAGGAAATTTTATTTGGTTAATATAATAAATAGACATTCATTCCCACCAATCTTGTAGCCAAACAGTAATAATTTTCTATTATTTTTTAACACATGGTAACAAGGTTTTTTTTAGTGATTCCACTTGGATTGATTCCTAAAAACATTCTAATTAATAAAAAAAATTTACCCTATAGTATTTTCACTTGATCAAGTTAGGAATTTGGTAGGTTAACTACTCACTAATTCTATAATTTCCTCTTTTCAGAGTATTAATTTTCTGCTAATTTTTGGCACAAGTTAACAAGGGTATTTTTGAGTGATTCCACTTGGATTAGAGTCCTGTTTCATCCTAATTAATAAAAAAATTTAACCCATATCATTTTCATTTTATGTGATTGGCAACTTGGCAAGTTAGCTCGAGAAACAACAATCATGTAGCAATCATGTAACAATTTGTCTTTCGAGATCTCCCTTGCCTAGATTCACTCGAAATTCATGGTAGAAGTAGATCTATAGCCTATGAATTCTATGAGACCAATTTTTTTGAGATGAGTGTAGAAATTATGATTTATATTTGTAAATTATCATGCATTTTTAAGAAAAATCACAAAACACAAACCTACTCTACTGCTCTGCTAACATTATTTCACAATTTAAAACAAAAATCTCAGACATGCAATAAGAGGTCACGCACATCCAAATATGAATTTTCCTGGGGAAATAAATATTTTAAAAAACCAAATTAATTCTTGCATTAATGTGATGAATATAAATTTATTACAATTTCTAGGTCGAATTGAGCTCAGCCTGCAAGTGCATAACCTATCTCTATGCTCACTGAGAAGCTCTGGCATATATTTAGTCAATTGTTTCCTCTACTTGAGATCCTATTTCCTTGCATTTTTCCTTGAGAAATTAGGAACCTATTATTTAGAAATTTCTCCAAAATGGATTGTGCAATTCCTTAGTCTAATCATTTGACTGCATGCAACACATTTACACTCAAGACTAGCCTACAACTGATGTTACACTGCCTTGGAATCTCCACCAAGGCCAATGAACTTGAATTATCTGCATGCACTAGATATTTTTGGCTAATTGATTAGTTAACTGGATGATCACTAAGTTTGACTAAATTCCCACTACACAATTGACCTTCCACTATTTCCTTCAACAGTTAGAACTAGTTTAACTGAAAACAACCTGAGATAATTGACCTTGATTGCTAAAAATTAGCAATCGAACATTATTAACGAAACTATAACTAATCCAACTCAAATTTACTAATTAAACTGGGTGACACAAACCATGTCACACAAGTTAACTGCATCCAAGTTGTCTGTTGATGTGGAAATTCGAATTTTCTCAATTTGATCAAGGAAAAATCAAATTAAGAATTTCTTGCTTCATTTTTCAACACTCCCTCTCAACAAGAAAGGATTATCAACCACCCCTATTGTTGGTTCACTAAGATGACTATGAAAATCGACCCTAATGCCTACATTAATTATTAACCTAGGATTCATTTGTTTATTTCAAGAGTGTTGGCACTGTCTGTGCAGAGTGAAATCAAAAGCTATTTACGAATGAATGATTCTAAATCGTTGCAATAACTACTTTCTAATTCTTGAAGTTCAATATGGAATAATTCAAAACAAAACCTTAAAGTAATTATAAAACATAAATATTAATCTACTCTCAACTTATTTGTAAAGAATCTGAATCTAACTTATGAATTGCAAGAATCACACTTAAAGAATTATTGCTTAGCAATTATCACTGAAAAGAGAAATTACAGGAAATGAACAACAATCTATTATTTAAACCTTTAATGAAGAATAACAATAAACAATCACCGTATATCTATGATAATAACATTTGAAAGGAACATAAATCAATTTTAATGCTAGTCTGAGAAATTTATGAAATAATAATATGAAATCGTAAAAGAAACAACATCCTAAGATTTATCTCAAACGGCAAGGATAAGTTGCTCAAGCGAATTCTAATATCACACAACAATTGAAATGACAAGATACAAAAATTAAAAATCACAGAGATAAAAGAAATGATTATGGTACAGAGAAGCAACAAGTCTCCTATCGATCGGGCCCAAATCCTTTAGAAGCCACTGTTGGGAATATTTAGAGCACGATTATAAATAAAACACGCTTTTTCTCATTAATCAAAGTAGAAAAAATATAACATCACTGTAGTGAAAGTACTTTGTATTAATACAAGTAATGATGTCCAATAGAAAGTTACAACTCAGAAAATTAACCCTTCTTCTATTTCACCTATCAGCCTTATATAACCAAATGGTAAACTAATAGATGAGAGCGAATCCTTGGGATCAGGAGATCTTGAGGATTTTGTAGCTAATAATTGGATTTTCACTATAAGATTAGCTAGATTCTCCAATTCTTCCGCTAGCCCATGCGATCAAGAAATGATATTTTTTCTTTCTTTGGTCGTTGTTGTTCCATTGTTTGAAAAATAATTTTCCAATTCATATTTCTGCACATAAAGGAAAGAAAAAGTTATTTTTTATGCTATAATACAATTTGTTGGAAATTGATTTTATTCAGCTTTCAAAACCTTTTCTTCTAGATTATTCCCAATAACTAAGATAAATGCATAAAAGTAAATGATTAATTAAGCTAAAATTAGGATAAAAGCGTACCTTTTCCATGATCCAACATACTCCCCTTCTTACCTTTTTTCATGTCCTCATACAATAAGATAGTTGAGGTGTAATTGTGTCAACGAGTTGGAAAGATAAACTTCTTCCTGATATATCCTAAAACCACTCTTATGCTTAAGCATTGCAAATGCACGGATCACATGCAAATTAGGAAAATCATAATCAAAATAATATCCCTCCAGAAGATACCAAATAATAGGACACCTATAATGGCATCCTATCTAGGTAGGGCCCTTGCATAGGATAATAATGTTTTTCACATTCAGACGAGCAACAACAACTTTAACTTTTGTGTAACCAAAAGGTTCTCAATTTTTTACATTGTTAATGGAAGCTTTCCACCTTTGCTTTGATGCCAATAGAGAATAATCCTTTATGTCCTAGAAATACTCTCTTCCAACATGGACAATATCTTTATGGAGAGGTCCCAATGTGGACAAAAATCCTTGTTCTTCCATAAACCTTTGTGTTGGATGAAGAGGTGTAAAGGTTTAGTGGGTTCTCCTCTAACCCATAAATCTAGACCGTGTTCCCTCTTTTGAAAATTATTATAGGCCTTAGCCCATTCAAGCTGGTTTTCAGCAAAAGAGAGGAAAGCTTGGAATTTAATATCTCCAATAAAGGGACTAGGATTAGCATCCATTTCATCTTCCAAGAAAAAAATGTGCATATATAATTCACAGAGAAGATGTTTCACCTTCTTGTCCTGTTCCTTGAAACATTGAACAAAATTTGAGGTAATCATGAATTCAGTAGGTTTACTAGCCCTGATGACTCTAATATCTAATAATAAATACCTTTCTAGTAAAAATAGGGCATAATTAGTGGTTACGATCAACAAGAAAAATAATCAGAGTAAATTGAACAAATGGTTTTAGTTTATTCCCTGGCCTTTTGAAGTTGGTATTGCACTTTCTTTACTTTCTCCTGCTCATTCCGGAGACTAGAAAAAGTCTCATGTTCAGTTGCAGTACATGTGTCAAACTTATTTAATAGTTCCTGATGTGTCTACAGAGGTACTACTTCTTTTTTATGTTGAGCTAACACCTGTTGGGTCCTTGTTAATTCATTTTTTAATTTTTGAATAAAAAATTCCCTTACCAGAGGGGCATTACAAGGTATTTCCTCTATTTGAGCTTCATTGTCACATGTTGTCACTGAATCAATCTAAACAATTTTTTCCACAATACCGAATATTTCTTGGGGAATAATTCAGTCTCCAAAATATGTTTCAACAGTAATTTTTATAACATCCACAAAAAAATATGTTTGAGTTCCAATTGAACAAGCACAAATAATTTCAGTTTGAGTTCCAATATCTTTAGTGGAACAATTCTGTGTCTGGGTACTAATGATTTCTACTTCCACTTTCTGCTTTTGGCTCTTATCCACTTCCTTCAACCATATTATTAATATTTTAATCATTTTCATCAATTTTTTGTTCTTTTTCCTCAACCATTTCATCCTGGCACTATTTGTGTTTGTTTTCTCCTCCTCCTTTATGGGGTAATTGATTGGAGAGGGGACAGTTGTATCCATTTCAAGAAAAATGGAGGTTTTGCTAATGTTAGGGTCTTGTTCCAATGGAACAATGTCTCTTGATTGGTTTTTTGATTCAGAATTTCTTTCTCCATCAATTTCTCCCTCGGGATATTCATCTAAAAAGGGAATTGGTTCCTCTTCGTTCTGCAGCTATTCCATTCCTTCAGAAGGGGTAGAATTTTTTTATGACCAGAACTATCCAAAGAGGCAAACTGGTTAATATTGTGGTATTGACCTTGAAAATTCTCACATTGACCTCCTTACTCAAAGAGTTTTCCCAAATTTTCCAACACTCGAGCCACTTCTTCCTCTTCATTTAATAAAACAGTGTTATGAGGGTTTGCAGGGGTTGCATGAGATGGATTTTCTTCATCCATTGGATTTGTGGTATGCTGTCATGATATTATCCCCACAGATCATCTTCGTTTTTCTTGGCTAGGGGTTAAGGAAGAAGTCTTCCTTTTTCTTACTCTCTTTGGAATTTTTTCCTCTTTAGTTTGTTGTTCTAATTCATCAATGTCGCTATCATATACCCTTGCCTGCACATCTAGGTCTTCCTCTAATAGGGATAAATTAAGATTTACAAAGTTATCCCAGGTCAATTTTTGTTGGGAAAGTTCATAGATAATAATTAGCTTAATCAAGTTGTGATGATTGATGGTAGAATGTGGATTTTTGGCCTTTCTAACTCGACTAGTGACGTCATGCAATAAGGAATTTTGAAAAAATGACAAGTTAGCTATGATTTTTTGTCTAAGAATTGCTAAAAATTTAAGTTGTAGAGGCTTTACCACATCTTGACGACCATCGCAAGTGATGTATATTTGAACAGTGGTTGCTAGTACTCGCTAAGGTTATTTTAATGATGTTGTGTGAACTCCTTTGCCTTTGTGTATTAGTTCCTCCTATGGATCCTTCAATACTGCAACTGCTTCATGAAATAGAACATGTTTATTGGTCCATTTTATGCCTTCCACTAGAACTCCCGAGCCTTCCGTTATGACTACTTCAGAGACTTTTATGATTCTTCCTTTTACAATTGTGCACCCATTTTGCAGAGTTTGCATAAATTCAAGTGTTATTTCATTATGGAATCCCTGTAATTTGACAAGATATTGAAGCCAACCAATGCGTTCAAGAATCTCACTAGCATGCTCTGTTAATCATAATATTGTAGGATCACTGTGGACAAATTTCCCTCCCATATTTGTTGTCCTATTGTAGCCTAATTTTCACCTTTTCATGCACTTCCTCATAGTTAGATAGTTTAGAACAACAACAAAGACTGCATACAAAGCTTGTGGAATTGGAAATTTTTATTTTGATATAAAGGTAGCAATAATGATTTTTGTCGCATCAACAAGGTTTGGCGGAGTTCGGTACTTATTTCACATGTTGTTCCATAATGTATACCTTCCCCCTTCCAATTAGAAAAGGGTATCTACGTCCGTTGAGTACGATAAAAGAGAAAAGGACAAAGTGTCTTCATTAATGCAGCAGAAAAATAGTCAGAGCAGTGCTAACTATAAATCAGGGAGACGGTTTTAGAAAAATGACCGAAAAGGGAATAAATCATAGAAATAATCATTATGGGAATAATTTTCCTTTGATGAGAAACTATGAAGAAGTTGACAAGGTAATTAATGATAATGAATTCTGGCATCAATTGGTTGCAAACGTTGTTAAAATGGTAAATTATTCTTTGGAAATCCATCAATAGAAATGGTAGGATATAGAACAATTGGCAATGTAGAATAGAAATTCAATACCATAAGAAGAGCCATTGTTGCCAGTAGGCATCTATAGCCTCGACAGGGTTTTGTTTTAACTAAAAAATGAGCCAGAATCCTCTAGTTATGATTTATATGACTTGTTTTATTTCTACAAATGGGTCACTATGCTGGCTTGGTAACTAGATAATCACAGTTCCATTCACTAGGGCATAACAAAATGATCAAGTCAGCTTGTGATGATACCTCATGTCCTTCTAACAATTAAACTATCTTAAAGGCCACTACCCTGGTGTGGTGGCAATTATGGGAATGTAACTTGTTAAGTTTCTTATGATCATGGTAGGTTTCCTCGTGATGAGAACCCTATCCCCTTTGAGAAAGCTTATATTACATTTTTTTCTCAAGTGCATGTTTATAAGTGGAGGGAGGCTCACTAACTCCTTAAGAGTTAGGGATGGTGTGAGAAGTAAAAGAATGCCAATAAAATTTATGCTTGTATTCCTATATCATCATACTAAAGAGAATTATCCATTGAAAGTATAAAATATAAACCATCCTTGTATTAATGTAGTGAATCATTTTATGATACATCCAAAGAAGAGATGTCTAGAAAGTCATTAAAATGGATGAACCATCTCAATTTCAGAGTAAAGATAATCATAAAAGGTGTAAAAATCATAATGTTTTTAATGTAACTATTTTTTCTTAGCTTCGGTGTAAATTCCCAACAAAAAAGGTGATTTTTCATAGCAAAGAATGTAAGAGACAAGATGGTTGTTTGATAGAGGTTTGAACGACATTTGTGCAGATTTTCGAACAACAAATGTTCATTTAATTGCACACCAGTTGTTCATTTTATTAAACAATATTTGTTTATTCTATTGAATAGAAATAGTATGTAAAAGTCGTAAAAACACAGCTTTTCATTTGATTGAACAAGAGCTGTTTGTTTGACTGAACAAAATTTTTTTATTTTACTAAACATCGGTTGTTCATTCGATTGAACATCAAATTTTTATTTTATTAGACAAATGTTGTTCACTCTTTTGAACAGAAATGGTATGTGATAGTCGTGAAAAAAAAGAAACCATAGTTTTTTATTTTACTGAACAACAGTTGTTCATTCGACTGAAAAACATCTATTTATTTTATTGGGCAACAATTTTTCACTCTTTTGAACAACAACTATTCATTTTTTTTGAACAAAAACTATTCATTTAATAGAACATCAATTTTTTATTTTATTGAACAACAGTTGTTCAATCTATTGAATAGTAGCAGTTCATCGATTTTGAAAAAGAACAGCAACAGTGGAAACTCAAGCCAAAGAAATGAAATTTTTTCACTTGGAAGAAACAACAACTGTCCAAAGAATCGAATAGAAATTGCTAAAAAAATGACGTGAAACAACAAAAAATGAATGGTATCTACATTTTTTGTAAGAAATTGTTTGAAAGAAAAAATCCATGCATTTATACAGGGGTATTTTATTCTAAAAAAAAAACAAAAACAAAAAAATCATAAAATAGCTATGTAAAGAAAATATTTACATTATTTACAGCCAAAAAGAGACAATTTTCATGAAAGTAAAGTTGTCGGGGTGTTACTCCCTGCAGCTAAAATTTTCATAGTGGGATCATTGCATACGTGTTGGCAAAAAGACTCTTTGGTGAGTGGTTTGTGGTAGAGATGTACCCGGTGACCATTCACCTGGAAAGAAGAGCCATACCCATCGATGGTAGTCAAATTAAGACTGCCATTGCTATGCACTTCTTTAATTTCATACGAGACAAGCCATCTTGTTTGAAATTTACTTGGGAAGTTGGAATCTGGAATTATAGAGTAGCACCAGTATCCTTCCTGAAACATCTTCTTCTTGATGAGACTGTCATGCCACTTAGCTCGTTGCTGCTGAATAATTGTTGTGTGTTGAATGGAAAGTAATTGTGCTTCATCTAATTCATTTATTTGTTGAAGTCATTTAATTTTGGTTTCTATCAGGTCCAGTCCCACTTCCTGGGTTGTCTTTAGAGTCTTTATTTGAAATTAAATAGGAAAAATAGGTTTTTTCCCAAATACAAGTTGGTATGAGGAATAACTAGTAGTATTTCGCCAAGTTGTGCAATAGGCCCACAAGGCCTCTGTCAATCTAGTAGCCCATGCTCGTTGATGTGTTGAAACTATTTTAGTCAAAATCGCCTCAATAACATTATTGGTGCTCTTAACCTACCTATTTCACCTACGGGTGATATGGATAAGTGACTCTATGTGTGATATGGTGGTTCCATAAAGTGGTTGTAATCTTGTGTCCTACAAACTGCGACCCCCCATCTGTTATCACTTCCCTGGGTAAACCATACCACACGAATAACTCAAAAAGGAAATTAATTATAGTTTCTTCCATAGCTCTTGGAAAAGCTATTGTTTCTACTCACTTTGTTACATAGTTTGTAGCAACCAGTATGTAGGCCTTTTGGTTTGATGACGGATTGAATGGGCCAAAAAAATCCAATGCCCACTGTTCGAAGGTTCTATTACCAATTGTGGCTGCAACGAAAACTCATTGGAATCACTAGGATGACCCATCCTCTGGCGGTTATCGCAAGCTTGGGCATACTTCTTAGTGTCTTTAAAAATAGTAGGCTAACAATATCTCATATATATTATTTTATGTCCATTTCTATGATCTGGTGAAATGTCCACCACAAGGTTCATCATGGCAAGACTTCATGATGTCGTAAATCTCATCTTCATGAATGCACCTACGTATTTTCATATCAGTTCCTTCGTAAAAAAGGTATCCACCAATCAAAGAAAATTGGGTGATGCATTGGATAATCAACTTCATTTCTTTAGCTGTTAAATGCTTTGGTAGTTTTCCTACCGCCAAATATATAATTTTCTACATCTGCATACCATGGTGCTTTAACCATTATGAAAAAAATGTTCATCTGGGAACTGATCATCCATGGCCAATAGATTGTCTGTCTTAGGAACCCGTCACAAAACATCTACGACTGGGTTTTCCTTTCCTCGATGGTATTTAATGTTAATATCAAAATCTTGCAAAAGTAACAGCCAATGAGACACCTGTTTATTAGTGATTGGTTTATTGGCTAAATATCTAATGGAATAATGATCAGTGTACAGAAAAATATGGTAGACATTTATATAGTGTCTAAGTTTATTTTGGCATAAATGATAGCTAAAAATTCCTTTTTTGCTACAATATAATTGAGTTTAGCATAAGTGATATTTGTGTTGATATAATAAATGGAATAGGGCTTTTTATCCTTCTCTTGCCCGAGGAAAGTGCCTATTGCTCTGTCTGACGCATCTGTAGAGATAGGAAAAGGCAGCTCCCAATTGGGTCCGTGCAACACTAGAGAAGACGAGACTAATTTATTCAAATTTGTAAAAGAAATGTCACATTTATCAGACCATCTAAATTCAAATTTTCTTGTTAAAGCATACAAAGGTGCAACAATTTGTGAAAAATTCTCTATAAATCTACAATAGTATCTCGCATATCCAAGGAAGCTATGTACCTCTATCTGTGTGCAAGGTGCAGGTAGTAGAAGAATTACCTCTATTTTTTTTGGGTCTACCTGTATTCCAACCGCAGAGATGTAATGTCCTAGGATTACGTCTTCCGTCATAATCATGTGACATTTATTGTTGCTTAAACATAGCCTTGTAGCGATGCATCATTCCAAAAATTTCTCTAAGTTTTGTAGCGCTTGGTCGAAATAGTTCCCGTATGGGGTGAAGTCATCAATGCAAACTTCAAGTCCCTCATTTATCAGATCAGAAAAAATGTTGAGTATGGCCCTCTGAAATGTAGTTGGGGTGTTTCATAAACTGAAAGGTAACACTCTATACGCAAATGTACCCCAAGGGAAGGTAAATTTAGTTTTTTCTTGGTCTTCATGGGAAATTTGGATCTGGTTGTAGCTGTTGAAGCCATCGAGAAAGGAAAAGTATCGTTTTCCTTCCAACTATCAAGAACTTGATCAATAAATGGAAGAGGGAAGTGGTATTTTTGCATGGCTTTGTTCAATTCCCTGTATTGCACACAAATTCAGCACTTCCCATTATTTTTGGGAACAACCACCAATGGAGAGACCCACTTACTATCCGAAATAGGATAAATAAAATTCACATCCAACAAATTTTGTAATTCTTCTTTTACGAAATCCTTAAGATGCGGACTCAATATTCGTTGAGGTTGTCGAAGATGATGGCCATCCTTTTCAGTGTAGATGTGGTGTGTACATAATTGAGGGTCTATGCCCTTCATGTCTCGATAGTGCCCGGAAACGGCACCAAAGTGTTGGTGCACTAAGATGACTATGAAAATCAAACATAATTCCTACTTTAATTATCAACCAAGGATTCGTCTATTTATTTGAAGAGTGTTGGCACTATCTGTGCAGAGTGAAATCAAAAGCTATTTAGGAATGAATTTTTGGGAAAAATACCGAGAGGGGGCCCGGGGGGGGGGGGTGAATCAGTATTTATAGCTCACTGTAAAATTTTACTTTTTCTTTACTAATTTCTATACATGACTTTAATGAACCCAACTATCATATACATGCGACTATTTTAAAGCAAACTTGCGTATGTATAGAGATCTTATTATGCAGATAATTCATTACTTAGATCAATGCATCATTCATTCATCAGATGTTTAGTAAGAATTAAGCATGTGCAGTAAGAACATAATAAATCATAACACATAAGCAACACACATGAACACTAGGATTTAAAGTGGAAACCCAATTCAGGATAAAACCATCATTGTTGTCGTCTTTGTCTTCAATATTTATTATAAATAAAAATTCTTACAATCTTGTACTGGTGCAAACACATACAAGCACGTAGGCACCCACCTGCAGAAGGCTGCAACCTTCTCTTGTTCTCCAGCTTCTACTGGAAGGGAGCTCCAATCCCTTGATCTGGTTTACCAGCTACCACTGGAAGGGAGCTATGACCCCCTGCTTCTCATTTACCAACACTCCTAGAAGGGAGATACTACCCCTTGATCTCGTTTACCAGAAACCACTAGAAGGGAGCTACGACCCCCTTACTGAAGGCTTTGACCCTCAACACCACCTTGGACCACATTTCATCAATTTTCACGCTGGAACTACTCCACACATTTAATCTCAAAGAACATAAATCAAACCGAAACTCATACCCTTGTCAAATCATTCACTTAATCATGAATTAACCAACCAACAACTTATCTTCAATCATAATCAACTAGCAGCATGATCAGTATACAAACAACCCAGATCTTTATGAAGACATCATTGACAGACAGCAGTAATATAGAAAAACAAATCAGACATTTCCTTCAGCACACTTCGGCAGAACCCTTCAGAACAAATAATAAGCTCAGATCTTACCCTTCACTTCAACAAACATTCGCCATATCACAGATCTAACAAACACATAGTCATTTCAGATCTATAGATCTTGATCCATCATTGTATTCATAGGTGCATTATTACTTCAGATATATCAATAAAATGTGGCCCATTCCATGCAGATATACTTTAGAGTGAAGTATTCATTCAATATCCAAACATATGCACACCCTTGCACTATGATCTTTTTGTCCTTATATAGATTTAGCCTTTACCAATACCATGAGCCAAAACCACACAAGTTACGATGGTATTCTTCGACGAAATCAAATAGATGATACAATGCTCAATACTATGGGCTTCCCCTTGGTAATTCCCCTTGGTATCATAATTTTAGAGCGCAAACGGTATACGCGACTTTGCTTCTTCATACCTGCGTGTATACCTGACTTCTCTTCATAAAAATTGTGTATATACGAATTCTATATGTATACGCAGGTTGCTTGTATACCAAGTAGCATATACATTGCCTTCATACATAGGTTTCCTTCATCAAACCTGCATATACATTGAGAAATATTTCCTATTTCGTTTCTCTGGCACTTACTGGAATTCCTTCCTTTTTCACATCTGAATTGACCTATAGAAACATAACTTTTACATCTTTAACAAATAGGTTTCTTATCAAAAGGAAACTCATCAAGAGGTTTCCATCAAGGATAACTGCATCAAGTAGGTTGCCATCAAGGACAACATATTGCATCATATTGCCAACAATCTCCCCTTTTGGACTTGATGGAAATCATGATGGTGTTTGATCACCACAACAGATCGATACATTAATCATAACCATTATTCAAACACAAAAATACTCTCCCACTTTGACATCAAGGGAAAAGGGCGGGTCAATACCAAAACAAGGTTTCTCTTCCCTTGTAGAAATAAGAGCTTTTTAGGATCTGATGTGCACTGAAATTACCATGCTCCCCCTGATTTCATGTTGAATCTTCAGACAGATTTTTCAATGAAGTACATGACTCTATAACTCAACCGAGTATGACCTTTCCTATCACCAAGGACTCATACTTACATCAATTATCCAACCAAGTGGAAATACATATTTGAATCAACTTCCCAACTAAGTGGGTTTACAAATTTTGACTCAACTACCCAACCAAGTGGGTTTACAAATTTGAACAAGTCCTTACATGACTGAATATAAAATTTTTACATAATAAGTCTCAACATGACCTTTTCATTAAATTACAAATATGATTTTTTATAACCAAGACCAAAATATCTCAAGAGAGAGATCATAATTTAGCAATCAACATAATGCCAACAATGCATTACTCTCAACAAGGCTAATGCTCCCCTTGAAACTATGCTTCTGATCTCCACATCAACTCATTCATCAAAGCATCTTCGTCAATCAGATAATCAAGACTTAATATCATATCAGCAGTTATAACCATCAACATCAGATCAAGAAAATTATCTTTTGAGAGTGTCAGCATCATATCAGAAATTGTTCTTGAACTGTCTCATTGTTTCTCTTATTAGAGAAAAATAGACACAACTCTATCCAGTGGAACTCGTGTGTATACGTGGATTTAGTTCATGTAACTCGCATGCATAAAGTGAAATACTATAAATTTCACAGCTCCATCTCCCCTTGAACTTGTACCACATGTACCTATCTTCTCTTGTCACATCAAATGCACTGTTAGAAATATAAACAATCATAATTACCAAACCATCCTTTATACATTGTAGTTAAATATATTCTTTCAAGAATGATGGAATGCAAAGGGCATTGACTTATTTCAGTCTGAGTCTGAATCCTCTTCACATCTGCAAGAGGTCAAATCTTTAAACACATATAATTTATTAGCATTTATGTATCCCCTTTCTATTACTTCTCCAATTTCTTTGTCCATAAATTTGCATTTGGTTGATGTGAACAGAATTATATTTCCTTTATCTGCCATTTCGCCTACACTTAATATGCTTTGTTTTAGGCCTTCAACTAATAAGGTATAAATTGCGCTTATATTTTTGTTAATTATAGCTCTACCTTTTCCCAAAACATTTTTCGGACCATCATTTGAAATAATAACCTTACCATCTTGATGTTTCTTGAGAGATTCCATATTATTATTATCACCAGTCATGTGGTGAGAACATCCGTTGTCAATGTACCATTCATCCTTGCCTTTAATTGCACAGAGAGCAATACCACCTCTTACCTCTATTAGGTCCCTATATTACTAGTATAGTCCCTTATTGTTGTTAGTGTAACCCCTTATTGTTACTATTACACCCCTGTAACCCCAATATTGTTATTATTGTGCCCTTAAATTATTATTGTTAGGTTGGCTAGGATTACATTGTGGCCCCACTAGGATTACATTGTGGCCGCATGGACTCCTATATATAGAAAGGAGGTTTTGTAATTTGAATCATCCAAGAATTTTTCATTCATGTAATGTATTGGAGGTTTCCCCCTCGAAGTGGCTTATTTCTAAGGCGTTGATATCTCTTTTCTTCTATTTTTGGAGCTGTTTTCACAACATTTGGTATCAGAGCTTTGGATTCTAGGGTTTCGTTGCTCCAAACAGGTCATCATGGAATTTTCGCTATAACTTGTTTTCTATGAAGTTTCAGAAGCTAAAATTCTTAGTGTGCAAAGCCACAATCCTGAGTAACATCTTCGAAAAATTTCAGAGCTTGATTCGCAATATTTGTAGAGATATAATCTGTGGAATTTAGGTCATTTTGCAAGCTCCTGAATTTAACCTAAATAGGTCATCATGGAATTTTCGCTATAACATTTTTTCTACGAAGTTTTAGAAGCTTACAATTTTAGAGTGCGAAGATGAAATCCTAAGGAACATCATCGCAAAATTCTTGATCTTGGTTTGCAATATGTTGGGAGATATGATCTGTGGAAGTTAGGGCTTTTTCAGGCTTCTGAATTTCATCTCAAAGAGGTGACCGTGGAAACATCTTCATAGCTCTCTCTCTGAGCATCAGACTGGAATGATGTAAAATGTGGCCGCAAGTACACAGACTGTAATTTTCTGTCTATCAATTTTAGAGCCAGAGGAGGAAACTGTGACACGTGGAAAGTCGCACAATTTCGCTCTACTGAACCAGTCCATAATTGGGTCATTGTGGGATATTAGACATAAATTTGCCTTGAACAATATAAATTAGATCAGACCCGTGGCATTTGAAATAAGCTTCAGAGGGCTACTACAGGGCCAAATTTCAGATATTTAGGATCCGCAATTATAGAGATAATTCAATTTCAATATCGAGCTCCTCAAAAGCAAGTAAAAGGTGTGTATATTTTTTCCGAATTGCATAAGTCTTGTTTAAAGAATCAAGTTGAATTGATTCCAAGAGCATATTATAGTATAGATATCAGTATTGGATTCTAAAATGGCCCCTAAAAATAATTCAACACCCATTAATCCTTTAGAAGGCTCTACTATGACTCATGAAGACAAAGAATGGCAACATGACATATCAAAATTACAAGAGCAAGTGCAACAGATTTTGCTTTCACAAAGAGCAAGAAAAAATGAAATGGAAGTTCTGAAGAAAGGCATGGAAACTAACATGGATGGTTTGAATAAATGCGTGGAAGCTAAGATAAATGGTTTGAAAGCTAATATGGATGGCATAGAAGTGGGCATGGAAGCTAATATGGATAACATGGAAGCTAAGATCGATGAAAAAATGAAAGACAACATGGAAAACATGAAGAATGATCTAAAAGTAGACATATAAGGTTTGGCAAAGTTGATACAAGAAATTTTTTCTAATGGTGAAAATATAGTAGAGGAAACTCATGATGAGAACAAAACAACTGTTAATCGTGATTTCATAAACTCTAATGTTGGAGGGAAGAACCACCATATTTCAAAAATGGATATGAGGAAGTTTGACGGAAATGATCCTGTAACATGGATACTACATATGGAACAATATTTTGATCTCAATAATGTGCAAAACACACAAAAGGTACGCATTGCAACTTTACATTTAGAAAAAAATACATTTGTATGGTATCGATGGATTTGCTCCCGTAAAAAAATTGTCACTTGGTCAATTTTTACGGAGGAAATGATAGCACATTATGAGGATACAAAGAGCAACACCTTCTTTAGCCAATCGATAAATCTCAAAGAAAAGGGTTTAATGGGGGAGCACATTGAGGACATCCAAAAATTGAATATAAGGGTAACTGATATTCTAGAGGAACACAGGATTGATCTCTTCATAGGTACTTTAAAGGATAACATCCAACATGAAGTTCGCGTTTTGGAACCTGATTCATTGGATAAGGCATTCAAAGTTGGCCGCGTAAAAATTGAATGTAAAATTATGGCGACAAGGAAGCCTACCACTCACTTCTATAAAGAGGAAGTGTTGCTACTCCCAGATTTGGTAACAACCCACAAGGTACATAATTCCACAACAATCGAAGATTTGAAAAAAAAGGTATTATTATGAAGTTAAATGATAGAAAATACACTAAAGGTCATAAGTGTGCTGAGAAGAGATTATTTTATATAGATTGTGAAGAGGAGGAAGAAAATGAACAAGAAACTTCAAAAGAAGAGGATATACCCCAGGAACCAACCCTATAAGAAAAAGAAATGAGTCTACCCATATCGTGTAATGCATTGGTAGGAATTACCACTCCTCAAACTCTCAATATAGAAGGACATATCAAGAAAAAAAGGTAATAGTTTTGATTGATTCAAGTAGTACCCATAATTTTATTCATTGTAAGGCAGCCAAGGAATTGAATTGTTTCCTATACCCAACACCAGAATGTCAAGTGATGGTTACAAATGGAAGAAGTATAAATTTCTCTATAAAATTCCATAATATCAAGATAACCATGGGGGAATGTTTACTAAATAATCCAATGCTTTCCATTCCAATGGGAGGTGCTGATGTTGTACTAGGAGTAAAATGGTTACAATCTTTGGGGACGGTAGCTTTTAATTTTCAAGAACTTTTCTTGGATTTTTTTTTCAGAAGGAAAGGAAGTCGAATTACGGGGTATCACAGGGAAGCCGAGAAATATAATAAGCTCTAATTTCATGACAAAGCTTCTGAAGAAATAAAAACGAGGCGTAATTGCACAATTATGCTCACTAGAAATTCCAACGTCAAAATCATCTATTTCTCTAGATCTCCAAAAGTCTTGGACAATCATTCTAAGGTGCTTGAACTCCCAAAGGACTCCCACCTATTTTTGATCATCATCATGCTATTCATTTTATTCTAGAAAGTGTTCCTCCAAACATCAGGCCTTACAGATATCTTTATGTCCAAAAGAGAGAAATTAAATGTATGATTGCAGAAATGTTAGAGGCTGGTATAATTCAACTTAGTCAAAGTTCTTTCTCTTCTCCTGTATTGGTAATAATAATACATGATCATTATACGGTATATAGAATTTTAATAGGGAGAACCAGTAATACATAATTTTTATTAAAATTTCTACAAATCATTCAAAAGTTGCAGCAAGATCCTAGTACATCTGATACATTTAGTTGGAAAATGATTCCTTATGGTACAAAGATCGCTTATATCTTTGTAAGAATTCCCAACTAAAACAAAATATTTTTCTGGAATTGCACACTTCTCCTTTAGGAGGACACTCAGGATTTTTAAAAACTTACCACAGGGTGAAGAAAGAATTTTTTTGGGATGGCCTTAAATCTGATATTCAAAATTTTGTGATGGAATGTTTGGTTTGCCAGCAGAATAAAGTTGAGACAATTAAGACCCCGGGACTTCTACAACCTTTATCCATTCCAAGTCAACATTGGGAGGAGATTTCAATGGATTTTATCACAGGTTTACCTAAGTCCGAAGGAAAGAATGTCATCATGGTGGTAGTTGATAGACTTACTAAGTATGCACACTTTTGTGCATTATCTCATCCATTTAAAGCAAGTACAGTTGCTACTACATTTATGGACACAATTCAAAAGCTACATGGAAACCCAAGGGTTATTGTGAGTGACAAAGATCCCATTTTTACTGGAAATTTTTGGATAGAGTTATTTTCTTGTTTGGGTTCTCAATTAGCTCATAGCTCATCTTATCATCCTCAATTTGATGGTCAAACTGAGATAGTAAATAAATGTTTGGAAGGATATCTTCGTTGTTTTGTATCTGATAAATAAACACAATGATTCAAGTCGTTACCTCTCACTGAATGGTGGTATAACGCTTCCTTCCATACTGCAGCAAAAATGACCCCATTTATGGCATTTTATGGATATCATCCACCGTCCATCACATCATCTTTAAGAGAAAATTTGAAGGTTCAAGCAGTGGAAGATCACATTGAGCATCAACAAGAATTTCTCCAACTCTTAAAGGATAACCTGAATTTGGCACAAAATCGAATGAAACAACAGGCAGATCAACATCGCAGTGAGAGAAGTTTTGATGTAGGAGATTGGGTATTTTTACGGCTACAACCATACAAACAAATGTCCCTCAAGCAAGCTAAGAAGGATAATAATTATCACCAAAGTACTATGGTCCTTACAAGGTGTTGCAAAAGATTGGTTCTATGGCATACAAATTGGAGCTTCCTGCTTCTTCGCGAGTACATCCATTTTTCCATGTTTCATGCTTAAAGAAGGTTATAGGTGAAAATCTTCCAGTTCAAACAATATTGCCAGAACTTGATGAGGAAGGAAAAATCATATTGGAACCAGAAGCGGTCATGGAAACAAGAACTCGACAACTACGGAATCGATCAATTTCAGAGCATCTCATCAAGTGGAAGAACTTACCCACTGAAGATTCTACATGGGAGGATGAGAATTTTATACAGAAGCACCCAGAGCTACTCAAGCGTTGAGGACAACACTTTTTTGAAGGAGAGGCGCATGTTAGGTCCCTATATTACTAGTATAGTCCCTTATTGTTGTTAGTGTAACCCCCTTATTGTTATTATTGTACCCCTGTAACCCCCATATTGTTATTATTGTGCCCTTAAATTATTATTGTTGGGTCGGCTAGGATTACATTGTGGCCCCATGGACTCCTATATATAGAAAGGAGGTTTTGTAATTTGAATCATCCAAGAATTGTTCATTCATGTAATGTATTGGAGGTTTCCCCCTCGAAGTGGCTTATTTCTAAGGCGTTGATATCTCTTTCTTCTATTTTTGGAGCTGGTTTCACAACAACCTCTTCTACTTTTTTCTTGTTAACATGAATGTTGGTGAGTCCATATTTCTTTGATCTTACACTATCATATGTTTGTCTTCCATATTGATTTTGATGATTCATTGGTCTATTCCTTCATTCTCTTTCTACATGCCCAAACTTGTTACAAGCATAACATCTTATGTGACCAGAAAAAGGAGCATAGGGATCATAATATGTTTGTCTAATATTTATTCTATTGAAATCAACTACTTTATGACAAAAATTATTGCATGAAAAATAGTATCCCTTAGATAAACCTGTGTACCGAGGATTTGAAGGTCTTTCTGTGTAGTGTCTATCTGTCTCTGACCGAAATAATATGCTTCTTCAATTTGTAGCAACATATCCATAATTATGACATATAGAGCATTCAACAATTTTTATCAAAGGAGAGAATCGATTGATACTTATATAGTTAGGAGCGAAGGATTTCCTTTGAAAATTCATAATTTTTGGTTGACCTTTTGTCTCTTTAAGCACTTCAGGTTTTGCATTGATATCCTTTGAATCATTAGCATTATCTTGTGAACTAGATTCTCCTTTAACAGTTTCATGAAAACCAAGACGAAACTTAATAGACAAAGAACTTTGACTACTAAGAATATTATCCAAAATCTTAGTACTATCTTGAAACCTCAAGTGTTTATCCTTTTCTTATAATTTACCTTTTAAAATGTTTACCTCAACCTCTAATTTTTTACACTGCTTATTCATACTTTCTTCTACCCTTCTTCCTTCTTCTACTTGCTCATTCATAGTTACAATTTCTTCTTACAACTCATTTTCTTGTTCTTCAAATGTTTGTAGAAGTTCTTCATTCTTATTATTTGATTTTTCCAGATCTTCTTTTAGAGAGATGATTTATGCTTCAATTCCTTCACTGTGATTGGTTACTTCATCCCGTAGCTTTTGATATTGGTCTATCTATTCTTTGTTTATTTGCTCAATTGTCTTTCTTTCTTGTAACTCTTCATTAAATCTGGAAATTATATCTTTGTAGATACATTCCCTCTCATTAAATAAAATCTGTTGATCTTCAACTTTAATCTTAAGATTTGAAATTACTGCTTCTAGATCCATAACATTACTTTCACTTTCATATTCACTATTTTCAATATTGCATGCACAAGGAAGTGAATCACAAGAACAAAAATCAATACCTGTTTCATCTTCTTCATTTTTTGTTATACACGTTTTCTGAGATATATTCTTTCTTTGAGTAGCCTTCTTCTTTTGCTTCCTTCCCATTATGACGGATCTCCTTCAAGCAATCAAGTTTCTTCAGATGGACCTGCTCTAATACCAATTGTTGAGAAAAATACTTAGAGGAGGGGGGGGGGGGTGAATCAGTGTTTATAGCTCACTGATTTTTTTTACTTTTTCTTTATTTATTTCTATACGTGACTTTAATGAACCCAACTAGAATATACACGTGGCTATCTTTAATCAAACTTGCATATATCTAGAGATCTTATTATGCATTTAATTTTTTACTTAGATCAGTGCATCATTCATTCATCAGATTTTTAGTAAGCAGTAAGAATGTGCAATAAGAAAAAAATAAATCATCACACATAAGAAACACACATGAACACCAGGATTTAGGTTGGAAACCCAATTCAAGAGAAAACCACTTCTGCTTCCTCAATATTAATTGTAAATAAAACTTCTTACAATCTTATACTGGTGCAGACTCATACCAACATGCAAGCACCCACCTGCAGAATTCTGCAACCTTCTCTCATTCTCCAGATTCTATAGGAAGGGAGCTCCAACCCCCTGATCTCATTTACCAGCTACCACTGGAAAGGAGCTATGACCCCTTGCTTCTCGTTTACTAGCCACTCCTGGAAGGGAGCTACTATCCTCTGATCTTGTTTACCAGCAACCGCTGGAAGGGAGCTACAACCCCCTTACTAAAGGCTTCAACCCTTAGCACCATCGTGGACCATGTTTCATCAATTTTCGCACTGGATCCAAATAGCTTCAACACAACACAACTTGTAGGCCTCTTTTCATCATATTTTTAGACTGGACCCACTCCAAAATTTAAGCTCAAATAACATACATCAAACTGAAACTCATACCCTTATCAAATCATTCACTTAATCATAAATTAACCAACCAAAAACTGATATTCAATCATAATCAACTAGCAGCATGATCAATATACAAACAACCCAGATCTATATGAAGACATCATTGACAGACATCAGTAATACAAAAAAACAGATCAGACATTTCCTTCCACACAATTCACCAAAATCCTAGATCCCATACGTGCTTTTACAGAGACAAACCTGCATATAGATCTACAAATATTACAGGACTGCACAACTCTTCGAAACAAATAATCAGCTCAGATCTTAGCCTTCACTTCAGCAAACTTGTGCCAGATCACAGATCTAAACATTTCATAAACAGATCTAACAAATACATAGTCATTTCAGATCTAGAGAAATTGATCCATCATTGTATTCATAGGTGCATTATTACTTCAGATATATCAATAAATTGTGGCCCATTCCATGTAGATATACTTTAGGGTGAATTATTCATTCAATACCCAAACACATGCACACCCTTGCATTGTGATCTTCTTCTCCTTATATAGATTTAGCCTTTACTAATACCATGAGCCAAAACCACACAAGTTTCGATGGTATTCTTGGACGAAATCAAATAGACGATACAATTCTCAATCCTATGGGCTAATACCATTGTAATTCTCCTTGGTATCATAATTTTAGAGCGCAAATGGTATACACAACTTTTCTTCTTCATACCCGTGTGTGTATGAGACTTCTCTTCATAAAATTATGTATATACTAATTCTGAATGTATACGCGGGTTGCTTGCATACCAAGTAGCGTATACATTGCCTTCATACGTGGGTTTCCTTCATCAAACCTACGTAAACATTGAGAAATACATCCTGTTTCATTTCTCTGGCACTTATTAGAATTCCTTCCTCTGCCACATTTGAACTGACCTGTAAAAACATCATTTTTACATCTTTAACAAATAGGTTTCTTATCAAAAGGCAACTCATCAAAAGGTTTCCATCAAGGACAAGTGCATCAAGTAGGTTTCCATCAAGGACAACATATTGTATCATATTTCCAACATGAATGATTCTAAATTGTTGCAATAACTACTTTTAATTCTCGAAGTTCGATCTGGGATAATTCAAAAGCAAACCTTAAAGAAATTATAAAACATAAATATTAATCTAATCTCAGCTGATTTGTAAAGACACTGAATCTAACTTATGAATTGCAAGAATCACACTCAAAGAATTACTGCTTAACAATTATCTACTTAAAAGAGAAATTACAGGAAATGAACAACAATATATTATTCAAACCTCTAATGAAGAATAACAGTAAACAATCATCGGATATCTATGATAACAACATTCGAAAGGAACAACAATAAATTGTAATGATAGTTTGAGAAATTTATGAAAGAATAATATGCAATCATAAAAGCAACAACATCCTAAGATTTATCTCAAATGACAATGATAAACTGCGCAAGCGAATTCTAATATCACACATCATTTGAAATGACAAGATACAATAGTTAACAATCACAGAAATAAAAGAAATGATTATGGTATAGAGAAGCAGCAAGTCTCCTAGCGACCAGGCCCAAAGCCTCTAGAAGCTACTACTAAGAATACTCAGAGCACGATTATAAATAAAACATGAATTTTCTCATTAATCATAGTAGCAAAGATATAACATCATCGTAGTGAAATAACTTTGTTTTAATACAAATAATGATGTCTAATTGAAACTTAAAAATCAGAAAATTAACCCCTCTTCTACCTCACCTATCAGTCTTATATAACCAAATGGTAACCTAATATATGATAGTGAATCCTCATGATCAGGAGATCCTGAGGATTTCACAGCTAATAATCAGATTTTCATTATAAGATTAGTTGGATTCTCCTATTCTTCCACTAGCCCATGCGATCAAGAAATGGTATTTTTTCTTTCTTTGGGTGTTATTGTTCCATCGTTTGAACAACAATTGTCCAATTCATATTTGCACACATAAAGGAAAGAAAAAGTTAGTTTTTATGCTAAAATCATACAATTTGTTGGTAATTGATTTTATTCATATTTTGCAACCTTTTATTATAGATTATTCCCAAGAACTAAGATAAATGCATAAAATCAAATGATTAATTAAGCTAAAATGAGGATAAATGCATACATTTTCCATGACCTAACACCTATCCTAAACCCGTGGAACTCGAACTCCCCTCTTGAAAAAGCCTTTGTAAAATGGTCAACATCTTTCTCCTCTCTCAGAATGTAATACAAAAATATTATCTGCCTCTGCAGGAAATCCCACAAATGGTGATACCATATATCTATATATTTGGATCGATCTTGAAAATAGGATTATCAAAGATCTTAATGCAACTCTGATTATCAAAATATATCACATATGGATCCATCATCTGACCAAACAATCCAACAAGTATCTTTCTCATCTATATCACCTCACATACTTATTGACTTGCATCCATGTATTCTTCTTCTATCGAACTGAGTGCCACAGATCTTTGCAACCTGTTGTACCAAGAAATAACTCTAAACCCAACACTGAAAATTCCACTTGATGTACTATTTTGGTCTAATGGACTCCCCGCCCAATATACATCTGTGAAGCCAGACAGCTTCACTCCCTTTGTTTGTTTGTACCATAGTACAAATTGGGTAGTGCCTCTGAGGTACCTTAAAACATGCTTAGTTACCTTCCAAAATAATTTGGTTGTCCTAACCATAGCTTGGATAAGCTCTTTGAATTCATAGCACATATCTGGTCATGTGGTCACAAGGTACATCAGTGAAACCACTAGCTTTCGATAAATGGTACCATCCATTTCTTCACTTGAAGTGGAATCCTCCTTCCATTTGGTTGCTAGAGGTGTCAAGGGTTCGGCAATGATAACCCATCCCTTCAGAAACTGATGGAAAAGGAATTAGAGCACAGATCACAAACCTGGGAGCTAGACAGTGACTGCTACTGCTCACTACAGCCTTAGATCATTTCTCACAATAAACCAACAACTGCAAGTAAATGAAACAGCAAAGCGAATAAAGGATTGAACCACAATTCTGAAATGGAACAGCAACTCTAAAATGGAACAGCAATGGAATAACTAAGTCCCGCGGGTTATAACCAAACTCAATCTATACACTCTTTGCAATCAAAGAACATTCTGTCACTCTAAAGGCGATTTGCACAGATCACACTAATGGAACAGCAATAACAACGAATGAATTATAGAACAGTACTGATAAATTAGGAACGCACACCACACGAACGTTTTAGTATAACAACTCTGTAATATAACAGTAAGAATGTGCGATTAACTCTTGAAAGGATAAATAACTTGATACAGAGTCAACATACAATTCTATCTGTAGAAACTTCAATGATTCAAACTTGAACAGAGCATATCATATGAACTTGTAAAGCGTATCAAATGATCAAATAACAAGAATACACAAACCACACAGAAGTGAAGCTGTAATGGTACAGAAGCAAGTGTCCTTCGGGGCCGGGCCCTTAGCCTCCAAGGATACACCACTTTAAGTTAATGCAGACGCGAAGATGGAATAATCAACAAGCCTTTATTAATGCATCGATCAAACCTTCACCAACCGCCTTTCAACAAAACCTAATAACCAAAGTCAAGGTTCAAAGTAATATCATATAAAACGATTCATCTCCTCTCCTCTTATCTTAACCAACAAAGACGTTTCTTGAGGCAGCGACCACTACGAGATGTCTCAAGCAACTAGATAGTAAGATCCTCAGTGATCTGATCCAGGGATTCGCCAAACTGTTAACTCTTCATCCTATCTTTTCTTGTGCGCTGAGCTGGTGTCCTCTCCTTCTTTTCCGAGCCGATTTGCTTTGATCTATTTCTCTTTGTTTGCGTTCGGTTCTCGTCCAGAGAGACAGCAGTTATCTCCACTTTGTCCTTTCCTTTAGAGTGGCAACTCTTCGTTTTCTCCCTTTCCTGTATAGAAAATAACCATTATCAGTGGCTAAGTTATGCACATCAATTCTCACATGTTTTGTTATAGTTCCTTATTACTTTCCAAATTCATGATACAAAAGGCTCACAAATTCTATTAAAAAGCCATTGAAATAATCATCAAAATCATACCTTTTTAGTACTCCACACACCGCCCTGCTTACCTTGTTTCATGTCCTCATGAAAACATTGTAGTTGACATGTAATGCAGTGGGAGAGTATGCTAGAGAAGGAGTCTCATGCGGAGGCCTACAACCATGTTGAGTGATTAAATAATCAAAGAACTGACCTGCTTTCCCCTCAGGCATATCATACAGGGCCTGGTATCCAGGTGCAGGATGCGAAATAATTGGAGCGCGGAATCTATACCCTAACCAAGATGACCCTGCTTTCAGAATGCTCTGGCCATAGAGATTCAAACAATCAGCAGCTATCTCAAAGTTCTCATACTTAAATGGTTCTCTGAGCTGGATGTGTGGATCAGAGATTCGATATTGAAATTTGGCTGCATTAATGGCCAAGTGTTTGATGGAAAGGAAATACTCTAAACTCTCTCGAATGAGTGCCTCATGCATGGGCCCTAATGTTACAATGACACCAGGAGTCCTTATGTGGTTTATATGAGCTGTCCATAACTGTACTGGGTTCCTAGGCTCAGCCCTAACTCGTAAATCTAGACCATTTTCTTGACTCTGGAAGGTATCATAGGCTTTGAGCCACTTAATCCGATTAACCCCGAATGAAATGAATGCTTTAATTGATATGTCCAAATGAGGCCAGGGTTAATCTTGGCCTCTCCTGGACTACACATAATGTGCAAGTCTACACAATAATTTCTGACTTTCTTCCACTCCATAATGTTTACAACAACATATACAATCATCTGTATCAAGATTTTTTATATAGCTTCGCCTAATGCCTTTTATTTGTAAATGTAATACTGCTCTAACAAAAATGAGCATGGGGTTTTGGGCAGGGCCCCACATGCGCATGCCATTATTTGTATAAAGAACATAAGTCTATTCATCTACTTGATACAAGATTCAGCCTTAAGGACTGTTTGAATACATCCTCTTGTTCTTCATCCACCCTTCAAAAGCCTGGCTTTGAGCTTGACTGACGTCCCTTAGTTGCTGCTGCAACTCTTCATATTTTTCTCGGGGAACCGTTTTCTCTTTGAGTTGCTCAACTTCTTGCTGTGCTTGCTTCATCATCTTGTGCAAGGATTTTGTTTTCGGATCTTTCTTCCATAGGTCAGTGGAGGCCGGGAGTTTTACCTGAACTTTCTTGTTATGCTGTTTGGAGTTCAGAACCCTTATTACCCCTGAGGGTGGTGCCTCTGTCTAAATTTTCTTATCATCCTTTTCCGTTTTAACACGAACATCCGTTTGTTCCCGATCCTCAGCATCATGTGGAACGGCAGCTGGATCCTCAGGGTTTTGGTCAGCAGGCCGTTTGTTGGCCCTCTTTTTCCTCTTTACCTTCTGGTTATTTTTCAGAATCCTAATTTGTTGTCTGAGCTGGGTTATCGTATTTAACAATTTAGTCCGTTCCTTCCGCAACTTCTTAATTTCCATCGTTTCATTTGAAGGAACAACAGTCTGTCGATGGTGGACTGGATCATGACAAGTTGCTAAATCTTCCTCTTGGGGTTCTTCCTCACTGCTCTGCTCCGGCTGTTCTGGGGTATGCATCTCGACTGTCTCCCGATTCTTCCGAGCAAATGTCGTTTCGCTCCTACTTCCTCTTGCGTTCTCCTCTGTGACATGTGGTTCGCATTGTTCCCGTTCATTTTCTCCTCTCTGCCTGCCAGTGACAAAGCCTTCCTGGTTAATGGGGGCTCTCCAACTAGGTTGACCATACTTTACTCACATGTTGGGCTGAGATGGCGGCCAGCCATCTTCTCCGCAGGTCTGTACTTCGGGTTATCTTCCCTGTTTCATTTCTTCCTCCCCGTTCTCGCCGTCCCCTCTTCGGATTGTTCGTCCTCAATTACCACCGGTTGGCTGGCGCTTTCCTGGAGCTTCTCCAGCCTTCCTCGTATCCGAGCCAACCGGGCTGATTTTCTGGGTCTATCTATGCTTCCTCTCATCCGAGCCAACCGAGCTGATTTTCTGGGTTCCTCCGGTTGCTCGGGTGGATCAACGGCATGCTTGCGCTTTGCCGATTCTTGGTGTGTCTCTGGTTGTTGATGTACTAGCAACATTTTCTCTGCGTTTTGCCGGTTGTTCTGGTGGGCTTATAGAATGTCTACGTTTCGGGGATGGCTGTGCCAATCCCCCCTCAATCATTGCAATGAGCTCTTCCCAGCTGCTCTGCTGCTGGGTAAGACCATAACTAACAACAAGTCGAATCAACCCGTGGTGACTAACAATTGCCTCTACGTGTTGTGCCCTTTTCATACTTTGTGCAGCATCATGCAATAACGAGTTTAGGAGTGCCGGTAAATTCACAGAGCATTTCTGTTTTAGAACAGCTAAAAGTTTAAGGTGTCGTGGTCTTACCACGTCTTTTCTTCCTTCGCAGGTAATGTAGCTCTGTACTATTCTTGCTAGCTCCGTCCAGGGTTCTCCTAGGGTCGCTGGCAGAACTCCCTTTCCTTTAATTGTCAAATTATGGCCTTCGTCCTGGAACAGTTCCATGACCTTCTGTAATCGTTCCTTTTTTAATGTCCATACCGGTCCGGTAGCTGGTAGTCCTAAAACTTCTGCAATTATGGCATCAGTGACCGCTATCCGTTTCCCTCTTACTGTGGAGTGGTCATCTTGTAAATTCTGCAAGAACTCCATTGCTACTGTCTCATTAGCTTCCGGTAGGCGATTGAAATAATTCAACCATCCCGCCCTTTCCAGGATCTCCCGGGCAGCAGCGGAGATCGTCAGCTGTTGAGGCTCACTTCGAATTGCTCTTCCTCCCATGATTTCACTATGAATTCTAAATGGAACAGCAAAAACGTTTTTGGTTTGAAACACAAAGAGTAATCGCAAGGTTTCGAGAAAGAAAACACAGAGTATGCAACAGTGCAACAAAAACAACTTGTGTGAAAATAAAAATATGCCATGCCGTGAAACCATGCCAAACCGTCGTGAACTAGTTTTCCCGAATGGTGAATTGACACGTAATACAGGGAATGATGAGGTTAACCTCCCCCCCCGCAGTGTGATAGGCTGTCCCAGCCGGCAAATAAAGGAGCGGCACCCAGTCTGCAATCAAGTCATAAAGGAACAGCATGTGGAATTATGCCATGTTGAAAAAGGACAACAGTTTACCGAAATCGAGGCAGAGAATTGATCGCGTATAATATAAGAGGCTGTTGTGTTATGAGTTGAGGCTGATGGATAGGGCATGTATCGTACTTGCCAATCTCCAGTGGTCATGGTCACTTCCGTTGCCATGATTGGTAATGATAAATATTCATGCGATGTATCAATCGGGAAATGACCTATGATTAGTGCCTAGGATATAAGAAACAAAAGAGTGTTAGTATCTTACCCATTGGTGTAAGCAAGGTGACTTCAATACTCTTAACATTACTCTGCTGCCAACAGGTGTCCATAACCTTGGCAGAGTTGTTTTTCACCCTCGGAACCATGATCCTTTGTGTATACTTAGGAATGTTGTTATATCAAAATGTAGACCATTATGCTGGCTTGGTGACCAGTTAACCATAATGCCATTCACGAGGAAAGAGCGAAACGTGGGCAGGCCGGCTCGTGATGAGACCTCCTGTTCCAAGGTTTGTTTATTTGATATACCTTTTGGACCATATCCCTGGTGTGGTGGCCAGAATGGGAATGCCACTTCACTTCCATCCTCATGATCATGGTAGGCTGGCTCTCTATGAGACCCCCTATCCTGCATTTGACACTTGACATACTTTTTCTTTTTCATAGAATTCTTTTCCTTATTTATACACAAAGGGTGGTTCAGCACTCTTTAAGAGTAGGAATGGTGGAAGAAGTCTTATTATCTCAATAGGAAGATATAAACTCTTTGCTCTTATTCCCAAGTACTAATAAAAAAAGTTTAAGGAAATCAACATGATAAAGATAACCAATCAGGGCAAAATTAGTAAAACCATGTCAACAAAAGGTAAGAAATAAGTATGTCCTTCCATTTGTCCTCTTATTAATGCAGAGCCTTATAGATATAGCGATTTATGGTTTGCAGATTTCGGTATGTTGTGTTTTTATAGTTCATCGCACAAATACATAGCTGAAGCGTGAAGACTAGAAAGAAGACGGGCAAGAAGCATCCTCAATTTAAATCAGCAAAAGAGATCAAAAGTATGCTAATGGTGTTGCGTTGGAAAAGCAACAACGATGGATAATAGAAAAAGGAAAAAAATGCAAATGCCGTTCCTTTGGGAAAAGGAACGGCAATCATACTATAAAACACTCAACATGCCATTCCGTTGAAAAAGACACAACAACAATAAAAGAACGCTGTTTCTTTGAAGGAAAAGGAACAGTGGTAACCAAAAGGAACAGCGAGAAATGTAACAATATCGTTTCTTTGAAAAAGGAACAGCAGAGATCCGAATGTTGTTCCTTTAGAAAAGGAACAACAAAACAAGCAAAACTAACATCATAAAAAAACATGCATATGCTATTAGAAGAGCAAAAATCAAACTATGTGGAAGAAAAAGGAACAACAAAAATGATATGAAAATATTCAAATCAAACTTATGTACAAGAATCACACAAAAAAACGAACTTATGTACAAATTTTAAAAGAGAATAGACCCTTAATGAATTACAGGTGAGGAAGATTTCTCTTCCTCTCCTAAGATCTCCAGATCAGTATCTCGGCGTAGCTGCTGGCAGAAGGATTCCCGAGTAAGTGGTTTCTGATAGAGAAGGACTCGGTGGCCATTTACCTTGAATGCATATCCAGAACCGTCAATGGTGATTAGAGTAAGGGTTCCGTTGTCATGTACCTTCTGGATTTCGTATGGTCCCAACCATCGAGTCTGAAGTTTGCCAGGAAAGTCCTGAAACCGAGAATCGTATAACAAAGCCCAGTCTCCCTCGTGGAAGACTTTGTTCTTGATAAGCGCATCATGCCATTTGGCTCGCTGCTGTTGAATCAATGCTGTATTTTGTAGTGCAGAGAGCCGAATTTCGTCTAATTCATTGATTTGCTGTAGTCGATTGAGTTGTGCCTCGCTTAGATCTAGGCCAACTTCCTGTGATGTTCGCAGTGTTTGGATTTCGAATTCTATGGGAAAAATGGGTTGTTTTCCAAACACTAGTTGATAAGGTGAGTAACCGGTGGTGCTCCTCCATGTGGTTCTATATGCACAGAGTGCTTCAGGCAGTCGGGTAGCCCAATCACGCCTATGTGATGCAATGGTTTTCGTTAGGATTGATTCTATTATCTTATTGCTACTTTCTACCTGCCCATTCGCCTGTGGGTGATATGGAGTAGTGATCTTATGCTGGACATGATAATTGTTAAGTGTTGCAGCTAATTTATGCCCAAAAAATTGTGGTCCTCCATCTGTAATTATTTCTCTCGGAAGGCCATAACGAACAAATAGAAGGAACAGGAACTGTATGACAGAGTCCTCTGTGGCTCTTGGCAATGCTTCTGCCTCAACCCATTTGGTGACATATTCTGTTGCCACCAAAATATACGTTTTCTGATTTGATGAAGGGTTGATGGGTCCGACAAAATCAAGAGCCCACCGCTCGAATGGTTCGATGACTAACTGTGGTTTCAGAGGCATCTCATCAGCTTGACCAAGTCGTCCTGCTCGCTGGCAGCTGTCACAGGCTTGGACAAAATTCTTTGCATCTTTGAAGATCGTAGGCCAGTAATATCCTGTCTGCAATACTTTATGTCCAGTCCTATGCTCAGCGAAGTGCCCCCCACACGGTCCATCGTGACAGGCTTTTAGGATATCAAAAATTTCATCCTCTCTAACACATCACCTGATATGCATGTCTGCTCGTGTGTGAAACAAATAACCTCCAATCCACGAAAATCGAGAACTTTTCTGAATAATCTGCTTACGCTCATTAGGAGTTAAATGTTTTGGTAATTTACCTAGTGCAAGGTAGTTGGCAACATCAGCATACCAGGGTGTTTGAACAGCAACAGCAAACAGGTGCTCATCCGGAAATTGATCTTCCACTGCTGCTGCATCGCTTGATTTTGGTATTCTTGAAAGAAAATCGGCTACAGGGTTTTCTTTGCCAGGGCGGTCCTTGATTGTAATGTCGAATTCCTGCAATAAGATTAACCATCGAGTTACTCTGGCATTTGTGACAGGCTTATTTGCTAAATATTTTATGGCAGAATGATCTGTATACAAGATAACAGGGTAGCCTATGATATAATGTCTAAATTTATTGACAGCATGTATTACAGCTAGAAATTCTTTTTCAGTAACAGTGTAATTCAATTCAGCAGGGGATAAATTTTTGCTGATGTAATATATAGCATATGTTTTTTTATCCTCTTCCTGCCCAAGGAATGCACCAATGGCTGTATCTGAGGCATCAGATGATATCTGGAATGGTAGGTCCCAGTTTGGTCCTCGAAGGACTGGGGCTGTGGATACAAGCTTCTTTAGATCCTCGAAAGCATGGTCACATTTGTCTGTCCAAAGAAAATCAACGTTACCAGTCAGTGCATATAAAGGAGCAGCAATGTGTGAATAATGCTCTATAAATCGTCTATAATAACCTGAAAATCCAAGAAAATTGCGTACCTCTGTTTGAGTAGTAGGAGTGGGAATAAGAAAAAGTATTTGGATTTTGGCCGGGTCTACCTGAATGCCGGCTGCTGAGACATAGTGTCCTAGGATAAGTCCTTCAGTCATCATCAAGAAACATTTTTCGTGGCTTAAGCAAAGCCTGGTAACAATGCAGCGTTGTAGGACTTTTTCTAGGGTGTCTAGAGCTGGATCAAAATCATCTCCATATGGTGTAAAGTCATCCATGTAAACTTCAAGTCCGTCATTGATTAAATCTGCAAAAATACTAAGGATAGCCCTCTGAAATGTGGCAGGAGCATTACATAAGCCAAAAGGTAAAACTCGATAGGCAAATGTTCCCCAAGGACAAGTAAAGGTAGTTTTATCCTGGTCTTCAGGGGCAATCTGAATTTGATTGTATCCACTGAAGCCATCCAGGAAAGAAAAGAACTTCTTCCCTGCTAAAGTGTCCAATACTTGATCTATGAAAGGAAGGGGAAAATGATCTTTTTGTGTTGCTTTGTTTACTTCCCTATAATCCACACAAATTCTCCATTTCCCGTTCTTTTTTGGTACCACCACAAGTGGAGAGACCCATTTACTATCAGAAATAGGGTAGATAAAATTCACATCTAAAAGCTTCTGAAGTTCAGTTTTTACGACATCTTTTAGATGGGGGTTAAGTCTCCTTTGTGGCTGACGCACAGGTCTGGCATCCTTTTCTATATAAATGTGGTGTGTACATAACTGGGGATCGATTCCTTTCATATCAGGGTAGTCCCATGCAAATGCTTCTTGATATTTTGTTAACAGATGGATGAGTTTTGTTTCTTGTTCAGGTGTGAGATTAGCATTGATGTTTAAATTTTTCCCCGGTGCAATTTCCACAGTTTTACTATTTGCAACAGGAGTAACAGGTATCGCTTGGTCATGAATATCTTTCAGGGGATCTTCTTCCAATTCATTATCAAATGCTGCTTCTATCATGTGACACTGTGTGCGAGGTTCAGTTTGAGTAATGAAATTATTAATGGCATCGTCTTCTGCTTGATCTTTGAAATCGAGTGCCTCTTGTATAGTTAATGGAGATCTGATGTTATCAGTAAGATATGATACAGGGTGCTTATTAGTTTTAATCATTGTGACACTTGGCTGCGCTGGAGGATATAGAACTAAATTTTTGCTATTTGGTCCTCTGGTTATGGTCATATTTCCCTGCCGACAGCCAATGTAGGCATCGGCAGTAGTGAGCCAAGGTCTACCTAAAATTAGCGGATGTCCATCAAGTCGGGTTTTTGGATTAATTATCAGGAAATCGGTTGGATACTCCCAGGATTCTACGGAGACCATGACATCATGTAGAGTGCCCTCTGGTCTAACCACAGATCGGTCAGCCAATTCTAACAGAGTAGAGGTGGGTTCTACAGATGTAATGCCAAGCTTTTGGCAAGTTGTGGTTGTTAAAATATTAATTGCAGCCCCTAAATCAACTAAGGCATTAGACAGGGTCTGACCATAAATTTGAACAGTTATAATTGGATTCCCGGGGTCTTCATATTTAAGGGGTGTTTCTCTTCCAGACAATAGATCAGATAAAGTACCGACTACTTGGACTCTTGGATTATTTGTTATATTCCTCCTTGGTTTTTTTATGCACAATTCTTTGATAGTTTTTGCGTATATGGGAATATCTTGAATGGCTTGGAGGAATGGAATTTTTATGTACAGATTTTGTAATTCTCCCAGAATGTCAAAGTCGGGATATTGTATGGGTCGTGGTATGGCTAATCGTTCTGGGAATGGAGGAGAGGATGTGGTTGCTTGATTATGGGTTTGTTGCTTATTTACATCCTCTTGTTGTAACTGATGTTCTCTGGGTAACTGATCTTCAATATGAATTGTTTTATCTCCCTCAGTTTCAATTATACGTCCAGATCTTAACTGAAGGTCACTGCACTCCCTCAAGTCGGGTCCTGTTTCTGGTGATTCTATGATTTGAATAGATTGGACCTGCCTGTTGTTTGGATTGGGATCGGGTTGGGCTGGGAGTTGCGGCCTCAAGTTAGACTGGGGATTTTGTTGTAGAGCTGGCAAAGTAGGTTGAGGGAGCGGAATAGTTCCAGCTGGGTGGTACATCGGTCTTTGCCAGCTTGTCTGCCAGGGTGAACTTTTTGAAGTAGAGGGAGCCCATTGTGAAGGATACGGGCCATTTTGCCAATATGGTGGAGTGTAAGGGAAACTCGGCCAACCAGTTTGGCTTGTTTGATTCAGCCATGGATTTGAAGAAGGCAATGATTGTGGTGACCAGTTTGTAAATGGGGTTTGAGATTGATTTTTCCACATACCATATTGTTGAGCATTATACTGTGGGTTTTGAAAGAAAGAGGTTGGGTCCGAAAACATACCAGGTTGTCTCGGCTGCCACGGGCGGCGCTGGTTGATCGAATTCACCGACTCTGGTTCTTCTTCTGCTTCCTTATATACCGCTTTCAATCCCGGAAGTGAGGGGCAACTCTCCGTAAGGTGATCTTTTGTACAGATGGCGCATGTGTGGACTTTATCTAATGGACACTCCTTGTGGCTGTGTTTTTTTCTGCATCGGGGGCAGAAGATTGCCAAATTCTGTTCTGCCTCCAGCTGCTTCTGTTTAGCCTGCACAATATCAAGTTGTGTAGTTAGTGTTCCCATAATATCAGTTTTAAAATTTTCTAATAAATTTCCAATTTCTGCACGTGTTACTCCTTCTGCTGATACTTTGTTATCTCTTGCAAACCGATCATATTCTGTCGGTTTTATTCTTGTGCTGCCTCTCGAACTCCTGACACACAAATCAATAATGTCAGAAAAACTCTCTTGATAAATATCCCCTTTGCTCATAATGTTTAATGTTTCAATCCATTGTTCCTTCATGCCCCTCATTAATGCGGTTTTTAACACATTATCAGGTAAAGGTAGCGATGCATAAGGAGATCTTTGTGAATTATACTGAAAACGTTCCACATACTCCTCTAGTGTTTCATTTGGTCTGGCTGACATTTGAAATATTTCGTCTTTTAATTCTCTAGACCTACAATAATCCTGGTATTTCTTTAAGAAGGATTCTTTCATTTGATCCCAATTGTTGATAACCCCGCCACCTAGCCCCATAAACCATCTTAAAACAGCCCCTTTCAATGTAGAGGGGAATAATTTCAATTTTTGGGGATCGGTGGTGTAATCGTACCCCCGACATAACACATCGAATTCGAATAGGAATGCATCTGGATCTTCCGATGTGAGTCCGTGAAATGTAGGGATATGCTGAAGAGGGATAACTTTCATGGGTGCATTTGCTGCAGAATCCACTATAGGATATTGTAATGTAGAGGTTTGAGTGTTTGGCTGGTTTTGAGCGTTTGGTTGGTTTTGAGCCATGGGATCGAATATATGCCAGTAACCTTCTGGGATATCTAGGAGGGTATTCCTAGGTTGGGTGGGAACGGTTTTGACAGGGATCTTTTTAATAGCACTTCCTTTATCTGGAATAATGGGAATACCAGGTGTTTGAGGAGATTGAATCTCTTCAACAATGACCTTTGCAGCACTTCCTTTATCTGGGCTATCTAATGGCTGATTTGTTTCAAGAGGAGATTTTGGTTCCTCGGTTTCCCCTGTTTCTCCTTCTCCTTCGCAAAAGTTGCTAGAGTTCCCTTCTTGCAATAATTCTGGAGTGGAATTTTCAACTTCTTGAAAGTCCTGCTCCTCAGTTTGACTATGTACCTTAGCACAGGCTACAGATGGTGATCCTGTGGCCTGAAGGGAACTAGTAGGTGGTTTGGAAGTGTTTTTCTTGAAGCCTACCGATGGCTGAGACTCTGTTTTCTTATAGATTTCGTCTATGAAGGTCGTTCGGCCAAGGGTCACCGGCCCCTTATCTTTTTCAGGTTTGGATGGGGGTTTGATATTCTTTTCTGGTCTTTTCTGCTTAGTCATGCACTCAAAAATAAACTATCAACTTCTATTCAAACAAGCAAAAACAAATCTGTTAGGAAAGCGGATAGTGAGCAGGTTTTTTACATGCTCTGCACGTAGGTTCTTACCTTCCATTTTTAGGATCCAACTCCTCCCTAGCAGGCTTGTACACCACTCTGAAAAAGACAAATGGCTTCACTCTTTTCCCCGGCAACGACGCCAAAATGTAGAGCTATAAAAAGGGTCTCTTTCACCTCTAATTACCTCACATTAATATGTCAACCCGAGAGCGTTTTGTCATTAAAAAGAGTGACTCAATCCGAGGCTCATTTGTCAGAGTAATGCTAGTATTACAGTGCTTAAGAAATACAAGAGTAAACGGATGCTTAACTGAAATCAAATTACTTTAAAGAAATAAATCACACACTCAGAAAACTCAATAACTTATCAGTCAAGGGTTCGGCAATGATAACCCATCCCTTCGGAAACTGATGGAAACGGAACTAGAGCATAAGCCTGGGAGCTAGACAGTGATTGCCAATACTCACTACAGCCTTAGATCATCCCTCACACCAAACCAACAACTGCAAGTAAATGGAACAGCAAAGCGAATAAAGGATTAAACAGTAATTCTGGAATGGAACAGCAACGTTAAAATGGAACAGCAATTGAATAACTAAGTCCCGCGGGTTATAACCAAACTTAATCTATACACTCTTTGCAATCAAAGAACATTCTGTCACTCTAAAGGCGATTTACACAGATCACACTAATGGAACAACAATAACAACGAATGAATTATAGAACAGTACTGATAAATTAGGAACGCACACCACACGAACGTTTTAGTATAACAGCTCTTGTAATATAACAGTAAGAATGTGCGATTAACTCTTGAAAGGATAAATAACTTGATACAGAGTCAACATACAATTCTATCTGTCGAAACTTCAATGATTCAAACTTGAACAAAGCATATCATATGAACTTGTAAAGCATATCAAATAATCAAATAACAAGAATAAACAAACCACACAGAAGCGAAGCTGTAATGGTACAGAAGCAAGTGTCCTTCGGGGCCGGGCCCTTAGCCTCCAAGGATACACCGCTTTAAGTTAATGCAGACGCGAAGATGGAATAATCACCAAGCCTTTATTAATGCATCGATCAAAAATACATCGAACCAGTCTTCAACAAAACTTAATAACCAAAGCTGATGTCTTACAGAAGATTACATAAAACGTATCCTATCTCTCTCCTCTCTATCTTAAACTAACAGTGCTGTCTCTTTTTATAAAGACGACGGCGAAGATGTCCAAGCAACTAGATAAATAAAGCAGCGATCCCTCAGGATCTTCGATCCTGAGGGATTTGCCAAACTGTTAACTCTTCATCCTGTCTTTTCTGTTGCGCTGAGCTGGTGTCCTCTCCTTCTTTCCCGAGTCGATTTACTTTGATCTGTTTCCCTATGTTTGCGTTCGGTTCTCGTCCAGAGAGACAGCAGTTATCTCCACTTTGTCCTTTCCTTTGGAGCGGCAACTCTTCGCTTTCTCCTTTTCCTGTATAGAAAATAACCATTATCAGTGGCTAAGTTATGCACATCAATTCTCACATGTTTTGTTATAGTTCCTTATTACTTTCCAAATTCATGATACAAAAGGTTCACAAATTCTATTAAAAAGCCATTGAAATATTCATCAAAAACATACCTTTTTAGTACTCCACAAAACTCTCCATGTTGAACCTATGTATCATCTCATTTTCATACTTTCCTTGAGAGAGAAACAGTTCCCCATTACCTTTCCATACTTCTAATCTGAGGAAATAGTGCATGAGACCCATGTCCTTCATTTCAAATTCTCTTGCAAGGTCCTCCTTGCAATATATTATCTGTTTTTCATCACCAGTTAAAATAAAGTCATCAACATATAAGACAATAATCAAAATTTACCTTCTACCAAGATATTATATAGGTTTTCATCCACTTCACTTTTGGTGAAGCCCAAACTAGTGAGATCGCTATTAATCCTGGTGTACCAAGCATGGGGTGCCTGTTTGAGACCGTACAAAGCTCACTTGAGTTTTCACACATGAGACTCTCGATCAAAACTCTCAAATACTTTTGGTTGCTCTATGTACACCTCCTCCTCAATAAATCCATTGAGGAATGTTGTTTTTACATCCATCTGGTGGATCTTCCACCCCATATGCATAGCCAGAGAAAGAATTGATCTAATGGATGAGTACCTTTCTATAGGATAAAAGGTATCCTCATAGTCAATTAATTCAACTTGACAGCACCCCTTGGCTACAATTTTGGCCTTGTAACTCTTTATGATTTCAATTATTTCCTTCTTTAACTTGAAGATCCATTGCAAACCCACAATTTATTTATCTGTTGGTCTTAGGACCACTTCCCAAGCATTTTTATTTACAATGGACTTGTCTTCCTCCACCATTGCATCAACCCATATGGGTTTCTATATTTATTCCTTGAAATAGGATGGATCAGTCTCTACAAGCTCAGTCATTAGCACCATGCAGCCTGCGTATTGATCAGATGACCTTCTCTTCCTGCACAAATTTGGAGCACCCACATTATCCCTCGCATCTTGAACAAGTCTCTCAGCTTCCCTGGTTATTTTCCTACCTTCTCTAGATTGTTCTACCTAAGTGCATGTCTCCACTCTCTGCTCCTCGATTTTTGGTTGCTCCACAATTTCATGAGGCTCCTCCTTTGGAGCTAGAACCTCCTCTTCTAGTGGGATCTAAAGCTCCCTCTCAAGAGAGCATCACATCAATTTATCCTCATCAAATTTTACATCCCTTCGCACAACTACCATTCTAAGGGATGGAAAGTACAAATGTTAGTTTTGGGGAGTTTCTGTGCAACCCACAAATACTCCAAATTTTGTTGTCAGCTAGAGATTCTTCCTCGATTCTTTGGGGACATGGCGGTAACTAGAGGCTCAAAAAATATTCAAGTGTGACACATCTACCTTTCTCTCTAAGAAATTCTCTTCGAGTGTAATCATGCCCAGAATCCAATGAGGACTCTGGTTCTGTAAATAGACTATTTTTTTGTGTGCCTTGACCCACGAATGCAGAGGTACTTATTCATGCAACATTTCCCTCATTGCTCCCACAACACTATGGTTATTTATCTCAGCTACCCCATTCTACTGTGGGTTGTGGGGTGTTTTCAACTCTTATCAAATGCATTATTTGATACAAAAAATTTCAAATTCATTTGACACATGCTTGCCTCCATTATCACTACTAATATCGTTCAGCTTCTTGTTGGTTTCTTTCTCAATCAGTGCCTTGAATTATACGAACTTGGAGAATGTCTAATATTTCTTCTACATTAAGAAGATCCATCACTTAGTTAATAATTCATCAATAAAAATGACAAAATATTTGTCCCTAGCAGTGGAGGTTTTCGAGAAAGGTACACAGACACCATAATGGATCCTTTCTAGGACTGCATGTGATTTTTTGTCCCAATCATGGAATGTGGATTTTGTGTACTTCCCCAAAGTAAAACCTTTACATACAAAATTCTACTCAAGTTATCCTTTAGGGAGGTATGTTTTTATATACAACATAATATTCAAGGCACCATGATGAAAATAGCCAAGTCTTATATGCCAAAGTTCACCGACATTGCATACACCTTATCTAACTTTGTGCTTAATGTATCACAGTATTCCAAATCTAGCTTATATAGGTTCTTCACATGAGCCTAGATTTTCTTCACCTATCCCATGGCTATGTATCTTAGGAATTCCTTTCCTTTGTTGAATATTACATCATTACAATGTTCTTCCAAAACTCCAACAAAGATGAGATTTTTATTTAGGCCGAGAACGAACATGACATCATTGAGCCTCAGGGGGGATCCTTAATCCCTATGAAAGGTGATTGTACCAACCCTAATCGTGTTATACCTTCCATCATCCCCCATATATATGTGCATATGCAAATTTTTTTGTTCCAGGTCACTGGAAAAATATCTACACCCTGTCAGGTGTAACGATGCACCTGAGTCCAAGTACCACACGCTCCCCATCCCTTTGCTATCCATGCATTCAATGAGAGTAAATTCAAGCTAGAACTATGAAGCCAAATCTTCACCTGTTGCTCCTCTTGAGGTCTTCGTGGTTGCCTCTTCATGGCATAGTGTCTTAGTTCATGAAAATGGAAGCATTTAATTTTGGACAAATATTTCTTCTTTTCCCCTTGACTAGATTCTAGTTTGGACTGACATTTCTTTCGTTTTCCCTTCTTTACTTTTCTAGCCAACGAAAATTTTTCTTCATTCTTGCCCTTGGATGAAGTCCCATCTCTGTTCTTTTTCCATATTTCCTCTAGTACCAAATTATACCATAAGTACTCCCAATTCGGTAGTTTCTCCCGCCCATTCAACGAATATTGATAATTATGCTAGCTCTTTGGAAGGCACATAAGGGCTAGGATTACCAAGTCTCTTCAGGAAAATTTACGCCAACCCTGCCAAGTTCATCATGAAATTGTGTGAACTTTCTCAGATACTCAAAAATAATGTCATTCTTGTGCATCTTGATACTTCAAAGTTTATCCTTGAGTGCTAGCCTCCTGTGGCCACTATTATTCTTGAAACATTTTGTCAATTCTTTCCACATTTCAAACTAAGTTTTGTTTTCATGGATATTTGAGACAATGTCATCTCATACTCCCTTTAATATTATTCTTCTTTCCTTGGCTACATTTTTCTTCCACTAAGAAAGGTTTTGGTGGTTCTGCAATAGTTGTCTTGATGTATTCTAGAAATCCATTGTCATCCAATACCGCCTCCATGTGTCCTTCCATGAAAAATAATTATAGGTGCATTCCAAGGAATACTCTAGCCTCAGTCCATTGAAGGCCATATTATCATCTCTAAATAGTTCCTGTTGCACTGAACTCCAAATTCAAACCTCCAGAGAATCAACTTTGAAATTTCTGCTCTACTATGAATCTTGGTCTGATACCATGTAGAAATTATGATGTAGATTTGAAAATTCTCAAGAATTTTTAAGAAAAATCACAAGACGAAAACCTACTCTACTTCTCTGTATACATTAATTCACAATTTTGAACAAAAAAATTAAACATACAGTAAGAAATCACTCACATGCAAATAGTATTTTTCCTGGGGAAAGAAATCTGCTAAAAACCCCAATGCCTTCTTGCATTAATCTGATTAATACAGATGTATTACAATGTCTATCTCAATATGAGATGAACCTGTAAGTGCATAACCTATCTCTCTTCTCACTGAGAATTTTTGACCCAAAATTAGTCAATTTATGCCTCTACTTGGACTGTTATTTCCTTGTGTTTTTAATTGAGAAACTAGGCCCCTATTATTTATTAATTTCTCCAAAATGGATTGTGGAATTCCTTAGGTTGATAATCTGACGACATGCAACACCTGTACACTCAATACTAGTCTATAATTAATGTTACACTGCCTTGGAATCTCCAACAATCCTGGGGAACTCGAATTCTCTACATGCACTAGCTAATTTGGGTTGATTGATCAGTTAAATGGATGATCACTGAGTTTGACTGAAGTCCCACTGCTTAATTGAACCTCCACTAGTTCCTCCAAAAGTTGGAACTAGTTTAACTAAAAACAACCATAGATAACTGACCTTGATTGCTACAAATTAGAAACCACACATGCTTAAATGAACTCTAACTCCTCCAACTCGAATTTACTGAGTAAATTGGGTGACACAAGTTAAATTCATCCAAGTTGTCTGCTAATGTGGAAATTTTATTTTTCTCAATTTGATCAAGGAAAAATCAAATTCATAATTTCTTACTGCATTTTTTAACACTAAAGCTTGTTTAGGTCTCCATTTAGCTCTTACATTGCTCGCTTCTTGAATGTTGATTTATGCAATTATTCTAGATTTACTTTTCAACAAAAGTAGAATATATTTTCTTATTGCTATTTACCTTTTGCAACTTAGGATTGACATATTACCTATATATTTTCTCATTTCAAGTTTTTGCATTTACTTTTATCACTTGCATCATAGGGAGTCATACTAGGAATAGTAAGGTGTTTGATGTACATACAGTGGTGACTCCTCCTAAATTTTTATGAACCTCGGGTTGATAATTTAAGTTAGTAGCCTTGGGAATTCCACCATTCTTGTTGCAATACCTAGGATCATTAATACCCCTATTCTATGCCTCTGATAATGAGGAGGAAGATCATCAATCTCGATGTCTAAAATATGCAGATTCATCGTCTCAAGGTTCTCATCAATCTCAACCAAGGTGTCTATTGTATTACGATCCTACTCAACAATGCACGTAGTTGTACACCACACCTAGCTATTGGTGACATTGTTTCTATTCCGAATGGTCCAAATTCTGCATGATATTTAGAAATTTATTATTGACAAAAATTTAAAAGCACAAAAAAACTTGGAAAATATTGAAAAAGTCAAAACACCCAAAGTGAGAAGTTTTACATTAGTGAGAATGTGGGCAACCAATTTTTAAATAAATTGGAAAATTAATTGTAATCTTATCTCATAGAAAGTTGTAATAGTTAAATAAGTGTGATAGACTTAGTTAGCTCAAGAATTTTGAGTTGAGGGTCAAAGGATAGGCATGTATAGTGATTTTATTATTTACATGGTCCAGTTGCTTTTGTAGCACTAGTGTGGTGTGAGTGCAATCAGTTAACTCAAATTAAATGAGTTAAAATCATAATAACTATTTATAAAGTATTGATAAGCTATTGGAAGATCAAGTGAATTAAAATAGATTTAATTCACAAGTAGTGATCTACCAAGTATCTGATGGTTCACTATTAATAGTTGCATGCATGTTAATTCTGATGACAACCCAATTGAGACAAACGTTAAAGGCAAGTAAACTATCAATTTTATTATTAGCGAAATGCCTAGGTGTAGCTATAAAGCGAAAAGAATCCCATGATGGATTGTGCAGTTAAGGAAGCTTGGAATTCCTCTTTAATAGGAACTATTTTTCCTAGGGATTGTGTGAGCAAGGCATGTTAAAGGTGGGCAGGAAATTAGCTATGTATTGGTCCAATTTTGCCTAGATCAGTGTGAGACAATTGGTAAAGTGTATGAGGTTCTTCTGAGCACACATGCTTTGTATTGTTTCATGATTCCTTGGTTGATTACACAATAAATATGGAGGTTTTTGAGTGGTTGCTTTCCCCAGGAAAATCTTGTGTTGTGCGATTTATTTACTTATTTATCTTACTTGCATGTGATTGAGTGATTGTGATTTATATTCTGCAAATATTTTAGAAGGATTTAGTATCTTGTTTTTGTAAATTTCATGATCATATTGAATCCATTGTTGTAGTTTATACATGGTATTAGAGCACCATGAATGACAATAGTGGAGAACAAATTGAGTTTGTGTTGAAGAGTATTCAAATTTGTAGATACTTTCTTTGGAGCTAGAAGTAGATCAATATGTATTTTAATGGATTTAGACTCGAATATGCACTCGAGGTCAGTTTGAATTATATTGCATGGAAGCATAGGATGGAGGTACTATTGGAGGAAAATGGGTTGAAGGAATTCATAGATAATGATATTCCCAAGCCTACAGCAGTAGATGCCCAACTTCTTGATGCATGGTAGAAGAAGGTAGCAAAGGCGAGGAGGATCTTATCAGAGGGAGTTCGAGATCATATTATCTCGAGTCTCCATGGAAAGAAAACTCCATATGCTATGTGGAAGGCATTGAAATATCTATTTCAAAGTATAAGTGACCACATAAAATTGGCACTCAAGGACAAGCTCGGGAAAATAAAAATGGAGAAAGGCGACACAATCCAGAAATACTTGACCAATTTCACTCAATGTCGAGATGAGCTTGAAAGTGTTGGGATTACTGTAGCTGATGATGAATTGGTGAGCCTAGTACTTTGAGGCCTTTCCAAGAGCTAGCATAGTTACCAGGACTCTTTGAATGGGAGGGATAAGTTACCAGATTGGGAACGACTATTGTCAGATTTGGTACAAGAAGAGTTTCGGTGGAATACCAGGGATGGATCCTCATCCAATACTGATGATGAGGAAAATTGTGCCTTGGCTAGTAAATCAAAGAAGGGGAATGGGAAGAAGTCCTATTCCAAATCTGAGACTGGAAAATAAGGAAAGAAGCATGACATGTCAAAGGTGAAATGTTTTCACTGTCATGATTATGGACACTATGCCACAAATTTTCCACAAAATAAGAATAACAACAAGAAGGCTCCGAGAGCTATAGTGGGTGAAGCTTTAGCCTCACATTTTGAGTTGGAATTTTCTCTCATCACATGCATGGTGTCCATTATGATGGGAAATGTGTGATACTTGGGTAGTGGAGCATCTTTCCATGTGACAGGAAACAAAGAACTCTTTAGTAGCTTGGAGGAGAAGGATCTTCATATGCACAATGAGATGGGTAATAAAGGGAGGTATATCACTACCAAGATTGGTACAATTAATTTCTAGAGATAGTCAGGTAAACCTTTCATTTTAAAATATGTCATGCATGTACCACGCTTGAAAAAGAATTTAGTTTCAATCGCTACGTTGGAGGATCTTTGATATGATGTGGTTTTCAGTGAAGGAAAGGTGTTCCTTCGCCACAAAGCCACAGGACAGGTAAAGAACATTGGGGTTCGTGTGAAGAACCTCTACAAAATCGATGTAGATGGTTTCACAACATTGAGAAGTAAAGCAAGGAAGGTGGTGATCCGAGATACAGGTGAGTTATGTCATAGGATATTGGGCCATCTGTTAGAGTCGGTCTTTACATCCCTCCGTCAGAGATCATTTCTCTTATTACATTTCATTTTTAGGTGTCGCATTCCGCTCATTCATCTGCATTCCGTTAGGTGCATGCCATTATCCGATGGAAGGGTTTTGTTCTCTCATTTTCCCTCATGTTTGTACCTGCTGGGTTGGTCAAAATTTATCAAAATTCCTCAAAGTTGAGTTCATGTCATTTACAGTCATAGATGGTATTTTGGTCAAAAAAGAGTCATTTCACTCTCTAGGTCTAGGGTTTGGTCTTCAAAAATGTTAAATAATGCCCGCAGGCCATGAGGATGTCTTCAATAAGTTTTCATTTCAATATTTTCATCATTAATAATGCTCAAGGATGTTTCTTCTTCAAAACTCTGTTTCGAAGAAGAAATTGTCAAATTTATTGTTCGTAATAAATATGTATTTTAAAGTTTTCCGCCACGAAGTACTTCAAATGCAGACTCTGGTCTTCCTTTTCTGAAGTTCAATGCCATCATCCCTACAAAAATCAAGAACAATTTCATCATTCAAACTCATAAAATCAGTGAGGAAACAAAAAGACAGAGTTGTATTAAATGCAAAAGTGCTAAAGCCAAAAACATTACAAAATGGGTTTTTGTAAAAAAAAATCAAACTCCATGTCTATATAAGATATTTCTCAAAGTTATTAATCCATTTGCATCAAGAGATATTAAAAAAAAATCCAAGAGAGAAATTCGAGTTGAAGATTGGAGGAACGAAGCTGTGATTTTAGAGGGCCGACTGTGTGTTCGAATTCAGCGCGACGCATTGGGAAAGGGCGCGGCGCATCCACAGGACACGGCGCATAGAGCCAAAATTCACGGTGAAATTTCCAACGAGCGCGGCGCACCCACACGACGCGGCGCATTGGGTTTGTGCGCGGCACACAGAGCCCCCAAGGCCAAATTCATTTCCGCTCCATAAAAACTCAATTTGTTTCAGCTCATTTTTTCTCCAAGTAAGTTGACAAAGCCTGTTCAGTGATTTTAGTCATGAGTGGTGTGGTGTAAAGGTGAAGACATTAGAGTTTGGTTGATGAAAGAGTAAACCCTATACCCATATTAAAATCTGCTCCCTAGGGTTTAAAAAGAGGTGTTGAAATTTGATTATTGGTGCTTAAAACTCCCACCCCATTTTCATTTGTGCTCTCATTACTATTATCATATTCTTGTCATAATCCCCTCTCCTGTTCCCATTGTCCCATATCCCTTATACCCTTTGTTCCCATGTTTTAAATCCTCAAACCCTATCACTTGCCATCATTTCCCTCCCTTCATATCATTGATAAAATCCTAATTTCCAAAACATTCAAGGACTGTCTCTATATCCTTGATTTCAATTAACCCATGTATATTTTTCCATTTCATTTACTCTTATTCCTAAAAACTACCCCCCATCACTGTCACTCATTCCCATATCACTTATAAAAGGTCCAAATCCCGAAGTTCCCCAAGCAGTGAGTGACTGTCCTTCCACTGCAAATTCACTTGACAGTCTATTGTATTCATTGTGATATTTCCTTGCAGCCTTTCATTACATATGTGGCACACTTGGTATTGAAAAACAAACTCTTGTTTTCACCTACATATCAGCATAAACACCTTGTTTCAGCACCATGTCGGAGACAAATTCATCATATGAGCAAGGATATGAGCAAGACAGTGACTTAACCACCGAGCTAAACGTACCGAGGAGGTCTCATAAAAGTGGTAGGCACGTCAGGGAAAAGCCCACTTCTTTGGCTCAATTGCAGGCCTGCCCGCTTGCAATGACATGCTTTCAACAACATTCATGTTTTCGGTATTGTGAGATGATTGCTCAGATTCAGCATCATGAGGAGTTGGTTCGCTTATTTGTCCTACATTTTCATGATGGTCATGTAAACCTTGCTGGAGTGAACTTCACCTTGACACCAGAGACCATTTCTGAGGCAACCGGGATACCAAACATAGGTGAGGAGTGGAATAAGAGACATCAGCTGGATAGAGCATATTATGAACCTTACATCAGGCTTGGATATTTGAGGCAGCTAAGCAGATTATTTCCATTCCAGTTTCTGAAGGAGTCTTATGTGCCATTAATGAAGCTCATCATCAGATATTTCAGTTGTGAGGGCTGGTTCTCACGTCTTTATGCATATCACATCAGACTTTTGATGCATTTTACGAGAGTGAGACTGATGAGTATTCCATATTTCATGTGTCAAAATATAGAGCGGATGGCTACCCTAGTGAAAAATAAGACTCCAGAGTAGCAGCATAATAGCATTTATCATTATGCGCTCATCAAAATCATTGTAGTACATCACCTTGGATTGCAGGGCATTGCATGGGATGAGTTCATTTCTCGTGACTTCTTTGCAGCCCCCCAGCCTCCTCCCGAGATTGTTCATGATGAGGGAGAGCCTTCACATCAGTTTGAGGTTCCTGAGGCTGAGCCTATCAGTGCTCCAGTGTGTGTGACATATCAGAGAGGCCACAGAGCCTTATTTGCAGCAGCACGACGAGTACTAGCTCCACCAGGGGTGGGAGGGGTCTCGTTACCTTCATCAGTAGCGCGAGTACTATCTCCACTTGGCATGGAAGGGGTCTCACCTTCGACATCAGCACAGGTACAGGACTAAGGCAAGAGGCCTATGCACGATGAGGGCCCTTCCGGAGGCCAAGATAACGATTTTATATTGATCGATGTTGATTCGAGCTCTCCCAGCTCAAATCTGAAAGAAATCATCCAAGAGCAGAAAGCTGAAATCGACACACTGACCGAGAAATTGTAGAGAGGTCAGTGGGTTATAAATTACTTGGAGTAGAAAAATAAACAACTGGAGGATCAACACACACTCATGGAGCTGCAGAGAATCCGCGAAGACCGGGAATTAGCCGGGAAGAGACCAGGTGACATGACACAATTTGAGTGAGAGACTTGCCTTACAAGAGTCAAAATTCATCTGGAGAAGCTCTTGGCGAAGGCCAATAGAGACAAAGACATGCTCATACATATGAAGAACCACTATTGAGCCCGCACACACGTTTGCAGAGCCAGGATGAAGATCTTGAAGGCGAGGTTGAGAAGAGCACTGAAACATCGGAAAAGGCCTGATCCACTCCGAATTCGAGCATGAGAAATGATGGGAGACCTTCACTCCAAATTTCAGAAAATTTGGAGTAAATTTTGTCATTTTTGAAATTTTGGTTGCAAAACAGGTTTTTCTGCCCTACGCGTCGCGCCACCTGACGCGCGCTTATGATTGGGACATCTTTTGGAGGAAAACTTGATGTTTTTGGGTTTTTTATGGTAAATTATGCATTCTCAGGAATGGATGAGAGATTTCATGAAGTTATTGGTGGTCTTAAAGGTCAAAAACACTCCAAAAATGGCCTTTCTGCCACTTTTTGCACCAGCAGGAACCAGTCTTGGGAGATTGCAGTTTTGGAGGGGCAAATGACATCCAAATTGAACAATTCCACTTGGGTTGGATAGAAGACAGACAGGGCTTTCCAACGAGCTATCATGAGCTCAATTTTGACTTCATGAAGTGCCCCAAAAATAGGCTCAAACCGGCGCGACGCATTGCGTTTTCTGGCGTGGCGCATAGAGGAATTTTGCCCAATTTTCACTTTTCAGCTCAGAAATTCGGCCAGTTTGACTAGTTTCACTTTTGGATGTAATTATTGATCTATATTGATGTAATTTTGTAGCTATGATGTAAATTTGGCATGTTTTTACTTGTTCTAGAGGATTCATTCACTAAAAAGTGAAAATTAAGTGAATGGATCAATTTCCTAGCATATAGAGGCAAGTTGTTTGGCTACCTAGATTTCAGTTCCATGTTTAGAGTTGGTTGAAACAGCTCCTAGAAGGATGAGCTTGACCCCTAGAGGCATGGGAAGGGGTTAGTATGGTCTATATATTGTATTTTTTGAGTCATTTTCAGGGTTGGATACTTGGGAATAGTTTGGCACCTCATTGTATATTCATTTCAGATTTTTTGGCAAAGGAAAGACCAAAGTTTTGCAGCACTTGTTGGGATCCTTGTGGCTCTGAGTTTTGATGATGTTTTTCTTCATGTATCTGTAAGTTTCATTGAATTTTATGTATGCCATTTCCCTTCTCTTTTCTTCTAAATTAAACAAATGAGTAACTAAGGTAGAATTCATTAGTTTGTTGGTGCTCTGCCTTAAACTTTTGTTTGGTTTTATATGTTTTCGTCAGTTTGGAGAGGATCCTTGCACCTTCTTGCCCTCTTTAGCTCCTTAGCAGTCTTTTCTATCCATTCATTGAATCTAAGACATCAAAGCCATTGCCTTCCCTGCCCCAACTTAAACTCTGCAAGAATTTGTCCTCATCCCCAAGCCCAAAATTGTCTTTCCCCTTTTTCCAACAAAATCCCAAAAAATCAAAATCAAACCCTCCTATTTGTTTATCTAGCCTAAGATCAGTTGTTGTGTTAGTCATCTCATGCCCCTTTGAATATTTTCATTGAGATTCACCCAGAGAGAGCCCTCTCCTGTCCTCGTAGGGCTAGCTACGAGGCTGAGCGTGGTTTGGTGTTGTCCTTTTTCTGCCTTACTTCAGCCTAAGGTGGATTTGGGAACTATCATAGTGGCGACCATACTGGGGAATAAACATGGTTTTCTTGTTGGTGTTATTTTTTTCATAAGTTATAGACGGAGCCTGAAGTTACGCCAGGTAGCTTTCGAAACACTTTTGCTTTGCATTGGCGGAAGTAGATAAATGTTGCTTCATTCAATCTCCAGTTTAGCTTGTGAACGTGGCATTTGATTGTGAATTACCCCAGTATATTACATTGTTCTGGACTTTTGGGTGATTGAGTCTAGAATTTGATAGGCTGAAATAAATCGGTTTTGTCCTTTGATTTTTGAATAGATCAACACACTGTCTTCCAGAAGACATACAAGAGCTAATCCCGATCCTGATCCGCCTCCAGTGTATAAGAATCCTAATCTGATTTCAAGAATCCTCCGTCGAGAAAGTCCCGTGATCCCTTTGTTTAAATATCATTCATACCCAACTGTATTTGAATTCCTTGAAGATATTGAGTTTGATGATCAATTTGAGCTGTCATTGTTTGAAACTAAATCTGAAAGTGCTACTGGTTCTACTGTCATAAATCCTGAGTTTATCAAGTATCTTGAAATTGAACAAGCTAATAGATCCATTGATAGTTACATCTTGAACATCCAAAGCTCTATTTTGGCAAAGAATATTCCTGAGTTTATTGAATCTGCTTCTGAAACTCTTGGTCCATCAGCAGTTACTTTCGATTCACAAGTTCACGCTGAGCCTTATTTCATTCCTACCATTCCCGTGCAACCATCTATATCTGATCAGCAATCTGCAGTAGTTCCTCCTCCATCTCCACCACATACACCTCGTACATCTACTGCTCCTACTCCACCCGTTTCTCCAAGACAGATCATAAATCCACCAAGAGCAATGGCTGCTAGATTCGCACCTCTTGTCTTTCCCCAGAACTTAGATCCCATGCCCGCTGATTATCAGAGTAAAATCCCATTGTTTGATGGTACTCCTCAAAGTGTGCCTGCTCAGTAGCATATTGATAGAATGACAGACTTCTTTGATCTCCATGAAATTGATGAAGAGAATGTCTCCATGAGATTGTTTGTGCAAAATTTTGGAGGTGAGGTACGTAAATGGTTCAGAGCTTTGCAGCCCAGGAGTATTAATACATTAGAAGAGCTTCAGAGACAGTTTCTAGATCGATGGGAAATGAAGAAATATCCACTTCAAATCACTTCTGAGTATACCAAGATCAGGCGCAACCCTGGTGAGTCCGTCCAAGACTATATTATCAGATTTAATGCGGTTTATAATGCAATTCCTGATGATTTGAGGTTGTTATGTATATTTTATTAATTATTAGTTATATATAGCTATCTTAGGTTTTATTAAGTGAAAGGGCATGATCAAAGATCATGCCTCTTCACCAAGGGATACCATGAGGCTATATTTAAAGCCTCGGTGATTCCCCATTGTAAATATCTCATATCTCATCTTTTATCAATAATAATATATACTTATTCAAGTTTACCAGAGTTTTTACACTCCATTGGTATCAAAGCCATCACTCTTTGGGATCTGTGTGATCACCCAGAATTAATGAATTACAAGAAAATTCCAGAATTGCAGATTTTTTTAAAAACCAAGTGCTTGTGGGCAACAACATCTGTTTTTAAAAAGAAGAAGGAAGAAATATATATGTAATATATATATATTAATAAAATAAAGAGAGAAGGAAATTTAACACAAAGGGGGAAATAAATTAAAAGGAAAAAAAATATTTAAAAGAAAATAGTTCCAAAAGAAAAAAGAAAAAAAAGAAAAAGTAAAAAGAGATATATATATAAAGAAGCACATATATGTACATGTGAAGACAAAGTAAAATTAAAAAGGAAGAGTAATTGCTCGTGGTTTACAAGCTCGTGGTTTTGTAGCCCATGGTAATTGCCCATGGTATTAAAACCCATTTCCCCTTTTCAAAACAACGTGCCTTTTCAAAACAAAGTGACTTTTAAAAACAACGTGACTTTTCAAGGTTAACAATATTTTTCCCATATATATATATATATATATATATATATATATATATATATATATAATTCAAATAATAAAATAATAATAATTATTATTATTATTATTATTTAAAATATATATATATATATATATATATAATGGAAATTGTTATTATTATTTCAAAAAAAAATTAATTTAATTAGTTAATTTAAAAAAAAAAGAGGGAAAAACTGGCAGAAAAATATTCCCCACCTCATACACGTTCAATGTCTTCATCAATGTCGATGGCCGAATTCCAGAAGAAATTGGTGGATCTCGAGAAACAGATCAATAATAATTATGAAGAATTCGGAAAAATATTAATCGATCTTGAAGGTACAGTTGCAGGACACTCCAACGACATCAAAAAGGTTCATGATATGACAAATCGAATAGAAAGACAAATGTGGCTAAATCATCATGAGGCCACAGAAAAGCATAACGAAGCAATGAACAAGATGACAGAACTCTTGAATAAGCTAAATGATAAGATAGATAAGTTAAGTCAGACACAACCTCCAATATTCCCAAATGTGGAACATAATCAACTGAATAATGTAGCTAATTCAAATCATAATCATGAATATAACATGTTTGAAAAAGAGCAATTGAATGAGGTCGAATTGGAAATCAGCTCACATGAAAGCTATATCGCTGAAATACCTAGAAGCAGAGACTCTGAAATCAACCATGAAAGTTATAGAGCTGAGAAGCCAATAGAAGAAAATGCAACTCAATCCACTAATAAAGCTAGAAATGCAACAACAGAAGTTATTGAGAACTTTTATATAAATGAAAATCCAATGTCAGAAAAAGAAAAAATGTTAGTGAAGGAGTCACATAAAGAATTCAACGTGACTGCTATCACAGATGCAACTACAGACATAGTCATTGAAAATGAAAGAGACCATGAAAATATAGATTCTTATAAACAACAAAATGTTTCATTGCCAGAATTGAAAGAAAAATGTGAAGAGGCAAACACATCTGAAGCCACTGATACAGTGCCAGAAGCTGTTAAGGCCTTCGGTGATGAAGCAGATATAGTTGTTAGGAAGGAAGCATTTGATGATGAGGAGAAGTTACATCAGACAATAATTGTTGCTAACTTACCACTAAATCTAAAAAGGAACAAAGAAGAGTCACCAGAGGAACAAGGATTAGTTCGGACACATGAAAAAGTATTCCAGGATCTACCAATAAAAATACCTCCTAATAAAGAACATGAAAATCCAATAGAAGTCAAGAAAGGACCCGACCTTGTCAATATCAAATCTTGTCGCTATCCACATCACCAATAGATGGAGCTCGAGAAGATGCTTCACGGTCTTTTTAAAATGTGGGAAGCAAGAGCCCACCGCTCAAGAAACCCAGGCGTTCGTCAACATTGTCCATAATTACGTATGCTTTGAGGACAAAGCATCTTTAAGAGAGGGGCAATGTTATGTATATTTTATTAATTATTATTAGTTAGTTATTAGTTAGATATAGTTATCTTAGTTATCTTTGATCATGCCCTTTCACTTAATAAAACCTAAGATAACTATATCTAACTAATAATTAATAAAATATACATAACATTGCCCCTCTCTTAAATATGCTTTGTCCTCAAAGCATACATAATGATGGAAAATGTTGACGAACGTCTAGGTTTCTTGAGCGGTGGGCTCTTGCTTCCCACATTTTAAAAAGACCGTGAAGCATCTTCTCGAGCTCCATCTGTTGGTGATGTGTATAGCGACAAGATTTGATATTGACAAGGTCGGGTCCTTTCTTGACTTCTATTAGATGTTCATGTTCCTTATTAGGAGGTATTTTTATTGGTAGATCCTGGAATACTTTTTTTTTTACACTCCAGAGGCCATCTAAGAAATCATCTTTTCTTAAGTTCCCGGATGGTTTTGATCCAGAGATGGCTTATTCATTACGAGACAGAGATCCGCCCACTTTAGAGGACATGTAGAAGATTTCCGTGAGTGTTGAGGAAAATTTGAATGACAAGAGAGCTAGATTGAAAGCAGAGAAGAAAGTTGTGATAAAGGAAGAAGCTTCTACATCTACATTAGCTCAGCTACTTCGTAAAGTGGAAAAAATGTTCGAAAGGTTCACACTTGATAAGCCCGAACCGCAGATTCGAAATCCAAATTTCCGTGGTTAGTAGCAGCCACAATTCAAGATTAAACAACGAGAACAGCGAGCACAAGAAACAGCAGTCCAGCAGCAAGTAAAGACACCTCTTCAGTAGAATTTTGTTGGTCAGGATTCAGATGATGAAGATGATGTAGTAGGGGAGGAAAATCACTTCTTTACTCCTGATGATTTGCCCATTTATATCACCGAAGATGAGGAGTATGTAGAAATTTCAGCGGTACAAAGAGATGAGGATCTTATCTTGGCTAATGATGCAGCTCTTGAGGAAGAGTCAGATGAGTATTAGAGAGGTTATATGAATGCCTTGTCAGCCCAGTAGAAGCAATATTCTCTTAGAAATAGAGATGTGCCTGTCAATCCAATTCAAAAGAGAAGGGAAGTTTCAGCACCTAAAAACGATTCACCTGTTGCACAAAAGAAAGAAAAAGAGATAGTTGATCCCGCTGCCACCAAGTCATCATCAGCAGAAAAATAAAATCAGCCAATTACAACGAGGGAGAAGGCTGAAAAGAAAGAGGTTCCAGCCAAAGAGATCAAAAAGACTTCAACCTTTAGTTTGGAGAATGAGATTTCTAAATTAAAGGTATCCATTCCCTTGATTGAACTAATGAGGAACAGCAGTTATAAGGGTCAAGTTTCCAAAATTTTGAATTTTGATCCCATGTCTGATATGGTGAATATTGAAGATGATCACCCGGAACTGATATTGGGACCAACTTTAGATGGTGATTCTCCGGACAGCGAAGTGCCTCCTTTTTATATCAGTCTTCGTTTGCATGAGTTTGTATTGCATAATTCCATGTTCGATTCCAGTGCTTCCCATAATATTATGCCGAAATAAATCATGGAGAAGTTGGGTTTAGACATGACTAGGAAGTACCATGATCTTTATTCATTTGATTCTAGCAGAGTGAGATGTATTGGGCTCATTAGAGACTTGGTTGTAAGTTTGGATCAGATTCCTACAAAGAATGTTTTGATGGACGTTGTTGTAGAAGACATTCCTCCGAGATTTGGTATGTTGCTTTCCAGATCTTGGGGAGAAAAATTGAAAGGGACATTACAATTAGATTTCTCCTATGCGACGATTCCCGTGTTTGGCCAAATGAGAAAATTGTACCGGGAACAAAAAATGAAGTATATGATTACAACCAAGGAGAAACCGGTCAATCATCCGATTAATTATGTACATACAAATTTAGAGTATTTTGTTTTGTTTGCCGATAGTTTCAACGATGTAGATAGTTAGTTAGTTCAAGCAGAAGATATTCCAGAGATTACCGAGAATTTCAGAGAAGTTTTGCAGAAAGAAAGGCAAAAACCAGAAAGCACAGTTGAGCAATCAGCTAAAGATAGTGGCCAGCAAGCAAAAAAAATAGAGCAAGCACAATTTCAACACTTAGAGGATGATGAAGAGGGTATATGGATCATGGATTTCGATGGTGCAGTGGGAAATGATGGTGCTGGAATTGGTATTTGGGTATGCAGTCCTTTTTCTGCTCCAAACAAGGTACCAAACAATGTACGTGTATGTTCTTACAAATTAGCATTCGATTGTTCAAACAATGAGGCTGAGTATGAAGCTCTGATTGCTGGCTTAAAGATTCTTAGAAAGCTGAATGCTAAGAGAATTGCAGTCTATGGCAACTCCGAATTGGTGATTAAGCAAGTAAAGGGTGAATATCAAACGAAACATCCTCGGATGCGGGCTTACCAGAACGTTGTCCTTGATATTTTGAAGCAGTTTTCAAATTATACTTTGACTTGTATTCCTTGCATTCAAAATGGAATTGCAGATGCACTTGCTAAGGCAGCAAGTAACTTGAAGATCCCAATGAATTCAAGTAATAAGTTCGAAATCCATGTGAAGCACCGTCCTACCATCCCGGATAATCAAAGATGTTGGCAAGTTTTCCAAGATGATGATGAGATTAATGATTTTCTGCAAAATAAAGGGAAGTTCAAAGATACCTCAATTGATGTAGAATATGATGATGGTGATGATGTTCAAGTCAATCAAATGGAAGTGTTGCAGCTGAAAGATAACATTATTCCTAAAAATTTGATACCTTTAGAAGAGCTCTTCGATCAGGATGATGTGGCTAAAAAGCCAACCTTACGGCCGACTGAAAAAGGAGTTGAAGATGTAAATATTGGAACAGCTGAAGACCCCAAGATGGTGAAGTTATCCAAATCATTGTCACTGGAGGTAAAAGCAAAATATGCGAGTTTGTTGTCTTCATTTGTTGATGCTTTCACTTGGGATTACTCAGATTTAAAGACGTATGACACCAATATAATTCAGCACACTATCCCAATCAATCCTAATTAGAAGCCTTTCAGACAAAATATAAGAAGAATCAATTCGAAGTTGCTGCCATCGATTGAGAAGGAGGTAAACAGGTTGTACAAAGCAAGAATCATTGTTCCCATCAGATTTTATGATTGGATTTCCAATTTAGTGCCAGTGCGGAAAAAGATAGGTGAGATTCGATTGTGTATTGATTTCCGAAATCTGAACAAGGTGTCATTGATGGACACTTATCCATTGCCTAAGATGGATCATATATTGCAGCGAGTAGTTGGAGAATCTCGCATGTCACTACTCAACGGTTATTCTGGATATAACCAAATTTTGGTCCATGAGGACGACCGTGACAAAACAGCGTTCACCACTCCGTGGGGAACTTTCCACTATGCCAAGATGCCATTCGGTTTGAAGAATGCTGGTGCAACTTTCCAGTGGGCGATGGACATGGCTTTCGCGAATGAGAAAGATGTTTTCCTTGTTATATACCTTGATGATTTGACGGTCTTTTCCAATTCAGATGAAGAGCATATGTATCACTTGAAAGTTGTCTTTCAAAAGTGCAGAAAATATGGTGTCTCACTTAATCCTAAAAAGAGCTTGTTTTCCATGGATGAAGGCAAATTACTTGGTCACATTATTTCAAAATATGGCATTCGTATTGATCTAGCACGTGTTGAAGCAATTCAGCAAATTGACCCTCCCAGGAACAAGAAGGAGATTCAGTCTTTTAATGGTAAGATGAAATTTTTACGTCGTTTTGTCCCTAACCTTGCTGAACATTTAAGAGAAATAACAAATATGCTGAAAAAGGACAGCCAAGTGAATTGGACTGAAGAGGCAGTAAAGTCCTTTAATTTGGTGAAGTTGGCACTATCTTCAGCTCCAGTGTTAATCAGCCCGGATTACACCCAAGATTTTATTTTGTTTTCCTTTGCTTCGGAGCATACCATGGCAGCTGTGTTAATGCAGAAAAGAGATGGACATGAGAAGCCCATAGAATTTTTCAGTCGAACTATTAGAGACGCAGCCTTGAAGTACAAATTCATTGAGAAGCAAGCTCTGGCACTGGTAAAAGCATTGAAGGATTTTCGGGTATACATTTTGCATTCCCATATTTTGGCTTATGTTCCTAACGCTGCCGTGAAAGATGTTTTAGTACAGACTGATCCGGAAGGAAGACGTGGCAAGTGGATTGCAGCTTTGCTAGAATATGATGTGGAAATAAGGCCCACAAAGCTTATCAAGGGACAGGGGCTGGTGAAACTTATGGCTGAATCGAATTTGCACGCATTAGACATAAATATGACTGCTGCTATGTCTGATGAGGATGAGTAGAATTCGCCACTTCAGGTATCGGAAATGTTTGTTGCTTCCCCATGGTATTCAGATATCATCTATGTTCTTCAAAATTTGTCATCACCGCCCGGCATGACTAGAAACAAAGGTAGAACTTTGAAACTGAAGGCTGCAAAATTTTGTATTTTGAATTCTGCACTTTATTGGAAAGATCCAGGTGGTGTTTTATTGAATTGTTTGGTGAAGGAAGAAACGAAGAAGGTAATGGACGATTTCCATAAAGGAGACTGCGGGGGTCATCATTTTTGGAAAACAACTGCCAATAAGATTTTGAGAGTAGGGTACTATTGGTCGACATTGTTTGCTGATGTGTATAAAACAGTCAAAGGCTGCCATGAGTGCCAGATTTTCGAAGGAAGACAGAAATTACAGCCATTTACACTCAAGCCTATTGAGGTAAGCGCCCCTTTTCAGCAGTGGGGGTTTGATTTCATTGGGGAGATCCATCCTCCTTCCTCAAGACAGCATAGATGGATTCTAATAGCCACCGATTACTTCATGAAATGGATCAAAGCAGTTCCCACCAGACAAGCTACTGATTCGGTAATCATTTCTTTCCTTGAGAACAACATTTTGTCTCGTTTTGGTTGCCCGAGTAAATTGATCACTGATAATGCAGCAGCTTTTAAATAGAATTATTATTGAGTTTTGTGCCAAGTATAAAATTATTTTGGGACATTCAACCACCTATCATCCGCAAGGCAACAATTTGGCAGAATATTCCAATAAATCTCTAGTCAACATCATTAAAAAGTTGCTGGACATAAATAAGAAGAGTTGGCATAAGAAGCTGGTCAATGCGCCATGGGTTGATCGGGTGAGTCAAAAGAAGTCCATTGGTATGTCCCCCTTTGAGTTAGTTTATGGAGTGGATACAGTGTTTCCTACCTCACTTGTTGTTCCGGTGGTCAAGCTTCTTCAGGAAGCTGGTAGTGAGGAAAGCCATATGCAGAGAAGGATAAATCAGATGATTCATTTGCAGCAAATGAGAGAAGAGGTTTTCCAGAACACATTCAAGTTGCAGGAGAGAATAAAAAAGATCTATGACAGGAAAGCGAAGGCGGATAAATTCCAATTGGAGGAAGTGGTGCTGAAGTGGGATGCTAGGAATGAGGACAAAGGTAAACACGGTAAGTTTGAAAATCTCTGGAAAGGTCCATTCAATATTGCAGCATATCGAGGTCAGAATGCCTTTCTTTTGAAGGAGATGAACGATGAAGACTGTCCAGGAGGGCCGGTCAATGGTCGGCTGCTCATGCGGTACCATTTCTAAGATGTTTTATGCTGATCATATTGTCATTGTACATATCATTTATTTCAATTTCATTGCAAGTGTGAACTGTGGTATTTTCTTCAGTTTGGGGACCGAAGTGAAGGCTATAATTCTGAAGAAGGATTTCAGTTTTGGCTTGAGTCTGTCTAGCCGGTTTGGTTTCAGTTTCAAAAGTTGAGTCAGTTTGAGTTAAAGTTTCAGTCAAATAAATTTAGTCAACAGTCTTGAGTTGTTTTGTCAAAATAATGGACTCCATAGCCCAATGGACGAAGGCACTGGTCTGCTCTCCCAAAGATCTGTCGTTCTTGGCACCTCCCAGGAGCTACCATCCCCATTGGAGCCAATGTTAGAGTCGGTCTTTACATCCCTCCGTCAGAGATCATTTCTCTTATTGCATTTCATTTTTAGGTGTCTCATTCCGCTCATTCATCTGCATTTCTGTTAGGTGCATGCCATTATCCGACGGAAGGGCTTGGTTCTCTCATTTTCCCTCATGTTTGTACCTGCTGGGTTGGTCAAAATTTATCAAAATTCCTCAAATTTGAGTTCATGTCATTTACAATCATAGATGGTATTTTGGTCAAAAAAGAGTCATTTCACTTTCTAGGTCTAGGGTTTGGTCTTCAGAAATGTTAAATAATTCCCGCAGGCCATGAGGATTTCTTCAATAAGTTTTCATTTCAATATTTTCATCGTTAATAATGCTCAAGGATGTTTCTTCTTCAAAACTCTGTTTTGAAGAAGAAATTGTCAAATTTATTGTTTGTAATAAATATGTTTTTTAAAGTTTTCCGCAACGAAGTACTTCAAATGCAGACTCTGGTATTCCTTTGCTGAATTTCAATGCCATCATCCCTGCAAAAATCAAGAACAATTTCATCATTCAAACTCAGAAAATAAGTGAGGAAAAAAAAAGACAGAGTTATATTAAATTCAAAAGTGCCAAAGCCAAAAACATTACAAAATGGGTTTTTGTAAAATAAAAATCAAACTCCATGGCTATACAAGATATTTCTCAAAGTTATTAATCCATTTGCATCAAGAGATATTAAAAAAAAATCCAAGAGAGAAAGTCGAGTTGAAGATTGGAGGAACGAAGCTGTGATTTTAGAGGGCCGACTGTGTGTTGGAATTCAGCGCGGCGCATTGGTAAAGGGCGTGGCACATCCATAGGATGTGGCGCATAGAGCCAAAATTCACGGTGAAATTTCCAACGAGCGCGGTGCACCCACACGATGCGGTGCATTGGGTTTGTGCGCGGCGCACAGAGCCCCAAGGCCAAATTCATTCCTGCTCCATAAAAACTCAATTTGTTTCAGCTCATTTTTTCTCCAAGTAAGTTGACAAAGCTTGTTCAGTGATTTTAGTCATGAGTGGTGTGGTGTAGAGGTGAAGACATTAGAGTTTGGTTGATGAAAGAGTAAACCCTATACCCATATTAAAATATGCTCCCTAGGGTTTGAAAAGAGGTGTTGAAATTTGATTATTGGTGCTTAAAACACCCACCCCATTTTCATTTGTGCTCTCATTACTGTTATCATATTCTTGTCATAATCCCCTCTCCTGTTCCCGCTGTTCGATATCCCTTATACCCTTTGTTCCCATGTTTTAAATCCTCAAACCCTATCACTTGCCATCATTTCCCTCCCTTCATATCATTGATAAAATCCTAATTTCGAAAACATTCAAGGACTGTCTCTATATCCTTGATTTCACTTAACCCAGGTATATTTTTCCATTTCATTTACTCTTATTCCTAAAAACTACCCCCCATCACTATCACTCATTCCCATATCACTTATAAAAGGTCCAAATCCTGAAGTTCCCCAAGCAGTGAGTGACTGTCCTTCCACTCCAAATTCACTTGACAGTCTATTGTATTCATTGTGATATTTCCTTGCAGCCTTTCATTACATATGTGGCACACTTGGTATTGAAAAACAAACTCTTGTTTTCACCTACATATCAACATAAACACCTTGTTTGAGCACCATTTCAGAGACAAATTCATCATATGATCAGGGATATGAGCAAGACAGTGACTTAACCACCGAGCTAAACGTACCGAGGAGGTCTCATAAAAGTGGCAGGCACGTCAGGGAAAAGCCCACTTCTTTGGCTCAATTGTAGGTCTGCCCGCTTGCAATGACATGCTTTTAGCAACATTCATGTTTTTAGTATTGTGAGATGATTGCTCAGATTCAGCATCATCAGGATTTGGTTCGCTTATTTGTCCTACATTTGCATGATGGTCATGTAAACCTTGCTGGAGTGAACTTCACCTTGACACTAGAGACCATTTCTGAGGCAACCGGGATACCAAACATAGGTGAGGAGTCGAATAAGAGACAGCAGCTGGATAGAGCATATTATGAACCTTACATTAGGCCTGGATATTTGAGGCAGCTGAGCATATTATTTCCATTCCAGTTTCTGAAGGAGTCTTATGTGCCATTAATGAAGCTCATCATCAAATATTTCATTTGTGAGGGCCGGTTCTCACATCTTTATGCATATCACATCAGACTTTTGATGCATTATACGAGAGTGAGACTGATGAGTATTCCATATTTCATGTGTCAAAACATAGAGCGGATGACTACCCTGGTGCAGAAGAAGACTCCAGAGCAGCAGCATAACAACATTTATCATTATGCGCTCATCAAAATCATTGTAGTACATCAACTTGGATTGCAGGGCATTGCATGGGATGAGTTCATTTCCCGTGACTTCTTTGCAGCCCCCCAGCCTCCTCCCGAGATTGTTCATGATGAGGGAGAGCCTTCACATCAGTTTGAGGTGCTTGAAACTGAGCCTATCAGTGCTCCAGTGTGTGTGACATATCAGAGAGGCCACAGAGCGTTATTTGCAACATCACGACAAGTACTATCTCCACCAGGGGTGGGAGGGGTCTCGTTACCTTCATCAGTAGCGCGAGTAATATCTCCACTTGGCGTGGAAGGGGTCTCGCCTTTGACATCAGCATAGGTACAGGACTGAGGCAAGAGGCCTATGCACGATGAGGGCCCTTCAGGAGGCCAAGATACTAATTTTATATTGATGGATGTTGACTCGAGCTCTCTCAGATCAAAGCTGAAAGAAATCATCCAGCAGTAGAAAGCTAAAATCGACACACTGACCGAGAAATTGCAGAGAGCTCAGTGGGTTATAAATTACTTGGAGCAGTGGAATAAACAACTGGAGGATCAGCGCACACTCATGGAGTTGCAGAGAATCCACGAAGACTGGGAATTAGCCCGAAAGAGACCAGGTGACATGACACCATTTGAGCGAGAGACTTGCCTTACGAGAGTCAACATTCATCTGGAGAAGCTCTTGGCAAAGGCCAATAGACACAAAGACATGCTCAGACATATGAAGAACCACTATTGGGCCCGCACACACATTTGCAGAGCCAGGATGAAGATCCTGAAGGCGAGGTTGAGAAGAGCACTGAAACGTCGGAAAAGGCCTGATCCACTCTGAATCTTGGCCGAAGCCTCCTTGGCTGAGCATGAGACATGATGGGAGACATTCACTTTGAATTTCAGCAAATTTGGAGTAAATTTTGTCATTTTTGAAATTTTGGTTGCAAAACAGGTTTTTCTGCCCGACGCGTCGCCACCCGACGCGCGCTTATGATTGGGACATCTTCTGGAGGAAAAATTGATGTTTTTGGGTTTGTTATGGTAAATTATGCATGCTTAGGAATGGCTGAGATATTTCATGAAGTTCTTGGTGGTCTTAAAGGTCAAAAACACTCCAAAAATGGCCTTTCTGCCACTTTTTGCACCAGCAGGAACCAGTCTTGGGAGATTGCAGTTTTGGAGGGGAAAATGACATCCAAATTGAAAATTTCCACTTGGGTTGGATAATAGACAGAAAGGGATTTCCAACGAACTATCATGAGATCAATTTGGACTTCAGGAAGTTCCCCAAAAATAGGCTCAAACCGGCGCGACGCATTGAGTTTTCTGGCACGGCGCATAGAGGAATTTTGCCCAATTTTCACTTTTCAGCTCAGAAATTCAGCCAGTTTGACTAGTTTCACTTTTGGATGTAGTTATGGATCTATATTGATTTAATTTTGTAGATATGATGTAAATTTTTCATGTTTTTACTTGTTCTAGAGGATTCATTCACTAAAAAGTGAAAATTAAGTGAATGGATCAGTTTCCTAGCATATAGAGGCAAGTTGTTTGGCTACCTAGATTTCAGTTCCATGTTTAGAGTTGGTTGAAACAGCTCCTAGAAGGATGATCTCGACCCCTAGAGGCATGGGAAGGGGTTAGGATGGTCTATATATTGTATTTTCTGAGTCATTTTCTAGGTTGGATACTTGGGAATAGTTTGGCACCTCATTGTATATTCATTTCATATTTTTTGGCAAAGGAAAGACCAGAGTTTTGCAGCACTTGTTGGGATCCTTGTGGCTCTGATTTTTGATGATGTTTTTCTTCATGTATCTGTAAGTTTCATTGAAGTTTATGTATGCCATTTCCCTTCTCTTTTCTTCTGAATTAAACAAATGAGTAACTAAGGTAGAATTCATTAGTTTGTTGGTGCTCTGCCTTAAACTTTTGTTTAGTTTTATATGTTTTCGTTAGTTTGGAGAGGATACTTGCACCTTCTTGCCGTCTTCAACTCCTCAGCAGTATTTTCTATCCATTCATTGAATCTAATACATCAAATCCATTTCCTTCCCTGCCCCAACTTGAACTCTGCAAGAATTTGGCCTCATCCCCAAGCCCAAAATTGTCTTTCCCCTTTTTCCAACAAAATCCCAAAAAATCAAAATCAAACCCTCCTATTTGTTTATCTAGCCTAAGATCAGTTGTTGTTTTAGTCATCTCATGCCCCTTTGAATATTTTCATTGAGATTGACCCGGAGAGAGCCCTCTCCTGTCCTCGTAGGGCTAGCTACGAGGCTGAGCGTGGTTTGGTGTTGTCCTTTTTATGCCTTACTTCAGCCTAAGTTGGATTTGGGAACTAACACCATCTACACCACAGTGCTTTGAGGATCATGGAACAAATTTCTACAAGTCATCCAAATGGTACTCTTGCGCAGATAAAGACATGCAATGGATATACCATGAGGAAATATACTAAAGCCACTTTTCATGAGAAGGAGAACCGAGGAGCAGCAATCCTTGAGAGAGTTCACTCAGATGTGTGTGGACCATTCTCTACACCTTCCACAACAAGGCATGGTCATTATGTGATTTTTGTTGATGATTTTTCTATAAAGTGTTGGAACTTCTTTCTACAGAAGAAAGATCAGACATTCTCCAAGTTTTGTGATTTCAAAGCACTGGTAGAGAAAGATAAAAGGAAGAAATTGAATGCTCTAAGGAGCAACAATGGTGGTGAGTATATCTCTAACGAATTCAAGAACTTATGTGCCAAAGAAGGAATTCGAAGAGAATTTATTGCACCTCATAACCCACAATAGAATTGGGTTGCAGAAAGAAAGAAAAGGCAATTGTGGGAGTAGCATGAGCTATGTTACATGATCAGGGCCTACAATTGCATCTATGGACAAAGGTATGCAACAAAACGGTATTTGTGAAAAACTATAGTCCTCATCAGATACTTGGTATGAGTACACCAGAGGAGGATTTTTCAGGTAAGAAAATGCATGTTTCATATTTTAAATTTTTTAGCTCATATTTCTATTTCCATGTGACCGAAGATGCCATGAATAAGCTATAACTAACATCAGAGGTTGGGATATTTTTGGGGTACACTGATACTCCCCAAAACTATCGGGTATATTTGTCAGCTAACAGGATGACAGTTGTCAGGAGATATGTTAAATTTGATGAGGATAAAGCCATGTGACTGTCGCTTGAGAGGAATATTGACTTGCATGTGGATGAGGAACTCTTAGTTCCAAAAAATGAACCTTAGGATGTGGAGCAGCCACAAGCATAGGATCATGGAGTGGCTGAAACCACTCATGTAGAGCCATCCACCAAAAATGGTAGGAAGCGCATCATAGATGCTGATAGATTGATGTTAGATGTGACAGAGCATGTAGGTGCATCACCATCACAACACAGGTAGAGAAGGTCCCCAAACAGGTATACTAGATACATGGCTCTTATGAGTGAGCGTATTATGATAGAACCATCCTCTTTTGAGGAAGCAGTGTGTTGGGGTCCTATGATTTGGTAGATTGTCATACCAAATGACAAGGCAACATCAGAACCACTTTGGAATCCTAGGATCTAGCACTCTTGGATTTAGAGAGGGATCTCTCTATATGTGTTTTTAGAAGGATATGCTTATAGGCTCATGATATGATATTAGGCTAGTTATGAAGCACAAGGGATTTGTTTTTTTGTTCGTTGGGGATCATTAACTGAGAAGGTCATGTGAAGTGTGAAGGACAGAATAAATGGAAGGATATTTCAACATGGGAACATAGGTCAAGAAAAAGTGTCAATCCATTGGGCTATGGAGTCATAAAAGGGTTTACTTTCACAACAACTATTCAATGGTTTCCATAGGGCAATTCATCAATATCAAAAGATCTCTTTAAGTTGAGTTTGTGGTATGAAACATTAAGAAGTAATGTGAAAGAAGCAAAGCTAATAACCAATTAAGAATCTATTAACTTCACTAAACAAGGAAAATCCTTTCAAAGTGACTATTTTAAAGCAAGCCAAAGGACAGGGCAAACCATAGAATTCTTTGGTCAATACTCCTACTAGCGTCAGCTCATCAAACAAACAATTCAGTAATCCTCTTGACTACCTTCATAAAGTAGAAAACATATAAGATAAACAAAAGGCAGCGTAAGATCAAGTAAGGACTTTTACCCTATCTTGCTTTTGGCATATTCTTAAGGGAAATATTCAAAACAATGGTTTAAGACTAAACAAGGGATAGGGCTAACCATAAACTTCCTTGATTAGGACTCTACTTAGCATGCAGTGAAAATATCATTCAAGACCATCATCTCAAGTTCTACTCAGCAAGACATGGGCTCAGCAACTTTCCTTGACTGGTTATACTCTATTGATTCATTCTCAAACACACATTTAGAAGAAAACATAAAGATAAAGCTTATCAATCAGAATTAGGGTACTTTAGAAGTAAATCCTAATCTATGTTTCCTGCTCTTCATCAAATAATATGAACAAAGTGAAAAACATAAGAAGCAACAGTGACAATAAGGAAAAACATCACCAATGACATTAGGGGAATTTTGAGGTCTAAAATGGGCCTCCTAAGAAAAATGTACAACAAAAATAAACTTTATAACAACCAATAGGATTCAAGATGATGATGTCAACCATGGGGGATGATTTACCATTTTTTAAATAAAAGGGTAAAAATATTAAAAAATAATAAAGTAATAAAACTACTTTTTCAACTCGTATTTTCAACTTATCTCCCAAATTGTTTACTCAAATTTCGAGTGGGAATACTCGTTGGATGAAAAATTTAATTCCTCATCCAAGGAGTACCCATGTTGCATACTTTTGATGAACTTTGCTACATGAAAAATGAGAAATACATAAAAAAACGTGATTACAATCACGTTTTTTATGTATTTCTCATTTTTCGTGTAGTAGGACCCATCGAAAGTATGCAACATGGGTACTCCTTGGATGAGGAATTAAATTTCGCATCCAATGAGTACTCCCGCTCGAAATTTGAGTAAAAAATTTGGGAGATAAGTTGAAAATATGAGTTGAAAAAGTAGCTTTTTCATTTTTCCCTCTAAAATTTGATGATGTCATCAAATCTTATTTGATTTTTTCCACTATTATTTTATAATTTCCTTAGGAGGCCCATTTTAGACCTCAAAATTCCCCTAATGATTTAGATCAAGATCCAGTGAGTCTGCTTGTCTATTTGATGTCCAAGACCAGTTACGTACTTCGAGTCCAATAGCTTTTACAGTCTAATACCTATCTTCCCAACCTATTATATTACAACTACTCAGCAACTCTTAATCAATAACAGTTCAACAATTAACAATTTTCCAACCCTTTACAATGAGTTTTATATGAATACATATAGGTGAAAGAGGAAGAGTGTTGTAGAAATGGTAATAAATATTAATTAAGGCAGGAGGGAGGGTATTTGAATGCCCATTATGCTTAATAATCATAGCAATAACTGCTTGTACCACTTTAGCTGCTTTAGCTAACTTTGAAGCCAACTAGCAGGCTAGTAATAACTCCGAGGCCTGTCCTTTAAAGCTATCTTGGTTTGAAGTACCCTGTTTGACCTCTGGGACAAGTAACTCTCATATTTCGGTTTTGAGGCCTCCCATGACTATGCAATAACTTCTCTAATAGTTTTAAAGAGGTTTTTTCATCAAGATGGTTGTCAAGGTGTCTTTGAAAGGTAAAGTAGACTACAGGTGTCCTTTTCGGTTGCTGAGAATTAATTGCCTCACTGATCTGGCATTTAGCGACAGTCTTTTGCTGATCTGTCTGTTTGTGATACTTTAAACGCTGATTTAGGCTTTGATTTATGCTTTAAGGCTCATCAGGCCTTTTCGAATCATCTTTCTCTTTATCCCTTAAACTGTGGATTAAGCCTTAAAATATTCTATCCTTAAAATGGATTAAGCCTTAAACTGTGGCTTTAATCCTTTAAATTTTATATTATGATTTTCTTTACTATTCTCATGTACAAGTGGCTTTTTCGCACTGGAGGGTTTGATTTTTTGTTCAATGATCATGATTCATTGACTAAAACCTTGGATATTACCCCTTTTTGTCCCCTTTCTGCAATTTCAAGCTTCTGAGGATCGTCACCCTCGGCCTCTGTCCCTATTCCTGACGGCTTTAATGTTTAAATAACCATGAAACCTACAAAAACAATAAAATAATTATATAAGACCTGCTAACAGAGGCTTATGGCAGAGGCAGAGGAGCATGCAGAGGTGGTGAATGCAACAGAATAGGGCCTCATGGCGAAAAACCACGAAAACCAGGGTTCAAAACTAAGTTTGGTGCGAAAAAATGCAATGAGAAGTTTTACGCAAAACCGAAGATGGTTTTCGTGCAGGATTTGGGTGGTAAGTGGTTTGGGACCGATTGAATGTGATACGGTCTAGTGGATGCCACATGTCCCCTGAAAAACCACCTATTTCGCGTTCAAAATGCTCGACGGGGAGGTTTGGTGGATACGGACGCGAAATGGTGCGAGAACCGTCAAATCTGGGGGAGCCAGATCGATGGTTCAAGATCGGCACGATGGCAGGGAGCGGTGGAAGGAGTGATGGGACTGGAGGCATGACATCATATCCTTTGTCATGTAGCGAGATGTTCAATGCGCGGTGTTAGGGTCCCGTGATTTGGCCGATTGGCTAGCCAAATGACGATGTAACATCAAACCAAGCTTTGGAGCCCAAGGACCTAGCCTTCCTGGACTCAGAGAGGGCTCTCTCTATATATGTAAAAGATGTCGGTGTGTTTACTTGCAGTGTTTTGATATTAGGCTAGTTATGAAGTATGTTTTTAGTTTTTTGGTTTTTTAAGTTTGTGAGGAATGAAACTGATCAAATACATAAACCGGATAACAAGATGTAGATAAATCGGGCTATGGGGTCAAACAGATCAAGGAAGCTATGAAGTAATGATGTAAAGCTGCTGTAGGGCCGATTTGATTCACAGTAGAAGGGATCTCTGGGCAAAATGGATTAAATGAACAATAAGTTGGTGAAAGACAAGGGATTTCAAGTGCAAACTAGTAAATAGCAGACATAAACATGTAATAGCAAGCCATTAATCATGCTAGGAATAACTATAAGCTAATTAAAACATAGAAATCAAACATTTCCAGCCATACATAGAGGTATAAGACCCTCTAACTTCGGGAAAAGGCTATCAGACTTTGGGGAAAAACATATAAGACAAACTAACAACTCATAAACTACGCCGGAACGCCTAAACATAGTCTCTAAGTCATTGGGCACTTGGACAAACAAGTTTTCATAGTTTTAGGCAAAGGGCTAGATCGGGACTAGGCCTCCTTGGTTCAACAAAATGATCAACAAATCAGTCAAAGAGAAATTTTTACGGACAGAAATATGAGCAGCTGATAGGTAGGTAGGGCAAACCATACATCCTACTCAACATACATAGAACTGATGAATAAAACTTAGCAACAATACCTTAGGTTACTAAAGAGCAGCTAAGAATTCTTTAGCATAACTAAGGGAGAAGAAAACATCAAGCTATGAAGATTCAGGGATTTTGAGGTGCCTCCATGGGCATGTCTCAAAATCAATCTTTACCGATCTATAGTAGCAAGAAATATGAATTATGAGTGAAAACTAGAAGACAAAACACATTAAGAAGCACTATACCATTCTACCATGTCAAGGAATCCATCAACAAGCCTTCAACATTCCTCAAAAGCATCCAAGAGGCAGTCCAAAAATCATAACTCAAGTGTATTCTTCAAAGCTCATATGACCAATGCATTAATTCTTCTCTCAAGTTCAGCCACTGATTTACAATGAGAACCATGGGATAAATAGGCTTGAGGGAGGAAAACCTCATGGAGCAACTAGCTATCCCATTGGCCAAGTCAAAATATCTAAACTTGTCCTTGAGGCTTTGCAAAGCCCAAGGCACAAAATATCCCATAAAATATCTAAAAACTGCTAAAAACGGAAATTATATTGACTTTACATGATTTTCCCATGATAAAAATAGCTTAACGCACATTTGGGAAAAGCAGATTTTTGGAGTTAAAAAATTACAAAAATACTTCATATTTATGCCTGAAAAAGGTCCCCTGACTTGCTGGATGCAAATGGCAGCCTTCCCGATGTCGAAATGAGGCTCATGATGGCTCGTTGGAAAGCTCTCTGTGTCTGATTTCCGGCGCAAGTGGAATCACCTCAATCTGATCTCTGAAAGTCCCTCAAAACTGTACCTGTGCGCAAAAACCCAGAAAATAGCAGACTGCTGATATGGCAGGCAGAATGTGCAAAATGAGGCTGTTTTTCGCCAATTTGAGGGGGCGAATGATCTTCAAATGCCCTGAAAATCGCTGGAGACCTGCTCATGGAATTATGGCATCCATTGGTATCATCCTCCTCGCTTGACAACTCATCAAACTGAAATGGCGAATTTATGAGTTTTTGGCGAAAAACCCAAAAATGCCAAAAAAACAAAAAGTTTCCGAAACAGGCCCAAAATTGGCATGCGTGACCCTCAAGGGTCCATAGAAACATGCTCCGAAGCTGAAGCCAAAATATCAAGGGCTGATATGCTTTTTGGTTCTTTCCGTGCTAGGCGCCTCTCCTTCAACTTCTTCAATTTTTCTTGTGCTACCTTCAATTTTCGCCTGGCAAATTGATTCAGCTTCTGAAAGTGAAGAGTCCTCTTTCTCTGCAGCTCAAGATCCCTATTTTCCTTCTCAAGCTTTAATTCCAAATGCTGGTTGGCTCTCTCAAGCCATGCTTCCTTGTTTTCCTCAATTTCCTGCTCAAAGAGGGCAGTGAGAGGAAAGGCTTCGAATTTAGCTTGTTCTTCTGCTCTCTGTTTCTCCAAGACTCTTCTAAGCCCGATGGTCCTAGGCCTCTTTCGCCTAGGCTGGTCTTCCTCCTCTTCATCATCAAACTCGCCAATGAGCTCTTCAATTCTTACTTGCGCCTTTTCTGCCTCTTTCTTATACTTGATCGCCCTTGCCTCATGAATGGCTGCATGATACTTCATTTGTTTGTTTTCAACCTCCAAGAAATGGTTGAAATTCCTCGCCCTTTGAAGATCTTCTTGTAATACCTCAATTTTCCCTTCTTTGTGAATGAAGAGGTTTTCAAGGAGGCGGGCCTCATTGTCACTATCATCACTTTGGATAGGGATAATAGCTAATTCACCTCCATGCTTTGCACTTTCTCCAATTTTACTTTTGCCTTTGAATGCCAATCTAGCGCTTTTTCTCCTTGGCAAGCTAGAAGTTGTCTTTTTGGGAAATTTCCTCTTTTTAGGAACAGTTTTGGTCACTATCAAGGAGGCAGCTTCAGCTTGCTGTCCTTCCTCAACATCCTATCCAGCTTGTGGCTCAAAAGGCGCTTCAGTTGTTTGCTCAACCTGCTGCTCTTCAAATTCTGTCTGCTGCTGTTCCTCTTCCTGTACTTGCTGTTGTTCATCAACCGGTAGCTGCTGCTGATCTTCAAACTCTGGCTGCTGCTGTCCCTCAATATCTAGCTGCTGTTGTCCCTCAAAATCTGGCTGCTGCTGCTCACTGCCTTCTTTTCCTCCCTGTAGTTCACTGCCCTCTCCTTCTCCCTGTTGACTTGGCTGCCCAGTGGTCATTTTGAGTTTTTTAGGTGTAGGCCTACTAGACAAAGGCACTGGGCGATGGACAGGCTGAGTAGGAGACACATGAACAGGAGGGACAGTGGCGAAATCTTCATGGCTAATGAATGAGTCCCATGAAACCCCTTTCTTCTCCAGCTGGTGTAAAAAGATAATCTTGATCAAGGAATGATGAAAGAGAGAAGGGATTTGCTGAGGTGGAGCCTTCTTTTGGACAGTAGCTGCCATTTTCTCTATGCTTTTGGACAAAAAGTATGGAAGGTTTAGCTGCCTGCTTCTGGTAAAATGCATCAACAAGCGAACATGTTAGGCAAAATTTGGCTAAACCTCCCTTCACAAGTGAAATATCTCATTATGGCTTTCATTAGCGGAGCATAACTGTCAAGAAGATAGGAGAAGGGGAAAATAGCAGTGATGGTTTCCCTATGTTCAGGCTTGATGAAAGGTTTATAATCCTCCAGATCAAGATGCGCTTGTTTAAACCACTTTTCACCATGATACGGGATCTTGGTAGCCTTGGATGCATACCTTGGGGAGATTTTGAAATCAAGACCCGCCAACTGGAAGTGTTTGTCCTTGAATCTCAAAGCGCACAAATGTGTAAGTGGTGAGAAACTCTTGACTTCTTCTATCCTCTGGCAGAAATCAAGACAACCTACTTCATGGAAATTGAAAAGCACTGATGGGTGAGCATTGATTTCTTCTATGGAGATAGGCTCATATCTCTTATGTGGACCGCTCTTGTCATCTCGTTTTGGAGGCATTTTGACTTTGACCAGACTTTGCAAGAGGCAAACTGTCTTTACTGTATGAACAATGCTTTGCTAGATTGAAACTGGCCACTAGACTGTTTGGACAGATATGGACATTGTGGTTTTGAATAAAATGTAACAATGTTTCCTTGAATAAACCACCTCTGTACTTCTCAAAAACAGTCTTTCAACTCTGGATGTACTTCAGCAAGGCAAACTTTTTAATATGGTACCCTGTGTAAAGATGAGGCAAACTCCTGTGTCAATTTCTTGTGCACAGTTTTGAAAAACTACTCCTGGTGAGTTTGTCAGAGGTCAACCAACCCTTGCATTTTGCATCTATAAGACCAATCTTCAATATTAAAACCCTGCTCCTTAGTACCTCTGTCTCAATGTTAAAAGCAATCATCAACAACGCTGCCTTCTAGAAAATGGCCCTATTCACCTTCAGAAAATCCCTGTTAACAAATCTTCAACATGATACAATATGGTTTTTGTAAAGGCAGACCCAAGTTAGATGTAAAATCAATGCACAGTGTTTTAAGAAATACACTCTCTGCTTGTGAGTTTAAAAAGTCCACCAACAACTCTATACCCCTGCCTCCAATGTTTAACTTCTCATCAACAAACTCTGCCTTTTTAATGTGCTGTCACCTTGGGAAACTCTCTGTCAACGAATCTTCAGAATAATACAATATAGTGCAAGGGAAAAAGGCAGACCTAGTTTAGGTGTAAAATCAATGCATAGTGTTTTTAGGAAAACCACCTTTTTGCTTGTGAATTTCAAAGGTCAACACTACACCTGTACCTCTGTCTCCAATGTTTAGAATTCAACTATTAACAACCTCTGCCCTTATTTTGTCCTGTAGAGAGTGGCCCTGCACCTTTGGAAAATCTCTGTTCAATAACTCTTCCCAGTAGTGACAAAAACAGTGAAAAAGGGGTAGTTTGCTAAAAGGTGTGCTTGTGAGAGAATGCCAACAATCACTCTGTTTTTGACAACTTTGATGTCAACCAATACCTAGCTCGGAGGAGGCTTTCAAACATTCAGCAATTCTGTCCTGTGCAAGTGTGCCTTCTTTGCACTGTTTGCATATCAAGAAAAACACCACACATATGCTAAGAGTGCCAATACACAGGTTTGGGGTGATAATGACAGAGTTTTTAGAAGATTATCAAGCTCTTAGACAGAGATTTTATGAGTTTTCTTTTTCAAACAACAAGAATGTCAAAACTCCCTTGCTGAGTGCACTTCACTGTTTTGACAATGTGGCAAGGTCTGGAGGACTGTGAAGACAGTTTTCTCTTTTAAGACCAAACCCTGTCTTTTCATAACAAAGCTTTCTTCTAATCAAAACAAAAATCTTTACAAGACAACTTCAAAACCCCGTATCTCTATATGTGCTCTTTGAATGACAAATTCGGCCTTTATCATATTGCAATAGTTCAGTTTACTGTGTAGAAAGGCTGCTTTTGTTTTTAACAATAATGGCATAGTCCGGGGTTTTAAACCTTATTGTCCTTTATCAAAACCTTGAAATTTGATGGGGGAGCATATAAAATACCTCGATCTTTGATGAACATCCGCTTTTGAAAGCTGAAACAATGCTGGGGACTCTGGACAGCTGCGCGGCAACCTTTGAAGAAAACCCGTCGTGCAGCAAGTGCTTGTCGGGTCGGCCTGTCGTGTGGTCGGGCGGCCTTGTACAGGCACGTCGTGCCAACGTACAGGCACGTCGCGCCGACAAAGAGCCCTGTGCAAAATTCCGCCCAGGCTCGTCGCGCTGCCTCTGCACAGTGTATACTTGTGAATTTTCGACCGGATTTTCTCGCCTTGGTGCTAGAGAGGCGCGGGCTCTTCTTCAGTTTTTTGAAAATGAAAACTTTACACCATACTTACCCTTTGATGCTATGTCACCATAACTCTCCAACGGTCATTTAACCTTTCGGAATTAACATTGATCTTTAACTCTGTTTGTTTTTTTTAAAACAGTGGGTTTGTTATTTGAATATATATACCCACACCTTGATTCTGACCCCGAGCTCTGAACTTTGACCAATTAAGTCGACCAACTCCACCACTTCTGCTACGGTGTTTTAATAACACAGGTGATTTGTCACTTTGCTTTGACAACTCTTGGTCTTCGGCAACTTCTTCATCTTTTACCTATATTGGGTTTTCAAATCTCTGCTTGTAGGTGTAGTATACAGTACCCTTTTTCCCTCAAAATAAAGGTTGTGCTTATTCTTTTTAAACTATCCAACAATGATCACAGGCTGAAAGACCTTTGGAACACAGTGAATAATAACTTTAAAGGGGAAATCTTCTTGGTGACAAAATTTTAAAAGGCCTTGTCTGCAGGTCCTTTTTCCATGCAGTTCTGTGCTACATCTGCCCTTTGGAATAATGACAACTGTGTTTGTTATAAGACATATAAACAGTGTCAACTTATCAAAACCAACTTCTTCTGCCTATTCATAAGATTGTATACCCTGGCGACTGTTTATTCAGCATGAGATGGCCTGTGTTCTTTCAAAGTGTTTGATGATTGCTGCTTTTAGGTGACTTATAAGCTTTTTCCCTGGACTGTAGTGCCTTCTTTAGGTTGCACTCTTTCACAATATACTTCACTGTTTACTTAAAAGGATCTCCTTTAGACTTCTGGGCAAGGGATAGTGGAGTACTGTTTTAACCATTTCCTTTAAAGAAGCTGCTCCTTGTGGTGTAAATGCATGCATATGTTCAACATTTTCTCCTTTCCACTACAGGTACTGTCTGACAGATAGCTTTTTGAAGAGGGAAAACAGTACCTTTGCCTTATAAACAGTAACACTTACCTGTGCAATGACTTTTATTCAATTTCTTTGCATCCTTCCATTATATTTTACATCAATCAGCTTCAGCAACTTGCAATGGCTTTGGCCATCTACTCATGCATGGAGGAGGCTCTTCATCAGGTAAGGTGTCCGAAGGCCTTTTAACAACTCTGTTTGACACAGCCTTTTTTTTGAATGTGATGGTAAGTGAACTTCTTGAATAACATCAATATAAGCATCTCTTTTTGCAAACATCACTGTATTTCAAAAGAAACCCCAATCACAGTGACACTGTTCTAAGGGTGACTGAGATATTTATCATTTGGCTTGTTTATCTCATGACCTGTTACTTGACAAAAACTCTTTGTGACTATGAAGGTCAGTGCTTTTTGAAAAACCAAGGGCTTTCTTTCTGCGTGTGTAATGGCATTGGTTAACAGCATCTATTCCATTTGATCTTGGACAAAACAGGCTACTTATGATTTGGATGTTTACTGATGACAGGCCTTTTTAAAGTTCAAAAATTCACATGACTTGAAAGTTTGAAATGAGCTCCTTTATCAGACCAAACTCCCCTTTCCTTTGAGCTAGCATATTTCAACTATATTCCTGTTATGATCATCAATTACATCCATAAAACCTGAAGATATTGTTTCATTGTTTCAGTAAAGGAAAACCTGGACTTTTGCAACCTTCTGAGTCAATGCTGCCCTGCGCCCTCTGCTTATGGATGAAGGAGGCGCCCTAACCCTCTGCTTGTAAATGAAGGAGGTTCTGGGCCTTGACAATTTACCAGTTTGCTGAGACAGTGGCGACCCTTTCTTACTGTGATTTTCATGCTGGAAAGAGCTATAAGGTCCTGATGAGTGACTTTTGTTTTGCAGCTTCATCTCAGGCTCACAATACATTTAGAAGCAGTTGTTCCTCTAACTGTAGATCAAGCATTTCCTCCTGAGATGAAGTTATATTTCCTGCCTTTTGTAGAAACCATAGAACACTGTGAAAAACCTACTGGTCAGCTTGAGATTGGGCTTTATGCAGTGCTGAGACCTAGGGAATATGAGTGGCGCGACTTAAGGCTGTTTGTCAATTTCATTTGCAAAGTAAGGGATCATTCATGGTAGGTCTGTTGCAGATGGAGTTTTTTTGGCCTTTTAATGATTGCCAAAGGTGAAATGTCTTAGAGCGCCACTTCCTAACATAGGGGAGACTTTTGAAACAGATGTGGATTTGCCTTTTAAAGCTGATGGGCAGACCAATAAGGCTGAAGCTGGATAGGATTGTGATATGAGGTTTTGATATTCGACATGGGCGAACTGGAAAGGTAGAAAGGTGAAAAAAGTTTTAGGAGGGTTTTCTGGATGACATATTGACATAAGGAAATCAGTTTCTAGAAAACTCAGCTGTAGATATAGTCATCACTAACATGTAAAAAACACTGATGGCTAACAGTGGCTCCATTTGGGGAGGGCAGCTCCTCGTCAGGAGGTGTCCAGAATTCAGATTTTTGGCTTATGAAGACCAGTGCCTTATCCATTGGCGCAAAATTTACCCTTCTCTTGATGTTATTTCTGAAAAATGACAGCATGGTTAACATCAATGATACTTCTACCTACCCCACTATCTTTTCTAACATTTTTTCTTCTCTTTGGCGCATTTGAACTAGCAGCCTTTTGACAATGTATATTTTTCTTTTTGCAAAATGAACCTATCTATTTCTACTCTTATATCTGTCGGGAGTTCAGATTAAACTGATGAACTCCTTCATTACTCTACCTATGCTAGATCAACTGTCAAGATTAAGCAGTTTGACAAGATTTCATTCTCTAATCTACAACATGAAATTCAAAAATGATCAAATCAGGATTAGGCAGTCTGATTTGTCATGCATTTGCGGCATAAAAGACAAGCTGCACACAAATGTTATTCTGCAATAAAAGGAAACTAGACAAGCGGGGTTTAAGATGTACAATGTGTTTTTCATCCCTCGCTTCTCTCTTTGGTTCTGTTTTAGGCATGTGGAACCAGAATCTCTCCCTAATCTAAGCTCTGTGATAAGTCAATCTTACACAATGTTGACTATCTTGGCACTCACTAACTTATCAACAAATAAATTTAAACATGCTCAGCTATGATTAGGCTAGATAGCTGAACAAGACATTGGAGCACTAGTAGCGGCATTTAGGCTTGCTCGCTTTCTGAAAGACTGTTTTTTGGAACATGGGGCCTTTGTTCTATCTTCACTTGCCCTCTTTTCTGTTTTTACTATTTTTGACTTTCCTATCTTTTACTGTTTTTGATTTTTCTATCTTTTCAATATTTCAAACAATGGTATGTACAATGACTGAAAGTGTTTCAAACTCAAAAATCTTGGAAATGACGGAATTTCAGCATCTTATCCTCGTAAGGATCTCCTCTCACCCTTGGCCCACTTAACTCTTGAAAAGAAAAATTTGGGAAATTTTCTCTCTAACATGACATAGGGATTCATGCAAGAATCTCTAAACAGCTCAGTATCCTCCCTCTGTACCTCTCTGAATATCTGATTTCCACTCCTTTCCTTACTATATGCTTTCTTCAGGTAATGTATGTACTCTTGGTAGTTCTTGAAATAGATAGTGACATCATCAAGGTATGCAAAAACACAGAAATTTAAAACTGGGAACATGACCTTCATGAACAGATTTCTGATATTGGGTGGTTTAGCGATTTTGAACTTGAAATCAGATTTACCTCCCGCAAACTGGAAAAAATCTTTAAGTTGTCTACTTTGCAAAGGAATTCGATGATTATGATCTGAAAGATGATCTTGTAAGAATACATGATTAGAAACATTTTCAATTGGTGAATCATGATCTTGAGTAGAAAAAACCTGATTTTTGTTATATGGAGATGCAGTATTATTTCTAAAATCAAAGCAAATTCTATGGCCACTAGTTTTCTCCTTGATCATTTCAATTTGTCTCAGTTTGCTGTGTTTGCTTTTGTTAAAGTTGTTCTTTGAGGAAAAGGTAGTGATACAATGTTTTCCCTTGTTTTTTCTGTAGAAATTAGTATTTTGCATGAGATTCCTGTTTTTAGCATTTCTAAGTTCTTCATGAAAAGACAAAATATGAGCCAATTTCAGTAGTTTGGGTATGCTGGGACTATAAATGTCATCCTTGCTCATAAGAAGTTCATCTGGCATTTTTTCAAGATGTTGAGCTACTGAGGTTATGGTCAAAGTTTTATTTGCAGTAGGAGGGTCACATGATGGTAAATCTTTGAGGTATGGTAGAAACATTAAACTCCCTTTCTCCTGGGTTCCAAATAGGTTTATGATGTGTAGGTCTTCTAAAGCTTTTACCCGGAAGAAATTTCCACAAGTTACTGCTGGTGTTTGACTAAAGCTAGAGCAATTTGATTGATAGTACATGAGGGTTTGTGCTTCTTGCTCTAATCCTACTTTGGAGAGGGTAAACCTACTTTCCTCAAGAGACAGCTGTTCATGATCATGGTAGTTTTGAGTGTCCAGTTCATCATAAGGTACCAGGGACAACTGATGTGGTGGATCTAAGTCTTTATCAGTTTCTTCTGACTCTTCTTCCATGTTTACATCAATATGCATAATGAAAGAGTTTAGGTTGGACCGCAAAGAACACATTGGAATGTTATCTGGCCTATCTTGACTGCTGATCATGTATTTCATGTGTGATTCGCGGTACAAAATTCTGGTCTGACCAAACACAGGAATGGTGGCATATGACATGTCTAGTTGGATGTTCCCTTGGAGTTTGGCTCCCCAAGATCTGGATAGGAGCATCCCGTACTTGGGAGGAATGTCTGCCACTACTATATCCATGATAAGATGTTTCGCGGGTATTTGGGCCAGACTAAAACAAAGGTCTTTGATCAAACCCAGGCATTGGACTCTGCTTGAATCAAATGAATACAAGTCTTTGTATGGTCTTGTGATTTCCAAGCCTAATCCCTCCATTACTACCTTCGGCATAAGATTATGCGAGGCGCCGGATTCTAGCATGGCATTATGGAGGATTTGGTTGTGGATGTTTAGGCTAATGTAAAATGGAAGAGTGACTCCCTCTTGGAATTTTCCTTCTACCTTTGGACCAAACAATACTTCAGGAATGTCATCAGTGAGATTAACAGTGTTCGCATCATTCCCTAAATTTAAGACTTTTAGTACTTGGGATTTATAAGATTTTTGGGCAATGAGTTCAGTAAGAGGCATGGTGATTTTGATCTTAGCAATCTCGCCTTCGAAGCTAAAAGGCATTTGAAGTTTAGATATGTTTGTTTCAGCTTTTTCAGCTAAGACCTTGTCTATGTTCTGAGTTTGTTGACCTTGTTTAGGGGTTTTGTTTGCCATAGTTGTTTTGGTGACCTTTGTAGAAGTATCAGGAGTATATGAGAGAGGGCTAGTTTGGGTAACTTTAGCTTGGCTTTGATCAGCCTTTTCAACCTTGATTTTGTCACTGCTTGATGCTTTTTTGAGGATGGTATCTGGAGCTTTAGCAGTATCAGAGTTACCTCTCTTGACATTATCTTGGTTTCTTTTGCTCCTAAGGTCATATTGCCTGTGGGCTTCTTCAATAGCATTTTGAAACTCTGTGGCAGGGTCATCAAGATCCTCATAATTGGTCTCATCTTGATCAGGCGAAAAGAAGGCTTGTTCTTCTTCGGTGAGGTACACCTCACCTTCATTGTCAGACCCTATGAGGTTTAAATGATGTTCATCAAGAGGTTCTGAGTCTCTATCATCTTCTTCTACATAGTTTTCATTGAATGGTGGCCTGATCTGCTGGTCATTATCCCTTGGTCTGTTTTGGGGTTGTTCCCTCCTAAAGTTTTGGTTTCGGTTTCTGATTGGAGGGTTTGGCTGGTTGTCCCTAACAGGAGCTTTTTCATTGATCTTTTCCCACATTTTAGACATGGATTTGACTAAGTCATCTATTCTGGGATCTAGGGAAGGTGACGAAGTGGAGACCTCATCTCTATATGTGACCTTTCTTTCTGATCTAGTTCTGGCTCTTTTTTCAGCTAAGTTGGCATCTGCTTTTATAGCTATTTGTTGCATTTCCTCCAAGGTAGGGGGATCTTTATCTCTCAGATGATATGTCATGTCCGGATCAAAACCCTCAGGAAATTTTTCCAAAGCTAAACCAAGTGGAGGTTTGAAATGGGGTGGGAGGGAGTTATATACACTGTTGAACCTAGTACAGTAAGCTTGGACACTTTCCCCATTTTCCTGTTTTAGATTGTTATATTCTGACAGGATTTGAATGGGGTTTCTTCGGATTTCCCACCTATTTCTGAAAACTTGATGTAGTTCTGGGATATCATGGATACTGTTTGGAGCCAAGCTTTTGAACCATGCTTTGGGTTCACCACCAAGACTTTGAGCAAATATTCTCATTCTGACAGTCTCGTCTTGTACCTCTAGGTATTCATAAGCATCAGTCATTCTACTTATATGCTGTTGAGGTGTGGTGGTGTCTTCTCCAGTAAAGTGTGGGATCTTGTCTTGATATTTGTTTGGGAGAGGAGCTAAAGGTGGTGGTAACACCAAAGGTGCGTACTAGGTAGCCATGACCGGAGCTAATGGATGATGTACAAGATGAGGACTAGTAGGCTGAAATGAAGTGGTTTGAACAGTGGTGGTTTGACCAGGTGTGGCGGATGAACTTGGACTAGTGATCTGGTTTTGAGCAGATCTGGGATGATAGGAGCCAAATTGATAAAGAAGCTGGAAATCAGGAGGAGTGGTGGGTGAAGCTTCTCTAATAGGACTCTGTGGTGGTTTTAGGGGTTCAAGATCGTCGAAGTTTATCTTACTATATGATTTACTTCGGGGAAGAGCTTGTGATGACTCTAGTTCCGAAGGTGAATCTAGAAGGATATTGCGAGTTTTAGGTACAGATCTTGTTCTACGGATGGATCTATCGGTAGCTAGATGATTAGTTTCGGAAGCTTGCCACAGAATCTTCTCTGGGTCATCTACTATGATAGGGGGATTTGGGTCTGGATGGGATCTGGTATTGATTCTTCATGAAGCCAGATTTTAGATCCAGAGTTTAGAGAGAATGATATTGGTGAATGTTCTGGATGAGTGGGTTTTCTAAGGTTTGACTAAGGTGAAGGATGGTCAAAAATTAAAGGGATGGATTAGTGGAGTCGCCAGGTGGAACTGGGTTGTTTTTGTGAAGATAGCTATGGTCCACCACCAATAACTATTTTGAGAATGTTTTTGAATTTTCTGAGCTTATGTGCAGCCTATAGTTAGTTAAAGTATCCTAGACTTGTTTCAACACTTTGCTGGGGTGATGAGAACAAAAAGAGTCTACTCTAAAAAATGAGTCTATGGACTGCTTGCTTGTTTATGGTACCTAAAGGACCAAAGAGTCTATAAGAGTTTGCTGGACTATTATGTACTCAGTGTCTTACCATCTCCCGCTATGTTAGTGAGTGATGGGAAGGGTCTATCGGAAAGTAGCCTAGAGTTTGGTGAAATAGTAAGGCTTACTAGAAGTTAGTGGAGTCGCCAGGTGGAAAATCAGTTGTTTTGAGATATATTTGTATGGTCCACCACCAGTAATGTCAAAAGCCAATATAAAGGAGTATTTTTGGGGTTTTTTGAGTTTTATGTGCCTACAAGGTTTGGAAGAGTTTCCTATAACTGACTCATCATTTTGCTAAGATGGTGAAAGAGCTATTTTCTACTCCTCAAACAATATCTAAGTTTACTAAGCTTGATTGAGACTTCGGGAGTTACTAAGTTGTACTTAGATTGCCACTAACTCGGAAGGTCCTACTGTGAGTGTCACTATGTTAGTGAGCAGTGGGATAAGTCAATCAGATAGTATTCTTAAAGGCTTCTAAAGATGAGGGAAACTAAGCTTTTAATCACTCAGAGTCCCACCGTGATCGCCATTATGTTAGGGTGGCGATGAGGTGGCAAAATCAGATGGTATTCTAAAATTTAGCAAGGTAGTAAGGCCTACTGGAGGCTAGTGGAGTCGCCAGGTGGATTTTTAGTTGTTTTGAGGTATATTTTAATGTCCACCACCAATACTATAAAAAACCAATCTAAGGGAGTGTTTTTGGGGTTTTTTCTGAGTTTTTATGTGCAGCCTAGGATGTAAGAGTGTTATAAACCTGATTCATCACTTTGCTAAGATGGTGAAACAGAGAGTTTACACTAAATGATTCTAAAGGCTGATGGTCTGAGTTTAGGATTGAAGGACTAAAGAGTCTATAAAAGTTCGCTAGACTTTCATGAACTCAGTAAGTCCCACCGTGATCGCCATTATGTTAGGGTCCCGTGATTTGGCCGATTGGCTAGCCAAATGACGATTGTAACATCAAACCAAGCTTGGAGCCCGAGGACCTAGCCTTCCTGGACTCAGAGAGGGCTCTCTCTATAAGTGTAAAAGATGTCGGTGTGTTTACTTGCGATGTTCTGATATTAGGCTAGTTATGAAGTATGTTTTTGGTTTTTTTAGTTTTTAAGTTTGTGAGGGATGAAACTGATCAAATACATAAACTGGATAACAAGATGTAGATAAATTGGGCTATGGGGTCAAAACAGGTCAAGGAAGCTATGAAGTGATGATGTAAAGCTGCTGTAGGGCCGATTTGATTCACAGTAGAAGGGATCTCTGGGCAAAATGGATTAAATGAACAATAAGTTGGTGAAAGACAAGAGATTTCAAGTGTAAACTAGTTAATAGCAGACATAAACATGTAATAGCAAGCCATTAATCATGCTAGGAATAACTATAAGCTAATCAATACATAGAAATCAAACATTCCAACCATACATAGAGGTATAAGACCCTCTAACTTCGGGAAAAGGCTATCAGACTTTGGGGAAAACACATGAGACAAACTAACAACTCATAAACTATGCCGGAACGCCTAAACATAGTCTCTAAGTCATTGGGCACTTTGACAAACAAGTTTTCATAGTTTTAGGCAAAGGGCTAGATCGGGACTAGGCCTCCTTGGTTCAACAAGATGATCAACAAATCAGTCAAAGAGAAATTTTTATGGACAGAACTATGGGCAGCTGATAGGTAGGTAGGGCAAACCATACATCCTACTCAACATACATATAACTTATGAATAAAACTTAGCAACAATACCTTGAGTTACTAAAGAGCAGCTAAGAATTCTTTAGCATAACTAAGGGAGAAAGAAAACATCAAGCTATGAAGATTCAGGGATTTTGAGGTGCCTCCATGGGCATATCTCAAAATCAATCTTTACTGATCTATAGCAGCAAGAAATATGAATTATGAGTGAAAAATAGAAGACAAAACACATTAAGAAGCACTATACCATTCTACCATGACAAGGAATCCATCAACAAGCCTTCACCATTCCTCAAAAGCATCCAAGAGGCAGTCCAAAAATCATAACTCAAGTGTATTCTTCAAAGCTCATATGACCAATGCATTAATTCTTCTCTCAAGTTCAGCCTCTGATTTACAATGAGAACTATGGAATAAATAGGCTTGAGGGAGGAAAACCTCATGGAGCAACTAGCTATCCCATTGGCCAAGTCAAAATATCTAAACTTGTCCTTGAGGCTTTGCAAAGCCCAAGGCACAAAATATCCCATAAAATATCTAAAAAACTGCTAAAAACGGAAATTATATTGACTTTACATGATTAACCAATGATAAAAATAGCTTAACGCACATTTGGGAAAAGCAGATTTTTGGAGTTCAAAAATTACAAAAATACTTCATATTTATGCCTGAAAAAGGTCCCCTGACTTGCTGGATGCAAATGGAAGCCATCCCGATGTCGAAATGAGGCTCATGATGGCTTGTTGGAAAGCTCTCTGTGTCTGCTTTCCGGCGCAAGTGGAATCACCTCAATCTGATCTCTAAAAGTCCCTCAAAACTGTACCTGTGCGCAAAAACCCAGAAAATAGCAGACTGCTGATATGGCGGGCAGAATGTGCAAAATGAGGCTGTTTTTCGCCAATTTGAGGGGGCGAATGATCTTCAAATGCCCTGAAAATCGCTGGAGACCTGCTCATGGAATTATGGCATCCATTGGTATCATCCTCCTCCCTTGACAACTCATCAAACTGAAATGGCGAATTTATGAGTTTTTGGCCAAAAACCCAAAAAATGCCAAAAAACAAAAAGTTTCCGAAACAGGCCCAAAATTGGCATGCATGACCCTCAAGGGTCCATCGAAACATGCTCCGAAGCTGAAGCCAAAATATCAAGGGCTGATATGCTTTTTTCTTCCTTCCGTGCTAGGCGCCTCTCCTTCAACTTCTTCAATTTCTCTTGCGCTACCTTTAATTTTCGTCTGGCAAACTGATTTAGCTTTTGAAAGTGAAGAGTCCTCTTTCTCTGTAGCTCAAGATCCCTGTTTGCCTTCTCAAGCTTTGTGTTCCAAATGCTGGTTAGCCCTTTCAAGCCATGCTTCCTTGTTTTCCTCAATTTCCTGCTCAAGGAGGGCAGTGAGAGGAAAAGCTTCGAAATGAACTTGTTCTTCTGCTCTCTGTTTCTCCAAGGCTCTTCTAAGCCCGATGGTTCTAGGCCTCTTCCGCCTAGGCTGGTCTTCCTCCTCTTCATCATCAAACTCGCCAATGAGCTCTTCAATTCTTACTTGCGCCTTTTCTGCCTCCTTTTTATACTTGATCGCCCTTGCCTCATGAATGGCCGCATGATACTTCATTTGTTTGTTTTCAACCTCCAAGAAATGGTTGAAATTCCTCGCCCTTTGAAGATCTTCTTGTAACACCTCAATTTGCCCTTCTTTGTGAATGAGGAGGTTTTCAAGGATGCGGGCCTCATTATCACTGTCATCGCTTGGGATAGGGATGACAGCTGATTTACCTTCATGCTTGGCACTTTCTCCAATGATGCTTTTGCCTTTGAATGCCAATCTAGCGTTTTTTCTCCTTGGAAAGCTAGAAGTTGTCTTTTTGGGCAATTTCCTCTTTCTAGGAACAATTTTGGTCACTGTCAAGGAGGCAGCTTCAGCTTGTTGTCCTTCCTCAACATCCTGTCCAGTTTGTGGCTCAAAAGGTGCTTCAATTGTTTGCCCAACTTGATGCTCCTCAACTACTGTCTGCTGCTGTTCATCAACCTCCAACTGCTGTTGTTCATCAACCTCCAACTGTTGTTGTTCATCAATATCTAGCTGCTCTTGTTCATCAATATCTAGCTGTTGTTCATCAACCTCCAACTGCTGCTGTCCACTGATTTCCAACTACTGTTGTCCCTCAAAATCTGGCTGTTGCTTTTCACTGCCTTCTTTTTCTCCCTGTGGTTCACTGCCTTCTCCCTCTCCTTGTAGACTTGGCTGCCCAGTGGTCATTTTGAGTTTTTTAGGTGTAGGCCTACTAGACAAAGGCACTGGGCGATGGGCAGGCTGAGTAGGAGAAACATGAATAGGAGGTATAGTGGCAAAATCTGCATGGCTAATGAATGAATCCCATGAAAACCCTTTCTTCTCCAGCTGGGGTAAGAAGATAATCTTGATCAAGGAATGATGAAAGAGAGAAGGAATTTGCTGAGGTGGAGCCTTCTTTTGGACAGTAGCTCCCATTTTCTCTATGCTTTTGGACAAAAAGTATGGAAGGTTTAATTGCCTGCTTCTGGTAAAATGCATCAACAAGCGGACATGATAGGCAAAAATTTGGCTAAACCTCCCTTCACAAGTGAAATATCTCATTATGGCTTTCATCAGCGGAGCATAACTGTCAAGAAGATAGGAAAAAGGGAAAATAGCAGTGATGGTTTCCCTATGTTCAGGTTTGATGAAAGGTTTATAATCTTCTAGATCAAGATGAGCTTGTTTAAACCACTTTTCACCATGATACGGGATCTTGGTAGCCTTGGATACATACCTTGGGGAGATTTTGAAGTCAAGACCCGCTAACCGGAAGTGTTTGTCCTTGAATCTCAAAGCGCACAAATGTGTAAGTGGCGAGAAACTCTTGACTTCTTCTATCCTCTGACAGAAATCAAGACAGCCTACTTCATGGAAATTGAAAAGCACTGATGGGTGAGCATTGATTTCTTCTATGGAGATAGGCTCATATCTCTTATGTGGACCGCCTTTGTGATCTCGTTTTGGAGGCATTCTGACTTGAACAAGCTTTGGAAGAGGCAAACTGCCTTTACTGTAAGAAACTGCTCTGCTGGATTGAGACTAGTCACTTGACTGTTTAGACAGATTAGACAATGTGTTTTGGATGAAATGCAACAATTTTTCTTTGAATAAACCACCTCTGTACTTCTTAAAAAACAGCCCTCTAACTCTGGATGCACTTCAGCCAGGCAAACTTTTTAACAATGGTACCATGTGTAAAAGATGGGATAACTGCTTTGTAGATTCCCTGTGCACAGTTTTGAACAATCACCCCTCTTGTGAATTTGTTAGAGGCCAACCCATACTGGTATTTGTGTCTTCAAAACAAAACTCAAATGTTAAAACCCTGCTCTTCAGGTCATTTACCTTGAAAATACCTCTGTCAACAGATTTCTATAAAAGAGATCACACAGTGGAAAATAAAGTAGACTTTTTGGTTAGGTGAAATATTAGCCCACTGTGTTTAGGAAAACACCTTTCACTTGTGAATTTTGAGAAATCAATCACCACCTTTGTACCTCTGGCTTCAATGTTAAATTCGATCATCAACAACCCTGCCTTCTAGAAAATGGCCCTATTCACCTTTAGAATCTCTCTGTCAACAATTCTTCACAATGATACAATATGGTTTCTGGAAAGGCAGACCCAAGTTAGATGTAAAATCAATGCACAATGGTTTAGGAAACACACTCTCTTTACTTGTGAATCTCAAAGGTCAACACTACACCAGTACCTCTGTCTCAATATTAAATGCAATCACCAAGAACTCTGCCCTTTAGAAAGTGGCCCTTTTCATTTGTGAAGTTTTAAGAAAACAAAAACCACTTTTGTACCTCTGCCTCCAAAGTTAGAATCCCATCAACAACCTCTGCCCCTCAGTGTTCTGTTCACTTTTGAAAATCTCTGTCAACAACTCTTCACAGTAGTGACAAAAAACAGTGAAAAAGGGGGCAGTTTGCTAAAAGGTGTGCTTGTGAGAGAATGCCAACGATCACTCTGTTTTTGAAAATTTTGATGTCAACCAACACCTAGCTTGGAGGAGGCTTTCAAACATTTAACAATTCTGTCCTGTGCAAGTGTGCCCTCTTTTCACTGTTTGTATATCAAGAAAATCACCACACATATGTTAAGAATGTCAATCACACAGGTTTGGGGTGATAATGACAGAGCTTTTTAGAGGACCACAAGCCTTTAGACAGAGATTATATGAGTTTTCTTTTTCAAACAACAAGAATGTCAAGACCCCCTCACTGAGTGCACTTCACTGTTTTAGTAGTGTAGAAATGTTTAGATGACAGTGTGAAAGGCTCCTTTTCAGAATTAGGTCTGTATTTCTGCAACGAAAGTCTTCTTCTAATCAAAACCCTGCTTTTTACAGGAAAACCTCTGCCCTTCGATTGATTTTAAGATGAAACAAACTGGCCCTCTACCTCAAAACCTAGTCTTTCTCTGTATGTGTTCTTCGAGTAACAATTTTCCTCTGCCTTTAGGTGCTTCCTTTTGGAATTTCAGTCAGCAAAATTTTGAAATCGAGGGGGAATTATGTGAAAATACCTTGAATTTTGGTGAAACACACGTTTTGGAGGGCTGAAGAATCGCTGAAGACCTTGGACACTTGCGCGGCATCCTTTGAAGAAAACACGTCGCGCAAAAGGTGCTAGTCGGGTCGGCCTGTCGTGTGGTCGGGCGGCCTTGTACAGGCGCGTCGCGCCAACGTACAGGCACGTCGCGCCGACAAAGGTGGCCTTTGTAAATTTCTGCCCATGCACGTCGCGCAGTGCAAAAAACGTGCTACTGTGCTATTTCGACCCGATTTCTTCTTGTTTGATGCTGTGGAGGCACGGGCTTTGATTCTAGTTTTTGAAAATGAATTGCCACTCTCACACTTCAACCTTATATCATTTTCAAAAAAAAACATTCTCAACGGTCATTCTATTTTAAAGTAAAATAGAACTTTGGTTTGGTTCTTTTTTGTGGAGTTTTTTGTTTTGAAAAACCTTTGATTTTTTAACTTTGGTACATTCAAAACTTGCCTTGGAGAGTTGCCATACATTTGACCACCTGCAGATCACGGACTTTAGCACCGGTGTTAGGAGGAGGACCTCCAGCTTTTTTCTTTGGGGGACATCTCATCACCAACCTTTAGACCCTAAAAAATGTCTCCATAATCTTGTGGCTATTTTTTCCACTGTGTTTAATGGTACAGGTACAAGTTGCTGCATCTTTTATGACCTGCAATGTTCTCCAAAGAGGGGCATTTTTTACTATAATCCTCTGCTTGACAACTCATTATGCCACATCTCTGCCACTGTTTTTTTTTAATACTGTATCTTTGTGCTGAATCTGCCCTTTGGAATGATGACAACTGTGTTTGTTTTAAGACATATAAACAGTGGCAACTCATCAAAACCAACTTCTTCTGCCTATTCATAAGATTGAATACCATTTGCCTCCTCCATCTGAAAAGACAAGCTTGTAAAATATGAAAACAGGGCTCTTTGATACACAGTCATTATTTTGCTTTGATCAGTGTGTTAACCTCTTTTTGTCAATAGAACCATTTCATAACTGAACTATGTTTACTGTTTTCCTCTCTTGGCGATTTTTAGCAAGGAAGGGCTATTCATAATGCGCCGGAAATCTGAAAGCTTTGAACACCTATTTCTTGAAAAGCGCTTCTTTGGATCTTTGGCATGTGATATTGTTTTGTTGCTCGAACCTTTCCCTCAAGGAAAAGTCTTCTTTTTGGTATCAATGGCACACATATATTCAAAATTTTCTCTTTTCTACTGCAGGTACATTCTGACAGATAGCTCTTTGAAGAGGGAAAACAATACCTTTGCACCATAAACAGTAACACTTACCTGTGCAATGACTCCTTTATTCAATTTCTTTGTGTCCTTTCTCTGCACTTTTTAGACCCATTAGTTCTCAACAACCTGCAATGACTTTGGCCATCTGCTCATATATGGAGGAGGCTCTTCATCAGGTAAAGTATCTGAAGGCTTTTTGACCACTATGTTTAACACAGCCTTTCTCTGAATGTGATGGTAAGTAAACCACTTGAAAAACATCAATATAAGCATCTCTTTTTGCAAACATCACTGTATTTCAGAAGAAACCCCAATCACAGTGACATTGTCTCCCTGCACTGTTCTAAGGGTGACTGAGATATTTATCATTGTGCTTGGTCATCTCATGACAGGTTACTTGACAAAAAATCTTTGTGACTAGGAAGGTCAGTGCTTTTTGAAAACCCAAGGACTTTCCATCTGCCTGTGTAATGGCATTGGTTAACAGCATCTATTCCATTTGATCTTGGACAAAACAGGCTAGTTAAGATTGGAATGTTTACTGATGACATGCTTTCTAAAGCTTCAACAATTCAAATGATTTGCAAGTTTGAAATGAGCTCCTTTATCATACCAAACTCCCCTTTCTTTTGAACTAGCATATTTCCACTATATTCCTGTTATGATCATCAGTCACATTCATAAAACCTGGAGTCCCTGTTTCATTGGTTTCAGTTCAAGTCAAACCTGGACTTTTGCAATCATCTAAGTCAATATTGGCCAGCGCCCTCTGCATGTGGATGAAGGAAGCGCCCTAACCCTCTGCTTGTAAATGAAGGAGGTTCTGGGCCTTGACAATTTACCAGTTTGCTGAGACAGTGGTATCCCTTTTTTCCTGTGATTTTCATGCTGGAAAGAGCTGTAAAGTCCAGATGAGTAGCTTTCTATTTTGCAGACATATCTAAAGGCTCAAGTTACATTTAGAAGCAGATGTTCCTCTAACTGTAAACTCAAACATTTACTCCATGAGATGAAATATATTTCCTGCCTTTGTAGAACCATAGAACACTGTGACAAACCTAATAGTCAGCTTGAGGTTGGGTTTTATGCAGTGCTGAGATCTAGGGGATATAAGTGGCGCGACTTAGGGCTGCTTGTCAATTTCATTTGTAAAGTAAGAGGTCAGTCATGGTAGGCCTGTAGCAGATGGAGGCTTTTTGGATTTTTGATGATTGCCAAGGGTGAAATGTCTTAAAGCGCCACTTCCTAACATAGGGGAGACTTTTGAAACAGATGTGGATTGGCCTTTTAAAGGTGATGGGTAGATCAAGAAGGCTGAAGCTAGGTAGGCTTGTGACCATGAGGTTTTGACTTCGCCAGAGGTGGACTGAATAGATAGAAGGGAAAAAAAAGTTTTGGGAGGGTTTTCTGGATGACATATTGACATAAGGAAATCAGTTTCTAGAAAACTCAGCTGTAGATATAGTCATCACTAACATGTAAAAAATACTGATGGCTAACAGTGGCTCCATTTGGGGAGGGCAGCTCCTCGTCAGGAGGTGTCCAGAATTCAGATCTTTGTCTTATGAAGACCAGTGCCTTATCCATTGGCGCAAAATTTACCCTTCTCTTGATGTTATTTCTGAAAAATTGACAGCATGATTAACATCAATGATACTTCTACCTACCCCACTATCTTTCCTAACATTTTTTCTTCTCTTTGGCGCATTTGAACTAGCAGCCTTTTGACAATGCATATTTTTTCTTTTTGCAAAATGAACCTATCTATTCCTACTCTTATATCTGCCGGGAGTTCAGATTAAGCTGATGAACTCCTTCATTTCTCTACCTAAAACCAGATCGACTGTCAAGATTAAGCAGTTTGATAGGATTTCATTCTCTAATCTACAACATGAAATTCAAAAATGATCAAATCAGGATTAGGCAGTCTGATTTGTCATGCATTTGCGGCATAAAAGACAAGCTGCACACAAATGTTATTCTGCAACAAAGGAAACTAGACAAGTGGGGTTAAGATGTACAATGTGTTTTTCATCCCTCGCTTCTCTCTTTGGTTCTGTTTTAGGCATGTGGAACCAGAATCTCTCCCTAATCTAAGCTCTGTGATAAGTCAATCTTACACAATGTTGACTATCTTGGCACTCACTAACTTATCAGCAAATAAATTTAAACATGCTCAGCTATGATTAGGCTAGATAGCTAAACAAGACATTGGAGCACTAGTAGCAGCATTTAGACTTGCTCGCTTTCCGAAAGACTATTTTTTGGAACATGGGGCCTTTGTTCTATCTTCACTTGCCCTCTTTTCTGCTTTTTACTGTTTTTGACTTTCCTATCTTTTACTGTTTTTGACTTTTCTATTTTTTCAATATTTCAAACAATGATATGTACAATGACTGAAAGTGTTTCAAACTCAAAAATCTTGGAAATGACGGAATTTCAGCATCTTATCCTCGTAAGGATCTCCTCTCACCCTTGGCCCACTTAACTCCTGAAAAGAAAAATTTGGGAAATTTTCTTTCTCTAACATGACATAGGGATTCATGCAAGAATCTCTAAACAGCCCAGTATCCTCCCTCTGTACCTCTCTGAATATCTGATTTCCACTCCTTTCCTTACTGTATGCTTTCTTCAGGTAATGTATGTACTCTTGATAATTCTTGAAATAGATAGTGACATCATCAAGGTATGCAAAAACACAAAAATTTAAAACTGGGAACATGGCCTTCATGAATAGATTTCTGATATTGGGTGGTTTAGCAATTTTGAACTTGAAATCAGATTTACCTCCCGCAAACTGGAAAAAATCTTTAAGTTGTCTACTTTGCAAAGGAATCTGATGATTATGATCTGAAAGATGATCTTGCAAGAATACATGATTAGAAACATTTTCAATTGGTGAATCATGATCTTGAGTAGAAAAAACATGATTTTTGTTATATGGAGATGCAGTATTATTTCTAAAATCAAAGCAGATTCTATGGCCACTAGTTTTATTTTTGATCATTTCAGTTTGTTTTAGTTTGTTGTGTTTGCTTTTGTTCAAGTTGTTCTTTGAGGAAAAGGTAGTGATACAATGTTTTCTCTTGTTTTTTCTGTAGAAATTAGTATTTTGCATGAGATCCCAGATTTTAGCATTTCTAAGTTCTTCATGAAAGGATAAAATATGAGCCAATTTCAATAGTTCAGGTATGCTGGGATCATAACTGTCATCCTTGCTCATAAGAAGTTCATCTGGCATTTTCTCAAGATGTTGAGCTACTGAGGTTATGGTCAAAGTTTTATCTGCAGTAGGAGGGTCACATGATGGTAAATCTTTGAGGTATGGTAGAAACATTAAACTCCCTTTCTCTCGGGTTCCGAATAGGTTTATGATGTGTAGGTCTTCTAAATATTTTACCCGGAAGAAATTTCCACAAGTTACTGCTGGTGTCTGACTAAAGCTAGAGCAATTTTCTTGATAGTACATGAGGGTTTGTGCTTCTTGCTCTAATCTTACTTTGGATAGGGGAAACTTACTTTCCTCAAGACACAGCTGTTCATGATCATGGTAGTTTTGAGTGTCCAGTTCATCATAAGGCACCAGGGACAACTGATGTGGTGGATCTAAGTCTATATCAGTTTCTTCTGACTCTTCCTTCATGTTTACATCAATATGCATAATGAAAGAGTTTAAGTCGGACCGCAAAGAACACATTGGAATGTTATCTGGCCTATCTTGACTGCTAATCATGTATTTCATGTGTGATTCGCGGTACAGTATTCTGGTCTGACCAAACACAAGAATGGTGGCATATGACATGTCTAGTTGGATATTCCCTTAGAGTTTGGCTCCCCAAGATCTGGATAGGAGCATCCCGTACTTGGGAGGAATGTCTGCCACTACTATATCCATGATTAGATGTTTCGCGGGTATTTGGGCCAGACTAAAACAAAGGTCTTTGATCAAACCCAGGCATTGGACTCTGCTTGAATCAAATGAATACAAGTCTTTGTATGGTCTTGTGATTTCCAAGCCTAATCTTTCCATTACTACCTTTGGCATAAGATTATGCGAGGCGTCGGAGTCTAGCATGGCATTATGGAGGATTTTGTCGTGGATGTTTAAGCTAATGTAAAATGGAAGAGTAGCTCCCTCTTGGAATTTTCCCTCTATCTTTGGACCAAACAATACTTCAGGAATGTCATCATTGAGATTAACAGTGTTTGCATCATTCCCTAGATTTAAGAACTTTAGTACTTGCGATTTATAAGAGTTTTGGGCAATGAGTTCAGTAAGAGGCATGGTGATTTTGATCTTAGCGATTTCGCCTTCAAAGCTAAAAGGCACTTGAAGTTTAGATATGTTTGTTTCATCTTTTTCAGCTAAGACCTTGTCTATGTTCTGAGTTTGTTGACCTTGTTTAGGGGTTTTGTTTGCCATAGTTGTTTTGGTGACCTTTGTAGAAGTATCGGGAGTATCTGAGAGAGGACTAGTTTGGGTAACTTTAGCTTGGCTTTGGTCAGTCTTTTCAACCTTGATTTTGTCACTGCTTGATGCTTTTTTGAGGATGGTATCTGGAGCTTTAGCAGTATCAGAGTTACCTTTCTTGACATTATCTTGGTTTCTTTTGCTTCTAAGGTCATATTTCCTGTGGGCTTCTACAATAGCATTTTGAAACTCTATGGCAGGGTCATCGAGATCTTCGTAATTGGTCTCATCTTGATCAGGAGAAAAGAACGCTTGTTCTTCTTTGGTGAGGTACACCTCACTCTCATTGTCAGACCCTATGAGGTTTAAATGATGCTCATCAAGAGGTTCTGAGTCCCTATCATCTTCTTCCACATAGTTTTCATTGAATGGTGGCCTGATCTGTTGGTCATTATCCCTTGGTCTGTTTTGGGGTTGCTCCCTCCTAAAGTTTTGGTTTCGGTTTCTGATTGGAGGGTTTGGCTGGTTGTCCCTAACAGGAGCTTTTTCATTGATCTTTTCCCACATTTTAGCCATGGATTTGACTAAGTCATCTATTCTGGGATCTAGGGAAGGTGACGAAGTGGAGACCTCATCTCTATATGTGACCTTTCTCTCCGATCTAGTTCTGGCTCTTTTTTCAGCTAAGTTGGCATCTGCTTTTATAGCTATTTGTTGCATTTCCTCCAAGGTAGGGGGATCCTTATCTCTCAGATGATATGTCATGTCCGGATCAAAACCCTCAGGAAATTTTGCCAAAGCTAAACCAAGTGGAGGTTTGAAATGAGGTGGAAGGGAGTTATATACACCGTTGAACCTAGTACAGTAAGCTTGGACACTTTCCCCATTTTCCCGTTTTAGATTGTTATATTCTGACAGGATTTGAATGGGGTTTCTTCGGATTTCCCACCTATTTCTGAAAACTTGATGTAGTTCGGGGATATTATGGATGCTGTTTGGAGCTAAGCTTTTGAACCATGCTTTGGGTTAACCACCAAGACTTTGGGCAAATATTCTCATTCTGACAGTCTCGTCTTGTACCTCTAGGTATTCATAAGCATTAGTCATTCTACTTATATGCTGATGAGGTGTGGTGGTGTCTTCTCCAGTAAAGTGTGGGATCTTGTCTTGATATTTGTTTGGGAGAGGAGCTAAAGGTGGTGGCAACACCAAAGGTGCGTACCAGGCTGCCATGACTGGAGCTAATGGATGATGTGCAAGATGAGGACTAGTAGGCTGAAATGAAGTGGTTTGAACAGTGGTGGTTTGACCAGGTGTAGCGGATGAACTTGGACTAGTGATCTGGTTTTGAGCAGATCTGGGATGATAGGAGCCAAATTGATAAAGAAGCTGGAAATCAGGAGGAGTGGCTGGTGAAGCTTCTTTAATAGGACTATGTGGTGGGTTTAGGGGTTCAAGATTGTCGAAGTTTATCTTACTATATGATTTTCTTCGGGGAAGAGCTTGTGATGACTCTAATTCCGAAGGTGAATCTAGAAGGATATTGCGAGTTTTAGGTACAGATCTTGTTCTACGGATGGATCTATCGGTAGCTAGATGATCGGTTTCAGAAGCTTGCCACAGAATCTTCTCTGGGTCATCTACTATGATAGGGGGATTTGGGTCTGGATGGGATCTGGTATTGATTCTTCGGGAAGCCAGATTTTAGATCCAGAGTTTAGAGAGAATGATATTGGTGAATGTTCTGGATGAGTGGGATTTCTAAGGTTTTACTAGGGTGAAGGATGGTCAAAAGTAACAGGATGGATTAGTGGAGTCGCCAGGTGGAACTGGGTTGTTTTTGTGAAGATAGTTATGGTCCACCAACAATAACTATTTTGAGAATGTTTTTGAATTTTCTGAGCTTATGTGCAGCCTATGGTTAGTTAAAGTATCCTAGACTTGTTTCAACACTTTGCTAGGGTGATGAGAACAAAAAGAGTTTACTCTAAAAAATGAGTCTATGGACTGCTTGCTTGTTTATGGTACCTAAAGGACCAAAAAGTATATAAGAGTTTGCTGGACTATTATGTACTCAGTGTCTTACCATCTCCCGCTATGTTAGTGAGTGATGGGAAAGGTCTATCGGAAAGTAGCCTAGAGTTTGGTGAAATAGTAAGGCTTACTAGAAGTTAGTGGAGTCTCCAGGTGGAAAATCAGTTGTTTTGAGATATATTTGTATGGTCCACCACCAGTACTTGACAAAAACCAATCTAAGGGAGCGTTTTTTTTGGGGCTTTTTGAGTTTTATGTGCCTACAAGGTTTGGAAGAGTTTCCTATAACTGACTCATCATTTTTCTAAGATGGTGAAAGAGCTATTTTCTACTCTTCAAACAATCTCTAAGTTTACTAAGCTTGATTGAGACTTCGGGAGTTACTAAGTTGTACTTAGATTGCCACTAACTCGGAAGGTCCTACTGTGAGTGTCACTATGTTAGTGAGCAGTGGGATAGGTCAATCAGATAATATTCTTAAAGGCTTCTAAAGATGAGGGAAACTAAGCTTTTAATCACTCAGAGTCCCACCGTGATCGCCATTATGTTAGGGTGGCGATGAGGTGGCAAAATCAGATGGTATTCTAAAATTTAGCAAGGTAGTAAGGCCTACTGGAGGCTAGTGGAGTCGCCAGGTGTATTTTTAGTTGTTTTGAGGTATATTTTAATGTCCACCACCAATACTATAAAAAACCAATCTAAGGGAGTGTTTTTGGGGTTTTTTCTGAGTTTTTATGTGCAGCCTAGGATGTAAGAGTGTTATAAACCTGATTCATCACTTTGCTAAGATGGTGAAACAGAGAGTTTACACTAAATGATTCTAAAGGCTGATGGTCTGAGTTTAGGATTGAAGGACTAAAGAGTCTATAAAAGTTCGCTAGACTTTCATGAACTCAGTAAGTCCCACCGTGATCGCCATTATGTTAGGGTCCCGTGATTTGGCCGATTGGCTAGCCAAATGACGATGTAACATCAAACCAAGCTTGGAGCCCGAGGACCTAGCCTTCCTGGACTCAGAGAGGGCTCTCTCTATAAGTGTAAAAGATGTCGGTGTGTTTACTTGCGATGTTCTGATATTAGGCTAGTTATGAAGTATGTTTTTGGTTTTTTTAGTTTTTAAGTTTGTGAGGGATGAAACTGATCAAATACATAAACTGGATAACAAGGTGTAGATAAATTGGGCTATGGGGTCAAACAGGTCAAGGAAGCTAATGAAGTGATGATGTAAAGCTGCTGTAGGGCCGATTTGATTCACGATAGAAGGGATCTCTGGGCAAAATGGATTAAATGGACAATAAGTTGGTGAAAGACAAGGGATTTCAGGTGCAAACTAGTTAATAGCAGACATAAACATGTAATAGCAAGCCATTAATCATGCTAGGAATAACTATAAGCTAATCAATACATAGAAATCAAAACATTCCAGCCATACATAGAGGTATAAGACCCTCTAACTTCGGGAAAAGGCTATCAGACTTTGGGGAAAACACATGAGACAAACTAACAACTCATAAACTATGCCGGAACGCCTAAACATAGTCTCTAAGTCATCGGGCACTTGGACAAATAAGTTTTCATAGTTTTAGGCAAAGGGCTAGATCGGGACTAGGCCTCCTTGGTTCAACAAGATGATCAACAAATCAGTCAAAGAGAAATTTTTATGGACAGAACTATGGGCAGCTTGTAGGTAGGTAGGGCAAACCATACATCCTACTTAACATACATAGAACTGATGAATAAAACTTAGCAACAATACCTTAGGTTACTAAAGAGCAACTAAGAATTCTTTAGCATAACTAAGGGAGAAGAAAACATCAAGCTATGAAGATTCAGGAATTTTGAGGTGCCTCCATGGGCATATCTCAAAATCAATATTTACTGATCTATAGCAGCAAGAAATATGAATTATGAGTGAAAAATAGAAGGCAAAAAACATTAAGAAGCACTATACCATTCTACCATGTCAAGGAATCCATCAACAATCCTTCATCATTCCTCAAAAGCATCCAAGAGGCAGTCCAAAAATCATAACTCAAGTGTATTCTTCAAAGCTCATATGACCAATGTATTAATTCTTCTCTCAAGTTCAACCTCTGATTTACAATGAAACCCATGGAATAAATAGGCTTGAGGGAGGAAAACCTCATGGAGCAACTAGCTATCCCATTGGCTAAGTCAAAATATCTAAACTTGTCCTTGAGGCTTTGCAAAGCCCAAGGCACAAAATATCCCATAAAATATCTAAAAACTGCTAAAAACGGAAATTATATTGACTTTACATGATTTTCCCATGATAAAAATAGCTTAACGCACATTTGGGAAAAGCAGATTTTTTGAGTTCAAAAATTACAAAAATACTTCATATTTATGCCTGAAAAAGGTCCCCTGACTTGCTGGATGCAAATGGCAGCCTTCCCGATGTCGAAATGAGGCTCATGATGGCTCGTTGGAAAGCTCTCTGTGTCTGCTTTCCGACGCAAGTGAAATCACCTCAATCTGATCTCTAAAAGTCCCTCAAAACTGTACCTGTGTGCAAAAACCCAGAAAATAGCAGACTGCTGATATGGCGGGCAGAATGTGCAAAATGAGGCTGTTTTTCGCCAATTTGAGGGGGCGAATGATCTTCAAATGCCCTGAAAATCGCTGGAGACCTGCTCATGGAATTATGGCATCCATTGGTATCATCCTCCTCCCTTGACAACTCATCAAACTGAAATGGCGAATTTATGAGTTTTTGGCCAAAAACCCAAAAAATGCCAAAAAACAAAAAGTTTCCGAAACAGGCCCAAAATTGGCATGCATGACCCTCAAGGGTCCATCGAAACATGCTCCGAAGCTGAAGCCAAAATATCAAGGGCTGATATGCTTTTTGCTTCCTTCCGTGCTAGGCGCCTCTCCTTCAACTTCTTCAATTTCTCTTGCGCTACTTTTAATTTTCGTCTGGCAAACTAATTTAGCTTCTGAAAGTGAAGAGTCCTCTTTCTCTGTAGCTCAAGATCCCTGTTTGCCTTCTCAAGCTTTGTTTCCAAATGCTGGTTAGCCCTTTCAAGCCATGCTTCCTTGTTTTCCTCAATTTCCTGCTCAAGGAGGGCAGTGAGAGGAAAAGCTTCGAAATGAGCTTGTTCTTCTGCTCTCTGTTTCTCCAAGGCTCTTCTAAGCCCGATGGTCCTAGGCCTCTTTCGCCTAGGCTGGTCTTCCTCCTCTTCATCATCAAACTCGCCAATGAGCTCTTCAATTCTTACTTGCACCTTTTCTGCCTCCTTTTTATACTTGATCGCCCTTGCCTCATGAATGGCCGCATGATACTTCATTTGTTTGTTTTCAACCTCCAAGAAATGGTTGAAATTCCTCGCCCTTTGAAGATCTTCTTGTAACACCTCAATTTGCCCTTCTTTGTGAATGAGGAGGTTTTCAAGGATGCGGGCCTCATTATCACTGTCATCGCTTGGGATAGGGATGACAGCTGATTTACCTCCATGCTTGGCACTTTCTCCAATGATGCTTTTGCCTTTGAATGCCAATCTAGCGCTCTTTCTCCTTGGCAAGCTAGAAGTTGTCTTTTTGGGAAATTTCCTCTTTCTAGGAACAGTTTTGGTCACTGTCAAGGAGGCAGCTTCAGCTTGATGTCCTTCCTCAACATCCTGTCCAGTTTGTGGCTCAAAAGGTGCTTCAATTGTTTGCCCAACTATTGCTCCTCAATCTACGTAACGTGTTCCTCTTCACATGCTAACAACGTTCATCAACACTTTGTAGGCTGGCTATTTTGATCTTCAAACTACGGCTGGCACAACACTCACTAATCTCCAAAAGGCATTGTCCCTCAAAATGCATTCTTTCTTGCTCAATGCCTTCTTTTTCTCCCTGTGGTTCACTGCCCTCTCCTTCTCCCTGTTCACTTGGCTGCCCAGTGGTCATCTTGAGTTTTTTAGGGGTAGGCCTACTAGAAAAAGGCACTGGGCGATGGATAGGCTGAGTAGGAGACACATGAACAGGAGGGACAATGGCGAAATCTGCATGGCTGATGAAGGAATCCCATGAAACCCCTTTCTTCTCCAGCTGGTGTAAGAAGATAATCTTGATCAAGGAATGATGAAAGAGAGAAGGGATTTGCTGAGGTGGAGCCTTCTTTTGGACAGTAGCTGCCATTTTCTCTATGCTTTTGGACAAAAATTATGGAAGGTTTAATTGCCTGCTTCTGGTAAAATGCATCAACAAGCGGACATGATAGGCATAAATTTGGTTAAACCTCCCTTCACAAGTGAAATATCTCATTATGGCTTTCATCAGCGGAGCATAACTGTCAAGAAGATAGGAGAAGGGGAAAATAGCGGTGATGGTTTCCCTATGTTCAGGCTTGATGAAAGGTTTATAATCCTCCAGATCAAGATGCGCTTGTTTAAACCACTTTTCACCATGATACGGGATCTTGGTAGCCTTGGATACATACCTTGGGGAGATTTTGAAGTCAAGACCCGCTAACTGGAAGTGTTTGTCCTTGAATCTCAAAGCGCACAAATGTGTAAGTGGCGAGAAACTCTTGACTTCTTCTATCCTCTGACAGAAATCAAGACAACCTACTTCATGGAAATTGAAAAGCACTGATGGGTGAGCATTGATTTCTCCTATGGAGATAGGCTCATATCTCTTATGTGGACCGCTCTTGTGATCTCGCTTTGGAGGCATTCTGACTTTGACCAAACTTTGGAAGAGGCAAACTGCCTTCACTGTATGAAAAATGCTCTGCTGGATTGAAACTAGCCACTAGACTGTTTGGACAGATATGGACACTGTGGTTTGGATAAAATGCAACAATGTTTCTTGGAATAAACCACCTCTGTACTTCTTAAAAAACAGCCCTCCAACTATGGATGCACTTCAGCCAGGCAAACTTTTTAACAATGGTACCATGTGTAAAAGATGGGATAACTGCTTTGTAGATTCCCTGTGCACAGTTTTGAACAATCACCCTTCTTGTGAATTTGTTAGAGGCCAACCTATACTGGTATTTGTGTCTTCAAAAAAAAACTCAAATATTAAAACCCTGCTCTTCAGGTCATTCACCTTGAAAATACCTCTGTCAACAGATTTTTATAAAAGAGACCATACAGTGGAAAAGAAAGGAGACTTTTTGGTTAGGTGAAAAATTAGCCCACCGTGTTTAGGAAAACACCTTTCACTTGTGAATTTTGAGAAATCAATCACCACCTTTGTACCTCTGGCTTCAATGTTAAATTCGATCATCAACAACTCTGCCCTTTAGAAAGTGGCTCTGCACCTTTGGAAAAACTCTGTTCAACAATCTTCAGAATGATACAATATAGTGCAAGGAAAAGGCAGACCTAGGTTGGGTGTAAAATCAATGCATAGCGCTTCAGGAAAACCACCTCTTTACTTGTGAATCTCAAAGGTCAACACTACACCTGTACCTCTGTCTCAATATTAAATGCAATCACCAAGAACTCTGCCCTTTAGAAAGTGGCCCTTTTCATTTGTGAAGTTTTAAGAAAACAAACACCGCTTTTGTACCTCTGCCTCCAAAGTTAGAATCCCATCAATGAAATCTGCCCTTCAGTGTACTAGTTATCCTTAGAGTCTCTTTGTCAATCAGCTTTTCAAAATGATACAATATGGTGAAAAAGAGGGCAGACCTAGGTTAGCAATACACAGTGCTTTATGAGGGACACTTTTTCTTGTGAAGTTAAAAGATCAAACATCACCTGTGTATCTCTGCCTCCAATGTTTACATTTAACCACCAACAACTTTGTTTCTCAATATGCTATTCACCTTTGAAGATCTTTTTTTCCAACAGACTTACAGTAGTGAAAAATACAGTGAAACAGGGAGGCAGTTTGCTAAAAGGTGTGCTTGTGAGAGAATGCCAACAGTCGCTCTGTTCTTTGAAATCTTTGAGTCACTCTGCTCTTTGAAATCTTTGATGTTAACCAACATACCAAATTCCTTGCTCAAGGAGGCTTTCCACCATTTAACAATTCTGTCCTGTGCAAGTGTACCCTCTTCTCACTGTTTGTATATCAAGTAAATCACCCTACATATGTGCTAAGAATGCCAATACATAGGTTTGGGGTGATAATGACAGAGTTTTATAGAAGATGTCAAGATTTTTGACAGAGATTATATGAGTTTTCTGCAACGGAAATCTCCTCTTAATCAAAACACTGCTTTTTACAGGAAAACCTCGGCCCTTTGATAGATTTGAGGACAAAACAAACTGGCCCTCTACCTCAAAACCCCGTATCTCTATATGTGCTCTTTGAGTGACAACTTCGGCCTCTTATCATATTTCAAAACTTCAGCTTGCTGTGTAGAAATGACTGTTTTTGCTTTTGACTAAAATGACAAGGTCCAGGGTTTCAAAGCTTATTGTTCTTTATCAAAAACCTTGAAATTTGATGGGAGAGCATATAAAATACCTCGAATTTTGAAGAACACCTGCTTTTGAAAGCTGAAACACTGCTGGGGACCTTTGACACTTGCGCGGCATTCTTGGTAAAAAACACGTCGCGCAGAAAAGCCCTTGTCGGGCCTGTCGGGTCGACCTGTCGGGCGGTCGGGCGGCCTTGTACAGGCACGTCGCGCCAACGTACAGGCACGTCGCGCCGACGAAGGGGCCCGTGTAATTTTCCGCCCAGGCACGTCGCGCCAGAAACCAGGCACGTCGCGCAGCTTTTTCTCAGTGCAAACTTTAGAATTTTTTACCAGACTTCTTGCCTTGGTGTTAGGGAGACCGGAGTTTGACTCTAGTTTTTTGAAAGTGAATTTCCCACTCTCACACTTCAACCTTATATCGTTTTTCAAAAAACACTATCAACGGTCATTCTATTTTTAAAAGGTAAAATAGAACTGTGGTTTGGTTTTCTCTGCGGAGTTTTTTATTTTTGAAAAACCTTCGATTCTTTTAACTTTGGCACGTTCAAAACTTGCTTTGGAGATTTTCCAATCATTTGATCACATGTAGATCACGGACCTTAGCACAGGTGTGAGGTGGAGAACCTCCGGCTTTGTTCTTTGGTGGACCTTTCATTACTAACCTTTAGAACCTAAAACAAATCTCCATAATCTTGGGGCTATTTTTTCCACTGTGTTTAATGGTACAGGTACCAGTGGCTGCATCCTTTATGACCTGCAATGTTCTCCAAAGAGGGGCATTTTTACTATAATCCCATGCTTGACAATTCATTATGCCACATCTCTGCCACTGTTTATTTAATACTGTATCTTTGTGCTAAGTCTGCCCTTTGGAATGATGACAACCGTGTTTGTTTTAAGACATATAAACAGTAGCAACTCATCAAAACCAACTTCTTCTGCCTATTCATAAGATTGTATACCCATTTGCCTCCTCCATCTGAAAAGACAAGCTTTTAGAATATGAAAACAGGGCTTTTTGATACACAGTCCTTATTTTGTTTTGATCAGTGTGTTAAACCCTTTTTGTCAATAGAACCATTTCATGACTGAACTATGTTCACTGTTTTCCTCTCTTGGCGATTTTTAGCAAGGAAGGGCTATTCATAATGCACCAAAAACATTTGAAAGCTGTAAACACCATTTCTTGAAAGGCGCTTCTTTGGACCTTTGGTATATGATATTGTTTTGTTGCTTGACCTTTTCCTCAAGGAGAAAGTCTTCTTTTTGGTATCAGTGGCACACATATATTCAATATTGTCTCTTTCCTACTGTAGGTATAGTCTGACAGATAGTTCTTTGAAATAGGAGTACCAATACCTTTGCATCATCAGCACTATCATTCATCTGTGTAATGACCTTTATTCCGTTTTTGGTATCCTTCCACTACTTTCTTGTATCAATCAGTTTCAGCAACCTGCAGTAGCTTTGGCCATCTGCTCATATATGGAGGAGGCTCTTCATCAGGTAAGGTATTTGAAGGTTTTTTAACAATTCTTTTCGAGATAGCCTTTCTCTGAAGGTGATGGTAAGTAAACCACTTGGAAAACATCAGTCTTAGCATCTTCACTTGCAAGCATCATTGTGTGTCAGCAAAGACCCTAGCCAGAGTAATACTGTCTCCCTGTACTGTCCTAAGGGTGATTTAGATATTTGGCTTGTTCATCTCATGATTGATTACTTGACAAATAACCTTTGTGACTATGAAGGTCAGTGCTTTCTTGAAAAACCAAGAACTTTCTCCTGCCTGTGTAATGGCATTGGTTATCATCTATTCTATTTGATCTTGTGGATAGACAGGGTACTTATGCTTTGGAATTTTCACCAATGACATGCCTTTCTTCATTTCATCAATTCACATGATTTTGAAAGTTTGAGATGAGCTCCTTTATCAGACCAAACTCCCCTTTCCTTTGAGCTAGCAAATTTCCACTATATTCCTGTTATGATCATCAGTCATATTCATAAAACCTGGAGTCCCTGTTTCATTTGTTGCAGTTCAAATCAAACCTGGATCTTTGCAATCATCTAAGTCAATATGGCCCGCGCCCTCTGCTTATGGATGAAGGAGGCGCCCTAACCCTCTGCTTGCAAATGAAGGAGGTTATGGACCTTGAAAATTTACCAGTTTGCTGAGACAGTGGTGACCCTTTCTAACTGTGATTTTCATGCTGAAAAAGAGCTGTAGAGTCCAGATGAGCAGCTTTCTGTTTTGCAGACATATCTAAAGGCTCAAGTTACATTTAGAAGCAGCTGTTCCTCTAACTGTAAACTCAAACATTTACTCCATGAGATGAAATATATTTCCTGTCTTTGTAGAACCATAGAACACTGTGAAAAACCTAATAGTCATCTTGAGATTGGATTTTATGCAGTGCTGAGATCTAGGGGGTGTGAGTGGCGCGACTTAGGGCTGCTTCTTAATTTCATTTGCAAAGTAAGGGATCAGTCATGGAAGGTCTTTTGCAGATGAAGGCTTTTTGGCTTTTTGATGATTGCCAAAGGTGAAATGTCCTAAAACGCCACTTCCTAACATAGGGGAGACTTTTGAAACAGATGTGGATTTTCCTTTTAAAGCTGATGGGCAGGTCAATAAGGCTGAAGCTAGATAGGATTGTGATATGAGGTTTTTGATGTTGCCAGGGGTGGGCTGAATAGGTAGAAAGGCGAAAAAAGTTTTGGGAGGGTTTTCTGGATGACATATTGACATAAGGAAATCAGTTTCTAGAAAACTCAGCTGAAGATATAGTCATCACTAACATGTAAAAAAAAAATACTGATGGCTAACAAAAGGGATTTGAGAAACCAGTACATGTAGAGATGGTCTTCAAAGGTAGGGGCTTGACATAGGCTCTTTCTTCTCCACCATTCTTGGACATGATCAGATAATAGATCAGAACAATTACTGGGAAAGATATCAAGAGTTTGGTACCGATGTCATAGCGAAAGGAAGTTGAAAAATAAGATAGAAAATCCCTATGAAGACATAAAGTAGTATGAAGATGAAGATTTAATCGGCAATACCACTTGGAAGCTTCTCCAGTAAGCCTATGCTAGAATAACCGAAGATGGACAAAGTCATTGGTGATGAAGTTAGACGAACACCACATGTGGAAAGAATGAACATGGTTGGTAGGATCCTTTCCAGCAATTATTTCAAACATGGGGATGTCTGAAGAGAGCTTGGTTGGCATAGCAGGCCAACCAAGATCATGGTGTATGGGTTCATTAATCAACTGGCTAAAATCAGGAAGACTGAGGCCCGCAATATAAGGGATCAAGGGAGAAGCCAAGATAGTTCCTCTTGCGGCACCACTAGTAGCATTCCCAGCTTTAGGTCAGGGGTTGCCACAAGCATTAGGTCTTGAAACAGACATGGGGAAGGTGAAAGTTGAAGGAGAGTTGGGAATAGAACTAGAAGGGGAACCCAATGAACCAGAAGCAGAGTTAGAATGGGGACTCGGTGGAGGACGAACTTGAACCCTACATGAAGGAGTAAGTCTTCCTAACAGAAACCAAGGATGAAGGCCTAGGAGTCTCTGAAATAAACACCTTGGGGCGCAATGATGGAAAAAGACACGGATCACGGAAGAGAGAGGAGACCAATAGGGGCAAGGAGGTGCAGGATCAATTGATTACAATATTTAAGTCTTGGCCTGGTGTTGTAAACCAGGGGCTCTTCACTTAGGGTGTGCATGTATGTGATAAGTGTGTTAATTTTAAGTAAGCCCAGACATGTGTAGAGAAAAAATAAAAAATATGTTGTATAACTGTAAATAAATCTGAAATTGACAGTAATGGAAACTGAATACGACATAAAATAAATAGCTAAAGATGCATCAATTTAAACCCAAGGAGGAGGGCTTCCCAACAAATATTATATGGGTGGGAGAAATATATTCAAAGCACACAAAAATGGCCAATGGATCTAAATTTGGGAGGGACAGGGATCCAAAGGTTAGATCTGCTGGAAATTTGTGCAAAAAACAACAAAAAATGAGAGGGAAAAATGTTGCAAAAAATGTGGCGAAAGGCTACAACCTGAAGGGAAACAGAGGGGACCCTAAAGGAGGACCAAAAAAACCTGAAAAGAAGTGTTTTGGATGGATTAATAACCAATATGAAATGGATCTGAAAGTACAGGTTGAGATCTGAAAAATGGTTGAACACACTGAAATCTCAGAAGACCTGCTTCAGCTAAACTCTTCCTAAAAAGGTGGAAGCGTACTGAATCCCTAAGGGGCTTGGTTCCTACTTCGAAAAGTAAAACTAAGAAATTACAGGTCCAAGACGGGTGGAGAGGGAGGTCAAAAAACCCTGAACAGTAGCCTAAACAAACCCATAAAAATTCCTGCAAAAATTACAGGTCGCAGGTACTGACCTGTTTTCTACTGAGGTCATAGGTTTCAGACTGTTTTCAGCGTTCTAAAGGTTGAGGTCAGAGGTTTTGGCCCAAAAAGTGCGACCTGCACTTTCGGCTATTTCGGGAGCATATTTCATAAAAAAAATTCGTCTCTGCTGCGATTGATACATGTTACCTGCGCAATAGGTTTAGAAACACACAAAGGTAAGAATTTTTATTGTTTTAGGGTTTTAAAGGTTAAAAACAACATCAAAAAATGAAAAATAAGAAGCTTAAGAAAAACCCTAGGCGTTGAAGAAGTTGTTCATGCAGGGATCTGAAAAACGACAGTGGTAGTAATTATAAACACTTGTGAAGTCGCGAGTTGTTAGTTTGAATTCTAATCGCAAGTGTACGAAAAAAACCCACTTTAGCTATGCATAACAAATAGCCCTAACATCAAAGATAGCTGTCAATTTCCTTAGATCTGTAGCTAGTGATCAAAATAAATGCTACAGAAATCAAGATCTATGCAGTTAAAGATATTAAACAGTAAATAATAAGCAATATTTGCTCCATGCATCCAATGAACAAGACAATAATTTTTAAAGAATTTTTGTATTATGACACCTGGGAAGGGAACATAGAAAGATGTTACCAGTCCCCCTTAATGGAATGGGTTCTTGTATGTCTATAGTGCTTCAGATATAAGATCTCTCTCTCTTGATGGTCTAGAAAACCTGAGAAAAATGGAACTCAAGGGAGCTCACAAGCAAAAAGTTGAAAAATATGACGATTCTGGAAAATCAAGTGAATGAAAGTATGAACAAAGTGATCTTTAGGCAACAAAAGGTTATGAATGAATGGAGAAACCCTTCTATTTATAAAAAAATATTGAGTTAGTCTAGATATTGGTGCATAATTAAAATATTATTAACCAAATCAAGATCCAACTTTTATGGAATATTTTATTATATTTGTTGGAGGGAAAAAGAATTTGACTTGGGTCAAATCCATTTATTTGTAAATAATAAATAAATAAATGATTAATTTATTATTTTAAGGATGTGGTTGAGTAATAATTAAATAAATAATTATTTATTTAATTATTTATAAATGATTTAGTCAAATTTAGCAAGGAATATTATTTAAATAAGGTTTAAATAATTATTCCTAGAAAATAATAAGATAAATAATGATTTATCTAATTAATTTTCCTATTTTGGGTTAAATATGACCAGGAATATTAATTAAACTATGGTTTAATTAATTATCCCTTGAGGAAAATCAAACAAATAAGGATTTATTCAATTATTCCTCATGGGGTTTCCTGTTTAGACCATAAACAACTTAATAAATTATGGATTACTAAGTTATTTTTCATAGTGAAAGCAATTTTACTATGGTAAAATTGGCCTTACATGGTGTATTTTGGTCCATCTAATAGTAACAGGTTAGATGACCAAAAATTGGTGTAACACTTTCCACGACATCAAGCATATCATCAAAGCTTATTTGGATGATTTAGCTACTCGTTCTCGAAATAGAATTGGTCATCCTTCTAATCTTCGTCAAATTTTGAAAGATGTCGGCATTACAAAATTCGGCTGAATCCGTATAAGTGTGGTTTTCACCATCACATTCGGATGATTGTTGGGATTCATAGTGTCTACGAAAGGGATTCAAGTAGATCCCTTCAAGGTTGAGGAAATACTTCAGTTGCCTCCCCCGTCTTCTCTTCATAAACTTCAAAGTCTTCAAGGAAAAGTTAATTTCTTGAGGAGATTCATTGTTAACTATGCTGAGGTTACGAAAGGGTTTATGAGATTTTTGAAGAAAGGAATTCAATTCTTGTGGGATGACTTCGCTCAATTCTTGTTCGATGCTTTGAAAAAATCAATGACCTCTGCTCCTTTATTGAGTCCACCTAATTATACCATATATTTTCTTTTGTATCTCGGCACGACATAAGCTACTATAGGTATGGTTCTGGTTCAGGAGGATGATGCTCTTTGTGAGCATGCTATTTATTATCTAAGCCGAGGCTTTGTAGGTCCTCAATTGCGATATTATCCCATTGAGAAGTTAGCTTTGGCAGCCATCCATGCTGTTCAGTGACTTAGGTATTACATTCTCCTTCGCAAAACTTATGTTTTGGAAACTATAAATCCGTTTCAATTTGTTCTGAGTAGGTGAGTGATTGGGGGGAAATACAATAGATAGATTGTCATCCCACAAGAATTTGATCTCGAGTTCCTATCTGCCAAATCCAAAAAATCGTTGGTATTTGCGGAGTTGATATCTGAGTTGCCTTGTGGAGAAGACATTATTTATGAGGAGTCATTCCCTGATGAACATATTTTCCTCATTTCTTCAGAAGATCCTTGGTATGGAGATATTATTTTCTATCTCTAGACTTCGAAGTTTCCCCTCGCTTTTTCAAAAGATGAGCGTAGAAAATTGCATCACTTAGCGAAAGGTTATCTTATCATCGGTGACACTTTGTATCGTCGCGGGGTTGATTCGATCCTTAGACGTTGCTTAACTCTTGAATAAGCTTAGGTTTTGTTGAATGATTACACAGTGGATCTTGTCATAGCAGTGGACTACTTTACGAAGTGGGCCGAGGCTATGCCTACTTTCTCGAATGATGGTGAAACAACAACCATGTTTATGTTCAACCAAGTCATTTCTCTCTTTGGTATTCCCAAAGAGATTGTCACTAACCATGGCAGTAATTTTAAGAAATTCGTGATGGCTGAATTGGATCTTAAATTAGGTTTCTGGCAGGAGTATTCGTCTCCGTATTATCCTCAGGCTAATCGGTAGGTTGAAGCATTGAATAAATCCTCGAAGGTTATTCTGCAAAGGACACTCAATAAAGCTAGGACCAATTGGAATGTCATGTTATATTCTATGCTTTGGGCATATCGGATTTCAGTTAAGACTGCAACCAGGTTCACTCCTTTCCAACTGGTTTATGGATTGGAATCCATCTTCCCTATGGAATGTGAGATTCCTTCCCTTAAGCTAGTTTTTAAGCTTCTTCCAGACACTTCAAGTCTCGAAGAACACATTTTTCATGCGGAATGTCTCGATGAGCAGCGTCGAGATACAATTACCATGAATGAGGCTCATAAGAAAAGATTCAGGGTCCAATATGATAAGGTTGTTAAACTTAGGGTTTTCTCTGAAGGTGACCTCATTTTGGTCTATGATCAATACAAGGATGCCTTGCAGGTAGGGAAATTTAAATTTATGTGGTACGACACGTTCATTATCAAAAGAGTCCTTAAGAAGGGAGCTTATGATTTGGTTGACTTTGACGGAAACGAGCTGGAAAAGCCTAGAAATAGGCTCTATGTTATGAAGTATTATGCCTAGGCTTCTGCCTTGAATTTTATTTGGTTGTATATTTTGTAATTTTTATGCATATTTCTATCGATTTTTTTGTGATGTTGATATTTTTGATCTCCCTTGGCAGGTGATCATGGATGATATGATTCATTTTGGCTTTGCCGATGGTGCTAGTCAACATACCCAGAATATTTCTTCCACAGCTTGGGTAATCTACTATCTCTCTGGTCAGTTTTTAGTCTCAAGGGGCGTATGTATTGGTCCTACTTCAAACAATTTTGCAGAATATACTATTGTGACCAATCCACTTTCTGAGGCAATGTCTCTTGGTATTGGTTCGTTAGTAGTGTACTTTGACTCACCACTGGTGGTTTCACATTTGAATAACATATATCATGTTAGAGATCCATTTTTATATCATTTATTTCTGAGAGTGTGTTTTTTGCAAAGATCATTTAATTATGTTACATACATTCACATTCCACGATTAGAAAATGCATTTTCTGATTTATTAATAAATCAAGCAATCGATTGGCATATCAATCATTCATCACATTAAATATCAAAAATCATCAAAAATCATTTTATATATGAGATATTCACATCATAAATTCACTGTATATATAGATCAAATTCATATGTTCAAAAATATACAAAAATTGGACAATTATGTCCTACAAAATTAGGGCTTATGCCCGATCATGTCCATCATCAAAAAGATCCTTTCATCATAAAATTCTATGCATGTGGGCCCTGCCCTAGATAAGCATCATGGAAAAATACTATGGTTGTAGCCACATGGTGAAATAGTCACAACCAATCATGTGGTACACCAACCACATGCCTCTGAATAGCCTCAAGGAGGTTTTCTACTGCAACCATAGGGACATGGTGGGTCAAACCCTCCAAGTTTCTCTAAATAGCATGGAGGACTCTCCTAGGGTTTTCTACGACATCCTCTGCCTCTCTTCCGCAGCGCCTATGCCTCTTTAGACCCTCAGGTGTAACTGGTCCAACATCTGTAACATGATCAATAATTTTGTAAGTACTTTGTCCTATCATAATGATTTTTTCATTTTCATATTTTTATCGAAAATCCAAAAAATCAAATAATCAAAAAATCATTTAAATGTGATCTTACCAATGGCTCCCCATGCAGCTCTGGGTGGTAGGGGCAGGTCTTCATCTCCCCTAAATTACATGCCTAAATAGGGTTAATATTCTATGGTGATCACCTGTTCTTCCCACCATAGGAAGAACTCATCATCCCAGGTAGTCCAAGGGACCTAGCCTCCCCCCAGTCTCTTCATTAGGTCAACCCATCATGCTATGCATGGATCCTGTGGGCTGTTGATGGTTGATATCACCTTGGTCAAATCCCAGGTATCCTCTCGAAGAAGAATGTACATAAAATGATCCCATATCTGAAATTTTTAGTCTCACCTTTATGGATGGAAGTCAATTATTTCTTCAGGTTGGTCAACAGTGCAGTGCACCAATCATATAAAGTGGCAGGGAAATAAAATTCCAAGCTCATGTGTGCACATGAAGCATCATGTAATGAAGCTGACCCCACTACTCGGCCAATGGTAGAAAAAAGGATTTTCATGTGTAATCATTGCACATATCTGATTGGGATCTGGGTCCCAACCTTATGAGTATCCTCTGCACAGTATATTTGGATGTAATCATCTACATTCAGCCCTTCGGGTGCCTTGCCCTAAAAATTCACTGGCTCTCCTCTTTGAGAAAGCCCAGTAATAAAATATATGTCTTCAATTTAAATTCTCAAAGGCATATGATTGATCATGAAGTAATCTTCCTCTGGGTCCCAAAAATTAACAATAATCTCTAGCAATTTGGTATTTGTTTTCATATTGGGCATTTTGAAAAATTTGAGCAATCCACATCCTCGGAGTATTTCTAAGGAAAACTGGTCCTCCATTACCTCCTTATCAATAGCACTATGCTCTCTCTCTCTCCAATGGATAGTCATCCTAAGCCAATTCAACAAGTCATCCATTAGATTTTTATTTTGAAAAATTACTCTACGCATATGCGGGTTTCGTCTTACATAGTCGCGTCTATACGAAACTTGGATATTTTCAACCACCGTATACACAAATGGTTAATCTAAAAAACTAATTGCTATGGTGAAATTAACTTAAAATTACTTGAATTGATAAAAAAAATTATTACTAAGTTGATTGAGAGGATTAACTAGAAAATTGGAGCTAATTTGGCTGAGAATTGGTTTAGATTGAAGTTTGGGATTTTTTACTCTAGAGTTTTTTCTCAAGTTCACCAATGCACAAATGACCAAATTTGAGTTCAAAGGGTCTATTTATGCCCAAAAATTCATTTTTTTTTCAAAACCCACTTGTTTAAAGTTTTGCCTTTACTTTTTGAATTTGTCCAATACTTTATGACCTTTTGGCTTGTAAGTGTTGGATAGGTTGTTTTCAGCACCATTTGATGATTTCCAGATGATTTTGACCACTTTGATTCCATGACCACTGACTTTTCATGATAGGTATTGTGTTCAGAACTGGCATATAGGTTAGGGAATTCATTTTCTGTTGCACTTATGCATTCTAGCCTCCATATTGAAATCTTGCCATAGGGTCGACCCCATCATGTTATGATTATTAAATCATTTTCACTCGTCGACTTATAAATCATGATATGATGGTAGAGCCATCCTTTAAATTGGCTTCCTAATTAGATCCTCGCTAGCATATGTCACCCATGCTGCAAAATTGTGTAGGCTTGGGAGTCCTCTTTAGTCCGGCCATGACTTGTGTGATGAAGCTTCGTTCTTCTTCTTCTTCGTTATCTTTCTAGCCTTATACACTAGAGGCTTCCTTATTGTTGATTTGTTTTGCTGCATTGCATATTACCATTTGTATATCTTGGCCTTAAGTCGCCTTCACTTGTACTAGTGTATAAGCCAAATTTTTGACCATGTCCTAGTGCAAAGTCAACCTTGCAATCACTTATCATTTGCAACTTGACACCCTTGCTCATGGACAGAACATTCCTCTGAGTGTCGTCTACTAGTTTCACCACCTTGCATTGAGCATAGGATTGTTCCTATCCCAGGAACTAGTGCATATGTTTTCCGACACTCATTCTATCCACTGTACTATAGAAATTATTTTATTCCTTTTCAGGCTTTAAATATGAAAAAGACAAAAAAATCAAATATCCCAAAAAGAGAGGGATTGGGACATTACTTCCATATTTGATGGCAGCTAAGAGTCAGTTGTGTTTCCCTTTATCAAAGCACAAACAAAAAATATAAGTCTTTTCTCCATTGGGATGGGCTTTATTTTGACATAGGAGAGCTATAACCTTGTTATTAAGTCAGTAATCCCCTGATTGGTTATATATTCCAATCATATGGAGGGTTTGTTAATGCCTCCTACATGAAAAACTTATATAAAGTTATCATATGCTGCCATAGTCACATTGAGTCATGTTTTTATTCAAGGGAAATAAACCTGATTCAGCCTTTCTGTGGTGTCTCTTGACTCATTTTTCAGTCGGCCATCCCTAGTCTATCAAAGTCTTATTCTATCACATCAACTATTTGGTCCTTTTCTCGTGCTGGTTTGAGAAGGTCTCCATTGAATTCTTGCTGGTGGGTTTTTCTCTTATCGACTTCGAAAAATTTCTCTGAGAGTAAACCTAGAGCCACACCTTGGCCCTATTTAAATCATTCATACGTGACCTTGCGCTCAACATTTGATCAACATCATGGGTCTTTCACTGAGTGGTTTCCCTTGTGTTCGACTTCAGCTTTCATTATAACACCTAGGATTCGTGCAATACCTTGGTTTCCAATTGACCCTATCGGTGGATTCCTCACCTCTTTGTCAGCTTCCATTATTGGTTGGTTCAGAGGGGTTCTGCTGTACGCTAGCTACATTTTGTGCATGTGGGAAATGTACTTCGGTTTGGTTACTTCACTTTTCTTCGTCCGATTCCTTCCAAATTTTGGCCTGCGGGTTACACTCGCGCTGGATTGATGTGGGATGCCTTAATTCCTTCATTCTAATAGATCTTTTCCCATCGACTCCAATACATTTATTTGGGAACAAGGTCTAGAGTTCTTTTGTCAGTACCTGAGGGTTTGCAGTCATTAGTGGCAGATTCCTTCACTATCGACAGTGAGAATACATAAATTTCTCCTTATTGATAGATTCTATCAAGTGCTTGACTTCAACTCATTCATTCACACTTGTTAGATTGTACTAGGGTACCTTGACTCTCATCATCATTATCAGTGAGTTATCTTGCATTTGTTAACGATATACATCAATGACCGGTAATCAAACGATATCTCACATGGTCGACTTCAGCTCATTTATTCCCATAGTGTAGAATTGTACCATGGTGATCGGTGAAGACCTCAGGTTTTCATCAACATGATTTGGTTCACTTTGAAAACTCCTTCATTTTTTTCTAGTGACACCATCCACCCTTATATGTTCTAGTTCATCACAATAGCATCATATATGTTGGCACCTAAGTTTCCTATAGTACCACTTTTTCACCACTTATGATTTGGTACTTGGAGATTCAGTTGTGACTTTAGTGATTAGATATTTCTTTAGCATCATTGATCAGTCTTCTATATGTGATAATTTGACATGACTTTGATATGTACTTTGGGGTAGTGATCAGATGATTCACTATTTACTTTACAGTTTCTTCTATACTTGTATACATATTGGATCTGCTCCATACTTGATATGCGGACATGTTGTACTTTCACTGAGCATGGGTATGCCTGCCTCAGATATGAGCTTGCTTTCTGATTTCTTTCACTTTTTTTTGGTAGTCTGAAATCTGGTGAAGTCCTCTCAAGTCCTCGCAAGATTCTTTCTTATGCACATAATACATTTCGGCCATCATGTGCCCCTTCTGACCTCATATATTAGGGGGCATCTGTTATAGAATCATTTATCACCTCTATATACTTGATGACCTATGTATTGGCCATGGCCAGCCCTTTCCATTCAGAATTGGTCAATTTCTTTAAAAAAAATATTTTTGAATTTCATACGTGACTCTGCCCTATCAAAAACGCGTGCAATCGCGAGTCCAATCATATCTGATCTGTGTATATGATTTAAAATATTTTAAAAAATAAAAACTCCCTATTATTTGGGCAGGGTTTATGGGTTTTACCTGAAGCCCACCTACAACAACTAGTGGCCAAACTGTTTCCCAACTGAAAAAACTAATTTGAGGAAGTATAAATAAACCTCATGTGAAGGCCTTAGGGAGGAGAGAGAAAGGTATTGATACTATAGCCTGTTTAGCCCAAATCAAGTCTGATTATCCCTATACCTCCTGCACCTTCCAGGTTCAGAAAACCCGTGTTTCCTTCTTTGAGATGTTCACCTCCTTTATGTGACATCCTTGTGCACCTTTATGGAAGAAGATTGTTGAGGCTCTGGCTGGATAGATCTGGAGGATGGTTTTTCTTGGAGCCATGGCTGATTTCAGGTGATATTTATCCGCTTCTTTTACATACATTAATAAAGAAGCTCTGTCCCGTTCCTGATGTCATGATCTTTAATGCTTTTTATACATGTTAATGATCTTGTAATTGTTAGTTTCATGTTATTTTATATAAGCTTATATGATCCAACCTCTGAATTTTAGGATATACATGTTGTACACCTAGTCTATGTGCTTTTTCTTGAGTGATTTGTATGTTTTGAAGGACACGAAGAAGGAGAGGGTTTGAACCCTGTAGGAATGACCTCAAATGTAGGACACACGAGTAAGGTTGTATCTCCCAAGTTTAATAGTTTAAGCATTAGGACCTTTAGTTTGATTACTTCTTGCTGTTATATGTCTTACACTCTGCTAGGTCCCTCAACCCAAACCTTAGTGTAGTTTCACTCATAATAGTAGCGTCTAAGATTTTTAGACTCTATCCTAGACCCAAGGTCATGGAATTTCAACATGATATTAGAGCGTGTTTGAGCTACTTTGGAATTTAGTGAATCAGAATTTGCACAATGAAGCAACTGTGGCTGTCTAGATCATGGAGCAGAGGGTTCAGATGAAGACATGGAGATGTAGTCTTGATAGGTTACATGACGAGATGGGCTGTGAGTTTTGGTGGATTGGTGGTGAGCCTGGTGAACAAAAAATTGTTGTAGGGTATATTGTTGATCGTGGACTTCCGTTGACATTCTATGGTTGGTTGGGACAACTCGAGGGTTTATTTGGCATGGAAGAGATCAGGATGATCAAGATGGATTCATGTGATGGACTACATGTTGGAAGGCTAATGTCTTCATCAGATTTTGGTGTTGCATATCCGATATTGGTGGGATTTTCACGATTGGTATTTGATCCAGGAGGATGAGAGCTTACAGGACTGAGCCAGTGGAGATCGTGTAGGCTCAGAGGGATTCTATACTCAGAGGGAGTAGCCCTATGGAGGTTTTGGATATTTAGGTTGAGGATGATGAGGCAAATGCGCTACTGATATTGTCATATTCATCTACAGGGAAGGTTGCAGTGATGGATGCTAGATGGCCTATGTTGTCATAAGATGATGATGTTACTTCCTAGTCTTGGAATTACCTCCCTTGTTAAGGGGGAGTGTTGATTTTTGTGTAGCTTTAGAGGTACTCCAAGCCCTAGTGTTTGAGGGTTGGAGGTCAAACTGCTAGAAATGGGCTTTTGGGCTTGATATGAAAGCTTAGGGGTTTTGCACCCATCGGGATATGGGCCAAAACTGTGATGGATTTTTGACATGTGATTGATGAGGATGATAGTGCTTGGTGAGACGATTCCAACACAATGAGAATCATTCGATTTTGAGTTTCCTTTAGAGAGAAATGAATTTTTTAAGTTGACAAGTTAATTATTGGTTGTCAAGTGATGTCGACTTGGTGTAAATAACTCCAATAGATGTGTCTTTTCATAATTCGTTGAAGCCCCTCATTATGTCTATATTAGGAGGGTGAGAACTTGTGTTTTAGGCATCCATTGTGCACAACACATCAAAATAATATAACTCGTGGAGGAGAAGAAAACTTATGTTTTGGGCCACAGGAATAAGAGGGTTGAGAGCATGGAGAAGAGGGAAATTTAGGGCACTCTTGATGTTGTTATGAAGGTCGAGTTTCTGTGCTAGAGGGTCTAGGCAGAGGATAGAATTTCTGGTGTGTTTTGGGGTATGTTAGGGTGGTTAAACCCTTGGAAGAGACAGATGTAGCCCTATATGGCTGTTGTGGGAAGGTCGCAAGCCTAAACCAACCTAAATAGAGTTGCGTAGGGAAGTGTTAGGTTTGTTTCATGCCTAGGACAACAACGTTGATGAGGAGGGTACTTCCAAAGGGGAGCCAAATTCATCTATAGAAATTTTGGGCAAAATTGAAGGCTAGAAGAAGGGATTATGTGATGCCCAAACTAGGCCTAGATTGCAGCACTAAAGGAGACCTCAAAACAATGAGCTTAAGGTATGTATTTTAGTGAATTCTTGTAGGCGTTGGATCCTAACTTGTGGATAAGTTTTGGGTCGTGATAAGGAAGCTTGTGGAATTCAATGAGGAGGGTGCAGATATTATGGTTAGATTCCCTAAACCAGTGATAGTTACAACAATGATTGGGCAACAAACTTGGAGCGAGATTTTTTCAAGTATTGGGTCAAAGTGTTGACAATTGTGTGTATCAGCTTGATGGGTAGCTTTAGGAGGCCTTAGGAATTGTTTGGAGGAGACCATGTCAATTTTTTGGAGGCCTACAAAGAAACCAAGGTGACAACAGGAAAATTATATCGGAAGGCAAGCAGAAGACGACAAGGTATGTTGCAGATGGACCCTTTTATAATGGTTTGATGGTGTCCTAGGCGAGGACACATTGAGGTGCCTAGATTTGCACAATATCTCCTCTATTGCAAGGAAAAGGGCATATTGATGATGGAGAGAGACAAACCATCAAATGGTAACGGAAGTGAACCTACTGCCTTCACCACTCATGCAAAGAAGAGGAATAATGTTGGTCTGAGAAATCCAGGTCAAGGAAGAGCATGTCCCGAAGGAAGGAAGGATAGATGTTACAATTGTAACATGTTTGGTCACTATGCTAGAGAGTGTCCCAATAAAAGGGACTCTCCCCAATATGATTACTACAACAACAATAACTACTTCAGGGGGAATGGAGATCAAAGGAACAATAGGTTCAACAACTAAGGAAAGAGAAAGGCTCCCTCTGATTGAAATGGAATGGAAATGGTCAATCTTTCAATAGGTCAAGAAACTCTAGGTATGATGAATCTAATGTTTTTAATAAGAATAAAAATGAATATATTATTATATCTTCCCTTTCTGCTACAACTCCTCCTGACACCCTGGATAACTAGTTGATTGATAGTGGTGCTTCAAAGAAATTCATTAGATATAAAGATGCCCTCTCTGATTTGATTGAAAAGGATACAAATTTGGAAATTATCCTTGGAGAAAATTCCAACTATCCTGTGAAAGGGACAGGGACTGTGAACCTTCATCTAAATCATGGTCAAGTCCTCCATTTTCAATATGTGTTGTATGTACATGACTTGAAGAAGAATATAGTGTCTATCTTGGTAATGGAAGACAAAGGATTCAAGGTGGCATTCATTGCTGGAAAGGTACGCATTTGGAAGAGGAATTTCAAAGAAGCATTCACTCTTTGTTTCATGGTTGATACACTCTATCAGGTTGGAGGAAGTTCATTGGGAGCCATGGCATGTAACATAACTCTTTAATCCGATCTATGGCACCGAAGGTTTGCACACCTTCATTATAAAGCCCTTCCCAAAGAAAGGAAGGTGGTCACAGGCATCCTGATTTAAAAAATGATCATGAAGGTGTATGTTAGGGTTGTGCCAAAGAAAAGCATACAGGGGGACCATTGCCCTCATGTTTCACCAATACTTTTGATATTCTACAATTTGATTCATTCTGATCTATCTGGTATGTTACATGTAACATCCTTGGGAGGATGCTTATATTATGTCACTTTCATAGATGATTTCTACGAAAAGACTTGGATATAATTATTTAAGAAAAGGGACGAAGTATTCAAATGGTTCTGCATCTTTAAGGACTTGGTTGAAAAACAAACAAGAAAGAAGATCAAAATTTTGAGGACCGATAATGGAACCAAATATGAGTCAAACGAGTTCAAAGACTATTGTAGAGAATTTGGCATTAAGAGGGAGACAAATACTGCATATACTCCCCAACAAAATGGAGTTGCCAAAAGAAAGAATAGAACAATTCTTGAATCTACCTATGCCATGCTCCATGACCAAGGTCTTCTGAAGTTCCTATGAGGAGAACCTTCCAACACCACTGTGTATGTTCAAAATAGATACCCACATTCAACATTGCACTCCAAAACTCCCGACGAAGTATTCATTGGTAAGAAACCTTATGTTTCTTATTTTATAATGTTTGGAAGTCCCGTATACTTTCATGTGCCAAAAGAAAAGAGGAGAAAATTAGATGCTTCTAGAAAGAAGGGAATGCTTGTTGGCTACAGTAAAACCTCTAAGGAATATAGAATCTACGTGCCTGATCAAAGAGATGTTGAACTGAAACATGAATCGAAATATGAACAGATGCCCAATGTTGAAGGTTTGATGGATCCTATAGATCCACCTTCTTGTTACAACATCATTTATCACCTCTTTATACTTTATGACTTATGCATTGGCCTTGGGCAGCCCTTCCATTCAGACTTGGTAAAACTTCTTAAAAAACAATATTTTGAATTCCATAGGAAACTCTACCCAGAATTTTCCATGTGCAGACACGGGTCCACCCATATCTGACCCGCGTATACTATTTAAAATATTAAAAAAAATAAACTCCCTATTAATTGGGTGGGGTTTACGTGTTTTCCTGTAACTTAACTACGCCAGCCCGTGGCCAAGCTATTTCCCAACTGAAAAAACTCATTTGAGGAAGTATAAATACACCTCAAGGGAGTGGCCTAAGTGAGGAGAGAGAATGCTATTGATATTATAGCCTGTTATAGCCCTGATAAAGTCTGATATTTCCCTGTGCATCATGCACTTCCCAGCTTTAGGAAACCCTTGTTTCCTTGTGATGTTCACCCCCTCTTTATGTGACATCCTTTGTGCACCCATTATGGAAGAGGCTTTGTGAGGCTAGGGTTGGACGGATCCGAAGGACAGTTTCGCTTGGAGCTGTAGCAAACCTCAGGTGATTTCTCCACTTTCTCTTTACATATTATCAATAAAAGAAGCTCTGTCTCATTCCTGTGTCTTTGTGTTATATGTCTCCTATACATGTTGAATGATCTCATAATGGTTTATTTCATGTTATTATTATGAGATTATATGATATAACATGCTGATATCTAGGATATATATGTTGTGAAACTAGTGTGTGTGCTTTGTGTTGATTGATTTGTAGGTCTTGAAGCATGAGGAGTAGTAGAGAGTTTTCACCTTGCGAGATTGACCTTAAACGTAGGACACATGGGTAAGGTTGTTTATCCTCAGTTTTATAGTTCAAGCATTAGGACATGTAATTTGAGTGTTTCTTGTGATGATATGGCTTCTGCTCTGTTAGGTCCTTCAAACCAGGCCTTAGGGTATCTTTTCCCATAACAGAACTGGAAACTCCATAGGGGATTACATCCGCATAATTCCTAGTTTGGGTTGTTTTTCTCTGTATTTTGGGTTCCCTGACAGTTTGATCAATTTTTCATTCTAGTAGGTTCTTTTCCCATCAAGGCAGCAGTCCTGATCTTCTGGATTAGGCCTGGGTTTTTTCTTTTTCTTTATTACAATTTCTATACGCTACTTGGTGTGTACACAGTCGCGTATACCTTCTGTTTTTTCCAAAGGGACCCGCATATATGTGTGTTTCTTTAGGTACAGTGGCGTATACATGCGTGTTTCACACAGTGGATCCGTGTATGCCTAATTAAATTTGAAAAATTGAATTTTTGGACTCTGTAAGTCTTTCCTGCCTATTTTTGGTCATCACTGTGGAACCTCCTAGGTGTCTGGATAGTGATTCTTCTTGCTATGTGTCAGTTTATCTCCCTTTTATGTGAAAACCTAGTCAATCTAGGGTTTTACCTTTTCGATGAAGTTTCAGTTGCAGCTATAGCACCAGGAATTCTTTCTGAAGTTCTTGGTTGTTTTGACCTTTCAAAACAGTGAGCCTTTGTCAGTTTACTCATGTTTTCCTACTGCATTGTTTCACTTCTTGGTTTTTTCCTTCTTGACTTTCTTGGTTTTCTTATTTCTTGAGATCAGCTTTCTAATGACTCTTGAAGTTGCCTTTCATTTTTTCCTTGAAGTTTTTTTTTGCTGTAATTTTATGCTACTATTTTGAATCGGTTTCTTGAGTTGGTTACTTCTTTTGGTTTGTTTGAGTCCCGCTACGAAAGTGGCATAGTTGGCTTGTGGAATTGGAAGTTTCCTTGTGGGCTCAATTTCTTGATTTTGTACCTTTGGTAGTTTTGTGCTTGTCTCAATGAAATTTTCTTGTTTCCTTAAAATTGAAAATCCAAAAAACATTTTTGTTTTTCGTTTCTTTTTCTTTGGTTTTCTTTTCATGGTTTTCATCTTTTTGGAGCAATTTTCTAGTTTCTCATTTTTGGTCCAATTGCTTGGTTCTGAGAGGAGTCCTTCTTTGGATTTGTCTCTTTTATATCAATATTGTTTTGGCATTGTTTTGTGCAAAGAATTTCCTTTTGGGGCTTCTCTTTGCTTTTTTTTCAAAGTGATCAGACCAATCTTATTGAAAAACGCGTCTTCTTCCCTTTGTGAGTAGTCCTAGGATTTGCATTCATCATTGGTATTTTTTTAATCAGTTTCACCGTTAAGCATTGTAGTCTTTTTGATAGTTTTTGAAGTGTGTGAAGAGTGACATTGAAAAGAAAAAACAAGTCTTTCTTGTTTATTAGTTTCTTCGTAGAACCCAAGTAGAAATATCTTTTCATCGAAAGAAAAAATTTTATATTCATGTAGTAGGTTTTCTATTGGTTTCTCTTTTGCGTAGAAAACATCATAAGTTGCATTCTCCATATACCTATGAATTAAGAACAACCATTTAAAATCAAGTGATTAAATTAAAATGAACAAGAAGTTTTTGCGTTATCATTAATTATACACCAACTAGTCTAGGTCATAGGGCCTTGGAATAGGTGAGTGGAGATTTGACTCTCCAAGGCCTCTCAAACCTGTCAAACGTAGAAGTTGATTAACGAGTGAAATCCAACTTCGTTAGGTGGACTAGGAAAGCTATACCTCCATAGAGTTAAGTGCGAGGGATAGTGAAGGTAGAGAAGAGAGATACCCCCTCTCCTATTTGTTGAATCTTGACCTAAGACCATTCCGCCCAGCTGCCGATACGAACTGGTGCCCTTAGTTGTCTTTTCTAGGTATCACACAAGTGACTTCAGGGGGGAATACCCGTGGTACCTGAGGTAGATGTTGTATCACTTTCATTAGTAATTTTGGAGTGTGCCCTTGTAAAGCTCAGGTACTTGCACCAACAAAGTCTTTTGTGAGGAGGTCAACATAACTATTTCTCAGTTACCTTCGCTAGTAGGCCTGGGGTGTAGTTACCCCAGACTATTTTCGTAAGGTCCTTTTATTCGCTTTCTTGTATTTTGGTGTTCGGAACTAATAACCCGAATCGGAAATACCTGAAGGCTTCTTGATTATTTCATCTTAGAGAATTTTGATAGAGTGTGCTCTTTGCTCCTAGATTTCCATAGCTTCATAATTTTTTGAGTCTAACTAATCTCATAATTATTAAAAGTGGTTGACCGATCACCTCGTCAATCGAGGAGGCTTCATAGGATTTCTCCTACGAGTTGCTTGCTGGCACAAATGCTAATACTGGAGCTCCAACAGGGGGCAAACAGGAAGGGGAAAATTCATCAAATGTATATATGATGATTTCTTTTGCTAATATTGCTACGAGATCTCATGATTATGGTGAAGCCGAGTCTTCGAAAGCTAAGGGTGCTCCTATTAATTCTGAGCCACTCCATATAGAGAGGACTGCAGTTGAGAATATACCTTAGATGATGAAAGGTTCCATGAAGCATATGCCAATTACTCCTAATTCCAAGGCTAACCAGAACTACTCCACTGTAGAAGATCCGGCGCAAAGTACTTGTGTGATGTCTGTGTTAGAGGTACTCCAGTCATGCTCAGCACAAAGGAGTGCATTGCTCACTGTGATTGGGGTTGTTGATCCAAAAAACTCTCTTATGATCACATTTGACATGTTGAATCTTAAGAAGAGACTTCCTCATCACATGGATTTTCAAATTAAGTCTACATATCAAAAGATCAATATTTTTCGAACAGTAGTCAATGAGGGTGCTTCCACATGTGTCATGTATATCTCATGTTGGAAAGCCATTGGATCTCCTTCAGTTGTGCCTTAACCTACTCTTCTTATGACATTTAATGGTCATTCTCACAGGCCACATGGAATTGTTCCATCTTTACCCATCTATGTTGGGGGCAAAAATGTCAATATTGAGGTCGATATAGTTGATGCAAATTTAGACTACAACCTTCTGTCGAGGCTGAATTGGATTTATGAGATGGATGCTATTGCTTCATCATTATTTCACATCTTGTGTTTTCCCCACAAAGGGAGGATTTTCACTGTTGACCAGATGGACTATTCTCCTGTAGATCCAAATGCATCTACTGACTCTAGTGTACCCTTGGTGAATGATGCCAGGCAACCTATTGAGAATTTGGGGGTTGGAATGTATACATCGTTGATGAGTACTTTTGATTTTCTGCCTCCTTCGGTTCATATTAATGCTATCTCATCCTCTAGGGTTCCTATTCGAAGAGAGTTATTTTGAACTCATTATTTTTCAGATCCTTGGACCTTGCCTTCCCCTACCTCCACATTAGAGGAAGGTCAAGTGGGTGCAATGGCATTCCCTATTTCTATAGTAGAGATTTCCTATCAATATATTGTTGTCTTTTCTAGGTATCACACAGGTGACTCCAAGGGGGAATACCCGTGGTGCCTGAGGTAGACGTTGTATCACTTTCACTAGTGCTTATGGAGGGTGGCCTTGCAAAGCTCAGGTACTTGCACCAGCAAAGTCTTTTGTGAGGAGGTCAAAATAACTATTTCTCCAGGGTTCCTATTCGAAGAGAGTTATTTTGAACTCATTATTTTTCAGATCCTTGGACCTTGCCTTCCCCTACCTCCACATTAGAGGAAGGTCAAGTGGGTGCAATGGCATTCCCTATTTCTATAGTAGAGATTTCCTATCAATATATTGTTGTCTTTTCTAGGTATCACACAGGTGACTCCAAGGGGGAATACCCGTGGTGCCTGAGGTAGACGTTGTATCACTTTCATTAGTACTTATGGAGGGTGGCCTTGCAAAGCTCAGGTACTTGCACCAACAAAGTCTTTTGTGAGGAGGTCAAAATAACTATTTCTCAGTTACCTTCGCTAGCAGGCCTAAGGTGTAATTACCCCAGACTATTTTCGTAAGGTCCTTTTATTCACTTTCTTGTATTTTGGTGTTCAGTCCTAATAACTCAGAGCGGAAATACCTAAGGGCTTCTTGATTATTTCATCTTAGAGAATTTTGATAGAGTGTGCTCTTTGCTCCTAGATTTCCATAGCTTCATAATTTTTTGAGTCTAACTAATATCATAATTATTAAAAGTGGTTGAACGATCACCTCATCGATCGAGGAGGATTCATAGGCTTTCTCCTATGAGTGCCAAGCCTTCTTCAAGAAGGCGTAGGAGTAATGTTTCTGGTGATTTTCATCCAGTAGTTGCGAACGCATTGGAGAGTGATCCTCCACCTGGGGTTGTTGTTTTTGCAGGTGGTCCTAGTACTAGTGGTATTGTAGAGAGGAGTACTCAACTCATCTCTAGAGTCCTCTTTTTGGCAGAAGAAGTTGAAGTTGAAGAAGTTCCTGAACTTCCATGTACTCCTTCCTCTCCTCTTCCTACCAGTTTTCCAGACGTTCTTTTGTATGTTGGGCTTGCTTCTCAGAGACAAGCTAGCCTCCATCCTTATCCCTTTCTTTCGATGGCTACGACTTGGAACATACCTTTGGCTATAAGCACTAAAAGTGTGCATACTCATATTTCAGTTGAAGGAGGGGGTACTATTGATATTTCAACTATCAGTCCCAATGCTTCTATGTTTGGCTCTACTTCTATTCCATCTATGAGTGGGGGCACCTAAGCATTTCCTTCCCATTCTGGTCCCTTTTCTTTTGGAATGCCATCTAGTGTAATTCCTTATGTTTCTTGCACTGTTCCTTCTGCTGTCTCTGCACCTATGCCTTCTATGGCTAGTGGGTCAGCTTATTTTTAGGGTTTCCCCTTGGGAAGTGGTCATATTCCTCATTCAAACCCTTCCTTAGGATATTTTCCTTTTACGTCTCAAAGTCAAGGTTTTAATCCTTTCCTTGGAGGTTAAAGCTTTAATTCTTTTCAAGGCTGGAACCCTGCTTTTACGGGGTTGGGAGCTGGGAATCAATTTTTCTCTGGTCAGCAAGGGAATGTACCTTTCCCTTCTATAGGTTCTTCTAAGGGTTTCTCTATATTTTCTAATGCTTGGAACCCTTACCAATGGGTTTCCTCTTCATTTAACACTTCGATTGGGTAAAATGTCCATATTTATGGTAATCCTATGATGGGAGGGGATCCTTCTCCAAATTTGTATGGGCCACAAGGTTTCTCTTATGGCTCAGCCTTTTCTACGAAAAATCTCTGGAAACCTGGTGCCTCAAAAAATCTAGGGTATTCTTTTCAAAATGTTGGGAATCCTTCCTTTCGAGGATGGAATTCTCAATCTCCCCCACACTTACCTTTGCTAGAAACTTTGAATTTTTTAGATTTATCAAAGTTGACAAATGATCCAATTAGATATAGCCTGAGTTGGCCTCTAGTCCCTACTAAACTTCCCTCAAATATTCCAAAATTTGAAGGGAAGACCGATGAGGATCCGACTGACCATTTTACCACTTTCCACTTATGGTGTTCGTCAAACTCCCTTATCGATGATTCGATTAGGTTGAGGCTATTTTAAGGCACCCTAACTGGAAACACTAAAAAATGGTACATTGAGATGACAGGGGTAGTTTTGCTACTTTTGGCGAGTTGGCTACTATGTTTCTGAACCATATCCGGTTTCTTGTTCGTTATGATGTCGGGATCAATCTCTTGGCCAATTTCCAATAGGAAATGGGAACAAAAATTTCTGATCATATTAAGGAATGGAGGAGAAGTAAGAGGCTCATAAAAGCCAAGATTACTAATGTGTTCCTTCTTTAATGGTTTCTTAAATCCTTACAACCAAAAATCCTGAAGGATGTATCCCTTTCTGGGGTATTCTCTGAGGAACATGCTATCTTTAGGGCTCAGAAGTTAGAACTGATCTACTCTCAGTCTGGGGTCCTTAATAAGATTTTTTTTTCTTCAGATTCTCCTCATTCCAAAGTGGATTTAGCCAAAACAAAGCCAGGTCCTCATGCTGACAGGCTTATCAGTTCGATTGATAGTGGCACAGATACCCTACAGGATCAAATGCAGCAGTTGTCTTTACAATCTGCTCCTTCTGTTCAGGCTACGTCGTTGGTGTCGACCCCTTCTCAACCCTTAAATATTAATGATTTTCAAGCTTCTAACCCCAAAGGACATAAAAAATCTGATGGGAAGAAGAAGGGACACAATAATAAGAAGAAAGACAAGGATGGGAAGGTTAATGTGAACATATCCAATGATAATGTTGGAGAGGGTAAGAGGGACAATAAGAAGAAGGTTAAGTTTCCATGCAGGTTATGCAGCAGAGACCATCTTACACACCTCTACCCAAAAATTCAGGATGCTCAGCACTTGTTAGCTCAGTAGGGTTACTCTAGTTCCCAGGATATACTGACAAACCCTTTCCCCAATGGCAGCAGTTGCTTGCTGGTGCAAATGCTAATACTGGAGCTCCAACAGGGGGCAACCAGGAAGGGGAAAATTCATCAAATATATGATGATTTCTTATGCTGATATTGCTACGAGATCTCATGATTATGGTGAAGCCGAGTCTTCGAAAGCTAAGGGTGCTTCTAGTAATTATGAGCCACTCCATATAGAGAGGCCTGCAGTTAAGAATATACCTCAGATGCTGAAAGGTTCTATGAAGCATATGCCGATTAATCCTAATTCCAAGGCTACCCATAACTACTCCATTATAGAAGATCTGGCGCAAAGTACTTGTGTGATGTCTGCGTTAGAGGTACTCCAGTCGTGCTCAGCACAAAGGAGTGCATTGATCACTGTGATTGGGGTTGTTGATCCAAAAAACTCTCTTATGATCACATTTGACATGTTGAATCTTAAGAAGAGACTTCCTCATCACATGGATTTTCAGATTAAGTCTACATATCAAAAGATCAATATTTTTCGAACAGTAGTCGATGAGGGTGCTTCCACATGTGTCATGTATATCTCATGTTGGAAAGCCATTGGATCTCCTTCAGTTGTGCCTTAACCTACTCTTCTTATGACATTTAATGGTCATTCTCATAGGCCACATGGCATTGTTCCATCTTTACCCATCTATGTTGGGGGTAAAAATGTCAATATTGAGGTTGATATAGTTGATGCAAATTTAGACTACAACCTTCTGTCGAGGCTGAATTGGATTTATGAGATGGATGCTATTTCTTCATCATTATTTCACATCTTGTGTTTTCCCCACGAAGGGATGATTGTCACTGTTGACTAGATGGACTATTCTCCTGTAGATCCAAATGCATCTACTGACTCTAGTGTACTGTTGGTGAATGATGCCAGGCAACCTGTTGAGAATTTGGGGGTTGGAATGTATACATCGTTGATGGGTACTTTTGATCTTCCACCTCCTTCGGTTCATATTAATGCTATGTCATCCTCCAGGGTTCCTATTCGAAGAGATTTATTTCGAACTCATTATTTTTCGGATCCTTGGACCTTGCCTTCCCTTACCTTCACATTAGAGGAAGGTCAAGTGGGTGGAATGGAATTCCCTATGTCTGTAGTAGAGATTACCTATCAATATATTGTTGACTCTGTAGACTTCATTCCAGTTTCTCTTTTACAATAGGAGTTGGATGGATATGTGGCTCCTGCTTGGACTCTTAGTTCATCTTCTGCTCAGGATTGCCTTGATACCACTCTTCCATCTGAAGAGGTTATCCTTGAAGCAATTTCTAGCGTGGAAATATCATGGGATTATTTACAACATCGGTCCTATTTTCTACCAGACTTGTGAGAAGTTGAAACAAGATTTTATAGCCCTCAGTTTTCTGGTCCTATTCACCCAGTTTTGAACCCCTTATCTCCAACACTGGTTTTTGTTGAAGGGAACTTGGTTGTCATTTATGAGACTACCCCGCTGAACATCTCCAGAGATGCCAACTTTATTGAGAATGTATTCATTGGAGCTGAATGTTCCCCTGAAGAGATTCAGACTTACACTGATCTCTTTAGAGAATTTTGGGATGTGTTCACTTGGTCTTATGAGGAAATTCCTGGAATAGATCCATCTATTGTCTAGCATGAGATCAAGACTTATGAAAATTCTAAGCCTATACGAAAGAAGCTTCATCCGGTGAAACCTAAGAAGGCAACAACTATCAAGGCCGAGGTTGAGAAGCTGCTAAAGGCAAGTTTCATATACCCAGCTCTGTTAACTGAGTGGGTTTCGAATCCAGTGCCTGTGGACAAGAAACAAGGAACGATACGAGTTATCATTGATTTCAAGGATTTGAATAAGGCATGTCCAAAATATAATTACCCCACACCGTTTATTGATTAGATTATTGATGAGTGGAATGAGATTTTCTCCTTCATGGATAGCTTCTTAGGATACAATCAGATTACTATCTGTCTTGAAGATCAGCACAAGACTACTTTTATTTTCCCCTAGGGTACATTTGCATACAAAAAGATGCCTTTTAGCCTTAAAAATGCTCGAGCTACTTTCCAGTGAGCCATGCCCTATGTTTTCCACGACATCAAGAATATTATCGAAGCATATTTGGATGATTTAGCTGCTCGTTCTTGAAAGATAATTGATCATCCTTCACACCTTTGATAAGTTTTTGAACAATGTCGTCATTATGAAATTCGGTTGAACCCTAATAAGTGTGTTTTCACTGCCACATCCGGTCAGTTGTTGGGATTCATTGTATCTACAGAAGGGATTCGAGTATATCCCTTCAAGGTTGAGGCAATACTTCAGTTGCCTCCTCTGTCTTCTATTTATCAGCTTCAAAGTCTACAAGGTAAGGCCAATTTATTAAGGATATTTATCGTTAATTATGCTGAGGTGATGAAAGGATTTATGAGACTGTTAAAGAAAGGAGTTCCATTCTTTTGGGATGAATTTTCTCAATGCTCGTTTGATGATTTCAAAAAGGAATTGACCTTTTCTCTATTATTGAGTCCACCTTATTATATCAGAGATTTCCTTTTGTATCTTGCTGCAACAGAATCAACTGTCGGTATGGGTTTTTTTCAGGAGGATGATGCTCTTTGTGAGCATGTTTTTTACTACCTTAGTCGAGGCTTGGTGGGTCCTGAACTTTGGTGTTCTCCCATTGAGAAATTAGCTTTGGCATCTGTCCATGCTATCCAGTGGCTCAGGCATTATATCCATCTTCGCAAAACTTATGTTTTGGCAGCAGTTAATCCATTTCAATTTGTTCTCAGTAGGTGAGTGATGGGGGGAAATACAATCGATGGATTGTTATTTTTTAAGGTTTTGATCTCCAATTATTGTCTGCCAAATCCAAAAAATCTTTGGTATTTGTGTAGTTGATTTCTGAGTTGCCCTATGGAGACAAGATTGTTTATGAAGAGTCGTTCCCCGATGAACATATTTTCCTCATTTGTTCACACGATCCTTGGTATGGATATTTCATTGTTTATCTCTAGACTTCGAAGTTTCCCTTAGCTTTGCCAAAATAGGAGCATCGAAAGTTGTGTCACTTAGCAAAAAATTATCTTATTATCGGTGACACTCTATATCATCATGGTGTCGATTCGATACTTAGACGTTGTTTGACTCTTGAAGAAGCTGAGATTGTGCTAAATGCTTTCCATAGTGGAGCTTGTGGTGGTCATCTATCTGGGCCTGCTATAGCCCAAAAGATTTCGTGTGTAGGATATTTTTGCCTCTCAATTTTCAAAGATGGTGTTGAGGTGGTCAAAAAATGTCATCCTTGTCAAGTTTATACTCGAAAGATGCACGCTCATCTAGTTCCGCTCTTTCCTGTTATCATTGTTGGTCCGTTCACAAAGTGGGGTATTGATTATACAACTTGTAATCCACCTTCGGAAAAGGGTCATAAGTACATTATCGTAGCACTAGACTACTTTACGAAGTGGGTTGAGGTGATGCCTACTTTTGCGAATGATGGTGAAATAGCAGCCCTACTTATGTACAACCAATTCATTTATTGCTTTGGTATTCCCAAAGAGATTGTCACTGACCATGGTAGTCATTTTCAGAACAATATGATGGTTGAATTGGCTCTCAAATTGGGTTTTCAGCAGGAGCATTCATCTCCGTATTATCCTCAGGCCAATGGGCAGGATGAAGCCATAAACAAGTCATTAAAGTTTATCCTTCAACGGAAAATTGATAAACCTAGGTCCAATTTTCATGTCATGTTGTATCCTACACTTTGGGCATACCGAATGTCTGCAAAGACTACAACTGGATTCACTCTGTTCCAGCTAGTTTATGGGCTAGAATCAATGTTTCCTATTGAATGCGAGATTCCTTCCCTTACAATGGCAGTCAAGCTTCTTCCTGACACTTCAAGTCTCAAAGAACACCTTGTTCATATATAACATCTCGATGAGTAGCACCAAGATGTAGCTACGATGAACAAGGCTCATAAGAAATGAGTCAAGGTTCAGTACGATAAGGTGGTCAAACCTAGGGTTTTCTCTAAAGGTGACCTTTTTTGGTTTATGCTCAAGACAAGGATGCCTTGGGTGAAGGCAAGTTCAAATCCACGTGGTATGGCCCTTTTATTGTTAAAAAGGTCCTGAAAAAGGGAGCTTATGCCTTGGTTGATTTCAATGGAAATGAGCTAGTGGAGCCCATAAATGGGCTCTATCTGAAGAAGTATTATGCCTAGGATTTCACCTAGCATTTTCTTTGTTTGTGTATATTGTATTTTTTTACATATCTGTCTATCGATTTTTGATGTGAATTTGATGATTTTGATCTACTTTGGCAGGTTTTTTTGGATGAAATGAGTCATTTTGGATTTGTCGATGGTGCTAGTAGACATACCCAGAATCTTGCTTCCGTGACTTGGGTAATTCACTATCCATCTGGTCAGTTTCTAGTCTCAGGGAGTGTATGCATTGGTTTTGCTTCAAAAAATGTGGCAGATTACACTGGAGTGGTCAACCTACTCTCGAAGGCAATATCTCTTGGTGTTGATTCGTTAGTAGTATACTTGGATTGGCAACAGGTGGTTTCACAATTAAATAACACCTATCGTGTCAGAGATCCATTTTTACATCGATTATTTCTAAGAGTGTGTTTGTTAGAACATTCATTTCAATATGTTACATTCATTCACATTCCTCGTTTAGAAAATAGGTTTGCAGACTCATTAGCTAATCAAGCGATTGATTGGCATATTAATCATTCAACACATTAAATATAAAAAACATCATTCATCATTGTACATTTGGGACAATCACATCACATAAAATCGTTTTATATATATATATATATATATATATATATTAGAGTTGTGTTCAAAATATACAAAAATCGGACAATCGTGTCCTACAAAATTAAGGCTTATGCCCGATCATGTTCATCATAAAAAATATTACAGTCATCCAATCAATAAAATCTATCCCTATGGGCCCTGCCCAGGATAGGTGTTCCGAAAAAACACTATAGCTGTCGCCACATGACGGAACATCCACACCCAATCACGTGGTACTCCAACCAAACGTCTATGTATAGCCTCCAGGCGGTCCTCTATGGCAACCATAGGGACTTGGCAAGTCAAGCTCTCCAAGTTTCTTTGTACAGCATGGAGGGTCCTCCCTGGGTCTTTTGTGACATCCTCAGCTTCTCTTCCGTGACGCTTGTGCCTCGGGAAGCCCTTAGGTCTCACTAGTCCCATGTCTACAACATGATCCATAAAATTTGTAAGTCATATTTTCCTACCAAAAATATTTTTCATTTTCATATATTTTGAAAATAAAATAAATCATATAATAAAAAAAATCATATAATCAAAAAATCATTGTGCGATCTTACCAATAACCCCCCATGTTGCATCGGGTGGAAGGGTCAAATTTGGATCTTCCCTGAAATCCATGCCAGCATAGGGATAGTCCTCTACTACGATGACTTGTTCTCCTCACCCAAGGAAGAAACCATCATCCCAAGTAGTCTAGGGGACCTCTCCACCACCCAGTCTCTTCATCACATCTTCCCACCTATCCTGCATGGATCACAAGGGCTGCTGATGGTAGATATGATATTGGGGAAAATCCCTGGAATCCTCTCAAAGAAGAATGTGCGTAATATGGTACCATAACCAAAATTATTTGTCTTATTCTTCTGGATTGAAGTCAATTGTTTCTTCAATTTTGTCAGTAAGGTTGTGCACCAATAATACAATGTAGTCAAGAAATCCACTGCCAAACTCATGATTCCTTGTGAAGCCTGGTGTAAGGAAGTTGATCCGGCTACCTTCACAATGGTGAAAATAAGTACCTTCATGTGCAAACCTTGCACATCTTTAATTGGGTTTTGTGTCCCGACCTTCTGAGTACCCTCAGCACAATAAACACGAATATAATCCTCAACATTTAACCCTCCCGTGGGCTTGCCTTGCAAATTTACTAGTTCCCCTCTCTAAGAGAGTCCAGTTATGAAGTAAATGTCTTCGATTTCAATCCCTAGTGGAATCCAATATATCATGAAACAATATTCATCCGGATCCCAATAACTTATGTTAGTCATCAATAATTTTTTTCCTTTGTAGATGACTAAATGCTTATCCTAATATTTCTAGAAACAGATTTCATAAACATTGTGAGTTCTAGAAATCTGACTGCCTTCATTATCCTTGAGATAATGTTTCAATATTTCATCATTCCATCATATCAAGCTTTGCTTACCAGTCCCAGAAAACCCATTAGGGGCTCATGTTATTCATTTTATCTATATTTTATCACCTTTGGCCCAAATCCTCTGTTTTTTTTTACCTAAAACCCCCACTGCTACCTAAGGCCACCAATCAAACAACTCTATTGTGTCTCCCAAAAATACCCCAAGCATTGATGGTCTCAAAATTGTCTCTGTAGGCTCTTTAGATAAATTAAGTAAATTGGATTTTGGATCTTCAGTACATCAGTTTATCATAAAGTCCAAGGAACCTTCCACTAGGTCACCTAGGGTTTCATAGGTCATAGGGTGGTTTTGGTATCCTAAAAATATATGTTCTATCTCTATAAGGAGACTGCTTTCAAAGAAGAAAAGGGACAAGTAACTCTGTCCAAAACTGATCAAAGGGCCATTCAAGAAAGTACTCCTTGGCCTAGAGCACCAGTTCTGCAAGGGACAACTGCCCTTGCTCACATTTCTGCAAAAATATCAATATGGTCATCATGCCTAAAGAGAGGTAAGATAATAGGTGAAATCATCACAAGAAGACCATCTACATCAAAGAGAAAGGTAGCAGGCATATGTTTTAGAGAATCAGGGGTTTTGTGACTAATTGGAAAAACAATGTGCCAAAGAAGGAAATTAGTACAAAGACTACAAGGACAAAAGTCACCTCAACTCCATCCAGTGCACATTGAAGATTTTTAGAAATAATAAATGAGTTTTGAAAGGTTTTAGAGAACTTAGAAGAAAACATTGTTTACTTTTCTCTAACAACCCTAAAACCTAAGAGTTTGGGAAGATGGATCAAAAGGTCAAGTAAAGATGATAATTCCTCCTTGATAAACAAGCAGATGGCATTCAAAGGACATCCAAGGTACCCTATAGGGTTTTTCAAAACAACATTACTTCAATGCATCAAAGGAAGAAAGTGGTAAAGGGTATCAGTATAAGAGGCCGAGTTTCCAAATGCTCATAGAATCTTCAAAATGATCAAAAGAAAGGTAAGCATGAGGTGAAATTCCCATGGAGGGAATCATGCTAAGCATAGGTTCACTATTGAAGAAAGGAGATTTCAAACTCCAAAAGAGATAGTGACAAAGGAAAATGTTTTGTAGGCACCTGCAAAAACAAAAGTGGCCAAGGAGAGACACAAAATGGTTTAAATTGCTAAATTTTCCCACCAGAGATATATCACTATCAAAATGGTCTAAGGAACAAACATGTAATTGGCCTAAAAAAAAAAGTAGAGAAGCCTCCAACAAAGGTTTCCTTATCAAAAGTATATTCTGCAAAAGATAGCTAGCCATGAGTGACACTTCTGCAGGACTGTCAAAGATGGCTACCTACAGGAAGATTGATGAGATCAAACAAACATAATGTTTCTCATGATGATGGCACATATAAAGGCTAAAGGAGTTGTTGATGCCAGCTGCTAGGGTTTTCAAACCAAGAGGTTTTCATTGCTTCAAAGTGAAAACATGACAAAATGTCAGTTAAAAGAAGGTCAGAAATCTTCTCTTCAGTATCATCCACCAAGAAATCAAAGGCATAAAAGATTCAGGATTAAAGACTCCAAAGTGAAAGTGCCAAAATAATCACAAGTTACTGTTTAAAGGTGTTGAAATTCATGAAAAGGATAAAGTGGAGAAAACCTTCAAAAGGAGCCCTAATGTCACTAAATGACTTTTTCCTCAATAATATTTCAAAATGACCTTTTGCTTTTCAATAATTGGTTCATGTTTCCAAAAATATGGGCAAGAGGCAAATATTAAGCTTGTTAAAAGGTTTGTGAATCCAAAGGAAACACCAAGGTGCTCAAGGCAAGGCAAAAAAGCATTTTTTCTCAAAGTTTTGCCACCTACAGGACAAAAATACTGAAAAGTCAATGAAAACACAAATAAAGGAAACAAACATTAGAAAAGTGGGTTTGATCATGAAATTATTTTTGAAAAGGAGGTATAAAGACCTTCCTTCGCCCTTCCCAAACTCATTTTTGTCTTTGAAAGAAAGATAGAGAGCCGTTGGAGCATTTCTGGGCGTTTTTCTGAAGAACTGGGTAAACTTTTCTGGGCGCTATGCATAGGCAGAGGCGCTGCGCACATGGGAGGAAAGGCAGTGTTAAAAAAAACTGTGTTGTGCACAGACAGACCGGTGCTATGCATAGGCGGTGGCGCTATGCACACCCCCATTTTAGAGCCCGACCTGCCCATAATCAACGATGTTGTGCACAAGGGAAGACCCAACAGGCCCGTGCAGAGGCCTAAGCTACCCACAAATATTTGGGCACTGTGCATACACTAGCCTGATAGGCCCGATAACTCATCCGAGGTGCCCACAACCTTCTGGCGATGCGCACAGGCCTGCACAACACTCGACCTGACCCGACACTATGCACATAGGCATGCAGAGGGCACGACTGAAATGCCCAGTCAGGTGGCATTGTGCACAAGAGAAGTTTGGCTAGGGTTGCCAAAAATTGGTCAAAATCACTCTTTTTCCTCCTCAAATTTGCCCCAAGCTCTTACACAAGTTTAAAAAGGTTGGTGGTCATCTTTCTTTGCCCTCCTAATGTTCTTTTTGCATCCATAATCAAATAAGGGTTACAAAAAAACCTAAATTGGCTAAAAACCCTAATCTTCATGGAAAACACTCATTTGACCTTCCAGGGAAAAATTTACTAGTTGGAGAGTGGTCATTGGTGTAAATACACTCAGTACAAGCTAGGCATCCTTCAAACCCTGAAATCATTCCTATACTTCTTCCATTTTGCTTCCATTTGTTAAAATCTCCCCTCACCATCACTCATTTTTCCTCCCTAGACCTAAAAGCTTTTACAAGCTAAAAACCAATTTGTTCAAGGACACAATCAGTCATCATGTCCGGAGAAGAGATAAATACCAGTAGTGATGAAGGACAAGGGCTTATCAAGCCAAAACACAAGGGAGGAAGAACTAATAGATTTGGTCCCTTAGATACAATTCAAATCACCTCTTCTCCCATGATCCTTGCATGTTTTCAAGATGTTGGATGCTATCAGTTCTGTGAGAGGGTTAAACAGGTTCAAAACCACTCAGATTTGACTAGGTTGTTCATTCTCAGCCTACAAAACCACCAGGTCAACCTAGCAGGAGTAAATTTTGAGCTATCATCTAAATCCATTGCTAAAGCCACAAGGATACCAGATGTGGGTGAGAGATGGTTCAAGAAGAAGAAATATGCCTTAAGCTACTATGAGCCCTTCCTCAAACCTAGGTATCAATAGGGCTACAAGAATTTTTTCCCTTTCTCTCCCCTACTAGAGAGATATGCCCCACTGATGAGGCAGATTGTCAAGTACTTCACTTGTGAGGGGAGGTACTCTAGGATTTAATCATATCACATAAGGCTACTAATGCACTTCACCAAGGTTAAATTGCTAAACCTACCATACTATCTCTACCGGAGCATTGAAAAAATGACTTCAGTAGTGAAGAAAAGGAGTTATGCCCACCAAATGCAAATCCTTTTCCACCACTCTTTGGTTAAGATGATTGTTTTACACCAACTAGAGCAGCAAGGAATTCATTGAGAAGTTTTTATCTCACATGATGTATTTGCAAAACCCCAAGCCTTCATTCAACAAAATTTTCCTTCCACTTCACACCCACTTACCTCCACTCCTACATCACCCCCCAGAGATCATGTTCCATCACCTCCACCCATGCCTTCTCCACAAGGAAACTTACCTCTTTCTTCTTCTCCTGATGCATCAAATGAAGATAATGATAGTGGTAATGAGGAACAAGAGGATGACAGTGGAGATGAAGAAATCAGTGGGGCAGATACAGAGATTAATGAGGGAGAGCAAGAGGGAAATGATGGTGAATAAGAGGGAAGTGAGCATAACAGTGATAAAGACAAAGATAGTGACAAATCAGAGGGAGGTAGTGATGATAAAAATTCAAATGAGCCATCCCAAGATGAAGAAAAAGACCCTAATGATGAGCAGAGTGATGACCAAGGTGAAACTGATGAGGGTCAGGATGAGACAGAGTACATGAACACAAATGATGAATATGAGGATGGGCCAGTAGCTAGTGAGCAAGAGGTAGAGGACATGGCAACTTATGGAGGAAATAGTAATGAAAAAAAAAGCAGTGAGCATGGCCATGATGAATAGGAGGATGACAGTCAACACGAAAATGAACATGACAGTCAAGAGGAAAATTTCGATGAGCGTGACAATGAGCACAATCATAGTACAAACAGTGACAATATGGATGAAGATAATGAACATGAAGAAATAGAAGGTGATAATGAAGAAATAGAAGATCAAGAAGAGGAAACCAGTGAGGCACAAACATAATTTGATGAAGGGGACAATGATAAAGAAAATGAACCTGATAGGATAGTCAGTGATGAGAAAGATAGCAAAGGAGAAATTCATGACTGTCATGACAACAGTGATGACATTCATGACACAGATCAGCGTTCTAATGATGAACAGGGCCAAAGTGAAGCAGATACAGAGGCTGATGATCAAATCCAAGACCAAGGTAACAACACTAAAGACAACAAGGAGGATGATAATGATGAGAGTGTTGAAGGCAATAGTGAAGCTCACAACTCTCCCAATGAAAAAGATGATGATGTACAAATTGATGGGAAACCTAACAATGAGGGTGAGATAGAAGAGGGGATTGTTGGAGTTCCCATGTTTTGGCAAGTTTGGCAATACCAAAAGATGAGGCAACATCAAAACCACTTTTAGACCTCAGGATCTAGCCCTCCTGGGTCCAGAGAGGGATCTCTCTATACGGGCAAAGGTTTTCTATCCTTGAAGCTATGTTTAGGGTTTTAGGCTAGTTATAAGGCTCGGTTTTGTTTGTTTGATTTTTGTTTGGTTTCTGGGAATCCGAAAGAAGGGTTCAGTATAAGACAAAGATGAGAAAAGAGGATTTTAGGAAAAGGAGGGATAACTCAGAGAACATTCGAAACCATTGGGCAATGGAGTCAAGAAAGGGTTTACTTGCTATTCGATATGCAGGCTTTCAGTTGGGCTAGTCATCTAAAGCATTGGATCTTTAAGATGATAGTGTGGCATGAAATGGCAAGGTAGTGTTGGGTTCCTATGTTTTGGCAGATTTGGCAATACCAAAAGATAAGACAACATCAAACCACTTTGGGATCCTAGGATCTAGCCCTCCTGGACCAAGAGAGAGATCTCTCCAATAAAACAAAGAATGATATATCTTTGAAAGCTCAAATTGAGATATTAGGCTAGGTATGAAGCACAAAGGGCGGTTTTAAATGATTTGGTTGGTTGGTTGCTGGGTTGGTCATGAGATCACAGACTGAGAAAGAAATGAGAGGAAAGGAACAAAGTAGCAGGATATTTCAGTAAAGAGGATAGGTCAAGAGAGTGCCATCCATTGGGCTATGGAGTCATGAAAGGTAATTACATGCAACAACTAGCCAAAGCTTTCAGAGGCCAAGTCATCTACACTAAAGGATATTTTTAGATAGATGGTGGGATGGAACATTAAGGATTGAAAGTGAAAGAAGGAAAGTAACCCAATTTCTGTCTATAGATCAGGTCAGAGGTCATTTAACTCCAGACCTGCTTGGACATACTCAAAGGCAGCTCTCAAAGAGGGACAAAGGGGTAGCTTATAGATCGGACCAGAGGTAATTTAACTCCAGGTCAGCTTTAGCATACTCCAAGGGGAAAATAGATATAAGTTTAACTAAAGAGATCTTAGGAAGGCCAGCTGGTCGCACAAGGATCCTAGTGGACAGGGCTAACTCTGATCCCCAGTGTTCCCAAATCTTCCAGCTTAAACCCAACAAGAACATCTAAGAACAGATTCATTTAATTCATACATCAGCTAGCAAGTAATGACATCCACTACACTGGTTAAATTAACTGAAATCAACCCTTAGATAACACATTTAGCTGAAAACATTGAAGGCAAGGAGAGAAGAGACATAGGGTACCTAACAAGGGTAAATCCTATGCTATATTTCTGATGCAAGCCCAGAAGAAAATGAAACGGCATGGAAATGTAACAAACAGAGTAAGAAAAACATCACCAATAGTAATAGACCAGGATCCTGTGAAATGTGCTTGATTAATTGATGCAAAACCAGTCACATACACTGAGCTCAATGGCTGTTACTGTCCATACTTTCTCCTCCCAGCCTACTACAATACAAACTACTCTACTACTCCCTCCCAAGACTATTCTAACAGTCAAAACTGAATCCCTCTAACTACAACGGCAACAACCGAACAACGACCTTTACAATTTTCTCTTGGGAGTTCTTATAGGAGAAGAGAATCAACATGAGTAGATGACATTTTAATTGTAGCATTAAATTCTGGAGCAGCAGGAGGGTTGAGGCTCCATTCGGTTTTAATTCTGAGCATTTATCTTAGGTACCTGTTGCAGTGTTCTGGTGAATTACACAAAAAGGCGGAATAATGATGCTAGGGTCTACCATACCGTGTAACAAATGCTTTTGATGGTGTAGGACTGCTGATAGGGCGGAAATCTTCATTTGGACACAATGTAGACTGAAACAATAATGTGTACCATGTCCTTTCATGGAAGAACGTTATGCTGATATGGAAACCCTGATAGTATTATATTTCTGTGCATTGGACCGTCTGAACGATCCACTGGGTCTCCGATTCCAGTACCTTGTCTTTGAAAAATTGGATTAAGGCTCAAAATCTGCAATTACAGGCCTTACACGTACTATTTTTCCACTGATACTCTTTGCCACTTTCTAGATTTCCTTTGACTGCGAGATTTGTGCTTAAATGGTGCTGGCGAGGTTTTGCAGAACTTTAATTCTATCTTTTGATGAAATTTATGTCGCAGACACCTTTCCGGACATTTCCCTATAATATCGGGCTCTAAATTCAGCTTCCTCCGTGCACTACGCCATTACAATAGCATATATGAATCATGGCGGGTTTTACCACCTAATAAACCTGCAAAACACGAAAACAGTTACGAAAAACCTGTATGGAGGTGGTGGTATGGATGAAAGTGACCATGGCAGTGTGGCATGGATGAGGATGATGACTGCAGAGGCTACTATGGAGGAAAACATGGCACATCAGAGAATGCATGGGGAAAACATCAAGGCAGATGTTTTAACGTAAAAAAACTGAACTTTGACCTTGGGACAAATATATATAACAGGGGCAGGTGAATGTACAGTGGAGACACGTGGAAAATGACGTGGCGGGACCGGTTAATGGCGGGCCATGCAAATGAATCTGGACCGTCCAATCTCAAAGGAGATTGACGGTGGAAAACACGTCGGAGGGCGATGGACGGTGGGCCAGGGGTACAGAGACCATAGATTAACCCGCGCGCAGCTTCGTTGAGCGATGACCATTGGATGGGCCACTCTAGATCGGACGGCTCACGACGATATCGCTACACATCCATGGACGAACGATAATGTGCGATAAGGTAGTGGTTTTGAAACAATGCACCTGACACGTGTCGTTTGATGAGTGTAATCGCTGGCCGATCGAAAAATACTGCCTGCCTCCAAAAGGCAGTGCGATATAAACCGGGTGGTTTTCGGGATAGTGCATGGCGGGGACCACAGGGGTTGGTGAACTCTGAACCGTCAGATCCTCGGGTTAGCAGACGGTGATGGCGCGATAGGGATGATGAACAGGGTTTATATATAATCATAAAACTTTATAATAAAGTTTCAAGGGGTTATAAAAGGGGAAGTGGTTTATACGGTGGGACTCATAATAAACGTTTAACGTTTGTTTATTACAAGGTTCTAAGGGGTATGGTCGGGGAAGTGGTTTATAAATCGCATATTTTTTTTTGAAATGATTTACAATGCAATTTATAATCGGAGAAGGGGGAAAAGAGGTTAGACCTTATTATAAGGTAGGAAAGTTGGTTTTTTCCAATTTAAAGCACCATTAGGGGTTAGGAAGGGGAACGATAAAGGGAAAAAGAGGAAAAATGGCCAACAAAGAGTAGGGGAAGAATTTGAAGGGGATTTGAGAAGGTAAGAAGGGAAATAGAAAGGGAAACAAAATAGAAGCTAAGTGGGGGTGAAATAAGAGGGAAAGGGCCTTTTGGGAATTCTTCTTTAAAACAGAGAAGCTTTATCATGGAAATCGGCAGAGGGGATTTCATCAAAGGACAAAGCAACAAGGAGGCTTCAAGGATGATTTTTTTTCAGAGGAAATTCATTCCTTGAAGGCTCAAAAACATTTTAGCCCCCTGTTTGCTTGTCAAAAAATTTATGGGGGGCTAACAGTGGCTCCACATGGGGATGACTTCTTCTTGAAGGAGTTAAGAATTCAGAAGATGATCTTTGGTGTAGGCTAGATGCCTGGTGCTTGACTCATTCATTTCTTTCTTTGATCAGCTGTCGCAAATCATGAAGACATCATATTAGTAGTAACATTCTCTCCAACAGCTACCTACCCACACTACAGTCCTAACATTTTTCCTTCTGGGTGCATTTGGACTTGCAGACCCTTACATCATTAATTTTTTTGCAATACAGGAAAATAAACCTAATATACTTCTACCCTTATTACTCCATGAGACCAGATTAGACTGTTGGCCTCATAGCTTCTCTACCTAATCTAATATTTGCTAGGATTAAACTGTCTAGCAGATTTCTTCTCTACATTCTAAGACATAAATTGAAAACTAGTCAAGCTAGGATTAGACTGTTTGGCTTGCCGGACTTTTGCAGAAATTAAAACAACTAACTACAAGCTCACAGGCTGAGCTTTATTGAGCTTTCCTACCTATCCTACTCTAACTGGAAATCTCTGATGTTCTAGGTGATACAATAATGCCAATGCAACCAGTCAAGCAGTAACAAAAAAGGATATGAGTGCTGACTGCCTATCAGAGACAACCACAGGGTACTCTGCCTGGGGTTCTTCAAAACTAAGGTCACCATCAGTAGTGACCATTCCTGGTGAATTTGGCCCATGCTAAGGATCAATGCTGGAGCATTTGAGCAAATCAGGGCCTCCATGTATTCTGCCACAGGATCAATGAGCATATGATGTACACTTTCTTCTTTCAAGCCTGCCATGACTGGTAGGCTATCTTCATCCTGGGTAGCTTTGACTATTGTATCTTCCACTGCGTCTTTAGTGTGGCTCTTGAAAATCCAATCATCTTCTTCTTGTATTTCAACAAGCAGTGGAATCTTTTCCCTCTTAGGGGGAGGGAGAGTTTTGAGAAATGCTCTGGGGTCTCTGAACTGGTATGATTTCTCTTGGGAGTTCAAAAGTTCAATCTCAGCTTCATACCTTTCGACCAACACTTCTAGAAAAACTTTCTTCAGTTCAGGTTGATTATTGAATCTTGAGCTGGAACGGAAAACCTAAGTTCCCTGCTTCTGAGTTTAGCCAGTATATCTGATATTCCGCAACGAAACTCTTCAAGGGGACTTAGCTCAGAGACTTCCATTGGTGGGGATGATGTTGTAATGCGACTGGTCTCCCAGTGGAGTCTTGTGAAAACACAGATAATCAACGGCCTACTGATCACCAGTGGAGTCTTTTATCATTTAGGAACTGTGGAGTCGCCAGGTGGAGGATTTACAATTTTACTGTCCACCACAGTGATTTACCAAATCAAGGCTGATTGGTCTCTGTTCCCCAGCAGTGTCGCCATTATGTTGGGGTTCCTATTATTTGGAAAATTTGGCAATACCAAAAGATAAGACAACATCAAACCACTTTGGGGCCCTAGGATCTAACCCTCCTAGACCCAGAGAGGGATCTCTCCAATAAACAAAGAATGATATATCTTTAAAAGCTCAAATTGAGATATTAGGCTAGGTATGAAGCACAAAGGGGGGTTTTAAATGATTTGGTTGGTTGGTTGCTAGGTTGGTCATGAGATCACAGACTAAGAAAGTAATGAGAGGAAAGGAACAAAGCAGCAGGATATTTCAGTAAAGAGGATAGGTCAAGAGAGTGCCATCCATTAGGCTATGGAGTCATGAAAGGTAATTACATGCAACAACTAGCCAAAGCTTTCAGAGGGCAAGTCATCTACACTAAAGGATCTTTTTAGATATATGGTGGGATGTAACATTAAGGATTGAAAGTGAAAGAAGGAAAGTAACCCAATTTCTGTCTATAGATCAGGTCAGAGGTCATTTAACTCCAGACCTACTTGGACATACTCAAAGGTAGCTCTCAAAGAGGGACAAAGGGGCAGCTTGTAGATCGGACCAGAGGTCATTTAACTCCAAGTCAGCTTTAGCATACTCCAAGGGGAAAACAGAGATAAGTTTAACTAAAGAGATCTTAGGAAGGCCAGCTGGTCGCACAAGGATCCTAGTGGACAGGGCTAACTCTGATCCCTAGTGTTCCCAAATCTTCCAGCTTAAACCCAACAAGAACATCTAAGAACATATTCCTTTAATTCATACATCAGCTAACAGGCAATGACATCCACTACACTAGTTAAATTAATTGAAATCAACCCTTAGATAACACATTTAGCTGAAAACATTGAAGGCAAGGAGAGCAGAGACATAGGGTACCTAACAAGGGTAAATCCTATGCTATATTTCTGATGCAAGCCCAGAAGAAAATGAAACAGCATGGAAATGTAACAAACAGAGTAAGAAAAACATCACCAATAGTAATAGACCAGGATCCTGTGAAATGTGCTTGATTAATTGATGCAAAACCAGTGACATACACTAAGCTCAATGGCTGTTACATTCCAGACTTTCTCCTCCCAGCCTACTACAATACAAACTACTCTACTACTCCCTCCCAAGACTGTTCTAACAGTCAAAACTGAATCCCTCTAACTACAACGGCAGCAGCCGAACAACGACCTTTACAATTTTCTCTTTGGAGTTCTTATAGGAGAAGAGAATCAACATGAGTAGATGACATTTTAATTGCAGCATTAAATTCTGGAGCAGCAGGAGGGCCGAGGCTCCATTCAGTTTTAATTCTGAGCATTTATCTTTGGTACTCATTGCAGTGTTCTGGTGAATTGCACAAAAAGGTGGAATAATGATGCTAGGGTCTGCCATACTGTGTAACAAATGCTTCTGATGGTGTAGGACTGCTGATAGGGTGGAAATCTTCATTTGGACACAATGTAGACTGAAACAATAATGTGTACCGTGTCCTTTCATGGAAGAACATTCTGCTGATACGGAAACCCTAAAAGTATTATATTTCTGTGCATTGGACCGTCTGAACAATCCACTGGGTCTCCGATTCTAGGACCTTGTCTTTGAACAATTGGATTAAGGCTCAAAATCTGCAATTACAGGCCTTAAACGTACTATTTTTCCACTGATACTCTTTCCCAATTTCTAGATTTCCTCTGACTGCGAGATCTGTGCTCTAATGGCGTCGACGAGGTTTTGCAGAGCTTTAATTCTGTCCTTTGATGAAATTTATGTCGCAGACACCTTTACGGACATTTCCCTGTAATATCGGGCTCTAAATTCAGCGTCCTTCGTGCACTAAGCCATTACAATAGCATATATGAATCATGGCGGGGTTTACCACCTAATAAACCTACAAAACATGAAAACAGTTACGAAAAACCTGTATGGAGGTGGTGGTATGGATGAAAGTGACCATGGTAGCGTGGCATGGACGAGGATGATGACTGCAGAGGCTACTATGGAGGAAAACATGGCACAGCGGAGAATGCATGGGGAAAACATCAAGGCGGATGTTTTAACGTAAAAACACTGAACTTTGACCTTGGGACGAATATATATAACAAGGGCGGGTGAATGTACAATGGAGACACGTGGAAAATGACGTGGCGGGACCGGTCAACGGCGGGCCATGCAAATGAATCTGGATCATCCGATCTCAAAGGAGATCGACGGTGGAAAACACGTTGGAGGGCGATGGACGGTGGGCCAGGGGTACAGAGACCATAGATTAACCCGCACGCAGCTTCATTAAGCGATGACCGTTGGATGGGCCGCCCCAGATCGGACGGCTCACGGTGATATCGCTACGCATCCGTGGATGAATGATAACGTGCGATGAGGTAGCAGTTTTGAAACAATGTGCTTGACATGCGTCGTTTGATGAGTGGAATCGCTGGCCGATCGGAAAATACCGCCTGCCTCCGAAAGGCGATGCGATATAAACTGGGTGGTTTTCGGGATAGTGCATGGCAGGGACCACAGGGGCAGGTGAACTCTGAACCGTCAGATCCTCAGGTTAGCGGACAGCGATGGCGCGATAGGTATGATGAATGGGGTTTATATATAATCATAAAACTTTATAATAAAGTTTCAAGGGGTTATAAAAGGGGAAGTGGTTTATACGACGGGACTCATAATAAACGTTTAACCTTTGTTTATTACAAGGTTCTAAGGGGTATGGTTGGGGAAGTGGTTTATAAATCGCATATTTCATTTTGAAATGATTTACAATGCGATTTATAATCGGAGAAGGGGAAAAGGGGTTAGACCTTATTATAAGGTAGGAAAGTGGGTTTTTGCCCATTTAAAGCACCATTAGGGGTTAGGAAGGGGAACGATAAAGGGAAAAAGAGGAAAAATGGCCAACAAAGAGTAGGGGAAGAATTTGAAGGGGATTTGAGAAGGTAAGAAGGGAAATAGAAAGGGAAACAAAATAGAAGCTAAGTGGGGGTGAAATAAGAGGGAAAGGGCCTTTTTGGCATTCTTCTTCAAAATAGAGAAGCTTTATGATGGAAATCGGCAGAGGGGATTTCATCAAAGGACAAAGGCACAAGGAGGCTTCAAGGATGATGTGTTTTCAGAGGAAATGCATTCCTTAAAGGCTCAAAAACATTTTAGCCCCCTGTTTGCTTGTCAAAAAATCTATGGGGGGCTAACAAGTAGAAGGTGAAAGGGCAAGGAAACCTCCAAGGTGATCTTTCAGGAATGAGATCCAGGGACAGGACATGCCATTGGACAACCTGTGATCCCAAAACCCAAAAGGTTAACTCTTCAGACAAGGAAACATTAAAGATTTAGAACACAAAAGTGAAAACCTGAGATCAGAGAGAGACTTTGAACTCTCAATGCTTCGACTTCCAACTTAAGGGAACTTAGAAAGGTTTAATCAATTGAAAAGGACCCTAGTGAGACAGAGACAGAATTCTAAACTCCCAGTATCCCAATTCATTCAATTAAAGCCTAATAAGAACATCTAAGAATAGATTCATTAATTCATACATCAGCTAGTAGTATATATTTGACCACTACACTGGTTAAATTAGCTTGAAATAAATCCTCAGATAACACATTCAGCAAAAAACATTGAAGGCAGGGAGAGCAGAAACATAGGGTACCTAACATGGCTAAATCCTATGCTAGATTTCTGATGCGTGCCAGAAGAAATGAAATGTAATGAACTATAAGGTAAAACAAAGACAAAGATAAGGAAACATCACCGCTGCTTTAAATCAGGATCCAAAGAAATGTGCTTGTCATATTAAAGAGCAACACCAGTCATGTAAAATATTTCCAACAGCTTGATATTCAATCTGAAAACATCTTCCTCAGCCTATCTTACAACTTTACACAAAGACTATGTCTCAAGAGAAACAGCTTACAATTCACAGATATCCAATCAACAACCCTTACAATGTTTTCTTATGAGTTTTTATATCTGAAAAAGAGGCAGAGGAGGTAGATGAAACACTAAATGAAACATTAAACCGAGTAGGAAGGGGGGCTTGAGGCCCATTCTGTTTTAATGTCTATGCATTAATCTTCGGTACTCGTGATGTAATCTCGGATGTAGTACTCTGCAATACTTTGGTGAATAAACAAAAGGCAGATACAAACTATGAGATCTGCCATACTATGTAACAAATGCTCTGGTAGCATTAGGACTGTTGTCAGGGCAGAGATCTTCTCTGGAACACGGTATAGAATGAAAACAGTATGGGCACCTTGTTACACCATTTTTTGGTCATCTAACCTGTTATCATTAGATGGACCTAAGTACACCATGTAAGACCAATTTTACCCTAAGTAAAATTACTTTCACTATGTGAAATAACTTAGTAAAACACCTTTATTAAGTTGTTTATGGTCTAAACAGGAAACTCCAAAAGGAAATAATAAACAAATCTATATTTGTTTATATTTTCTCAAAGAATAATTAGTTAAATATCAATTTAATTATTATTCCTAGTCATATTTAACCCAAAACAAGGAAATCAATTAAATAAATCCTTATTTATTTGATTATTTCCTAGGAATAAGTTATTTAATCCTTATTTAAATAATATTCCTAGTTAAATTTGACTAAATCATTTATAAATAATTAAATAAATCATTATTTAATTAATTACATTTCCACCATTTCCTTAAAATAATAAATAAATCATTTATTTATTTATTATTTATAAATAAGGGAATTGACCCAAGTCAAAAATCCTTTCCCCTCCAACAAATATAATAAAATATTCCTAAAAGGTGGTTCTAGAATTTGATTAATAATATTTTATTCATGCACCAAGTTCTAGACCACCCTAATATTTTGTTATAAATAGAAGGGTTTTCCCATTCATTAGTCACCTTCATTGCATTAGATCACTTTGGATCTATACTCTTGGTCTGACTTTGAGCCATTATCATTGTCACATTCTTCACTATTTGCTTTGTGAGCTCCCTTTGAGTTCTATGTTTGTCTGGGTTTCCTGCACCAACAAGAGAGAGAAATTTTAGATCTGAAATGATGAGGACTTTCAAGAACCCATCCCGTTGAGGAGAATTGGAAACACCTTTCTTGTTTTCCTCTCACGTGCCCCTTTATTATAAAAATTATTTCAAATATATTGTTCTTGTCTTCTCTATTGGATGCATGGAACAACATTTCATTTTTACTGCTTAATGTCTTTTATGCATAGATCTGGATTTGTGTAGCTTTATTTGGATCAACTAACTGCAGATTTAAAGATATTGGCAGCTATAATCGATGTTAGGGCTATTTGTTATGCGTAGCTAAAGTGGTATTTTTCGACGAAAGATTCATACTAACAATTGGCGACTCCACATGGGTTTTCTTTTGCGACCGCTATCGTTTTATATATTCCTGCATATCTAGCTATTTTATACCCTAGGGTTTCTCTTTAGTTTTTTCTTTTCCTATTTTTATGGTGTTTTTCACCTCTAAAACCCTCAAACATTAAAATTTTTAACTTTCGTACGTTTCTGGCCCTATTGCGCAGGTGACAGACATCAGCCGTAGCTGAGACAACAATTTTTTCTAAAATCTGCCGCCGAACATGCCAGAAGTGCAGGTCGCACTTTTTGGCCCAAAACCTGCTACCTGGAGCTTCAGGTAGCGGAAAACAGCCCAAAAACTACGTCCTGAGCAAAAAACAGGTTAAAACTGCGACCTAGACTTTTTCTGGAATTTTTCTGAAAGTTTTATGGGTTTTGTCTGAACCTTTGTCAGGGTTGTCTGACCTCCGTCTCCACCCATTTAGACCTATTCTTGCTCTGTTTTACTCAACTAAGTGGGAATCTAGCCCCTAGGGCTTTAGTACCCTCCACTTTTTGTGGAAGAGTTTTAGATGCTATAAGAGTCTGAATTTTCAGAGTTTCAGCCTTCTTCTTTTCAGATCTGATACCTCATTTTTCAGATCCCTCTAGATTATCTCTTCTCCCTTTCAAATCACCTCATATAGTTTTGTTTGGGTTCACTTCTAGGGCCACCTCCTTGTCCCTTCTACCTCTAGCTGATTTTCCCCTTTGTTGCAGCAACCTTGCCTTTGCCTCTTTGTTATTTTCTGCACCTCTATTCAGCAGATTTCTCCTTTAGATCCCTGTCCCTCCCGACCTTAGATCTATTGGCTTCTTTTTAGCATGTTTTGATTAGATTTTTCCCTCTTTTAGACTAGTTTTGAGAGACCCGCCTTCTTGGGTTAGATCGATGCATTGCTAGCTGTTAATTTTCTGTTATTTCAGTCTTATTTACTGTTCTCTGTAGATTTATTTTCAGTTCGCAACACACTTTTTATTTTACTCTCAAAACATCTGTATTTAAAAATTAAAATTAATACACACCACACACTGACCCTAAGTGAAGAAGAGCCTGGTTAACACCGCCTGGCAAAGACTTTAAAATCAATTGACACTGCACCTCTCTGCCCTTGTTTCTACATTGACCTCACTTGATTTTGCACCTCCCTGCCTTCGTCAGTTTTTCTTCTTCCCGTCATTATTGCGCCTCCAAGGCGTTTATCCCAGAGACTTCTTGGCCTTCACCCTCGTTTCCAGTTGTTCGACTTACTCCTTCCCGTCGTCGTCGAGTTAGTCCTACCCTGAGTCCGCACTCCGACTCTTCTTCTGATTCTTTGGGTTCTCCCCCTGTTACCTTCACCATGTCTGGTCCAGGGCCTAACGCTAGCGGCAACCCCGGCCCTAATGCTGGGACTGTTACTAGCGGAACTGCCACAGGAACTACCTCCACTGCTCCCTTGCTCCCCTTCATGGCAGGCCTCAGTCTCCCTGATTTCAATCAGTTGATCAATGATCCTATTCGCCACGATGTTGGTTGGCCTGCTATGCCAACCAAGCTCCCCTCCGACATTCCCAAGTTTGAAGGCCTTGCTGGAGAGGATCCCTCCAACCATATCCGATCTTTCCACATGTGGTTTTCATCCCATTCCATTATTGATGATTCCATCCGTCTTAGATTGTTCCAACGCACTCTTACAGGTGAAGCTTCTAAGTGGTGTGTTGATCACCATTTCCCCATACCACCTTTGCAACCATTGCCCAAGCTCTTGGTCTTATTTCTAGCTCCCTCCGGACACGATTAATCGTGCCAAAACTTTGACTTCTTTTGTCAACCTTCGACCCGCCTTATTAGAAGAAAAGCCCCTACTTTTTCTTTCACCTGCTGTGACCAAACCGTAGCCCCGTTTGACACACCATCTACACCGTTGGAAAGCTCTCACCGAGCACTCAAATGGGTATCTATTAGTTTTTAATGTTTTGATACTTCACCAGGACACATTTTGTCCATGAAGGGTCTATTCAACTCCCCTCCAAATTGAATTTCCTCAGTTACAACACTTGTACTTGGGGCACCACTTTGCCTCCTTACTTGTCCTTTTTCATGTTGATTTTTGTCATGAGATACCCTATTGTACTCATGTTTTTATGGCCCCCCATTGGACCTTTACTGTGTGGCAGCAACATCGAGTCGCCCTTATTTAGAGCATCCTAGTTGAGTCATCATCGCATTCATGGAGTCTATCTCGAGTCCCTTTGTATCCCAATATAGTCCTCCATCCTTCATTTCTTGGTCCCTCTCTCGTGTTTCACATTATGGCCTTCAGTCCCATTGTCCCCTATCCCTCATGATATCATGTTAGTCGCTACCAAGCCATTCATGCCCTTTATGATCTAACAAGGGAACTCGTCCATCCACTACTCAGTCTCCCCCATTTCATCATCATCATTAGTGTTCGTCTGTTAGTTGCTCTACTATTTTCTCTCGTGCCTTAGTTGGGGATCCCTTATTGCCTCACCTATGGCAGACCTCCTTCTATCTACATTAGCTCATTTACTCTAGAAGACAGGTCTAGAGGGCGGTGTACCTTGGTTCCAGCTCCTTTTAGCATGATCGTAATCTGTATACTTGATGGTCCAATGATGCAGCAGCCGCTATTGGTGATTCCCGTGTATGTGTGAGATGTCTCAACCCTCATGAGGGGGTGGCCCTACAGGTAGCCCCCCACATGCCCGGATGACCTCTTCATTTCAGCCTTTGATGCAGCTCCTTATATTTTATGATGTCGGCCTTAGCCGCTTGCAACGCCTTTTTGATTTGCATGTATTAGTCAGATTTTGTGAGCCCTTCCCCATTTATAGGGGGCATTTGGGTTGTATTTGTATCTCATGTACTCATATATTATTGTATAAGTCCTGGCTATTATCCCAAGCACAACATGTATGTGGGATTCATCATTCTATTTTTTTTGGCTCGGGTTTGCCAGCATGTACTTTATCGTTCGGTTCCTTGTTTACTGGACATACTATTATTTTGTACTTTGTCTCGGTGGGCATAGGTATGCCTCCCCCGCCGCCTTTAGCACAGGTACCATCTCATAAACTAGAGACTTGTTGCACCTGTAAGTCTCGTCTCCTCAGGGTCTAGTCCTTTAGCACTTTAGACTACCTTACATTTATCTCTCTGACTTCCCTCTTGCGGTCTAGTGATTGAGTTCTTACAACGTACTTCGGTCATACGATTTTCTCCTAACACTCGTATGCTGGGGGGCAATCTGTTACACCATTTTTTGGTCATCTAACCTATTATCATTAGATGGACCTAAGTACACCATGTAAGACCAATTTTACCCTAAGTAAAATTACTTTCACTATGAAAAATAACTTAGTAAACCACCTTTATTAAGTTGTTTATGGTCTAAACAGGAAACCCCATGAGGAAATATTAAATAAATCTATATTTGTTTGATTTTCCTCAAAGAATAATTAATTAAACAACAATTTGATTAATATTCCTGGTTATATTTAACCCAAAACAAGGAAATTAATTAGATAAATCATTATTTATCTTATTATTTCCTAAAGATTAGTTATTTAAATCCTTTTTAAATAATATTCCTAGTTAAATTTCACTAAATCATTTATAAATAATTAAATAAATCATTATTTATTTAATTATATTTCCACCATTTCCTTAAAATAATAAATAAATCATTTATTTATTTATTATTTATAAATAAAGGAATTGACCTCAAGTCAAAAAATCCTTCTCCAACAAATATAATAAAATATTCCTAAAAGGTGGTTCTAGAATTTGATTAATAATATTTTATTCTTGCACCAAGTTCTAGACCGCCCTAATATTTTGTTATAAATAGAAGGGTTTTCCCATTCATTAGTCACCTTCATTGCATTAGATCACTCTGGATCTATACTCTTGGTCTGACTTTGAGCCATTATCATTGTCACATTCTTCACCATTTGCTTTGTGAGCTCCCTTTGAGTTCTATGTTTGTCTGGGTTTCCTGCACCAACAAGAGAGAGAAATTTTAGATCTGAAATGCTAAGGAATTTCAAGAACCCATCCCATTGAGGAGAATTGGAAACAACTTTCTTGTTTTCCTCTCAGGTGCCCCTTTAATATAAAAATTCTTTCAAATATATCGTTCTTGTCTTGTTTATTGGATGCATGGAGCAACATTTCATTTTTACTGCTTAATGTCTTTTATGCATAGATCTGGATTTTTGCAGCTTTATTTGGATCAACTAACTGCAAATTTAAAGATATTGGTAGCCATAATCAATGTTAGGGCTATTTGTTATGCGTAGCTAAAGTGGTATTTTTCGACGAAAGATTCATACTAACACACCTCGTCCTTTCATGGGAGAGAACGTTCTGCTGATGGTGACACTAATATATCGTTTTGTGTGTCCTAGGCCTTCTGTGTGATTCATGAGGTCTTTAGTCTGGTATTTTGCCTATAAAACACTGATTTAAGGCTTGACATCTTCGATAATGTGCATTAGGACCCCTTAAATCTGTACTGATACTCTTTGCCACTTCATGACTATCTCTATCAGTGAAAATTGAGCTTTAATGGCTCTGGAAAGGTTTTATAGAGTTAAACTCTGTTCTTTTAATGAAAATCATGTCATAACACCTTCCCAGGTTCTTCTTCATAATTTCAATCCCTGAAAATGGTCTTCCTTGTGTTCTGTGCCACTGTGACAGTGACTGTGGACCATGGCGGTCGTCCATTGCCATTACCCTCCAAAACACACAAAATTGTTAAGAAATCCATGCTGGAGGGGAAAGGATGCTTTGAAGGCCTGCGAAATGGTGGCAGAACCATGGAGAAATGGTGAGAAATGTTGTGTAATGGTGAAAATAGGCCAGACAATGCAAATATGGTGGAAGACTAGACAGATGGAGGCTTAATGGAGAATTGCACGGGGACCGTTCGGTGATGCATGGGGGCGATCTAATCTGGACCGTCGAATCTCAGGGGGTCAACGGCTGAGATTTGATTGGAGAGGATGACAGAGATTAAATGGATGAAGCTTGATTCAATCTTGACTGTTGGCTCTTATGGACTCAACGGTCAAGGTTGGATCACTGGACCACGATCGGAGGGAACAAAGAGTGACACAACAAAGTGCCGATGAGCGATTATGTGAGATTGCGATGGCCGTTGGATTAAACTGTGAATTGACGACAGAGATCATCATCGGAGGGTTTACAAAGGAATGAGGTGGGCATGGTAAGACTTTGTGTGGACCGTTAGATCTATGCAGATAAACAGTGGTGATTTCTTCAAAGGCCGACGGACTAACAACACTATCGCATCGGAGATTTTATGTTTACAAAGGAAATGTGCTCCGCTCCAACTCTCTGATTGCGATAAGCGCTTTACGACTAGTGCTTGGTTTTAGCGCCCAGGTCGTGGGGAAGTGGTTTTGGGGCTGGGCCGAAGGGGGCTAGCCTATTTAAAAAATAAAATGGGTTTTTAGGCCTTAGAGACAGTGTTTTAAAGGCCAAAAGGAGGCTTTCGGTAGAGGTAAACAAGGGATTTTGAAATCAAATGAAGGATTTTCACTTGTTTCGAAGGATGAAACAGATAGTTTAGGGGATTTGGAGGGGTTTTGGGAAACAAAGGGGAAAACTTTAAGAGTGGGATAATATTAGTAATGGGGAAATTTGCATATGTACAATGGAAAATGGGAGATTTTCTGAGCACAATTTTCACAGTCATTGAGGCATTTTTGGATGGGAACAGCAGCGAGGATTTTTTTTTTTTTTTAAAGGCAACAAACACGTAGAGGCTTCAAGGATGAGAGATTTTCATGGGAAATGTATCTCCTGAAGGCTCATAAAACAATTTAGTCACCTGTTTTCTTGGCAAAAATTTCATAGGTGGCTAACAATGGCTCCACACAGGGATGGCGTCTTCTTGAAGGATTCAAGAATTCAGAAAATAAATCTTTGGAGCAGGCTAGATGCCTAATCTTTGAGCCCTCTCTCTTCTTTGATTTCAGCTGCTACAAACACAATAGATTAGCAGAAGCATTCCCAAACAATCTACCTACCCATCCTACAATCCTAGCATTTTTTCTTCAAGGTGCATTTGAATTTGCAGATCTTTTTCATCATTTTATTGAAAACAGAAAACACACTAATCTAATTCTACCCTTATCACTCCATGAGGCTAGATTAAACTGTTGGCCTCACATGTTTCTCTACCTAATCTAATATCTGCTGGGATTAAACTGTCCAGCAGATTTCTTCTCTACATTCTAAGACATAAATTGAAAAACAATCAAACTAGGATTAGACAGTCTAGTTTGAAGTGGATCCGAGGCATAAGGCAAAACTGCCCTTTGGACTGAAAACTTTGTAGAAAACTAAAAACAAAGTCTTGAAGGCTTGGAATTTGAAACTTTGAAGCATCCTTCTTTCCTTTGTGACTCAAGTTTTGAGCTTGTTAGAGACACTTTCTTCTTCCTTTCAGCTCTGGTTTTGATCATGCCAGGGCCAATCTTTGCACTTCGGAGGTTCATGTTTTGAGCATGTCTGAACCTCTCTTTTCTCCCCCCCCCCTTTTTTTTTGAAACATTTTCTCTTTTTCTTTGAAAACAAAACACAGCAATGGTATTTACAATGGAAATGGAAACTGGAAATTGGAAATCAGCAGTAGTAATGTTTGAGCATCCTGCCATTGACAGGACCCCCAAACAGATCTGTACCATCTAGATCTTGCAAAAAAAGGCATTTGGACCAACAGTGGCCTGGATGATGTATGGACCCTGCCACAAACTGTCAAATTTGCCATGATTTCCTTTTTCCTCTCTCCTGGAGCCCCATTTCAGAACTTTATCTCCAATTTTGAAGTCACAAGCTTTTGTTCTTTTATTAAATAACTTCTTTATATTTTCCCGAACTTTCAGAGCTCTGTTATAGACGTCTTCTCTCGTCTGCTGGAGATGAATTGTTTGATTTATCCTCCTTACCATGTTGTCTTCTTCTGTCTGAATTTCTTGGACAAGTTTAATCACTGGTACTCTAAGGCTGGTAGGAAATACTACTTCTGTTCCATAGACAAGATGGTATGGTGACATGCTAATGGATTTCTTTGTTGTAAGCCTGTCAGCCCACAAAGCATGCACCAACTTGTTATGCCATGATTTCTTGTTCTCTTAAAGCAATTTCTTGATGATGGTTACCAAGCTCTTGTTTGATGATTCAGATAACCCATTACCTTGTGGGTAATAAGCAGTTGAATGACCGAGTGCTATTTGATACCTGTGACAAAAATCAATCATTTTCTTGGATCCAAAAGTAGCAGCGTTATCAGTGATTATTTTCCTCGGGCAGCCAAATCGAGAGAGGATGTGGTCTTATAGGAACCTAATGATGACAGAATCTGTGGCATTCCTAGAAGGTATGGCCTCTATCCACTTAGTGAAGTAGTCTGTGGCTATTAGGATCCACTTGTGTTGTGCAAAAGAGGCAGGGTGTATTTCTCCTATGAAATCTAGGCCCCATTGCATAAAGGGACCTTCAACAGTGATGGGTTGTAAAGGTAGAGGGAGGAGCTTTCTTTTGCCTTCAAAAATCTGGCATTTATGGCAGGCAATTATCATCTTATGGATGTCATTGAAAAGTGTAGGCCAGTAATAGCCAGCTCTGAGTATTTTGTTAGCAGTGGCTTTCCAGTTCAAGTGGCCTCCACACTCTCCTGCATGGAACTCTTGTTTAATCCTCTCTACTTCAGTTTCAGGCAAACATTTAAGCAATAGGCAATTTGTACTTTTCCAGTATAAACATTCATTCAATATGCAGTAGTTTCTGGCTTTTAGCTTTAGGAATCTGGCCTTGGTCTTTGATAGTTCAGGAGGGGCATTAATGTTTGTGAGTAGATACAGGATATCAGAATACCAAGGAGAGTTTTGAAACTGCTCCTCGACAGTGGGATCAGGCAATCCTTCCTGCTCATCCAAGGCATCTACCAAGTTTATGTCAAGGGCTTGTAAATTTGACTAAGCCATTAGTTAGGCTAGGCCTTGACCTTTGATCAACTTTGTGGGTTTTATTTCAAGATCATATTCTAAGATTACAACAATCCATTTGCCCCTCTTCCCATTCAGATCTTGGGACAGAATGTCCTTAACCACTATGTTAGGCACGTAGGCTGTGGTGTGGGAATGTAGTATGTACACCTTGAAGTCTTTCAAGGCCTTAACCAAGGCATAGGCTTGTTTTTCCATTATATTGTATTTCAAGGGTGCATCCCTTAAGGCTTTGCTGAAGAAAGCAATAGGCTGCTCCATTCCCTCTGGATTTTTCTGCAGGAGGACTGTAGCCACTATATGCTTGGAGGCAAAAAAAAATATCAGGAAATCCTTTGAGAAATCTGGGTTGATTAGGACAGGAGCTCGGGTGAGCACAAGTTTAACCGATTCAAAAGATTTTTTAGCCTCAACAGTCCACTTAACCCCTACACCTCTCTTCAGCATATTAGTCATATTCCTGAGATGTTCGGCTCGGTTGGGAATAAACCTCCTTAGGAAGTTGATTTTTCCAATGAAGGACTGTAACTCTTTAATGTTTCTCGGGTGTGTGATCTGTAGTATTCCCTCAACCCTATGTGGGTCTATCTTAATCCCCTTCTTAGATATAATGTGGCCAAGAAGCTTACCTTCTTGCAGCCCAAATACAGTCTTTTTTGGATTTAACGACAGGCCGAACCTTCTACATTTTTCAAACACTCTTCTAAGATGTTTTAGGTGTTCTTCATCATTCTTGGAATAGACTGTTATGTCATCCAGATATATGACAATGAAGTGTCCTATTTCATTCGAAAAATCTATGTCCATTGCTCGTTGGAAGGTTGCACTAGCGTTCATCAGTCCAAAAGGCATTTTTACATACATAAAGGTGCCCCATGGAGTGGTGAAAGCGGTCTTGAGCTGGTCTTCTGGGAGTACTAAAACTTGGTTATAACTTAAAAAACCGTCTAACAGGGAGATCCTTTTTGAGCCAACTACCTTCTGCAGGATATGTTCCATCTTTGGTAATGGGTAGTTGTCCTTAAGTGAGGCTTTGTTGAGGTTCCCGAAATCTATGCACAGTCTGATCTCACCTATTTTCTTTCTCACAGCTACAAGGTTTGAGACCCAATCAAAGAACCTCACAGGAACAATTATTCCTGCCTTGTACATATTCTTTATTTCCTTTTCCATTGCAGGCAATTGTTTTGGGTTTATTCTGCGAAGATTCTATCTGAAAGGTTTCTGATTTTCTTTCAAAGGTATTTTGTGCTGTATGATGTTGGTGTCGTAGGCCTTCAAATATTCATAGCTCCAGGAAAACACATCGATGAACTCTTTGAACAAGTCAATATATTTCTTTTTCATGTCTGTGGGTAAGGACTTAGCCAATTTGATCATCTTGGGCTTATCTTCAGTGCCTATGTTGCATTCCTCAACATTATAGTCTGAGTGTTCTATAGTGGGCTTTTTCACTACATCATCGAAGTCGAAAAGATCCTCTAAAGGTGCCAAACCTCAGGGTATGTTCTTATCTTTGGCCTGCAACACCTCTACTTCCTCACTATATGCATTTTTACATCCTTCGTTTAGATTTCCAATATGTTCGTTTAAAGTGTTTATTTCTATGTTACAGGGTGGTTCTTCCTCGTCTGAGGGTTATTCACTTAGGCAGCTATCATTGGACTTAGAGTATGAATCAGAAAATTCAAACTCGTTCCTGCCTATCAGGAAATCTTCAATATGCTTATTTCCCTCAAAGACCTTCCAGTATTTTTCGTTATCCGGCACTGCAGGTCTAAATTTGGTCTGAATAATGATTTTTTGGTCACTGGGAGGCTTGTGATACGAACTAGCTATACATGCTAATACATTTGCAATTATGTTCCGACTCCTAGGAACAAACACTAGTTCATATTCTACAAAGGTTTTCAATAAATCCATAGTGTCATTCCTGTACGCTCTCAACCTAGGGTGCTTCGTTGTGTATTCACCATTCACCTGTTTTATGATCAACTCAGAATCTCCGTGCACAGTTATCCTACGGGCTCCTAGTTTTTTCAACAAATTTAAGCCTAGGATAAGAGCCTCATATTCTGCAATATAATTTGTACATTTAAAGTTCAGGTTGAAGGCATGACTCTCTGCATAGTCACTCTCTATGTTATGTAACCACACTCTTGCTCCTACAGTCTTTCTAGTACAGGACCCATCGAAATTCATTTCCCATAAAATTTCTCTCTCGGGTTTAACATCGTTTTTTTCTTAACGTTGGCTTCTCTGTTATGTTGAGGTGTGGGGTCTACGTCATCGTGTGGGGGGTTTTGCTCTCCCTAATGTGTATGGAATTCAGAGAGGTGACTAGTTGGCTAATTGCATTCTATTTCTTGTTCACTCTGAGTTTCTGTTTCAGTGCACTGTCCAAATTTTTCTTCTTCGTTTTCCTCTAAGTCCAGAGCGGCCATTATGTTAAAATCTATAGGCGCCATCTCATGTTCCGTGACTCTGTTTTCTAGTTCTGGCTCCTCTAAGGATTCATCATTGCAAAGGATAAAGGAGTCTAGATCTATGTGCACAGAGTATAGAGGTGAATTTTCAAGCTTTTCAGGGCTGCTGACCAGGAACTTCATTTGTGCCTCTCTATACAATCTCCTAAGATGGCTAAAAACAGGGATTGTGGCATATGCCCCATCCATCTGCATTGTACCTTGCAGCTTGGCCCCCCATGACCTCGATAATAGCATACCATACTTAGGTGGCACATCTTCCACTATAACATCCATAACCATACATTTTGCCGGAATCTGGGTCAAGTTCACACATAGGTCCTTTATCAGGCCAAGACACTTTACCCTGCTAGAGTCAAATGAATATAAGTCTTTGTAGGGGCAGGTGATCTCTAGGCCTAAATTTTCCATAACTACCTTAGGCATCAGGTTGTGTGAGGCCCCAGATTCATGCATTGCATTGTGAAGGATCTTGTCTTGGATATTAAGATTGATATAAAAGGAGGTACTACCCCTTCCTAAAAGTTCCCTTCTATCTTTGGAACAAACAGAAGGGCTGGTTGATCATCACTCAGATTGACAGTGTCACTATTTTCACCTAGATTTAAAGCTTTCAAAATTTGGCCTTTATATACATCTTGAGTGGCCAGCTCAGAGAGTGGGACAGAGATTTTAATTTTTGCAATCTCACTCTCCAAATTGAAAGTGAACTGACTCTTTGGGGTGCTCAAATCTATTTTGTTAGCCACCACCTTAGTGGCAGGCTCAGTGTGCTGATTCTCATTATGTACAGGATTAGGAACTATTTTATCAGGAGCACTAACTGCAGTGCTAGTGCTGCTAGTTGGTTGGCTTTGTTTATCAGTGTTTTGGTTGTATTTTTCTTTGTTCTTCCCAGAACTCTCAGCTGTTTGTTACTTTCAGCAGTTGCTTTAGAAGTTTTCTTAGGTCTTTTATTGATGGTAATCTCAGAAACCTTTGGTTTGGGAGTTTCTAGGCTCTTTTTGCTCCTAATTTCATACCGTTCTCTGACCTGCATGATGGCATTTTCAAATCCAAGTCTGTAATCCTCAGATTCTAATATTTCCTCATCCCAATACGAGGGCGAGGGCTGATCTTCTTCTGTGGAACAATTGTGGATTGAGTTTTCTACTTCAAACATGTTTATGTGGTTCCCTCAGACTCTTCTATGATTCCCTCATCTTCATCAAGAAAGTTCTCTTGAAATGGGGGAATGACTTGCTGATCTGAGTCTCTTTGTTTGTTGGGAGTGGTGTTGTTTCTTCTGAAGTTCTGGTTCTGGTTATGATTTTGGTTTCTTTTCTAATTACTAATTGTGACAACCATTTTTTCCATCATTTGTTGCAGCCTTTCCATGTTTTTATATAGACGATCATAATTGGGGTTAGATGTGGAAGCTATAGTGTCATCTCTATATGTCACCCTTTTCTCAGCTCTCAATCTTGCTTTCTTCTCTATCAGGTTAGCCTCCACACTCACTGCTCCTTTTTGCATGTCTTCCAATGCATTGTAATCTCTCTTCCTAAGCTGGTAGGCCATTTCAGCATCAAAGCCTTCAGGATATTTCTCTAGAGCCATACCTTGGGGAGGTTTCATGTGTGGAGGAAGAGCATTGTAAACACTGTTGAACCTGGTAGAATAATCATGGACACTCTCTCCTATGTTTATTTTAAGGTTCTTGTATTCTGTTAAGATTTGGAGAGGGTTGGCCTTAACTTCCCATTTGTTTATGAAGGTCTGATATAAAGCAGGAAGGTCTTGGATGCTATTAGGAGGTAGGCCTTTAAACCATTTCTTCACATCACCTCCTAAGCTCTGGGAAAATATTCTCATTTTGACCGTATCATCATCTATCTCCATGTAGTCAAAAGAATCTTCCATAATGTCTACATGGTGCTGAGCTGTAGTGGACTCCTTTGTAGTGAAGTGTGGGATCTTTGATTGGTAATAATTGGGTAAGGGCACTAGAGGCTGGGGTAACACCAGAGGTGCATACCAGGCTGCCATGACCGTATTATGAGGAGGTAAAGGATTAGCTTGAGCGGCTGGTATGTGGATAACAAGGATACTAGGACCAGCAGAAGTCTGTTGAGCAAATTTAGGATGAAAAAGTCCCAAGTTTAGAATGAAGTGAATATTAGGAGGTGTAGATAGAGGGGTTTCTCTGTCCCTCATGTGTTGACCACTATGAGATGGTGAACCGAGAAACACAAGGTCTGGCTGGTCCAGAACACTGAATGACCTAGTTCTTGATAATCTGTTTGGTGGGTCTTGGTCAAGATGAGTGTCTGATAGAGCTGTAAAGTCTTCTAGTGAAGAGTTAGCTCTTTGGATGTGTCTGGAAATAGTTGGTCCTTTAAGTGTAGGGGATTTCTTGAGGATGCTCTCGGGGTTGTCAACTATTTCAGGTGGGTTTGGGTTTGGATAAGCTCTTGTATGAACGGTTCTTGAAGCCAGAATGTTGTCTTTGAACCAAGTAGCTTAATCCTACTTGTTACTTCTAATGTGGTTGATGTTGTTATGGAGGCTGGTCTCCCAGTGGAGTCTTATGTAAACAAAGATAATCAGCAGGCCTACTGATCACCAATGGAGTCTTTGGTCGTTGAAGAACTATGGAGTCGCCAGGTGGAAGGTTTAGAGTGATTCGAGAATGGTATACTGTCCACCATAGTGATTAACCACCAAAATAAGGCTACTACGGTCTTCTTTGAGTTTTTGAGGTGTTTAAGGGTGTGTTTTACTCAAAGTAGTCCCCAGTGGAGTCGCCATTATGTTGGAGTTCCCATGTTTTGGAAAGTTTGGCAATACCAAAAGATGAGACAACATCAAAACCACTTTTAGACCTCAGGATCTAGCCCTCCTGGGTCCAGAGAGTGATCTCTCTATATGGGCAAAGGTTTTATGTCCTTGAAGCTCTGTTTAGGGTTTTAGGCTAGTTATAAGGCTCGGTTTTGTTTGTTTGATTTTTGTTTGGTTGTTGGGAATCCGAAAGAAGGGTTCAGTATAAGACAAAGATGAGCAAAGAGGATTTTAGGCAAAGGAGGGATAACTCAGAGAACATTCGAAACCATTGGGCAATGGAGTCAGGAAAGGGTTCACTTGCTATTCGATATGCAGATTTTCAGTTGGGCTAGTCATCTAAAGCATTGGATCTTAAAGATGATAGTGTGGCATGAAATGGCAAGGTAGAAGGTGAAAGGGCAAGGAAACCTCCAAGGTTATCTTTTAGGAATGAGATCTAGGGACAGGACATGCCATTGGACAACCTGTGATCCCAAAACCCAAAAGATTAACTCTTCAGACAATAAAACATTAAAGATTTAGAACACAAAGGTGAAAACCTGAGATCAGAGAGAGAATTTTAACTCTCAATGCTTCGGCTTCCAACTTAAGGGAACTTAGAAAGGTTTAATCAATTGAAAAGGACCCTAGTGAGACAGAGACAGAATTCTAAACTCCCGGTATCCCAATTCATTCAATTAAAGCCTAACAAGAACATCTAAGAACAGATTCATTAATTCAAACATCAGCTAGCAGTATATATTTGACCACTACACTGGTTAAATTAGCTTGAAATCAATCCTCAGATAACACATTCAGCAGGGAGAGTAGAAACATAGGGTACCTAAAATGGGTAAATCCTATGCCAGATTTCTAATGCGTTCCAGTAGAAATGAAATGTAATGAACTATAAGGTAAAACAAAGACAAAGATAAGGAAACATCACCGCTGCTTTAAATCAGGATCCAAAGAAATGTGCTTGTCATATTAAAGAGCAACACTAGTCATGTACAACATTGCCAACAACTTGATATTCAGTCTGAAAACATCTTCCTCAGCCTATCTTACAACTTTACACAGAGACTATGTCTCAAGAGAAATAGCTTACAATTCACAGATATCCAATCAACAACCTTTACAATGTTTTCTTATGAGTTTTTATATCTGAAAAAGAGGCAGAGGAGGTAGATGAAACACTAAATGAAACATTAAACCAAGTAGGAAGGGGGGCTCGAGGCCCTTTCTGTTTTAATGTCTATGCATTAATCTTCGGTACTCTTTGGGTGAAAGAGTGGTCTTCGACAGGCTGAAATTTACTCCAGGTATGTTCGTGATGTACTCTCGGTTGTAGTACTCTGCAGTACTTCGGTGAATAAAAAAAAGGTGGATACAAACTATGAGGTCTGCCATACTATGTAACAGATGCTCTGGTAGCGTTAGAACTATTGTCAGGGTGGAGATATTCTCTGGAACACGGTATAGAATGAAAACAGTATGGGCACCTCGTCCTTTCATGGGAGAGAACGTTCTGCTGATGGTGACACTGATATATCGTTTTGTATGTCCTAGGCCTTCTGTGTGATTCATGAGGTCTTCAATCTAGTATTTTTCCTTTAAAACACTGATTTAAGGCTTAACATCTTCGATAATGTGCATTAGGACCCCTTAACTCTATACTGATACTCTTTGCCGCTTCATGACTGTCTCTGTCAGTGAAAAATGAGCTTTAATGGCTCTAGAAAGGTTTTACAGAGTTAAACTTTGTTATTTTAATGAAAATCATGTCATAACACCTTCCCAGGTTCTTCTTCATAATTTCAATCCCTGAAAATGGTCTTCCTTGCGTTCTATGCCACTGTGACAGTGACTGTGGACCATGGCAGTCGTCCACCTCCCGTACCCTGCAAAACACACAAAATTGTTAAGAAATCTATGCTGGAGGGGAAAGGATGCTTTGAAGGCCTGCGGAATGGTGGCGGAACCATGGAGGAATGGTGAGAAATGCAGTGTAATGGTGAAAACAGGCCAGACAATGCAAAGATGGTTGAAGACTAGCAGATGGAGGCTTAGTGGAGAACTGCACGGGGACCGTTCAGTCATGCATGGGGGCGATCTAATCTGTACCGTCAGATCTCAGGGTGTCAACGACTGAGATTTGATTGGGGAGCATGACGGAGGTTAAATGGATGGAGCTCGATTCAATCTTGACCATTGGCTCTTGTGGATTCAACAGTCAGGGTTGGATCGCTAGACCACGATCGGAGGGAACAAAGAGTGACACAACAAAGTGCTGATGAGTGATTATGTGAGATTGCGATGGCCGTTGGATTAAACTATGAATTGATGACAGATATCATCATCGGAGGGTTTACAAAGGAATGAGGTGGGCATGGTAAGACTTTGCACAGACCGTTAGATCTATGCAGGTCAATGGTGGTGATTTATTCAAAGGCTGACGGACTAACAACACTATCGCATCAGAGATTTTCTATTTACAAAGGAAATACGCTCCACTCCAACTCTCCGATTGCGATAAGTGCTTTATGACTAGCACTTGGTTTTAGCGCTTGAGTCATGTGGGGAAGTGTTATTGGGGTTGAGCCAAAGGGGGCTAGCCTATTTAAAAAATAAAATGGGTTTTTAAGCCTTAGAGACAGTGTTTTAAAGGCCAAAAGGAGGCTTTTGTTAGAGGTAAACAGGGGAATTTGAAATCAAATGAAGGATTTTCACTTGTTTCGAAGGATAAAATGGATAGTTTAGGGGATTTGGAGGGATTTTGGGAAAAAAATGGGAAAACTTTAAGAGTGGGAGAATATTAGTAATGGGGAAATTTGCATAGGTACAATGGCAAATGGGAGATTTTCTGAGCACAATTTTCACAGTCATTGAGGCATTTTTGGATGGGAACATCAGCGAGGATTTTTTTTTTTTCTTTTTAAAGGCAACGGACACACAGAGGCTTCAAGGATGAGAGATTTTCATGGGAAATGTATCTCCTGAAGGCTCATAAAACAATTTAGTCACCTATTTTCTTGGCAAAAATTTCATAGGTGGCTAACAGGGATTACACCCAGCAGTCCAAAAGGTGAAAAAGAAGGCTTTCCAGCAGATGATAACATTCATGACAAGAACCCTAGAATAAAAATCATTAGACCTTTTGATTTCTCATATCAAAGGGGGAAGAGAGATGTGTTTGCTACCTCAAAAAGGCAAGGGGCCATATCTTCTCTAGCTATCAAACCATTGGACAAGGGCAAGGAAAATATGGAAAAGGGTGAGCAGCAGGTAAAGGTGAGGAGAAGTAAGAGAGTCAAGAAAGCTACTCAAGAGCCTCAATTCATTGATCTAGACAGTGACAATGAGGACAAGGAGATGACCACCAGATTGCTACTCCTAACCAAAGATGCACAAATTAAGGAATGGGAGAGAGATTTCGATATGGCACAATGTGTCATTCAATATTACAAGAATGAGCACAAGCACTTCAAGAAGGTGAAAAGGGGCCTTGCTCTCCAGAAGAAATTGACCAAGCACTATGAAAAGAAACACAAGTTTGTTTGTGCCAAACTGAAGGAGTCCCTCATGGAGATTAAAAACCTAAAAGAGGAAAAGGAGCATCATAGCCTTGGATGTTTCACTGAGGTTTCTCAACAGGTGTCCAAGACCTCTTGAGGGACCACTCCACCAATTTTGGGCAAATTTGAACAAGATTTTGTTTTTTTCAAATTTTGAGGCCTTTATGCGCAACACCCTTGGCGCTACGCACATACATGATGCATCCTCAGCTTGAAAAAATGAAATTTTTGGTTTTATCTCATCATCAACAGTCTTCTCACAAAATTTCAGATCATTTGGAGCAGTTTTGACCCCCGAAAAGGTAAAAAAAAAAACCTAAATTTTGACCATTCTGCCTCATTTTTAGGCAAGGCGTTGTGCACAGATCAGTGTTGGGAGAATGGAACTAATTAAAAAAAAATCAAGTATTTCTGGAAATTAGACTCATCAAGCTTTCCAACGAGCCATCACGGAGCCAAATCCGACATCGGGAAGGGGTCCAAAACTTAGTCACAAGAGGCCCTATTTTCTGCTAAAGTGGCGCTGCGCAAATGGATTGTCTAAGTGTGTTTTGGACCAAAAGTCAACAAAACACACTCATTTATTGAAAAATGATATTTTTGATTTTTTTGAGGCAAAACAATCTAGAATTAGGTGCAAATAATTATTATGGAATTTATTTCTTAGGATATTATGTGCCTTGGGCCTTGCATGGTCTCTTGGCCATAAATGTCATTTATGGATGAATTTGACATTTTCCTACCTTATTTAGGGTTTTTGTCCTCTCTTGCTAAGATAAATAGAGCATAAGGGCTTCATTTTAAATGTTGTCTTTTGATGAAATTGGAGAGCAATACATGGTCTTATGAGCTTGGAGAAGAAATTGGTTTTGTGAAGTTGATGGATGGCTTGCTTGGATTGATGATGGAGAAGCTTGTTTGCAGGATTTCTAAGCTTGGTTAATGGTGATTGTTCTTAATTTTTTTATTTTTTCTTGTCTTTCATTATGTTTCATCCTTCCATATGCAATAGATCAGTAAAGAATAGGTTAAGACATGCTCTTTGAAGCACCTTAGTCCTCTTGCTTTCTACTGCCTTAATGTTTTCCTCTGTTTGGTCAACTTAAGGAATTCTTGATTGCTCCTTAGGTCTACCTAAACTTGTTTTGTTTCATGTATGGATTAGTATTATAGTTTAAAAGTATGATTCACAGTATGCCCTGCTTATGTGAAGCTATCCGAACTCTGCCTTGAAACCTTTCTTTGGAATTTTTTCTACTAGGTTAAGTCAAAGAGGTCTCGTTCAATCTTGCCCTTTGTCCATGCTTATCAACTTGTTTCAGAGTTCTATATATCTTGATGTATGATGTTTCATAGTTCCCTCTTCATAAATTGAGTTACTGTGCTATCTTATATGTAATATCCCAAAATAGGGAAATTCTACAACAATGAGAATATCTTAAGATATTCTAGAGTTGGAGCTACAGCAATACATGAGCACAAATGAAGTGATGCAGAAAATTATCTCATAAAATGTGTCTTAAACACACTTCCATCTGATTATGAACATACCAGCAAAAGTATGCCTTTATACACTATCTCCTAGTGGGGAAAAGTAGCAAAATAGACCCTGAAAATGTTATTCCCAGGTGACTGCGTGATAAAAAAGGGAAATAATGGTTTGGTCCCTTATCATATAGATTGAGGACCTCACATACAAAATGGGATCAGAAAGAAATCCCTTTTTATATGTTAAACAGGTCTCCCGGCCTTACAATGCCTTAAAAACACCCAAATCCCATGACTTTGATTATGCAGAAAAGACTAAAGCATGTACAACGTTATCTCATGAGGGTTCCTAAAAAATTTCAATAGAAAAACATACATCTAGATATTGATGGCACAATATGCTAAGAAAACAAAGATCTAGCCTCCTTATTGCATTACAGAGATAAACCGGCAAGGGTTTCTTGAGACACATGTACAAAAAAAATAGATCTGATTTATTCAGCTCAGAAATAATTTAGTCTCAATACAACATGACATGAATGTAGCTGAATAATACAAAGAGGGATAAATATCCCTTCCTCTAGCTTTCCGGGAGAAGGGTTGTCCCTTTCCCTAGGAAACTAGCTCCGAAACAAGGGTAAAAACCTTGCTGCAACAACTCTCTGGAAAATGACGCATTTCCTGCAAGGGACTGTACTGTAGGAGAGAAGACATGCTTTGGCCTACTACCAAGATGTGAAATGAGCTCAAAAATATCCTTTGTTGATCTCTCAAGAGAAGGAAGGCCCCCTCTACTGAGAAACTTACCCGAGAGTGGAATGATCAATCTTCCACTGCAACACCTTGCAACACAGCATTACACTGCTACAGAAATAACACTGTGATTGAAGATTGTTGCTTGGCCTCAAGCCTAGACGTGGAAAAAATCAGTACAATACTCTCCCAAGAGGCCTCTTAAGGGAAGAGGTGGGATTCTCGCTCGGGAAAAACCTGTGCTAAACAACACTGCAACCCTACTAAATAGCAATAGGAAGCCAAAAGTATAAGCAGACCAAATAATAATATAACATAACATGAATCACAAAGGCTTCCACCCTCTCCATATATATAAATTGAACCTCTTCTCATTGGGTCCCACCCACATTTTCCTCCAAGCTCATGCAAGTTGTCCTCCACAAAATCTGCGTTGTTCATCAAGGAGATGCAATGTATCTAGATAGCATGTGTTGACTTGGTCAAAGATGACTGAATCAACATGATATCTTCCTTGTTCACACCTAAAGGGGCTCCTTCCAGCTACTTATTCTTCCTCTTTTCACATGAGGAATGTGATTCTTCCTGTCAATGGGCCTCCCTACTTATTTATTCATTTATCTAAAGATAAAACCGACTATAATATTCCATTTAGATGAGGTCTAAATTTTGGGAATATTACAGTCCGCCCCCTTAAAAATGTTGCTTGTCGTCAAGAAAATGCAAAGGTAAAGAAAATTTTTTCCCTCCCTCTTCTTGTGGCCTCCTCATAAATAGATCCCCACCATAGCTCAGCAACAAATCTGTCCTCCAATGATTCCTCCCAAGTGTGTAAAACATGATAAAGTGGAAGGTGCAGGTGAAAATATCCTTGTTGTCCAATGGCCTCCTCAAGGTAGGAGTGATAACCCACATGGGGAATCTTATTCCCAATGAGTGATTCCATCACCCATGCTATCATCCAAATGAAATGAGCCATCCTAGGTAGCTCATCAAAACATTCATCAACCCCATGTTTCTGCAATGTAGTGGGGCTGCATGGAGAGATTAGTTTTCCTCCCTTCACATGTTTTTATCTCCATTTATGATAAGTGTGGGGTTGTTTATGTCTTTGGGCTGAAAAAATATGGCCTTCAAGAATTGACCAAGCTACCCCACCAAAAAAATAAACCATGAAGTGCCTCCTCCAAAAACTCAAGTTCTCCAAATGGCTCCTCCCACATGAAGAAGAGAGATGTAATTTGGCAATCATGGGCTGCCCATTGCTGCTCCTAAAACATGCATTATGCAAAGTAGGGAGAATCATGCTCCCAATGGGCATCTTCAACTCATATCCCACTTTCCAAACAAAGATCCCCATGAACATAGAAATATTAGCAATACATGGAAGCAAAAACCAATAGAAACAAGTTGTCATATGGCAACCGGGAAGTGGATCAAGGTCCCACACAAGGAACCAGCGCAGTGCATCCTTTTCCAGCACCAAATCAAACAAAAACAAGTGCTTTTCCAGCCACTTGTTTGCTTCCACAATCATTTTACAAGATATAAAAATGAAAATACAAAGTGGTGTCAATGGTGCATACCAAAAATCATGTGGTTCCCCCCACAAACCACCAATGAGATAGCCAATCTCAATGCTACAAATGGCTTCAAGTACATCATTATACATTATTCAAGAAGGAATAATCCTCCTTGGTACAATATGCTACTCATATAAAGAAAAGAAGTACAAAACATAAAGTTAAATTGTACATTCTCCATCATGTAATCGAGATCTTGAGCTGAAATGGCTCAACTGGAAATTATCCCTCACCTCCAAAGAGTAGGGAAGTGGCTTTGACCTCCTCTCTATCATCATTCGGGCTATGCATCTCTCCATATGCTGAAATATGTCATGCTTGATGCCCTCCCAATTGAACTCCTCTGCCAAGGAAAGATATGCATCAAAATGCATGGAAAAGAAGTCCTCATGTGCTGCCTGTAGCAGCTTCTCCTTGAGCTTAAAAGCTATAGTCAAGATGATTCTTCCATAAGAATAGATGACCATATCATCCACCATATATCTGTCATCTCCCTCAAGGTCATCAAGAATCATGCAAGCACCAAGATCCTTGGAGTACTCTACCAAGAGTTGAGATCTCCAATATGGATCAATCCTCCCAAGAGACAGCGTTGGTGATCTGGCATGTGAAGCTCTCCTGATGTTGTTGCCTACTACTTTGACATCCCCTATGCCAAATTCTTCCTCCAAACTTTCCACCTCTCCAAAATCCAAGAGTGGTGAATCCAAGGACAAGATGTCTTCCATCAATCCTAGATCTGGTGGCCTCCCAGGTGGAATGCCTCCATGTAGTGAGACATCAATGTTAAGAGTAGACTGTAAATATGGTTGGGAAACCTTGCCCTTGCCCTCATATCACAAATCAATCTGCCTCCCCTTTGCATTAGCTCTCTGAAATAGAGAAGGGTGTGTGCCTCTCATCAAGTGATGTTGCTCTTACTTCCCACCTTCTCCTTTCATTTGCAATGCTTCACAATCATACTGCTCATTGATTGTGCTTTGAACTCCATGTATGAGATCCTCGGGAACTTCTTGCAAGGATACAAGAATCCATCCTATTGGAGCATGTGCTCCTCCTTCCTCTGCATGAGGTACTAGATATGCTCTAGATGTGACAGCGTTGTAACCCCCATCCTTCTCTTCCTCTTCAATATGAATAGGAGGTAACTGCTCAATAAGAGGATCCTCTTTTGCAAAAGGAACCTTCATGCCCTCTTGTCCAAGGTTAGGAAACAAGGATCTTTCCTCTAGCAAGGTATCATGCAAGATGTGAGCTTCTTCAATAGGTTTCTGAAGTGGTTTTGAGTTTGTAGATCCTTCCAACTTATGCAAAATTTTTATTTGTCTTGGATTGATTATTTCATGTTTTTTATCAAACCTCTCTACCAATCTCTTAGTGAACTTTGAAAAAGAATAAGTATTGACATTCTTCAATGAAAATGACTCAAACATCCACCAAGCATAGGCCTTACCTTCAAAATGCAGCGCTGTAACTCTGATGGCTTCAGCTTCAGAAATTTGGTGCTACTGCAAATAGGTGTACAACTCCTCCACCCAAGCTTTGGCTGAACAAGTTGGGGATCCATCAAAGGTAGATAGAGAAAATATATCCATGTTATGAAGCTTGCTTCTCTCCACCTTGATCTTGCAAAACTCTTGGAAAGTGATATGATCTCTAAACCTTTCAGTTTGAGATTCATACTCTTGCAGAAAATTACTAAGAGTTTCCCTCCTTGGAATTTCCTCTTCTTTCATCTCTTTCATAGTAGATCTAGGCATTTGACAGCGCTGTGCATAAGAGAGTGTAGCTGTATGCTCACACCTATCATATGAAAATCTATATCTGGCTCTAGATTCAAACTTCTTTGGAGATTCCATCTCCTCTCTCATCTTCTTAAGATCTTCATTGATGCTTTGCATAGATTTTGGAAGAAGCTTTGAGAGCCTCTCCTCCTTTATTCCTCCACATAATGGAGTCTTATTTCTGTTCATCTCTCCTTCCTTTGATAGCATCATGGTTTAGTTCCATAGGTTGAGCTAAGACTATGCTTTGATACCACTGTAATATCCCAAAATAGGGAAATTCTACAACAATGAGAATATCTTAAGATATTCTAGAGTTGGAGCTACAAAAATACATGAGCACAAATGAAGTGCTGTAGAAAATTATCTCATAAAATGTGTCTTAAACACACTTCCATCTGATTATGAACATACCAGCAAAAGTATGCCTTTATACACTATCTCCTAGTGGGGAAAAGCAGCAAAATAGACCCTGAAAACGTTATTCCTAGGTGACTGTGTGATAACAAAGGGAAATAATGGTTTGGTCCCTTAGCATATATATTGAGGACCTCACATACAAAAGGGGATAAGAAAGAAACCCTTTTGATATGTTAAATAGGTCTCCCAGCCTTACAATGCCTTAAAAACACCCAAATCCCATGACTTTGATTATGCAAAAAATACTGAAGCATGTACAACGTTATCTCATGAGGGTTCCTAAAAAATTTCAATAGAAAAACATAGATCTGGAGATTGATGGCACAATATTCTAAGAAAACAGAGATCTGGCCTCCTTATTGCATTACAGAGATAACCTGGCAAGGGTTTCTTGAGACACATGTACAAAAAGAGCAGATCTAATTTATTTAGCTTAGAAATAATGCAGTCTCACTGCAACATGACATGAATGTTGCTGAATAATACAAAGAGGGATAAATATCCCTTCCTCTAGCTTTCCGGGAGAAGGGTTGGCCCTTTCCCTAGGAAACTAGCTCCAAAACAAGGGTAAAAACCCTGCTGCAACAACTCTCTGGAAAATGACACAATTCCTATAAGGGACTATGCTGTAGGAGAGTAGAGGAGCATTTTAATACTTCCAAGATGTGAAATGAGCTCATAAATCTCCTTTGCTGATCTCTCAAGAGAAGGAAGGCACCCTCTACTGAGAAACAGACCCGGGAGTGGAATTATCAATCTTCCACTGCAACACCCTACAACACAACATTACACTACTACAGAAATAACATTGTGACTGAATATTGCTGCTTGGCATCAAGCTTGGATGTGGAAAAAATCAGTACAATACTCTCCCAAGAGGCCTCTCAAAGGAAGAGGTGGGATTCCCGCTCGGGAACACCCTATGCTAAACAACACTGCAACCCTGCTAAACAGCAAGAGGAAGCCAAAAGTCTAAGCAGACCAAATAATAATATAACATAATATGAATCATAAAGGCTTCCACCCTCTCCATATATAGCAAGTGAACCTCTTCTCATTGGGTCCCATTCACATTTGCCTCCAAGCTCATGCAAGTTTTCCTCCACCAAATCTGCATTGTTCATCAAGGAGATGCAATGTATCTAGATAGCATGTGTTGACTTGGTCAAATATGACTGAATCAACATGATATCTTCCTTGTTCACACCTAAAGGGGCTCCTTCTAGCTGCTTATTCTTCCTCTTTTCACATGAGGAATGTGGTTCTTCCTGTCAATGGGTCTCCCTACCCATTTATTCATTTATCTAAAGATAAAACCAACTATAATATTCCATTTAGATGAGGTCTAAATTTTGGGAATATTACATTATATGTTTTCCCAAATTTTGAAGGTGAATTTACTAAATTTAGAAGCTCTTATGCTTTTTATGTTTCGCTGGAATGTTTATCTTGGATATTTATTGGTTTAAAATATTATCATAGAGTAAATGGTTTTCCCTAGCTCATGCTTAGTATCTTGTGCTTATTATATTTAAATACCTCCTTGTTCATATGTAAATGACAAAGGATACTTCACTGCCCTTTGCCCTACCTTTTTCTTCCCAAACTTGATGTCCACCCCACATCACACTTTACCTTAAGGATCCATTAACCTTGCTAGATTGGCCCTGCAACACACTCTGATTCATCATCCAAACACTCATGACTTTCATTGGATCCATAGCCCAATGATTCAAAGACCTCTAACAACTTACAAGCATTTCGAGCAATCTTGTGTTCATTTTCATGTTTGCCATTTTGAATAATTTCAATAATCCACATCCCCAAAGTATATCCAAGGATAACTGGTCGTCCATGACCTCATTATAAATAGTGTTATGCTCCCTTTCCCTCCAGCTTATGGTCATCCTGCATCATTTCATCAAAAAACCATTTAGAAAATCATTTTAAAATTATGTTCTGCGCATACGCAAGTCCATTTAGACAAAGTCGTGTCTATACACGAGTTCATCATTATGAACCCGTGTATATGCAAATGCTTTCAGAAAAAACATAATTTATATGGTGAAAATCCCAAAAATTTACTTGAATTGATAAAGAAATTAATGACTATGCTGAGTATGAGTCTTACCTGAAAGATTTGGATCGATTCGGTGGGTAATTGCTCCATTTCCAAGAAGGGGAGTCTTTGATCCAAAGCACTTTCACAATCTCTTCACAACACAAATGACCAAATGTGAGTCCAAAAGGCTTATTTATGCCCAGAATTCAAAAAAAGTTCGCAAATTTCGTTTGTGGTCATTTTTTGAATTTGTTCATGACTGTTTAACCTTTTGGTTTGTAAGTGCTGGGATAGGTTATTTTCAACTCCATTCTAGTGATTTCGAGATGATTCCATTTTTTCTTCAGTTCCATGACCGCTAACCTATCATGGCAGGTATTTTATTCTGAACTAGAAAATAGGTTATGGAATTCACCTTCCATTTCACTTATGCTTACTAGCCTCCATTCCGAAATCTTGCCATAGGGTTGACCCCATCATGTTATGATTATTAAATGAATTTCACTCGCCGATTTTTAAATCATGATATGATGGTAGAGCCATCCTTTACATGGGCTTCTTAGTTAGATCCTTGCTAGCATTTGTCTCCCATGCTGCAATTTGTGTAGGCCCAGGAGTCCTATTTAGTCCCGCCATGACTTATGCGTTGAAGCTTCATTCTTCTTCTTCTTTGCTATCTTGTTCTCACCATATACCTTATAGGCTCCCATTTCGTTGTTAAGTTTTTTGCTGCATTGCATATTGACCATTTGTATATCTTGGCCTTTATACGGCTTCATTTGGACTCATGTTTAAGAGATATTTTGACTATGTATTTCCGCAAAGTCAACCGTGCAATCACTTAGCCTTCACAACTTGACACCTTTTCCCATGGATAGAAAATTCCTCTGAGTGTCACTTACCAATTTTTGCCAGTTTGCATTGAGAATAGGATTGTTCCTATCCTAGGAACTAGTGCATATGTTTACCGATAGTCGTTCTATCCATTGTACTATAGGCATTCTTTTATTCTTTTCTAGGCTTTGAAATATGAAAAAGAAAAAAAAAACTCAAATATGCCAAAAAGAGCGGGAACGAGACATTACTTTCATATTTGATGGTAGCTAAAGAGTCAATTGTGTCGCCCTTGAACAAAGCACAAAAAATCTAAGTCTTTTCTGCTTTTGGGATGGGTTTAGTTTTGACTTAGGAGAATTCATAACCTTGTTAACGAGTCAATACTCCCTCGGTTGGTTATCTCTTCCAATAATATGGAGGGTTTTTTTATGCCTCTTGCATGACAAACTTATAAAAAGTTATCATATGGTTCCATAGTCAAAATGATTTATGCTTTTGTTCAAGGGAAGTAAACCTGAGTTGGCCTTTTTGTGGTGTCTATTGACTCATTTTTCAGTCAACCATCCCGGTCTGTTAGAGTCTTAATGTTCTATCACATCAGCTATTTGGTCCTTTGCTCGTGCCGGTTTGAGAATTTCTCCATTGACTTCTTGCCAACGGTTTTTTCTCTTATCGATTTCAACAAATTACTCTAAGAGTAAACCTAGAGCCGCACCTTGGCCCTATTTACATCATTAATAGGTGACCTTGTGCTCAACATTTGATCAACACCATAGGTCTTTGACTGAGTGGCTTCCCTTGTGTTCAACTTCAACTTACATTATCACAGTTGGGATTCATGCAGTGCCTTGGTCTCCATTGGACCCTATCAGTGGATTCCTCACCTCTTTGTCAGCTTTCATTATTTTTTTCTTCAGAGGGTTTCTGTCGTCCACTAGCTACATTTTGTGCACACTAGAAATGTACTTCTGGTTGGTTACTTCACTTTTCTTCATCTGATTCCTTCCAGATTTTGGCCTGCGAGTTAAAATCACGCTGGATTAGCGTGTGATGCCTTAATGCCTTCCTTCCAATAGATATTTTCCCATAGACTCTGACTCATTTCTATGGGAATAAGGTCTAGAGTCCTTTTGTGAGTACCTTAGGGTTTGCAGTCATCAGTGGCATACTCCTTTGCTATCGATAGTGAGAATACATCAATGTCTCTTGATTGGTAGATTCTCTCAAGTGTTCGACTTCAACTCATTTATTCGCACTTGTTAGATTGTACTGGGGCACCTTGAATCTCATCATCATTATCGGTGTGTTGTCTCACGTTTGTTAAAAATATGCATCAATGAAAGGTAATCAAACAGTTTCTCACATGGTCAAAATTATTTCATTTATTCCCATTGTGTATAATTGTGCCATGGTGATTGGTGAAGACCTCGGGTTTGAATCAACATGTTTTGGTTCACTTTGACAACTCCTTTAGTTTTCTTCCAGTGACACAATCCACCCTTATATGTTGCAGTTCATCATAGCAACATCTTATATGTTGGCACCCAAGTTGTGTGCAGTACCTTTTGTTCCACCACTTATGTTTTGGTACTTGGATATTCAGTTGCGACTTTAGTGATCAGATATCTTTGCAACATAATTGATCATTATTTTATATGTGATACTTGGACATGATTTTGATATGTATTTATGGGCAGTGATCAGATGATTCACTATGTACTTTACAGTTCATTTATTCTTGTATACATATTGGATCTGCTTCATACTCGATATGCAGACATGATTTTATTTCAATGATCATGGGTATGCTCGCCTCAGACATGAGCTTTATTTCTAATTCGTTTCACTGGTTTTTAGTAGGCTGAAATTTGGTTTATGCACATAATACATTTCGACCATCATGTACCCCTTCTGACCTCATGTATTAGGGGGAATCTGTTATAGCATCACTTATCGCCTCTATATACTTGATGACTTATGCATTGGCCTTGGGTAGCCCTTCCATTCAAACTTGTTCAAACTTCTTAAAAAATAGTATTTTGAATTCCATGCATGACTCTTCCCAGACTTTTCTGCATGTAGATGCGGGTCCACCCATAGCTGACTCACGTATACTATTTAAAATATTAAAAAAATAATAAACTCCCTATTAATTGGGTTGGTTTGATGAGTTTTTCCTGTAACTTAACTACCCCAGCCCGTGGCCAGTTTCCCAACTAAAAAAAAATAATTGAGGAAGTATAAATACACCTCAAGGGAATGGCCTGAGGGAGGAGAGAGAATGTTATTGATGTTATAGAATGTTATAGCCCTGATCAAGTCTGATATTTCCCAGTGCCTCCTGCACTTCCCAGGTTCAGGAAACCCTTGTTTCCTTGTGATGTTCATCCCCTCTTTATGTGACATCCTTTGTGCACCCTTTATGGAAGAGGTTTTGCGAGGCTAGGTCTGGACGGATCTGGAGGATGGTTTTGCGTGGAGCCGTGGTAGATATCAGGTGATTTCTCCACTTTGTCTTTACATATTATCAATAAAAGAAAATCTGTCCCATTCCTGATGTCTTTGTGTTATGTTTCTCCTATACATGTTGAATGATCTCGTAATTGTTTATTTCATGTTATTTTTATGAGATTATATTATCTAACATGTTGACATATAGGGTATATATGTTGTGCAACTACTTTGTGTGATTTGTCTTGATTGATTTGTAGGTCTTGAAGCACGAGGAGTAGTAGAGGGTTTTCACCCTATGGGATCGACCTTAGACGTAGGACACATAGGTAAGGTCATCTATCCTTATTTTTCTAGTTCAAGCATTAGGACTTGTAATTTGAGTGTTTCTTGTGATGATATGCCTTCTTCTCTGTTAGGTCCCTCTACCTAGGCCTTAGGTTAGCTTTTCCCATAACACTTCTTCAAATAAAAGAAGACATTCATGGCTTAGAGACACTCTCAAAGATGTCGAGAGACATATTTCTCCAAGGGGAACATTTCGTGAAAGTAAGAAGTCGAATGGGTACCAAGCGTACTTAGTAGCCATGGGCACCATTGTACAAACTGAGCCTGGAATGTTTGAAAAAGTTGTGAAGCACCAATTTTGGAAGGATGCAGTGAATGAATAATATGAGTCAATCATGAAAAATGATTTCTGGGATGTGGTCCCTAGACCGAAGGACAAATATATTGTCACCTCAAAATGCCTCTACAAGATCAAGCATGGAGCTAATGGAAGTGTTGAAAAATTAAAGGAAATATTTTTTGCCCTGGGCTTCTCATAGAAGGAAGGTATACACTATGATGAAATAATTGCACCTATTTCCCGCTACACCACCATCCATTCGATCATTTCCCTAGCTACATCGCAAGGATGGAGACTACATCAGATGGATGTCAAGACTACCTTATTACATGGCTTGATCAAGGAAGAGGTGTATGTGGAACAACCTTTGGGGTTCGAAGTTCGAGATAGAGATACATATGTATGCAGGTTTAATAAATCCCTCTATGGGTTGAAGCAATCCCCCAAGGCTTGGTATGAGATGATCAATAGCTACTTGATGAATTTGGGATTTACTTGAAGTGATGTTGATCCAAACCTTTACTTTAAGGTTGATAATAACAAGCCTCTCATTTTGTCTCTCTATGTGGACGATATCTTCCTAACAGGTGTTGACCCTCTTATTCATCAATGTAAGAGGTAGTTGCCTTTTGAGTTTGAGATGAAGGACCTTAGATTGATGCACTACTTCCTAGGATTGGAGATCTAGTAGAAGTGAGGTGAAATTTTACTTTATATTATGAAGCTGCTAGAAAGATTTGGGATGGTGGACTGTAAGTCCGTGACCACTCTGATGGAACTCAACTTTAAGAAGTTGTGTCGAAGTGCTGCTGGGCCTAATTTGGGAAATCCTACTGAGTATTGTCAACTCGTAGGGGCCCTGATGTTCTTATTGAAGTCTCATCTATACATATGTTTTTTAGCCAATACATTGAGTCAATATATGGTCGAGCCTCATCACATTCACTAGATTGGTGCCAAGATTCTCTCGATATATCTCCGGGGCACAATCAACCATGGGTTGAGATACACTATACAGAGTATGAGGCTCTATGTATATATCGATGATGACTGGGCATGCAGTGTGGTGGATCATAAGAGAACATCTAGATGTTTCTTCACCTTAGGTTATGCTTCGATCTCGTGGATGAGAAAGAAGCAGAAATCAATTGATTTGAGAATTGTTGAGGTTGAATACATTGCAAAAGGTATGGGCCATTGTGAAGCTGTTTGGTTAAGAAAGATCTTCAGTGAGTTGTTTGGTCATGTATTGGATACCACTGTGATCCTTTGTGACAACCAAAGTGGGATGCATCTTTCAAAAAATCTTGTGTTCCACGATCGATCCAATCATATTGATAGTAGGTACCACTTTATCCAAGATATGGTACAACAAGGCACCGTAAGGCTCCATTACATTAGGACCGATTAGCAGGTCGCAGATATTCTCACGAGGCCCCGAGGGAAGATCAAATTTATAACCTTCTGTGAGAAGCTTGGAATCAAGGATAGACCCTCTTATGAGGGTCCCGCTTAAGTTGGACTTTGAGCTCTAGGAGCTCCAGAGGCTTGGTGGTAGCTTCTTGGAGCTATAAACAACCACAGGGTTAGGTTCACCTTACCTTTTTGGTGTGCTATTTCCCCATCATTATGATATTGAGTTGGTTCACCCTATGTTGGAGCAGGGTCCCTTAGGACCACATTTTTGGGATTAAATAATAGTAATTTTGTACTTTTTAGTCATGCATTCTAGGAAATGCAGTGTCAAGGGGCTTTGGGGCTAGTCAAAGCCCCTCCATGAGTTGTAATGGTTTTAAGAGTAAATCTAGGAGTCTCAAACCATGGTTTGAGGATCTTAGTATGAGTGCAGGCTAAGGTATAAGTATAAGTCTAGATCGAGCCGGATAAGGCAGTTTTAGGTAATTTTTTATGAATGTTGATGATATATCTATGCAGTAAGTTTGTGTTAACAATTTTTGTCTAAAATGCTCCTGTTGAATGTGTGTAGACCCCGTTGGCTGTGTGCGCAGGTAGATATGAGGAATTGTAAGGGTTTTTGTAGACTATAAGAGGTTTGTAAGAACATCTACTGAATAAATATCTATTTTGGGTAACTTTGAGTACTAAATGCATCTATAATATGTTAATGTGATTTGTTTCTACGTATGATTTCTGTTTCATGCTTATGATTTATGTTACCTGTGATTGGATCGGTTGCGTACCTATTTTATTGTTGACATGAGTGTTAATTGCATAGATATATTGTTGTAAGGGTTGAATATCACATTGTTAGAACAGTTAAGGGGATTGTGGATCTATTATATGTGTGCGCGCAGGGTTAACATGTTTTTGAAGGCTCGAAAGTGACTTCCTAAACATTAGGGATTCCACCCAGTCGGGAGCCTAAAGAAACTCCTTTTCCGTTGAAAATGGTGGGTCCGACTAGGGATAAAGGGACTAGTTTCCCATATAAAAAGAGTTTATATAACAAGAGAAATGAAATCCGCACTAATGGGGTGGTTTATTCTAATGATAACATAAAATAAAACTATTCTAACTATTTCCTGGGATAGGATTCCGATATATGATTAAGGCATAAGACTTCACAAGCATGAAACAATATAGATCATTGCATACTTAATGAATATAAGCTCATTTAAGAAACTAAATCAATTTAGTTGATTTAGTTGATGAAAAACATTAATCAGATAAAATATCTCTAAGTCTCACATCTAGCATCATATCGTTCAATACATTATATCAATAGTAATAAGAATATATATCACTTCAATGCTTTGTTAGAATGAAACTAATAAAAAGAATAATTTTGCTACGATCTCATAAACATAAAACAATTAATACACAAATAATACTACCCGCTGCATCATAGCTTTAGATCTGAAAAGATAGCTTCAAAGGTTCATATTTTCAATTAGATAACTTCTGTTCAAACAATAGTGTGAGTTCCAAAAGCAATCTTCTAAAAATTATGGACCCCTCTCTAAATGCATGAAAGGGGTTTAAATACTACTTAATATTACAAAAATATAAGACTTGTAAAAGAAGTCTTCTAATATTACTCTAAACTATATAAATATAAACTAGGAAAATAAAATGCATAAGTTATAATTGTCTATGACTGTTTCCTTGATTCATTGTCTAGCTGGTCCTTGAGTTGGCATGCTTTGATCATGTATTCGAGCTGGGGGGGGATGAATTGGCTGAATTCTCATCTTGATCGTGGATAATGCATCGTTGAGTGTCGAAAGAAGCTAAGCTGCTGCATTAGAGAGGCACCTCAATATTATCAATTGATTATGAGGTTTTACTAACAAGTACCAGTGAATCTCCATGTTTAATCTTGTCAGATTTTCAATGTCAAGAGCTTTTATATTTGATGTCTCTTGCCAGGATTGTTTTAGGAAACTCATCTTAGGAAAAGTGTATTTTGATGCTTCATGAATCAAATTTCCCTGTAGAATAGAATCTTTTATATATTCGGAGATGCTGGAGGATAAATTTTTAGCTTTGATAATAACTAATTCAACACTCTTCATTTTAATATCCCAATATCCAAATATCATATCTTTGATTGATTCTTATAGACGGGGAACATCGACCGCTCTACCTATAGTATCTTTCCAATCAATGTATTTTAACACTTTTTCATCAATCACTTCAAAATAAGTTCTCAGATTAGAAATATGAGTTACTAATTGGTCACTGGTCTTGACTTGCTCCTGAATCTGAATGTACTTCTGATAGAAAATTGTTTGTTGAGTTGCCAGTAATGCTTCCAACTTAGTTTCTTCCATCTTTATGTCACTGATCTCAGGCTTCTCTTGGAGCTTTCAATCTTCTGCTGCATTTGATGAATTACTTGATATTTTTCCTTAATTTGATTTTCCAGTTTGAGTTTGAGACCTTCAAATTGTTGCTGTAGATCATTAATATTTGTCAGAAGCTCCTACTCGATTCTTTGCTTTTCATCACAAAAAAATTTCTCCAGATGAGCAATTTTATGGTCCTTTTCTAAAATCCATGATTCAACCTTAGATGCCTTGTCAATTATTTAATTTGTGTAAGTTACTGCAAATTGAGATAATCTACTAAGATCTCTTCCCGGAGATAATTGAGTTCCTTTTGAAAGCACTCACATTAACGTCGAATATAAGAAAGTTCAGGAGATTCTTCTATTTTTCATTTCTTCTTTGACCTGGTCACAATAGCTTTGTGCTTCAAGCTATAAAACACATCCAGTGGTGGTATCTCTTCAAATTTCAAGACTATTTCAGTAGTCGGAAATGACGGAATAATTTCCATATCTTGGGTTGGTGTCTCCTCTGGTTTTTCCTTTGTATTATTGCTTCTTTGAATCTAATTATGTTCAAGAATAATCTTGGAAACCTCTGCAGTAAATGAGGTTTCCCTATTTTCTTCTTGATTCTGGGAGTTATCTATATCAGTAGAGACATGCTACATACTTGATTCTCCTATATGATTCATGGAACTTGAAGCACCTACCATAGCCATGGTTTTTGAATGAATGACATTTTGAATGGCAGGGGTATCAGTTTCTGACAATGCTTTCTCAAATTCTTCCAAATTTTGGATGAATCTATCATCCTGTTGAACATTAACAATTTATTTTTCTTGAACTGGTACTGGTACTTGAGTAGCTATAACAATTATAATCCGTTTTGCCTTCGGCTCTGGTTTGTGATACAAATAATCTGGTAAATGAGAATTTCTCTTTTCCCGATACACTTAGAATCTTTTTTAATCTTTTGGATTGAGAATTTCATCTACGTTATGCTGAACTGTTGAAAAATTAATGAATTGATTCAAACATATCATCAAATCTGTCAAGCTCACCTAAAAATGCTCTCAACTTGACTGAATTCATTATCTCTCTAGCAATAACACAGGGATAATAATTTACATTAGGAAAAACTGGAAAGTTAAAAGGTTTTAATCAATCAATTTCAATACATGCATGCTTGAAATTGTCTAGGGCATACGAACCACAGGAAAAATGAAAAGCTAGCCAAACGGTCTTCTTGGCATCTTTCAAGGTTTTGGTTAAGCCATGACCAACTGTTTGATAAGCGATTTCTTTGGCTAAAAATTTATTTGGTATATACAAGGGCAGGACATGAGTATTTGCATAACTTCCAAAAATATGGTTGTATGTAAAATTATCTTTGTTGAACCACCTACCTATAGACTTGAGACTCTTATTATCTTTGGGGGTGACTCTAGTGATTTTTCTTTCAAAAATAACTTTGAAAACTGGGAGAATTATATCATTTCATATTTTAAACATGTGAAAATGATATTTTGACTCCCATAAGAAACCTAATTGTACAAAAATAGGGGTTTCGACTTCTCTAGTCCATTTCCATCATAGTGATGAAAATTCAAAGGAAAAACAGATTGCGTCTAAGACATAGGAGCTCATATAAAAAGAAGAGACTACATGGGGCAAGGCATTTCTATTTTCTCTATAGGCCATAATAAATCTGATCAAATTATCAGAAATAATGGTAGCCCAATCGAGAATATAGCCATCAGAGGTTGCTTCTATCAAGGGTGTCCAATTTTCTTTAAATTTGGTCGTATTTACAGATCCAAAGAGACGACACATCATTGCAACTATTTGAGATAATGGGATTTTGAGAGAGACGGCTGAATACATACCCTTATCATCACTCTTTTGTTGGTTAGGATAATTTCTCTATTCTCTAATCATAGTTGCAGGATGGTCATTCTCGCGCATGAACTCTTGAACGAATTGGGCATCGTATCTCTTCTGGGGTTCTGGTAGTTTACACATTTTCTTGAGATTTGACAGCCTGAATGAACCAATGACAGTTATGCTTCGAGTAAAAAATTGTCTATATCTGATATCCACGTTATCTAACACCCATTTCACTAAGTCAGTATATGGCAGCATTTCAGGACGAGCTGCAATTATGTGAAGAAAAGAATTGGTTGTGTCTATCCATGAATCAGACTCATTAGAAAAAGTATCATCGACCAAATATTTTATGTCAAGAATTACTTGTGGCTTCTTGTTCTTGAATAGGTGATAGATCCCTTCCCATCTCATAGAACCAATTTTCGGGTTGTATGTAGTATCCGATATTAGGGGAGCCATTTCCTCTTATTGAATGACTGGGAGTGATGGGGTGGCGGATTTCCTTTGCGCATTAATCTACCTTGACATCCTTTTATGCCTGAGTATTTAGACTTACCCTGTTGAAAGAAAAACCAGAGAAGATAAGCTAAAATCACTTCGAACGATATTAACTATCCTGTCAACTTAACTCATGCATATGGGAGATATATGATATTAATATTTGAAATTATTACAAATCAATTACACACCTCGAGATCATAAAACACCTAAATTAACATTTAATTGACAAGCATAGGTTCATGTGACAGTGACAGATGTCATTATATCGGGGTTTATTGATCGGAAATTTTGATCTTTGGCGACTTATGATGTTTAGGGAAATCTCTGAAACGCCGATGTTCGGCATTGCGATGTTTAAGACGGGATGCCATATCGACATCAATCAGATGACAGTTTTACGACATTAGCGTCTGTCAAGTGACGACGTTGCTATTTCGTGTTTCGGCATTTCACAAGTTCGGAGTTTCATTGTTTAGTGATTTAGCCGATATTTTCCCCTGCTTATGTGCCTTTTTCGGTTTGAGGGTTCTTTTTAGGTGTTTTCTTTATTTTATAAAGCTTAATCTAATAGTAAAACTTACCATTAATTTTTATTTCTAAAACAAATATTAACCTAAATTTTTTTAAAAGGGTTCCCATTATCTTTTCTAACCTATTTTACTTAGATAATGGGGAGTTTTTGTAATACTACAAGAATTGGCGATACACTGGATGAATCAATAATATCTTATAAATCTTAATACTTAAAGACAATATTCTAGGAAATTCAAATAAATAATTGAAATTTGAATTTGATATAAGTAAATTCAAACCTAAATAGCTTGATTTTACTTGAAAAAGTTTCCTCTTTCTCTTGTGATTGAAATTTCTCTTTAAATGAATCAAATATTAATAAGTTTAAAAGATAAGTAAGAATTTTATCAAAGATTAGCTTATTTGATAAACTTATTAGTCACTAGTAGAGCCACTGCTACCAACAGGCATTTATAGCCTTGACAGGGTTACTATTTAACCAAAAATAAACTAGTATCATATCCATAATATAATAGGTATATTCAAAGGTAATGTAATTTCTCTTTTTCTTTGTGGATTTTCTTTTTCCACTTTTAAAATCATTATCCTGGTTTGGAGGCCAGAAGTGATAATTTCATTCATTGGTTATAATAAATATGAAAAAGTTGACTCGTGATGAGATCCATTGTCTCAAGGTTTTTTACACCATGAGCCATTATCTTGGTTTGGTATCCAATTGATAATGTCAAGTTTATTAGTTTCCTATGAACATGATGAGTCGACTCGTGATGAGATCTCTCAACCTTAATTTTTTATATATATATATTTTTGAATTACACTTTGAAATATAAATCTAATATATAAATGAATGGGGAGGTTATCTTTTTTCTCTTTATGAGCTTTTGGATGATGATTTGAGTAAAAGATGTTAATACTTCAATAAAACTTTCTTCTTTGTAAAAGTAACTTTTCAAACATGATCCATGTCAAAATATTTTTTCAAATCACATCAGTTAGAAGTATTCTTCTTTCTAATCGGTTATTTAAATAAAAAATTTCCAAAGAAATAGAGAATTCAATTTATGATTTATTTCCTTGATTTTATATCTCTACTGATTGATATTTCCATGTTCAAGAAAATAGAAAAGTGTTTCGCCTTTTGCGTAATATTGCAATAACTTTGTTTATTTTAAATCAAATATATCTAAATATTTATACAAAAGATCAATTGCTCTTTTAAGAATTTTTTTTTTTAAGGACAAGTCCATTAACAGGAAGATTTTCCTTCCTCCCTTGTAAATCTTGTAACATAAAAGTTGATGGACCTATTTTTTCAATTATTTGAAAAGGGCCAAGCTAGAGTTTTTGAAATATTGTATGTTTTCCTTTATCCTCATGCACCTTATCCCATTTCGATACCAAATCTCCAATCTCAAATTGTTTATTCTTGATTGTGTTTGAATAAAAGGAAGTTTTGATCTACTGTTGATGATGACTATGTACCATTTTTTTCTTTCTCTCTTTCTTCTTCCATTTTAATTATTTCAGAAATTCTTAATTGTAATGAAGAGTAAGGTTGCTCATTAATGAATTGAACTAGGGTTATTGATGGGATAGCTATATTTAAAGGTAAAATTGCCTCTTTTCCATAAACCAATCGAAAAGGAGAAGTTCCTATTGAAGCTTTTCTAGTAATCCTATCTACCCATAATGCAAAGGTTAAGGATTTATGCTAGTTTTTCTGATTTTGATCAATAGTTCGCTTGATTATCTGTATGAGGTTTTTTTTTGTTGATTCTGCTAGACCATTTCCTTGAGGATAATAATTTGTAGAATACTTCAATTTGAAACCTATTTTCAAAGCAAATTCAGTCATAGAATTACCCGGAAAATAAGAAGCATTTTCAAATACCAGAGCGTTAGGAACACCAAACATTGTAATGATGAATTGAACAATAAACGCAACAATGTTTTCTGAATTGGATTTCTTGAGAGGTATTGCTTCTATCCACTTCGTAAAATAATCTATAGCAGTCAATATATATTTGTGATGTTTAGAAGAATGAGGAACAATCCCACCTATTATATTAAGTCCCCATTGTTTGAAAGGTTGTTCCATATTGACTGGTTGAAGTGGAATTGAAGCTTTTCTTTGTCTTACTGCTACATTTTGACAAATCTTACAATTTCTGACATAACTGTGTGCATATTTGAATAATGTTGGCCAATAATATCCTGCATGTAATATTTTGTGTGTTGTGGTGTCTCCACCAAAGTATCCACCTGCTAGTCCGTCATGGAGTTCTTGAAGGACATTAGGTATTTCAGTTTTCTCTAAGCATCTGAGTAAAACATAGCTATAATTCCTTTTCAATAACACATCATTGACCATTTGATACTGATTAGCTTTCAATATTAATGCTCGTTTTCTTTTAAAATCCAAATTTTGCAGAGCATAACCATTCTTTAAATAAAATATTAATTCAACATATTGAGATTGAGGATTAACATTGAGTACCTATGTAAAATGTTCAATGTTCAATGCTAGTTGTTACCTCATTTAACAATGTATCATTCATCCTTGTAATCAATCTGCAAAATCCTTGACTTCTTACAATTTGAGCATGTTTTATCTCTAAATCATATTCTTGCATTGTTGTTACCCAATTGGCTCTTTTTTCTCCTAGTTCCTTCTGTATTAGAATTTTCTTAACTGATGAGAAAGGAAAAATTACCTTGACATGAGTTTTTAAGAGAAATGGTCTAAAATATTTGACCGCTTTATAAACTGCAAATGCTTGTTTTTTGACTCTTGAATAATTCAATTCAGCTCCTTGAAAATTAGAACCGAAAAAAGAAATTAGGGTTTCGAGCTTTTTATCATCTGGTTGAGTTAAGATAGCTACATATGATACTTCTGAGGCAAAGGTATATAAAATGAAATCATTGGAAAAATTAGGAGTTGAAAGAGAAGGAACATCAACGATGGCTTGTTTGAAGATTTGAAAGGCTTCCTTTTCTTCTTATCCCCATTTAAATAATGTGTCCTTTTTGATCATTTTTTGTAATGGAAGAACTACTTTTGAAAAATATTGAATAAATCGTTTGACAAAATTTATCTATCCTAAAAAATATTACATTGATTTCTTATTATGTGGTAGTGGGATTTCTAAATTTTTTTTAATCCTGTATGGATCAATACAGATTCCATTCCTTGAGACAACAAAACCTAGGAGTTTACCTTCGTTTAAAGAAAAATTTGACTTCTTTTGATTAAGAGAGATCCCAAATCTCCTGGATCTTTCAAAGATCTACTTTAAGTCATGCAATTGATTGTTTCTATCTTTTGAATATATGTTTATATCATCAAGGTATACTACCACCATTTTATTTATCAATCCTTTGAATTCAATATACATGGCTCTCTGAAATGTGGCTCCTACATTCATTAGTTTGAAAGGCATCTTTTGATATGCATAAGTTCCCCATTTGGTTCGAAATGTTATTTTCAAACGATCTTCTGGATGGACCAAAATCTGGTTATACACTGAAAATCCATCTAAAAAAGACATTAATTCGGAACTTGCTACTGATTGTAAGATTTTCTCCATTGATGGAAAAGGAAATTTATCCTTTTGACATGCTTTGTTCAAATTCCTGAAATCAATACAAAACTGAATATCTCCATTCTTTTTCCTAACAAGTACTAAATTAGAAACTGATTTTGAATGTGTAACAGGAAAAATGATCTTGGCTTTAAATAATTTATTTAATTCATTTTTTATTTGAGTTTCCACGTTCAAATGAATTTTCCTGAGCTTTTGCTAAATAGGTTTAACATCAGGTACCATAGGAATAGTATGTTGAATGATCGTTGGGTCATATGTTTTAAGCTCTTGGTAATCCCATGCAAAAATATATTTGTATCTTTTCAGTAATGAAATGAATGCATTTCTTTCTTCCAATGAAAGGCTAAGCCCTAGATTTATATATTGATGTAACTCAGTAGATCCTAAGTTAACTAATCCATGCCTTAAAGTGGAACTTTGTAGCTTAGAATTGTTGACTTTCTTGAATCTATCTTTTAAATCATTTAAATCTTCAAACTTGACTACGGATTTTGGCAAAATATTCTTATCAGTTTGTTGCTCGATTTTATTATCGTGTACATCTTCATCCATAATTTGATCATCATATGTTTTCTCAGAAGTAATAAAATTTAAAATATCACTATCATCATTAAAAACCCGCCAACTAGTGACATTATCTAGTATAGATGGTCGGAAAATTAATTTAATAGAGAATCTATTAGGGATAAAATATTCAGGTGGAATAAGCTTGGAGGAAAAATTAGCCAAAAGGTCGGTGCTGGCATTCTGTAATCTAGGGATAGGAGAGATATTGAATGCAATAAAATGAGATGTGAGGTCCTGAATCAAAGATTGGTAATGTTTTAAGTGAATTGAGAGACATTGAATGGTATTTCAAACTTGTCTTACCACAATCTCTGAATCTCCAAGAACCTTAATATATTGTATATCAAGACTAATTGCTTTTCAAAGACCTTGAACCAATGCCTCATATTCAACAATATTTTTAATGCATTCAAATTATAGCCTACAAGCTAACATGGTTTTCCCACCTTTTGGACTAATAAGTGCACATCCTGCTCCTGCTCTATCATTGGATCTTGATCCGTCAAAATAAAGCTTCTAAAATGGAGATTTAACTATGGTTTCTTTTTCGAAATTGAAGCATCTAATGGAATCATTTTGAGAAAAAATTTCAAATTGTAATTTAACAGATTTAACTGAACGAGGTGAAATTTGCGCATTGAAATTTCTTAAGGATGAATCTACAGAATAATTTCCCAAAGTGTTATTGTTAAATGCTATGGGCTCATTTTCTTCTCCAAGATCTGTGACTGAGTACTTCACATGTTTTTCGCGATCGACTATGATTTGGTTTGGCTTTCCATTATATGGGAGCCACATATGAGACCAGTCTATTGCAAAATATCCATGTAATTTTTCGGACCAATCTCGACTAAGAACTAGACTGTAAAATTCAAGGATTTATGCAATCAATATATCAATAATCTGAGCGACTTTTGGATTTGATGACAATCTAATACTTACTGAGATGATATCTCTTAAGACTTTAAATTTTGTTCTATCCAATTGTACTATACTAACTGATGAATTATGAGGTGCAATATTTAACTTTTCACAAATTGAATATGACATTATATTGGATGAAGCCCCTAAATCAATCAAACAGTTATGAACATTTCTATTGTAGATTTCGAAAGTCAAAAGAATAGGAGTATGAGAATTAGATCTATCACCAATCAAAATAGAGTTTGAAGCATTAAAATTGTTTGAATTATCAATCGGAGGTTTCCCTATTCCATTAGCATCTTTAGCAACAACGGTTGGAGGAAGAGGAGATGTTGTCACTGCATTCAACTCTTTCATTAAAAAATTTTGTTGTTGTTTTAATTCTCTAACTTCATAAAGATAAATATTGGCTTTAATCTTCTTCATAGATTCCACGATTATATCATACATGATAGTATCAGATATACCAAAGTTTTAGATTGAGGATTGGGTGAAGATTTAACTGGCTGGGAATCAATAGTAACCTGCTGAGATGGTTTGACTAGAGATTTCTTATTGACAGTTTTATCCTTAGCAATAGAAGTGGGGATTTTTTGTTGGTTCTATAGAATTCCTACTTCTAGTGCTAACAGGCATGGCTTCAGTTTCTGTCTCTTCATCAGAGGAAGGTAAAACGAAATCCCATAATCCATGTAATTCAAAAATTTCTTCATCTTGGGATTCATCAGCAGAAACTACATTTTCTTCCTCTTCTTCTTCTTGATCAGATTCAACATTAGAAATAACGTTGGGAGGTTGAGAAATAGAATATTGATTTTTTCTAAATGATCTAAAGGCTTTTCTGGTAGAGGTCTCAACAACTTTCTTTTTTATTTCAACCATATCATTAGACATGGTTTTAAGAAATTTTTTAAATCCGCCAAGATCAAAAGTATCTTTAGGAGTTTTATTCTTTGACTCATCTTTGAATGCTACCTTTTTAGATCTTTTATCTTCAAGCTTGGTTTTCTTTTCTAAAGCAACAATTCTTCTCTCAACAGACAAGGCTTCTTTCATGTTTTCTAAAAGAGTGACTTTATTAGCTCTATCTACAAAAATTGCTATATTAGAAGGCAGAGAAGATATGTACCATTCTATTTGTACATCCAATCCAGGTTTAGAGGTAGCTAGGATTTTATTTAATAACTTGTTAAATCTGGAGTTGAAGTCTTTGATCTTTTCACCTATATTAGCTTTTAAATTAGAAAGATCATTGATTAATGACACAATTTTCCTATCATCACCAAATTTAGCAAGGAATAATTCTTGAAAAGTATTCCAATTGCCTATAGAACCTGAAGGGAGGGAAAAATACCAGGATCTTGCAGATCCTAGGAAAGTATATGGAAACAATCTAACTGCAACATCTTCATGCTCAACGCCATTAAGATTCATGGCTATCATAAAATTATTTAGATGTTCTTCAGCAGGAAGACCATCATCATGATTATACTTTGGTAACCATTTTTCTGGATGATCTGGGATAGGATTTAAATTTACCATTTGAACAGCACCCAGATTGACCCATGGTAAGTTGGCCATTGCTTGACTTGTTGGTTGCGAAGATGAGATAGTACGTCCAAAGGAAGATATGGATGGTGATAAAATAACTACTATACTAGTAATTCTTATAGAAAAACTAATTGTTTGATTAGAAATGGGTTGATTAGAGGAGAAGGTGGGATTAAATGGAGATGAAGATGATGTGATCTCACTAATACTTGATTGAGAAGCTGATGTGGTAGCTTTTTTATGATGAGATAAAATAGGAAACTCGAAAGGAGTTATCCCAAGTTTTTCACTTTGTGATCGGGTTAACACACCAGTACCTCTAAACTTGGATGTAATACTTTCTTTAGAAATTTTTGGATTGGTTGTCTTACCTGGAGATATAGATATTTGTTCTAACCTTTCAATCAAAGACTAAACTTCGGGAGACTCGGGAATATGATCTGAAGAAGGTATAGGAGGTAATGTTTTAGGAGATGCAATAAATGGCTCTACAAATTTAGACTTATGACCTGGAGATAGTGAATGAGATCTAAAAGTTGTAGAAGCTTTGGAGGGAAATTGACAATTACGTTGGATTTTCAATTGAGATTTAGGTTTATATGCCATACATAGTCGAATGCCCTTCTTCTAGAGCTAAAAATGTTGAAGGCTGGAAAGTGACTTCCTTAACATTAGGGATTCCACCCGATCAAGAGCTTAAAGCAACTCCTTTTCTGTTGAAAATGGTGGGTTTGATTAGGAATAAAGGGACTAGTTTCCTGTATAAAATGAGTTTATATAACAAGAGAAATGAAATCAACATTAACAGGGTGATTTATTCTAATGATAACATAAATTAAAACTATTCTAACTATTTCCCGGGATTGGATTATGATATATGATTAAGGCATAATATTTCAAAAGCATGAAATAATATATACCATTGCATATTTAATGAATATAAGCTCATTTAAGAAATTAAATCAATTTAATTGATTTAATTGATGAAAAACAATAATCAAATAAAATATATCTAAGTCTCACATCTAACATCATATTGTTCAATACATTATATCAATAGTAATAAGAATATATATCACTTCAATGATTTGTCAGAATGAAACTAATAAAAATAATAAGTTTGCTACAAACTCAGAAACATAAAACAATTAATACATAGATAATAGTACCCGCTGAATCATAGCTTTAGATAGGAAAAGATAGCTTCAAAGGTTTAGATTTTCAATCAGATAACTTCTGTTCAAACAGTAGTGTGAGTTCCAAAAGAAATCTTCTCAAAATTCTGGACCCCTTTCTAAATGCATGAAAGGGGTTTAAATACTACTTAATATTACAAAAATAGAAGACTTGTAAAAGAAGTCTTCTAATATTACTCTAAATTATATAACTATAAACTAGGAAAATATAATTCATAAGTTATAACAGTATATGACTATTTCCTCAATTCATTGTCTAGTTGGTCCTTGAGCTGGCATGCTTTGATAATGTATTTGAGCTGGGGGGGGTGAATTGGCTGCATTCTTATCTGGCCCGTGAATACTGCATTATTGAGTGTCGGAAGAAGCTGAGCTACTGCATTGGAGAGGCACCTCAATATTATCAATTGATTATGAGGTTTTATCAACAAGTACCAGTAAATCTCCATGTTTAATCTTGTCATATTTTCAATGTCAAGAGCTTTTCTATTTGACGTCTCTTTCCAGATTTTTTTAGGAAACTAATCTCGGACAAAGTGTCTTTTGATGCTTCATGAATCAAATTGGCTTGTAGAAGATAATATTTTATATATTCGGTGATGTTAGAGGATAAATTTTTAGCTCTAATAATTGCTAATTCAACACTCTTCATTTCAATATCCCAATCTCCAAATATTATATCTTTGATTGATTCTTATAGACGGGGAAGATCAACCGCTCTACCCTGTAAAATATCTTGCCAATCAATGTATTTTGACACATTGTCATCAATCTCTTCAAAATAAGTTCTCACATTATAAATTTGAGTAACTAATTAGTCATTGGTCTTGACTTGCTCCTGAATTTGAATGTACTTATGATAGAAAAATGTTTGTTGAGTTTCCAGTAATGCTTCCAAATCAGTTTCTTCCTTCTTTACTTCACTGATCTCAGGATTCTCTTGGAGATTTTCAATATTCTATTGCATTTGATGAATTACTTGATCTTTTTCCTTAATTTCATTTTCCAGTTTGAGTTTGAGACCTTCAAACTATTGCTGTAGATCATTAATATATGTCTAAAGCTCCTGCTTGATTATTTTCTTTTCTTCAGAGAAAACTTGCTCCAAATGAGCAATGTTTTGGTCCTTTTATAAAATCAATTAATCAACCTTGGCTGCCTTGTCAATTGTTGCACTTGTGTAAGCTCCTGCAAATTGTAATAATCTATTAAGCTATGTTCCTGGAGATAGTTGAGTTCCTTTCCAAAGGACTCGCATTAACATCGAATCTATAGGCAGCTTAGGAGATTCTTCTATTTTTCGTTTCTTCTTTGACCTTGTCACGACAACTTTGTGCTTCGGGCTATAAAACACATCCAGTGGTGGTATCTCTTCAAATTTTAAGGCTATTTTAATAGTCGGAAATGCCAAAATAATTTCCATATCTTGGGCTAGTGTCTCCTCTAGTTTTTCCTCTGAATTATTACTTCCTTGAATCTGATTCTGTTCAAGAATCATCTTGGAAACCTCTACAGTAGATGAGGTTTCTCTAATTTCTTCTTGATTATGGGAGTTATCTATATCAGTAGAGACATGCAGCATACTTGATTCTCCTATATGATTCATGGAACTTGAAGCACCTACCATAGGCATGGTTTCTGACTGAATGAAATTTTGAATGGCAGGGGTATCAGTTTCTAATAGCTTTCTAAAATTCTACCCAATTTTGGATGAATCTATCATCCTGTTGAACATTAAAATTTTGTTTTTTCTTGAACTAGTATTGGTAATTGAGTAGCTGTAGAAATTATAATTTGTTCTGCCTTCGGCTTTGGTATGTGATACAAATAATCTGGTAAATGAGCATTTCTCTTTTCCCGATACACTTTGAATCTTTCTGTATCTTCTAGACTGAGAATTTCATTTTTTTTATGCTGAATTGTTGAAAATTCATGAATTGATTCAAACATATCATCAAATTTGTGAGGCTCACCTGAAAATTCTCTCAGCGTGACTGAATTCATTATCTCTCTAGAAATACCTTGGGGATCATAATTTCTATTAGGCAACACAGGAATGTTACAAGGTTTTAATCGATAAATTTTAAGACAGACATGCTTGAAATTGTCTAGGGAATACAAACCACAGGAAAAAGGAAAAGTTGGACAAATGGTTGTCTTGGCATCTTGGAGGGTTTGGGTTTAACCATGACCAACTGTTTCATAAGTGATTTCTTTAGCTAACTATCTGCTATATACAAGGTTAGGACATGAGGATTGGCATAACTTCATAAAACACGAATGTATGTAAAATTCTCTTCACCGAACCACCTACCTATAGACTTTAGACTCTTATTGGCTTCGGGGATGCCTCTAGTGATTTTTCTTTAGAAAATAACTTTAAATATTGGGAGCATTGTAACATTGCATGTTTTAAACATGTGAGAATGATATTTTGACTCCCATAAGAAATCTAACTGTACAAAAATAGGGGTTTTTACTTCTCTGGTCCATTTCCATCCTAGTGATGAAAATTCAAAGGAAAAACAGATTGCGTCTAAGACATAGGAGCTCATATAAAAAGAAGAGACTGCATGGGTTGGGGCATTTCCATTTTCTATATAGGCCATAATAAATTTGATCAAATTATTAGAAATAATGGTAGCCCAAACGAGAATATAGCCATCAGAGGCTTCTTCTATCAAGGGTGTCCAATTTTCTTTAAATTTGGTCATATTTACAGATCCAAAGAGATGAAACATCATTGTAGCTATTTGAGATAATGGGCTTTTGAGAGAGACGAATGAATACATACCCTTATCGGTGTGCTTGTGCTAGTTAGGATCATTTATGAATTCTCTAATCACAGTCCCAGGATGGTCGTTCTCGCACATGAACTCTTGCACGAATTGGGCGTCATATCTCTTCTAGGGTTTTGTTAGTTTATAAATTTTCTTGAGATCCAACAGCTTGAGTGAACCAATGACAGTTATACTTCGAGTAACAAATTGTCTATCTTTGATATCCATGTTTTCTAACACCCATTTCACTAAGTCAGTGTATGGAAGCATTTTAGGACAAGCCACAATTCTATGAAGAAAATAATTGGTTGTGTCTATCCAAGATTCAGAACCATTGGACAGAGTATCATTCGCCACAATTTTTCTGTCGATAATTACTTGTGGATTCTTGTTCTCGAACAATTGATAGATCCCTTCCCAACTCATAGAACCAATTTCTGGGTTGCATGTAGTATGCGAGATCAGGGGAGCCATTTCGCTGTTTTCCTTTTGCTGAATGACTGGGAGTGATGGGGTGGCAAATTTCCTTCATGCTTTAATCAGCCTTGACATCCTTTTATACCTAAGTGTTTGGACTTACCCTGTTGAAATAAAAACCAAAGAAGATAAGCTAAAATCACTTCGAACAATATTAATTGTTCTGTCAACTTAACTCATGCATATGGGACATATATGATATTAATATTTGAAATTATTACAAATCAATTACACACCTTGAGATCATAAAACACCTAAATTAACATTTAATTGACAAGCATAGGTTCGTGTGATAGTGACAGATGTCATTATATTGAAAGATATTGATCGGCGATTTTGATCTTTGGCGACTTATGATGTTCAGGGCAATCTCCGAAACTTTGATGTGTGACATTGTGATGTTTAAGACGAGATGCGATATCGGCACCCGTCAGATGACGGTTTGCGACATCGGCGTCTTCCAAGTGACGGCTTCGCTATTTCGTGTGTCGACATTTCGCATTTTAGCATTTCGCAAGTTCAAAGTTTCGCAATTTAGCGATTTTGTCGATATTCTCCCCCGCTTATGTGCCTTTTTTGGTTTGAGGGTTATTTTTAGGTGTTTTATTTATTTTATAAAGCTTAATCTAATAGTAAAACTTACCATTAAGTTTTATTTCTAAAACAAATATTAACCTAAATTCTTTTAAAAGGGTCTCCATTATCTTTTCTAACCTATTTTACTTAGATAATGGGGAGTTGTTGTATATTACAACACCTGTGTAAATTTACCTAGGGTTTTTCGTGCGCAAGACATTCTGTTAATAATTAGATCTAAGGCCACCCACTTCATTTAATTCTCTCTCAGCAACCCCCCCCATACTGCTTTAGGTGAGACTTTGGCCTGCACAAGTAGTTCATTACCGAAAGGGCGACTTGTAAGAAGGTTTTGTTGGTTATGCACGAAATATGAACTTGGGTCAGTACCCCTCAAGCCAAAAAATGGTTCCGTTGCTGGGACAGGGATCATTTTGAGAGAGATTAGGTGATGTGGAGCAATAAAAAACTGAACTAGAAGACTAGTTTGAGAAAAATATACAAGAATTCACCATCAAAGAAAATAGAAGTAATAAGTTGTCTACTGAAGATTGGAAACAAAAGTATATTTTCACAGAGGTTTAGGGATTTTTCTTTATGACCTTTGCCCATGAATTACTGGAGTGTCTGCTAAGGTTAGGTAAGTTTCAGACCAGCTGGAAGGATGATAACATCACTCAGTGGTCACCTGAGTTGATCCAACAGTTAGAAAAGGTTGATAACATCATTTCTCTGACTGTAGACCATTGGGTTGATAATATTCTGGGTGGATTTGTGACAGAGTTTGCAGCTGATCAATTTGTGTCATATTATCAAGCAGAAAGGAGGTTCTTCAAAGGACCTAGAGGTAGGTTCATACGCTCTATGCCTTGGTTGATTAAGTGACCTACTTGTGCAGGACAAAGTCTCACCTGAAGCAGTATGGGGGGGTGCTCGAACCAGGTTTCCACACCCTGAGAGACAATTAAATGAAGTGGGTGGCCTCAGATATACTTATTAGCATACTGTCTTGTGCACCAGAAACCCTAGGTCAATTTACACAAGTTAACCATGTGCAGGCACAACTAGAAGATCCACAATCCCCTTAATTGTTCTAACAATGTGATATTCATCCCTTACAACAATAGATCTATACAATTAACACTTATGTCAACAGTAAAATAGGTACGCAATTGATCCAATCATAGGTAACATAAATCATAAGCATGAAACAAAAATCATACGCAGAAACAGATCATAGAAATATATTACAGATGCATTTAGTACTCAAAGTTACCCAAAATAGATCTTTATTCAGTATATGTTCTCATAAACCTCTTACAATCCACGAAACCCTTACAATTCATTAGATCTACTTGCACACGCAACCAACGGGGTATACACACAACCATACTAAGGTCTCCGTGCATGTAGGTTGTAACCCTTAACAGAAATTATCTGCAAAGGAGTCTTAAAACAGAAAATAAACAATAGTGAGAACATAAAAACATAAAACAGATATACACAAAGATTTTCCCCTAGATCCCAAATCAGGACAACCAACTTGATTTTTCATTATATTCATTTTAGTGTTACAACACATATATATACATGCCAAAGCATACATAAACCCCAATCCATTAACCCTGGATTAGAACATAACCATAGTTCCCTTGAACGGATCTACAAAATACCAAGGGCCGAAAACCATCATGCCCCAAAACCATGTGCAAACCCATGCACAAAACAATGGCGGGTCCGCCCACCGAAAAATAAGGACCAAATTTTTTTCCCCAGGGCGCTACCCCGGACCCCGAACAGGGGGGGCTGCCACCCCCCCCTGTGACCCCCCTGCTGCTCCTAGCGCAAAGTACAGGACAGAATAATGCCCCCCCATGCATGACTAGTCATGGAAATAGTATAACACATACCCAATAGTGCACATAGCCAGCAGGAGCCTTTTAGACACAATCTTACTTCAGAGATCTATCATCAACATTCATTAAAACTTACCTAAAACTTCCTTATCCAACTCGTTATAGACTTCTACTTATACCTTAGCCTGTGTTCATACTAAGGTCCTTAAACCATGGTTTGAGACTCCTAGATTTACCCTTTAACCCATTACAACTCATGAAGGAACTTTGAACCTCCCCAAAGCCCCTTCACTCTGCATTGCTTAGCGGACACAACTCAAAACTACAAAAATAATATTATTTAATCCCAAAAATGTGGTCCTAAGGGACCCTGCTCCAACAGTCCCCCAACACAATCTTGTGACTTGTCCCGAGTCACAAAGGCATTGGGGTCTTCATCTTCATCCGTAGCTCCTCGATGGCGGTGGTAAAGGTCGCAAGGACGCCCTCGCTTTGATCAGCAGCACTCTGAGCCGTGTCAACCAACTTCTAAGAGGTAAGCCCTTCTACTGCAAGGTTGATGCTCTGGCATGTCTGGCTCAGGTTCTTTACAACAACATCTAGTTCCTGTGAGAGCTTCATTGCTTCATCCACCCACAACTTCATATGGGTGGTAAAAATGTGCTTCTTTCGCCGTAGGTCTTCAGTTTCATTGCATGACACCTGGCTTGTCTGCAAACATGCCATTCTATGAGAAGGCATAAGCGTGGGAAGTGCTTCCTAAAGCTCATCAAATGTCTTCTCTTAATCTATGCCCCACATACATCCTACCCATGTAGTCCAGGACTCATGGGAAGTACCTCTCATCTGTCCAATGAGTTGGGAAATGAGGAGAGAGACCATAGCATTATTGATGGACGTATTGTCTATTTTCATACTCTCTATGTCTAGGATGGGTTGTGTCCAAAAAATTGATCTCATATCAAGTCTGGTTGAGGTTTTTACCTCTAAACTAACAAGCTCGGGTCAGTGGAGAGTGGCAAGGTCTTGTGACTCACTCTCGATCAAATCCTCTTAATTATTTCTTCATACAACAGAGAAAAGTCGACAGAGTACAGAGACACCAGGATGACAGGCTGATATATGATGGTACATGATGGTACTAGATGACATGATTGCACAGGTTGACATTTGGATTGACAGGTGGAGTTTTCCCTAGTTGAGAGGGAGTGTTAAATTTGGAAACTAAGGAAAAAATCCAATTTTCACTACTCATATGATGGAGATGATATTTTTGTTGGATTCCAATTTCGGAGAGGTGCAATATTGTTCTAATGATTAACTTGTTTGGATGAGCAAAAGTTGGATTTTAAATTTATTTTCTTTCACATGTACAATTGTCAAGGTCGACCAGAATTTTAATGTAGGCTCACAAGCCCCAAAAGATGTGTCACCCACCTGCATTGATGGATATAAAAAGGTGAGACTCAAACTTCATTTGGACATCATCTCATCTCACATTCTCTCTCCTTCTCATTGGTTTGTATAGCATTAGAAAACATTCTCTCTCCTCTCCACATGTGCAAGGGAAGCTATGATTTTTGGATTGTTTAAGGGTTTCTGCAGCAGCGTTGAACTTGGGTTAGCTTACATATTTTGAATTCGATTTTTGGGATAGAATCCAAGTTTAGGAATATGATTTTGGCGGCATGAAAATCAATAATTTTTGGGCTGTTTGACTGCAACTTTGACCATAGCTTTGACCAATTTTGACAAAGAATTTGTGAACTGTCTTGGGCTGATTTTGACTATTCCTTGAGGCCTAGTTTGACTGGGTTTGACTGAGCTCCATTAGGAGGCATATTGTTAGTTTGACCAATGTTGAATTTGCTTGCTAGGGCATCTTGTTGACTGCTGCAAATTATACTTTCTCTCTCTATTGAATTTGAAGAATAATAAGAAGATTTGATCAAAGGGTTTTCCCCACATTGGTGTTTTTCCCTGGTATCCACAAAATTATTGTGTCCTCTTTTATTGGCTTGTCTTCTGGTTATTTATTTATGTTCTATCAACATTTATTGTCAATTTTAATGTGATTTCTAAAAAAGAATTTGAATTGGGTTAATAAGAAATATTGAAGTAAATTTCTCTAGGCATAGAACATACCATCGTTAACTAAAATTGACACAAACTCTTAATGCCAACCACAATAACTACATAATTCAAGGTTGTTTATGGAATTGGACCTAAAGAAACCCTTTACAACCTCAGTACAACAAATTATGAATTACATATAGGAGCAACCTCTGGAGTCTAGACTCCAAAAATTTCTTTTGCGTGTAGAAGTTGCCTCAAACATTTTCACCTTGCTTTTCCATGTCCAAACCAGAAAAAAAAATTAAATAATACAAACCTAACAAAAGGAAAAAAGGGTGACCATTAAACCTCCTAATCTCCCATTTTAGCATGTAGGAGTCTCATACTAGAAAACAACCAAAAGTGAGACTTTAAGATCTTTTAAAAATAAGACAACATCCTAATGAGAAAGTCCAACTGATCTTCAATTAGGGGATTTTTGAGGTCTAAAATGGACCTCCTAAAAAAAATGTAAAACCAATATAAAATTTATAAGAACCAATAGGATACAAGATGATGATGTCAACCATGGGGGATGATTCACCATTTTTTAATTAAAAAATAATAAAATAATAAAACTGCTTTTCAACTCGTATTTTCAACTTATCTCCCAAATTTTTTACTCAAATTTCGAGCGATAGCACTCATTTGATGCAAAATTTAATTCCTCATCCAATTAGTACCCATGTTGCATACTTTCGATGGACCCTGCTATGCGAAAAATGAGAAATACATGAAAAATTTGATGATGTCATCAAATCTTACTTTATTATTTCCACTATTACCTTATTATTTCCTTAGGAGGCCCATTTTATACCCCAAAATTCCCCTAATGAACCCATCCAAGTAGTTACAGATTCCAAGAAAGAGCTACCATAGTGTCCCATTGAGCTTCCCTATGCAAAAGAACAAGCTTAATGAAGTTGTCCCGTTGAACTACCCTCTGTAGCAAAAGAAATGTTGAAGGAAATTTTTGCATGGGAAGAAAGAATCCACCAGAAATGGAATAAATTTCATAGCCAGCTAGGATCCAGAAAATCCCTTTGCTACCTTTAAAAAAGGAATGAAAAAGATATCAAAAAGACAGAAAGAAGAAGACAACTCAACTCAAGGACAGTAGAAAATTGACTTGAAATCCATTGCCCCAAGTCACTTCGAAAGAAAAAACATGAGGAACTGAATGTTGTCTTGTTATAAAGTACAAACATCTAGTTTCTGAATGAGGCATCCAAATTGGCCAAAGAAGCTCATTCCTTCATGCAAGAATGCCTCGAGGTGAATATCTGGACAGAAAAATTAGCCTCCTTATTGTGCCAGACTGCGCAAGTCGTAGGGGTCCTGTACGAGAGGCCCACAAGTCAAATCACAAAATAAATGAACCAAAATCTAGAAAAATCCCTTATATTTCTCACCAGATGTGGGCATAATGTGATGCTCAAAAGACTCTTCACCATTAAATTGGTTGTGACCTTCACGAAGATGAACCTCTTACTCAACAACTCGGTCGGTTCCATGGGATGGCTTCTGGATGTGTCTCCAAGCGGACAAGGGGAATGGAACCACTTGGGTTTGCCTCTTGTTAGGGCTCCTTAGTTTCCCAATGTTGAGAAAGGAAACTAAAGAGGTAACCATAGACCAAATTTGGACTTGGTATCTAGCCCTACCAAATCATACACTAGTACATATGGTCAATTTTCTGACACTTTTGACGTATTGTCGGAAAGTTACCAATTTTTTCTTAATTTTTTAATCCTACCAAAAAGTGTCAGAATTAAGTGTCGGAATTGCGACACAATGCTCGAAACATCAGAGTATTGACGAAAGGGCTCCAAATGTTAGAATGACGACGTTTTTCACCAATGTCGGACTTGCGACAAAAATGTGTGGACGTTGGAATAGCAACGACATGGATCCAAATGTTGGAATAATGACTTTTTTCATCAACATCGGTTTTGCAACAAAAATGTGTGGACATCGGAATAGCAAAGATCCCGCTCTAAATTTAGAAATAGAAACGATCCTTCTCTAAACGTCAGAATAGCGACGAAAGTGTCCAAATGTTGAAAATGTCAGAAAAGAGACGAAACCGTTTGAGGTTGGGTCGGGTCAGGGTCGGGTCGGGTCAGGTCGGGTCGATTCAGGGCCGGGTCAGTTCAGGGTCAGGTCATGTCAATTCAGGTCATGTCAGGTTGGGTCAGGTCAGGTCGGGTCATGTGAGGGCAAGGAAATGCATTCGGGCGGGTCAGGTAGGATTGAGGTCGTGCCATGTTATGTGAGGGTTAGGTTGTGTGAGCACGCCCAAGGAAACGCGTTCGGGTGGGCCGGGTCGGTTCAGGTCAGGTCGTGTGAGGGTGTGATCCATTTTCTGTTTTCCTTCGTTCGGGCGGGTCGGGTCATTTCGTGTGAGGGTGCCACAGGAAAATCATTCAGGTCAGATAGTGTGAGGAGGCCCATTAAGGAACGTGTCCAGGACAGGTTGTGTCGGGTCGTGTGAGGGCACCCAGGGAAACACATTCGGGTGGATTGGGTCAGGTCGGGTCGTGTGAGTGTGGTTGTATAAAAAATGCTAATTATTTGTGACCGCCCATATTCCTTATGCACATTTGTACGATCCATTTTCCGTTTTCTCCCTCGTGCCTTTGTTCGAGCGGGTCGGGTCATGTCATGTGAGGGAACCACATGAAAAGCATTCGGGTCTGATCGTGTGAGGGCGCCCAATGAATGCATCTGGGTCAGGTCGTGTGAAGGCGCCCAAGGAAATGTTTTCGGGCAAGTTGGGTTGGGTCGGTTCAGGTCGTGTCATGTGAGGCCGCCCAAGGAAACACGTTCAAGTGATTCGTGTCAGGTCATGTCGTGTGAGGGCGCCCAAGAAAACGCATTCGGGCAGGTTGGGTTGGGTTGGGTCAGGTCATGTCATGTGAGGGTGCCCAAGAAAACGTGTTCGGGTGGGTCGAGTCAGGTCGTGCCATGTGAGAGCGCCCGAGGAAATGCATTCAGGAAGGTTGGCTTGTGTCGTGTCGTGTGAGGGTGCCTAAGGAAATGCGTCCAAGGGAGTCGTGTTGTGTGAAGGTGCCCAGGAAAACGTGTTTGAGTGAGTCGGGTCGAGTTTTTTCGTGTGAGGGCACCCGGGAAAACACGTTCGAGCGAGTCAGGTTGGGTCATGCCATGCGAGGCGTGCCAAGGAAACGCGTTCGGGCGGGTTAGCTCAGGTCATGACGTGTGAGGGTTCCCAAGGAAATGCGTTCGGGAGGGTCAGGTGGGGTTGGGTCATGTCGTGTGAGGGCGCCTAGGAAAACACATTCGATCAGGTCAGGTCAGGTCGGGTTGCTTGAGGCAACCCAAGGAAACACGTTTGAGCGAGTCGAGTTGGGTCGTGTTATGTGATGGTGCCCAAGGAAACACATTTGGGTAGGTCGAGTCGAGTCGGGTCGTGTCGTGTGAGGGCACCCAGGAAACGCATTCGGGCAAGTTGGGTCAGGTCACGTTGTGTGAGGGCGCTGAAGGAAACACGTTCGGGCAGGCCGAGTCGGTTTGGGTTGGGTGGTGTGAGGGCTCCCAAGGAAACACATTCATGTGGGTCAGGTTAGGGCATGTGAGGGCACCTAAGGAAACAAGTTCGGGTCGGGTGGTGTGAGGGTGCCCAAGGAAATATGTTCGAGCGGGTCAGGTCGAGTCGAGTCGTGTGAGTGCGCCTAAGGAAACACGTTCATGAGGGTTAGGTCATGTGAGGGCGCTTGAGGAAACGTGTTCGAGAATGTTGGGTCAGGTCAGGTCGTGTGAGGATGCCCAAGGAAACATGTTCGGGCTGGTTGGGTCGGTTTGGGTTGGGTCGTGTGAGGGCACCCAAGGAAACGTGTTCGTGCAAGTCAGGTCCGGTTGTGTGAGGGCACCTAAGGAAATGCGTTCGGGTCGGGTTGGGTCGGGTCGTGTGAGGGCACCCAGGGAAACACGTTTAGGCGGGTTAGGTCGGGTCGGGTCATGTGAGGGTGCCCAGGGAAGCACGTTCGGGCGTGTCAGGTTGGGTTGGGTCGGGTCATGTGAGGGTGGCCTTATAAAAAATTCTAAGTTGTGACCGTCGCCCGTGTTCCTTGTGCACATTTGTGTGATTCGTTTATGACTATCCCATCATAGCAAATCATTGATCATATGACATAGAAAGGCCATTAGATTCTTAAATAATTTTCCCGGTTCTTTCACTCCCTTATTTTGGCAGAAAATTCCTTCTATGGATGATATTGAATGAATAAATTCCTCATATGGATTTAATCCAAAAACAAAGGATGATTTAACGAGTTCACAAACTTCAATCAAATATTTCTTCTGTGGATTGAAAGAAAGAGAATCATTGAATGGAAGATGTGAAAAAAAAAAACTTTATAATCAATCTCTAGGAAAGTATTCTTCCCTTAAAAAATTTTAATCCCTAAAAATCCAAGTTGTTGAACCACTTTCTTAGTAGATCTTGCATTTGCAATATCAAAAAAAAAAAAACTTGAAGAAGAAATATCCTTGGTAACAATTTCCTGCACTCCAAGTAGATGCTTCTCCAGTTATGAAATGATGGAATTATTGTATATTCCACCCCTCATATGCTTCCTAAGCCTAGAAATTTCAGTAATTTCATTTCCTAGCTCTTTTGTAAATATGTTTCTCCAAGAAACATAGCGAGCAAGAACCAAATATCCAAACCTGCACTAAAACCATCTAAGGATAAAAATCCAATCAGAAGGTTCAACTCAAAATGTTTCCCTCCAATTGATTTTTGTTAAACCAAAGACCTCTCAAACAAAAAGGTGTCCCAACTGAGTTGGGATATGACCATGGAGGGGATTTTCTCCAAGATAAAGTGATCAAATTCATTCCTACCGACGATGATCTCACCTCATCTTTAAAGCTCATTTTTTGTAGCTTGTAAATTTCTTGTTTTGAGCCATGGTTTTGCAAAGAATTTTGTGAGAAGATGGGGAAGGATTTGGAGAAATTGAAAGAGGTATTTCTTCCCAACACTATCATATAAAATAACCTCCTTCAATTTTGAAAAATATGTTACAGTCCTTGAGATAAACCCAAAAAAAAGTGTGTTGCGCAGGTGCTGCGCAACCCTTGCCTACTGAGTCTCACTCATGTTTTGGAGCTACTAGCTGTCAGATATTTAACCCCTTTAACCCCCTAAACCGTAAACCTTTAAACCCTTAACCCCTAACCGATTAAACCCTAATTCTTGACCCCTAACCCATTTAACCACCTAAACCAATAAAACCCTAACCCATTTAACCCGCTAAACCCTAACCCCTAAAATCCTCAACTGCTAAATCCCCTAACCCCTAAACCTATGAACCCCTAACCCATTTAACCCCCTAAACTCTAAGCCTCTAACCCCTTAACCCCTAACCCCTTAAACCCTCATTCCCAACCCCTAACCCATTTAACCCCATAATCCCTAATCCTTAATCCCTTAACCACTAACTCATTATTCACCTAACCTCTAAGCACCCAATCCCTAATCCCTTAATCAATAACTCATTATTCGACCCCTAACCCCTAAATGCTCCTAAATCCCCTAACCCTTAACCCCCTAATCCCTAAACCATTAACCACTAACTCATTATTCCCCTAATCCCAATCCCTAATCCCTTAACCACTAACTCATTATTCCCCTAACCCCTAAATGTGCCTAAATCCCCTAACTCCTAAGCCCCCAATCCCTAACCCCTTAACCACTAACTCATTATTCTCCTAACCCCTAAACCCTAAAACTCTCACCCCTAATCCCCTATTCCCCTAACCCCTAACCCCATAATCCATAATCCCTTAACCACTAACTCATTATTCCCCCAACCCTTATAATAGTCCTTAAAACCTGTTGGGATTAGCCATTCCAAACAAGAGCAGGTCTAGTCGGGACCTACAATCGGGTTAATTTCCCCTTGTTGGCAAGGTGGAAGTTTTTCCCTGTTAATAACCTTATAGTCCTTAATCCCTCTAGCATACACTTAAACGCTCTTTTTTTGTAAATGTGACACTTAACTATTCCTCTTTACTGTAACCACTCTTTAGATAAATCTTTACCTACCCCCAATAGAATGAATTGTGAAATAGTTACAACAAACCTGGTCTCTGTGGGTTTATAATTGTCAAATCTCCAATTTATTTTTAGTGAGGGAGCCCCCTCCAGTCAGGAAATACCAGTACCCCGACCAAAAGTAGTTAGTGGTTACCTTCTTGAGTCTATTTCCAGCCTAGTAGATATCAGGGAGTGTTAACACATTGGTGTTGTTGCTAGGGACTAAACAGTCAAATTTTCCCCACGTATGAACGACAAAGATCAAATCTAATTGTTGATGGTGAAAAAATTTGGACATATAAATGTTGAATCATTGACATCGCGACTCCGAGTTCAAAGGATCCAACAGATTGAAATTTCATAGTGACTCCATTGGTCAAAGGTCATTAATTTTGGTTGACTGTGTTCAATATGGGTTCAAGAAAAAATGCCAGATATGCACCTATGAGAATATGGGGAAGGATTTGGAGAGATGGAGAGAGGTCTTTCTTCCCAACACTATCATATAAAATAACCTCCCATAGTTTTGAAAAATATGTTACGGTTTGGGAGATATGCCCAAAACAAAGTGTGCTGCCAGGTGTTGTGCAACCCTTGCTTACTGATTCTCACTCATGCTTTGGAGCTACCAGATGTCAGAGATTTGAGAGGTCATCTTGCTTTACACTTGGATTCCATCTTAGCCCAGCTTTCATTTAATAGGTGTCAACCATAAAGGAAATATGACTTTGTGCTACCCAGTCGTTACACAAAGCTGTTAGTTCACTGGCAGCTTTTCTATGATTTTATGTATTTTCTTTACTGTAAAAATTCTCTTTAGATAAATATTTACCTACCCCCAACATAATGAATTGTGAAATAGTTACAACAAACCTAGTCTCTGTGGGTTTATAACTGTCAAATCTCTAGTTTATTTTTAGTGAGGGATCCCCCTCAAGTCGTGAAAGACCAGTACTCCAACCAAAAGTGGTTAGTGGTTACCTTCTTGAGTGTATTTCCAGCCTAGTAGATATCAGGGAGTGTTAAGATATTGGCATCGTTGCTGGGGACCGAACGGTCACATTTTCCCTGGTTATGAATGACAAATATCAAATCTAATTGTTGATGGTGAACAACATTTGGACATCCAAATGTTGAATCATTTACATGGCGACTCCAAGTTCAAAGGATCCAACAGATTGAAATTTCACAGTGACTCCACTGGTCAAATTAGGTCATTAATTTTGGTTGACTATGTTCAATATGGTTTCAAGAAGAAATGTCAGGTAAGAACCTATGATAAGATGGGGAAGGACTTGGAGAAATGAAGAGAGCTCTTTCTTCCCAACACTATCATATATAACCTCTCTCAGTTTTGAAAAATATGTTACGGTTTGGGAGATATACCCAAAACAAAGTGTGTTGTGCAGGTGCTGCGCAGGCGCTGTGTAGGTGATGCGCAACCCTTTCCTTTTGAGTCTCACTCATGTTTTGGAGCTGCCAACTGTCAGATATTTGAGAGTTTGGCTTGCTCTACACCTGGATGCCATCTCATCCCATCTTTCATTGAAAATTTGTCAACCATAAAGCAATGATGAATTTGAAGTACCTAGTCGTTGCACAGAGCTGTTAGTTCACTGGTCATAGCTTTTCTATGATTTTCTATTGTTTCTATTTTATTTACTGTAAACATTCTCTTTAGATGTCCCATTTTCAAAATATTTCTAAGGATTTCCCAATTTGGAGAGAGAATTCTTGTCGCTTTCTCCTCAAAATTTGTTTCATCAACACAACAACTTCTCATGTGAAGAATTGACCGTCGATCATTTGGTTGTAAGGCATAATTATATCTACTCATTAACATTTCCTTAAGGATTTTCTAAGGAGAAATAAATTTTTCCCAATATATCACCAACCCAAACAAGAAATAAGAGAAACACTAGTTGAAATTAGAAGTTGGGGGGTATTGGAAACAATGGCTAGTTGCTTGTTATTTCTACACACCTTCCCCCAACTTGAACCTTAACAAGCATAGGGACATACTACTAGCCTACCAAACTGAGTTGGGAGAAAATTTAACCCACAAATGGATGGAATAAATGGAATGAACTTTCATCCAGCAAAATCAAAATTCTTTATCTCCATAACAGAGCTCTGAAGCATGAAAAAAAGCAAGGAGCCATTATGATAATAATTCCCAAAATACCAGTTAATCCACATGCACTACAAGGAAAAGACCCTCTAGCGGAGGTTATAAAGGAGGTTTTTAGTGTTATAAAATTGGCCAAAATTGTCAAAAAAAAATTTGCTACAACATCAGTTTATGGTTACGGAGGTTTTGGCGGAGCTTTTAACGAAAATTCAACACAACTAAAAAAATGGGCGGTCGGAGGTTATTATGGAATTTTTTTCATCGGTGCACTACTCTGAATTTAACGCACCAGTGTGTACATGCAGACGGCGCCCCGGGGCGGTCTCAGTCCAGCGCAATGGAACGTTTAGGTGTAAAACCACTCCGAGCATAGTGTTGGTCATACAACGCACGGGGTCGTTCTAATTTGTCTTGGAATTTGTGCGGTGCCCATAGGTCATATCAACGCACTGGTGCGTATACTTATATAAATGCACCGGTGCGCTGTATCATAAAAAGGCACCGAGACTTATAACTGGTATCGGTATTCGTGTGGTGCCCATAGATCATAAAAATGCACCGGTGCTTATAGATACGTAAACGCCCCGGTGTGCAGTATCACATAAACGCACCAATATTTATAACTAGTATTGGTATATGTGCGGTGCCCATAGATCGTACAATGGCACCGGTGCGTATAGACACATAAACGCACTAATGTACAGTTATCGACACGCACCGATTTTCATTTTGTATTTTTTAGAAACATCAACCTGTGACAGTCCAATTATTGTGATTGTTTTAAATTCATTATTCATCAAAATTTGACACATCTTATAACAATATTCATATTAATTACATTTTTATTAATGCATTTGAATGTGATGTTTGGATTTGTTATATCATATCCTAATTATTGTGGTTTTTTAAAATTCATTATTCTTCAAAAGTAAACACATATATATCTTATAACAATATTCATATGAATTAAAATGTTATTAGTGCATTTGAGAACGACAGTGGAGAACACAATAGAATAAATTAAAACATATTTTACGAATATATATATATATGAATAAGACAGACTTTATCATACAAAATGGGACAGTTATTGGTCTCCCTTTGTCTTTCAATTGGGACAAAATGTCTATTACATTAAACAAAATGTCTGATTTCACAAACATATATATTTCAAAAAATAAAACGCCTTGCTTTGATATCGAAACATAGTGATCATCATTCTTTGCTTGAACTGTTGTCACTGCTAGAGCTACTTCCATGACTTGGATTATTTTCAGGAATGTTTTGTTCACGACATTGATTGTTTTCTTCTTCTTCACCTTCCATCTACAAACATAAAAATAAATTGAAATAAGTGTATATACATTGGTGAGAATAATGAAAATTGAAATATTAAATAATATACATCAATGTAAATCGAAAAGAAAAATGACGTACCATAGCAACAATTGACTCATAAATTATACACATTCTTTCAAAACCATGTACCTGTCATCTTTCAAAATTTCATCTATTGGCGCAGTTCCATACTTTATTTCCTGCAAATTTTATGCCCCATAACAAATCATATATTTAATATAAAAGATATTTTTTTCTATTAATTATAGACGAAGCTAAGTAAAACAAGATCGATAGATGCTTACAAATTCCACAATTAATTTCTGATATGCCAACATATACTCACAACCCATATTTAACCCAATTTCAATCAATTCGTCTGATGGTTCTTCTTTGTATGTTAGCACCTGTTTGAAGACATTCAATGATGATTTTTGTAAAACAACTTTAAAAATACAAAAATGAAATCTAGTTAAGTTGTTATAAGGAAGTAACAATTACTCACAAACTTAGATATCAACCCTTTTCTTCCTTGTCGTCCTGTTTTATGTGCTGAATGGGTTCCATTTTCTTTTCTTTTTTGCAAGAAAATACTTGAAAATTAATATTTAATGCTAATTGTTTATTTATTGTACCTAATAATCGAAAAATTCAATGATTACATATTACATTTGAAGCACGTTTTTGTTGAGATGGCTCCTCCTGCGATGCAATTTGTCCATTTCTTTGACCATCTCCTTGTACACCTTTTTGGACATTCCTACTGGCATATTTCTGATATCAGCTCGTTCATCTTTTGAGATTTTCGCAATCTTCTTGAAAATGTGGTTAGGAAATATTTATAATAATTCTACAAACATTTAAAGGAAGAGCGCATTTTTCATTCTTCTTTTTACATGGTTTTTGCTGTTAAAAGTCCGACATGTCCTACGTCAATTCTAATTTCGGAAAATCTTCCGTAGTTTAGATAAAATTTGCAGGTGGCCTGGAATCATTGGATTTGATTTTGTATCAGTAAGTGGAAACAATCATACATTCATCTCATTTTAGATCCTCAAACTTTTATAAAGCTTTTCCTTAACTTCCAACACCACGAGCTGAGATAATTCATTTTCATTTGCATGTTCTATTTTTTTTCTTTTCTTAGAACAACATTCCTTTTCTGAGTTGTTGGTCCCTGTAGAACATTAAACAGATGTGAATTAATAGATTTTTTGACACATGTTATCTAATAATTTTAGTATATTATTAATGATAATTAAAAAAAGAAACTCATATTGGATTGATAGTATTTTTTCATTCACCTGATTCATCCTTTTGCAATTTTTCCATTAAGCTTTTACGCTCTTCTAGTCCTAGATCAGAAATAATCATATCGAGCTTTGTCATTTTGTGGCTCTACATTATACACAGTAAACAATACATATTAGTTAAACTTACATATAGTTCAAAAATAATATTTTTTATAAAGAATTTACAGAGAACTGGCCTTTTTTGCTTTTCTTGATGTATTATCAGTATTTTTGTTACTTGATCTCTTGTCAGTAATTTCTTTATCAATCTGAAACCTGTACCATATCATTCATTAATATATTTATAAATAAATAAAAATAGTGTAATAGACCATACGGTGCTATCCTCGTAAAATGGAGCACTGGTGCCCTATTTCAGATATGGCGCACTAATTTAGAAAAATAGTTTTCAATTTTTTTATTACATAGTACTTGCGCGGTGCGCTGTATTATATAGTGCACTGGTGCGCTAGGGTACGCAGGGCACACCGATAAAGAAAAATCCTTTTTTTTCCAAAAATTCACGCAATGGCCAAATGGATTGGGATCTGACTATGCAAGTCGTCCCGTGGGTTGGATGTCAATCTAAAATGAAAAACCCTAATTCTGAAATCATAGAAACAAGGAGAAGAAAGGGAAAAAACAAAAAAATGAAGGGTTGAGGGTAAAAATGGATAAAACTGTAGAAAAAGTAAAAAAGCAGCAGAAAAAGTAAAAAAAATAATCAAATTTAATCACGAGATGGTTTGAAATTCTATGATACAGTGTTTGAATCACCAAAGGTTTGGTTTCTGATTGTCTAAATACTTATGTTCGAACATATTTCGCTGCTCCACAGTGCCCTCGTGCTCTCTTGCTCCAGGTCTTTCTCCTGCAAATATCTGGCTGAAAATTTTAGCAAAAATAGTGAAATAAGGAAAAGTGTTTAGTATTTAAAGAACTATTTTATGAAATTAGATTTTTGAAAATATTTTGCTGCCCATTTTTCAAATTGCCACTTTTTTTTTCACTTAAAGAAAATAGAGTTGTGCTTTTTCATTTGTGTTTATTCGTGACTGGTGCGGAAGAGTTGTGAAGCACTGATGTGTCTGAGTAATATGACGCACCGGTGCATGTTATGAAGATAAGCGCATTGGACTGTATAAAGTTTTTTTTTTTTTCATGTAATATCATAATAAAATAATGATAATTCTAAAGTACATGAATTTATTTTCATTATTTTCTAAAATTTATTATGTTACAAAAATTCATATTATTCTAGATTTGTTATTTTACAATTATTTGCAAATTTACAAATTTAAATATTTTAATAAAATCATTTTACATTAATACAATTAAAATTTTACAAATATTTTCCATACAATTACAATTACAATTAGAATTTTAATTTTAATTTTACATACAATTACATTTACATAGAATTGCATTTACAATATTACATAGAATTACATTTAAAATTACAATTACAATTTTACAAATATTTTACTTACAATTACAATTACAAATACAATTACAATTTTAGAATTTTACATACAATTAGAATTACAATTAAAATAAAAATTTTACATTAAATATTTTACATACAATTATAGTTAAAATTACAATTACAAATACAAATACAATTTTACAATTTTACATACAATTAAAATTAAAATTAAAATTACAATCACGACATAATATTTAATAAATATCATGGTCATTTAATATTAAATTAATTAATAAACATCATCACGATCATGATAACCATCGTACAAACATCATATTCGACATAAAAACACATTCAAACATCAAATTAACATTATATATTAACATCATCACAACACAAACATCAAATATACATCTCATGTCAAATAACTCATGCTATCACATATACACATCTATTTGCAAGCTAAACATTAAATGAACATATCTAACATGACCTAACAATATGCACATCATAATGATCACCAACGTGTAAATTAAGTACAATTGCAACATGAACATAAAATACATGGACCATATATATATATAACTAAATAATGTTAAAAATATACAACTGTAATACAAATGTCATGGATCAGCTGGTGATAGTACAACATCAATAGAAGTACAAGTGGAGGCCTTCTCAGTAAATGGTGTAGCCTTGACGGTCGACGGTCGAGCCTGCTCATGATCATGAGTAGTAATGATGGATGCATCAGCTAGTGGTAGTACAACATCAATATAAGCAGTAGTAGTGGAGTCTTGCTCAGTCAGTAGTGCAGCCTCAATGGTCGATCATCCAGCCTGCTCATGATCATGACTAGTACTGATGGATGTTGCAGGCTGCTGACTGGACGTGGTCGATGGTCCAATGCCCTCATCTCCATGATGACTGCTAGATGCTGCTAGTGGAGCCTCATGCTCATCAGGCACGGCGCAAGGTGAACGATACTAAGATGATGAGCCACTGCTCGCGGACTGTCCATCACGTGCCACGGCTCGACTATGCCTATAACGTGCAACAGTCCTCCTCAGTCACGTAACAGTTGTTGTAGCTCCTACGACATGCCGCATCAGGCTATACATGTCACGCAGCATGCCTCTCCACATCCGTAATAGCCTATCATCGGCCTGTATGTCTCTGTAATGAGCAGGCCTGATGCCCGCCTCAACAATAAATGCACTGAGTTGGTTGCCCAACTCCATCCTATATCTAGTCTCAGGTCGACCACGCCTAGAAAAAGGCAGTACCGGTGCACCAGCAAGAGGATGTCTCTCTGCACCTCCCTCATCCTGATCATGATCCTCGGCATCAGCCATATCCTGATCGTCATCAGGATCCACAGCTAGATCATGTGGTGGTTTTGACATCTCCTCGCCATCAAAAGAGCTAATGTCTGCAAAATATATACAAGTACACAATAATAATTAGACAATTTCATTACACAATTTAATAAAAAAAAGTTAAAGAACATGTTAGAATAAATATACATAAAATAGTAATATTACCTCTATCATCTGGCGGCTCATCATCTATGAAGATGATTGTGGCACACCCTCACCAATATAATCCAGCATAAGGACATGGGGCCATAATGAAGGGATGCAGTTGATCGTCAACACTAGCTAGTAATTCTAGTGCATCATGCAATATCCTAGTTGGAAACATGGTATCTCCCCTCTTGGGCATCATCTGCCCCCACATGTGCATCTAGGCCTCCAACATCGGCCTACGAGGCTGTCGAACAAAACTAGGCCTCATCTCTGGAAACCTCTCAAAAAATTAAAAAAACAACTCTGAAGCAAAAGGCAAGTTGACCCTACCTTGTGCATGAGCACGACATCTATCTAAGGCCATACAAAACTACCGCAAAAAGATGGCAAACCACTTGACAAGTCACGGCTCTTGTACTAAAGAATCAACATAATATAAAAGCGATCAACTAATGCATTGCCCGTCACTAGTGTTGTGCGAAATGGTCAAAATGATAAATGAGAGGCACTACACATCCTTTCTACCAAATGCACCTATACGTAACTGACCTCCAGGTACCTGAAACTCTAAAGGAGACAATACATGTGATCCAATGTATCTCTGGGAGTAAACTAACTGACTCCCTACTACACAACCACCTGGAACCTCTGGGAATGAGGGAAAATCCACCCCTCTCCTCGATCGACCTATAATAAAATAAATAGCCTCCTTAGTGGGTGTGTACCACTGGTCAGGCCCAACCTGGAAATCCTGTCAGTGGGCATTCCACCTGTGGATAAGATATCTCAAAAACACACTATGGGACTTTAAGGAAGTAGCCTCCTCATAGAAATTGAGGAGGCCTACCTACCTTAGTATCCCCTGGGTATCTGCTGTAATAGGGTGAGGGTATGCATCTCTCTCCCTCTCTCGTGCCTCCCACTGGCGAATCATGTCATACTGTTCCGCCTGTTGTTGCTGTTGTTCCTCCTCTTCTCTCTGAATCATTGACATATTAAATAATTTTTTTTGTTAAAACAAACATGTATTTAGGAATATACATATATATATATATATATATTGAAAAAAAAAAAATAGACCAGTTGGTTCACCGCAAAAACAGTCACGCACCAGTTCCGGTGCGGCTTGTATTTGTAGCGCACCAGTGGTGGTGCCCCAAATAAAATACAATGCACTGGCCTTGGTGTAGCTGAAATTTTTTCAAGCACCATTGACTATATTTGATGTCAGAATAGCGGTGCATTGACTGAAATATATGCCCTAGAGCATATAGTCATGTCAGTGTACCAACTTCCTGACAATTACATAGTCAACGGTGCAATATTTTACCCAGCCACATCGTTTACCCTTTCAGAATGCCGAATGCGGTGCGTTGACAGACATCGGGCCGGATAATTCCGTCAACACACCCCACTGCTATTCCCATGGTCAATGGTGCACCTGGTTAAATCAACGCACCGCATTTTATTTTTCTAATTTAAAATAATGCGGGGAGCCTTTTGATACCACCCCGAAAACGGTGCGGATACCGTTAGCACCGGTGGTGGTGCAGCGTGTAAATTTTACAGGCAGCACCGCTTACGGGTGCAAGCCGAAAGGCTCGGGCGCACCGCGCGACAATTTTTTTTTCTTTTTTAATGGTTATTTTTAAGGTTATTTCAAATTCTAATCCGCTAAAAAGATTAATTATGGAAAAACTAGAAAAATACCTGTACATTTCGCTGTCGAGGAGGCATATTAGTTGTAGAATTTGCAAAAGAAAATTTGCCTACCGTTTTTCAAAATGCAAGCTGGAGATTGGTGGCCAATGCATAGCAGCAATGCGTGTAATGGGTGCAATGGGAGCACTGATATCAGGGCGGCTCAGAGAAGGGGAAATGGTATCGGTGCTTGAGACCTTTGGAGCACTGAGGAAAGTGAAAAATGCAGTTTTTTGGCCTTAATTTTTTTTTTTAATTTAACCCTGTTCCGGTGTGTGGGGTTTTATAGGTGCACCGGTACGCTTACGTACGACCGCACCAGGCGGTGTCAGATTTGGCGCTTTGTTTATGATGCACCGAGGTTGTTCCCTAACACTGCACCACGATGTTTCAGTTTTGGTGCGATGTTTTGATGATGCACCAGGGCGGAATATTCGTAAAGAACCGGTGTAGAATAGTCATAAAGCACCGGTTTTTTGGCTGTAATTTTTTTTTTTTAACGCTATTCCGGTGTGTGTGTTTTATAGGCGCACCAGTGCTCTTTGATAAGAACACACCAGCACGTTTATGTTTTGGTGCGGTGTTTTATGATGCACTGACATGGAAGATTTGTGAAGAACCGATGCATTACCATAACAGGATGCCCTAAGCAGGTGTGTACGTCGTGCATGGTGTCTGGTGTGCCAATGGTTTGTGTGCACCAGGGCTTTCTATGGTAGTGCGCACCGGTAATTGAGAGCTCAAGAGCACTGAAAAAATGAAAAATCTGGGTTTTTTGCCGTAATTTTTTTCTTTATTTTACCATTTTCTGGTGCGCACGGTTTATAGGTGCACCATTTCTGTTTCTTACGAAAACACCGGTTGGTTTGTGCTTTGGCGCATTGTTTTATGATGCACCAGTGTGGTTTCTTAATACTGCACCGAGTAGTTTCGATTTTGGCGCGGTGTTTTATAATGCACCAGCGTGGAAGAGTTATGAAGTACCGGTACTCTACAATAGTACGATGCACCGAGCGGGTGTGTATGGAGTGCACGGTGTCCGATGCGCCAATGTTTTGTGTGCACCGGTGCTTTCGAGTTTCAAGAGCACCGGTGCGATGTTTAATGATAAGCGCATCGAGCGGAAAACATCTACAAAACCCTCCGCATGCCAACCTCCTCTAGTAACCTCTGCTAGAAATGGATGTATGGGGTATTTTTCTGTGGGGTTCCTCAAAAACATCCGCTAGAGGGTCTTTTCCTTGTAGTGATGCCATTATAATCATGCTTTGTATGATAATCATTGAATTCCTTTTTAATGCCTCCTTGTAATGAGATGGCCTACCAGGATATGAAAATTTCCTCGTGGGATGTGTAATCCTTTATAACTGTACCAAGGGCCATAAAATTGTAGTTGCAACAGGTGGTGGATTCCTTGTATGCATCAGAGGATGGTGGGATATGAATTTCCCTCGTGCCTCATGTATATATCATTGAAATATTTATAGGGGAATGTTGCCATGTCCCCTAGGATGTGGCCTGGTGATACAATAGAAACACGCCCTCCACCCTTTCTCTAATAAAACACCCTACCTGAGGAGCCCAACATTAATAGTTGTTCAATCATTGACAAATCCTTTTTATTTTGTATATCATTTCAATCTAAAAATTTCTAATTATTGTTAACATTAGTTTCATGTTGAGATCCAAGGTTTTAAATTCCAAACCTTGCAAAGTTAATACATAATATGGTGGAAAGCCTAAAGGACTTGGCTAAATTATGGGTTAGCAATCACCAAAATCTTAATGATCCTTTAATTCGTATGGCTATTACCTATGAATGTGACAAGTAGCGAAGTGATCACACATCAAATCTTATGTAGTTTTAGGAAACTATGACTATAAAAGAGTTGTTTTGGCCCAATTAAGTCTTATTTAGATATAAATTTGTAAAATAAAAACTAAAAATTAAAATTAAAAAATTAAAAATTAAGAGATGAACCTCGTATAGAACATGCTCATTACCTTCTTCTACAAGTAGCGTTCTTAAAAATTAATACCCCGGCATTTCAAATTGGTACTAATCTTGCAGTATTTTAAATTTATTAATTGTTATGATAAAAAATTATCCAAGAAATTTTGATTCATACTTAATAATAAAATTAGTGTAAAGGAAGTTAGAGGAAAGGTTTATATTAGAGTATGCAAAAAAAATTTGATTGTTTTTTTTTGGGTATCTTGAAATGCAATGTCCTTCAACCATAGAACTATTTTTTTGTAATTGAGGTTAATAGAAATAGATAAATATAATCAAGAGAATGATTTGTGGAAAAACAAACTATAGAGTGGATGAATTTAATTTTAATACATGGAAATGATAAACATGACTTCTACACATGTGTATGCCCAAATATTTGTGAATGGCCTAATTTCAAGAATTAAATGAATTTATATATTTCACATAATCCCTAATAATCCATAGTACCGCCTTTTTTTTTTAAATTTTGGCGGGTCGAATTTTCTTCAACTGCATGAGGTAAGCTCAAATTTTTGGCATTTCTTCCAGGAGATTGATTAGTGCCAAGAAATATAGACTAGTTTCTTCTCTAACATTATTTCTCTTCCAATAGTAAAAGGAAGCATCTTAGAAAAGGAAGTAGAAAAGGAGGCATAAAAGGAAGCATCTTAGCCACCACTTAGAGATCCAATTGTAGAGGCAGCAAAGGAAGCATCTTAGCCACCGACATCCTTTCCAAGTTGAGAACTAGTTGGTTAAGAATATTAAGCATATGAAACTTCCAGGAAAAGGTTTTGCTCTGCCCCCTTCATGAAATAATTTACCCAAATTTTTCTTTTTCTCATTACACTAAGGAAGTCCAAGGTTTAGGGTTTTAGGGCATTATCAGATGACTATTGATTAAACTCCAATTTCAAGGTTTCTTATGCTACCCTGATTCAGAGTCATGACCCTTGCTGTTGTAAACATCTTCAGCCACATTCTAGAATCTGGATAGTCTAGAGAGAACCCAAGCAATGCATACCATGCATCAAATGTTGTCCAATCCTTCTTCGAGGAGATCGTGTATTTCAACCAAAATATTCTATAGTGTAGGCCTTCATATTCTAGGCATCCTACATAGACCTGGGGGGATACCTAGAGCTTACTGATTGCTTAATTTACTTGCCTTGTGATAGTGTTTATACCAATTGAAACCAAATTGGATTGTAAAGCTGGACCTTCTTTAGGCAGGCTACCTTTTTCAGGCAGGCTCAGGTGAGGTAGGCTCAGATGGGGACCTGAAATAACATTCATATTTTCTTACCTGTGTTGAACGAACTACTTTCACATTCAAGGTGAGCAGCTGGTACTGACCTGACCAATTGACTTCAAGGTGATAATTCATAGGCGTAATAGGAGTAATTTCACCTATCTTCCTTCCTTCTTAAGCGTATGTAAGAGAAGGACCCATTATACCCTCAATGGTTGGCTAACCAGTCAGTCAGTTACTTTAAGCCTTATTCAGATGAGCACCGCTACTAAATACATACGCTCATAATCAACAAATGATGCAAAGCTAACCAACTACACATCAAGACCTCAAAACTCGTGATGTGCTTTAGTAATCCCTAAATATGTCTACTCATGTAAAATGTGTCACTGAATATGCCTGCCAAGTGTATTAATAAAAGTTCCCACAAGTCTGTTGATCCACACTTCACTGTCAACTACATATCTTTGTCAATACTATACAAGACTACTTTTGTCAATGAAGGTGTTACATGGCTTAAAGATAAACTTCAATATAAAATATTTTCTGAAGCTTTCCTTGTAACAAAATATTCACTGATGTGAATACCCTTAGGTTTTTATACATTCTTATTCAATAAAAATATTTTCATTGTAAATAATAAATCTTTATAGGTTGGCACAACTAAATTTTAGGCTATGAATATATATGAGTTGACCATGTTACTTTGTGCATAGAAATGGGATAAGAGTCTTGATTTCTCTTCCTTTCAGATGGAGTTCTGAATTAAGAAATTATGTTTAGAACTATGGAAGCACTATTCTTCTTCTTTTCTAGCCTTTACTTGAATGAGCAGAATTTTGAAGAGTAACCATGACCTCACCTTTAAGATAATGTACAATATCATGATCAAAATATCCTTTCACAAGTGAAGACTAGAAATTTTCATCATACTGTCCAGACTTGGAGAATATATATACTCTGACTAACTCTCACAAGGATGGTTTCTTAAATGATTGACCAGGTGTGGAATATAAGTCATTTTAGATCTGAAACTTATTCTTTCACAAAGAGATGGAAGTGTGTGACAATGGGGGTGAAGGATGTATGAAATGGATGCCAAGATTACACACCAAGGTCACAAATATCAAACATTTTGAAACTTCGGTGATGAATCAAAGTGTAGTGTTACTGGCTCAAAATGTTACAAACCCTATAATTTTTTTATCATGTAATTCACCATTTCAACTATACAGATCCAATTCTCTTTATTGATCCAATTTTTCTTTGGATTCCTCCAGAAACAAAGATATAGATACATCCACTAGTTGGTGAGGCTCTTCCTTGCTATCATAGATCAATAAAGATGCACTTCCCTATCTTTGACTATAAATCCTCCCATGTGTCTTTGTCATTACATCTGCCTCTGTACTTCATGATCGGAGGCTAGCAATGGGATGCCAAGATATTGTAACTTTTCTTTGAAAATAAATTTTTCAATTATACTTCATCCCTCATCCAAGATTTCAAGGTCAAAGGTACTTTAATAGATTGTGTACACATGAACAATGCAAAAAAGTTATAGCTAACAGATAGGCCGCATTGTATCATGGAGATTGATGTAAAGAAGTAAGACTAAGAAATGTCAGGAAATATTTCTTTTGATATTTCTTTACAATGTTACTGAGGAGTCAAACTGGTCTACTCCCAAATAAATCTTTTCAGGACATAGATGCTAAAATTTCTTTATGATTATATTCTAAATAACTTGAAGTGAAAAACTGGAGATTTGTTTTAATATCTACCACTGTAATCATAACTGGATATTTCATGATGATATCAGTAATCAACAAACCCTCCTTAAGATGATTGATAGGGCGATTCTCCAGAGTCCAGACTATTCCCTTCAAGTGTTAATGCACACATCTCAGCTTAACTATAGAAGCATGCCATAAGTGCCAAAACTATAAGGTATGTTGTTCATTGTCCCACACTTCACCATTGTTGTCAAGAATTTTATTTCCTTTGAATTGGACTAGATAACATACTTTCATCCTTTGACTTACCCTTTCATATTTGATTCTTCTCTTAGGAAGCTTTGTACCATAATGAAAAATCCCTATACTGAACTCAGGCCTCGATTGCAAGAGATTCATGCTCAGGATTGTGACATGGAATAAAGTGGCGACTGCAGCTATAAGAATAATAGAGGTGAGACAAAACCAAACTATCATAATATTTTGTGCTTATTGTGACAATACCTTCCTGTGTCTCCTTAATGTAGTCATAAAAATCTCCGAACAAAATTTTATTCTTCAATCAAAAACTATAATTTAAAACTCATACCTAGTGATGCATGCTTCAGAAATTTGGATGGAAATTATGGACTAGGATTTGTAAATAAAATAGTGTATTTCTCAAATCAAGCATTCAAGCCCTGTTGTGACAAAGAGTCCACAAATTCACAATGTCTTTGACTTATTTACAATGTGGAATGCTTTAGAAAATTGTTTTAATTAAGGGTTGTTCTTGAAATATATGTATAGAGAAAAGGAGATTAACTTCTACATTCATTCTCTGATCAAGACAACAAGTTCCTCATAACGATATCTCGGCCCTGAATGGAGTGAGCTCAATCCAATAATAAATAGGAGAAAATCATAGCCCGTAGAGAAGCTAACTTTTCCTCATTAATGGAAAAAACTTCACCTTCTTTCAAGGATGAAAAACCTCTGCAAATTACTATCCAATATTCATATACGTAACTATGACACAAAGTCAAGAAACAATATCAATATAGTGATAGGTACCATAGATAAGATATTGTTTCATCAAGAGCAAGGTCACATTGCATCATACAAAGAATGAGATTGAATGAGATCGTAATCATCTAAAATATATGGCAAATTTCTAAATTGCAGTCATCCGAAGATTTTCCCATCACATCATGAAGAGTTGCAGAACGAATTGTGTCAATGAAAGAGCTTTCCCAGTAACCCTGAACAGAGATCCAATTCACATTAGCATATACACCCTTAAGCCTACTAGATGTCTTCTTTAGAACTATAGCTTAGTCTTCAAGGAAAATTATTAAGCTCTTACTTTTCCTGAGAGAGACTATGATCATATTACAGAGAAGAGAGCTAATAAACGTGCCCAGATTTGCATATGGAGGAGACCATGGAGATTTATCTTCAAAACTTCACTTTGTGATTGTTTTTTCTTACCCTCTTTCTTGGGCTTGTCCTCACCTAAGCTGTAATACCATGTTAATTTGAGAAACATGTTCTTTGCTATGTATAATTACTTCATTCAACCATGAACCCATTAATCCATTAGCAATCACATTAAAAAGTACATGGTAGTAACTAATGAAAGAACATAAATGAGAAATTTTGAAGACAAGCTAGGATAATAGAAGTTAGAACACGAGAATATGGTACAAGCTAGGGAAAAACCCCAAGATGCAGAAAACCCTTGATCAAATATTCTTATTATTAATCATCAAATGGTCAACAGAGAGAGAGAGAGAGAGAGAGAGAGAGAGAGAGAGTACAATGAATTAAAGTCACAAAAAAATTTCCAAGATGAAGATCTGATATCAAAGCCATGAAACATGAAAATGACACAGTCATGACAACAATTCTAGCACCAAGGTCTGAAATCTTTTATACAACAGATCTGAATACTAGTTAGGGCTTACGCATTGAAAGCCACAACACTCTATTATTCTTGATGAACCATGATCTTTCTTCAAACAAGTCTATCACCAATGAGAAGTACCTTAACCTTATCTTAAGATACAGAGAATGCACCACATAGATGCAATTATATGCCTTGACAATAGCTCTTTCTGGATATATAAAAAGGTGACCTTGTCAGAAAATAACCAACGTTATAATCATGCATCCTTTCAAATATCAAGGATATATTTGAGCCATTATTAATAGATTCATTAGGTCATTATGTCGAGGATTGTGTACCTCCTTTTTTATGACATGAGTCAAGTGATTTTCTGGCTTTTAATGAGACTTTACATGAGGTAGCAACAGACTTCTAGGAAGCTGAAGAATCGATGAGGTTCTTCTTTAATCTGGATGGCTGAATATTTATATGCTTCAAGTTTGAAGTATCCTTTGACATAGACGGAAAGTGTTGTTGAACCTTTCAAAAGATGGGATAACCATATTTTACATATGTCTTGTTCACATCCTTAATTGTGAACAAGAGTATCAATTTACAGAGGTTACAATCATATCACCATAGCCAATGAAATGTTGAATAGACAACTATAAATAAGATGAAATCACACATAGAAAGGGTTGATTACATATATAAAGGGACCTTTCCTTGACTGATAGGTTCATGTTTTCATAATGGTTTGACCTTGAATTGCTGTGATCCATTCCCTCTTGCAATTTGAATAGTTATATCAACCATGCTTCGAGTTATAAGAGTAGGTAGATCATAGTGAGACTGAAACCACAGGTAGAATTTATTGGACCACTTCATTGATTCAGTTGACCATATGCAGGTGCATTGTCATCACTAGAGAAATAATTATCATTTATCAAGTATGAACACGGTCCTGACTTCAAGAGGAGTTAATCATGGTGCCATTGTCCTTTAAGAGGAAAGAGACTGCTACACCTCATCAAGATAAAATATTCAAATTAAGCCACCATATTTGTTATATATTTTTAATAATTTCTGATAGCAAATTTAGAGCAGGATTATGATTGACAAAGGTCAATATTTTACACATCATATTGATGATCTGCAACGATCTTATGGTGTACTTCATAGGTTTCTAGATCAAAACCCAATACACAGGTACCTTGATGTCACAATAATTTTTTATGTGCTTTGATTTCATGGTCATTGCGATATTGATCCTAAATTGAGAAAAAAAAATCAAATGCATAACTACCCAGGATAGCAAGGATTTATTAAATGTATGTCACTTATTTTGATGTTGATATTGATGCTAATGCAGATAATACTAATGTATTCTTGAGAGGATGAGCATAATATATATAGCCACTAGCCATAATCTATCTTTCTTGAGTTTGCATATGCACTTCAATAACATAAATTAGTCCAGAAACTGATCCTTGTCTTACCATGAATGAAATTTAAAGACTTGAAACTTTCTTGATGGAGGTCAACTTAGAATGCTGATTTTCACACCAAGTATTAAACGAGATCCTTAATGTAAAAGTCTAAGATACCTTTAGCAGAAGGTTCATTCCTTGAAATATTAAAAAAAAACTCGAAGAATAATTGAAATACTAGGTTCTATTGAAGTGTGTTGAAGGTAAAATTTTAATGCCTACGGAGCTGAGGTTGTGCCACCAGCCACTGCATGTTTGTTGGTCCAGGAAGATAAACTAAAATGAAAGGATGAGTTCATCTCTAGATTAATGGGCTTATCTCATGCTTTGTTCTAACTTTTGAAGGTCTTGATCTAGGAAAATAATAACCAACTAAGCCCTTTTTAACCTCAAAATCATGGGGACTGAAAAAATCATACTTACTTATGTGATAGAGGCTAGAGACTCCAAAAACGTCTTACTTACTTAAGTAATAGGGCGGAGATTTGTAAAGTGCATTTGTGAAATCTACCCCCTAAGCCCCCTCCTTTTTGTTTGCCTCATAAAGTAACTATGTCTCCAAAGGGAAGATTCATAGTAGAGCTCTTAGGATCATGATTTTCTAGAGAAGAGATCTAATATATATACCTATAATTGCATTACGGATGGAAGGAGACCATCTGGAGTTTGCTTGCTTCAAACATTTTGTGATTTAACCTTGCCCTATCACTTAGGCATATACCTAAACTACGATTCCATATTAGAATTTGGGAAACATGTCCTTTTCTTTGCATAGTTAATTCATTCAACCATGAGCCCATTAATCCATTAAACGATGACATTACTTGATACATGATAGTAACCAATGAAAAGACTTAAATGAAAGTGGTAGATAAACCAAGATATAAGAACATGAGAAGATGGCACAAGCAAGGTAAAAACCCCAAGATGAGAAAACCCTTGATCAAATCTTCTTATTATTAATCAAATCTTCAACAAAAGAGAGAGAAAGAGTACAATTACTCAAATTCACTATTGAATTTCAAGATGAAGATCAGGTAGGCCGCTAAATATGAAGATGACTTAGTCATGGCAATAATTTTGGCACCAAGGTATGGATTCTTCTATCATTTGAGTTAGAATATTGGTTAAGGAACAATCTTGACAATAAAAAACCAATTTCTTGCTTGATAGACCTTCAATGAGCTGGTCTTCTTGAGCTAATCTCTATAATGAAGTTGTGGCTTAACCCTTCTTAACTAAAAATAGTGCACCATACATAATTTGATCAAACACTAACAGAAAATGGCACTCACATACTAGATGATACTCGACCTTCGAATAGAGATAGGTTGTGCTTATATGCTTGTGTCACGATTCAAGGATTATTTTATGTCATCCTTCATCCACGACAACATTACTGCTTCAATGTTTGGACAGAAATGGTGCTTCAAGTCGAATCTGAAATAGTCCAACACCATTGTGAGATAGACCAAATAAAAAAATCTTAGATTTGTTTCTTCTATAGAAATAGGGAAAGTAATAATCCATCCATATCTGTGACACACTAACATGGAGAGTCATAGACCTTAACTCAAGAAAATGGTCCATTAACCTTCTTCAGAGCCTCTGTTTGCCTTGATTTATCCAGCCCTAGTTCGGTGCGTGTAAATGAGATGAGGAGGGAATGATTCATGATTTAGATATGATGATTTGGTGAAACCGACCTTAACTTTGGAGTATAATTCAAAATTAAATTTCAATTTTCTGTAAAGAACCAAATCATGACTTATATATTTATTTTGGAATAAATAAATATTTTCCTTATCTAAATTGTCCCGATATATGTCTCGATTTTGGTGTCTCGAAAAAAGTGATTCAATGGAATTATTTATCTCCATCAAGTTGTCATGGAATTTGGCCCTATTTTCCAATTTTAACAATAACCCCTATGAGGATGCCTCACTTGAGTTGTGTAAAAATGCACAACTCCAAGCTAAAGTGTAACATCTCATCTTGTGATCTCGTGACCTTATTTATATAAAATGCACAACTCAAGCTAAAAATTATAACATCTTATCTTGTGATCTTGTGACATGAAACTCCTCAACACTATTACTCTACTGTTATTAGGCCCTCACATTCTTATTTCTACATCCACAGATGGAATATTAAACCCTTTAAGGTCATAACCCTATCTCGAGATATGAGAAGTATATGTGTCGGAGATAGGATGAAGAGTGTTCCTTATATAAAATTTAGAATATGAATCCAACCTTTACTTTTGGAGGCAAAATGAAATTCCATCAAGGAGTGCACTAATAACACCGATCCTTGGTTAAGGCCAAGCTAGTCAAACTTAACATGTAGGCTCATTTAACCCTATTGGGGTGTGTTCTCTTGTTATGTGAGTCCATAAACCTATGATGGTGCCTCACTTGAGTTGTGTAAAAATTCTTTAACTCAAGCTAAAAATGGTAACATCTCATCTTGTGATTTTGTGACCTTCTTGCTCTAAAAATTCTGAAATCAAGCTAAGATTGTAACATCTCATCTTGTGATCTTGTGACTGAAACTCCTCTAATATAAAGCTTAGATATATGCTTTTGGAGCTTCTTCATTCTTCTCCTACATCTGCTCCATTGTGAAAAATACTGAGAGGAAATTGAATCGATGTTGTTTGTTGACAATTTTTGGTTTTCCTTTCTCTTAAAACAATATGTTACATTACTGCATCCAACTTGTATGTCCAGCGATCTTATTATGTCTTTACTTAGATCATTGCATCATTTATTCATCAGATAAGCAGTAAGTAGGAACAGAAATAACAGAATAAACCATCAAACATAAGCAACACATATGAACACCAGGATTTAAGGTGGAAACCTTATTCGGGAGAAAACCACCGCTGCTGTTATTCCAGTTTTCAATATTTATTATAAAAGAAAACTTCTTACAATTTTATGTTGGTGTAGACTCATACCAGCATGCAGGCACCCACCTGCAGAAAGATACAACTTTCTCTTGTTTACCAGCCTCTCCTGGAAGGGAGCTACAACTCCCTGCTCTCGTTTACCAGCTACCACTGGAAGGGAGCTACAACCCCCTCACTGAAGGCTTCGACCCTCAGATCTACCGATGACCACGTTTCATCCACTATAGCATACCTTGCAGGCCACCAGATTTATTTATTTTCTTTAGAGGTGCATCCTTAATTCAGATCTCTCAGCAATCTGTTACCCATTCCATACAGATATAATTTCAGAGTGAAGTATTCATTCACAACCCTTACTCATGCATACGTTCTTCATCATTTGGTCAGTTGATTAAACCAGGAATTAATCATCATCTAATCTAGGGATCTTGATCAATCCTCATATTCACAAGTGCACCATAGATTCAGATATATTAGAGTTTATTCATACAGATATCTCCAAAAGAGATTTGTTTATTATCAACCCTTTCATATGCACACAATTCTTCATGATTCTCATCACCTTATATTGTTTTCTCCTTTTTAAAACCTTGGGTCAAAACCATTCAATTGCTAATGGTATTCCTTTGACAGTATTTTCATTTACCACCCTTATGTACCTCTTTTATTTCCTTTTAATTTATTTATCAATTTTAAAGAAATTGACAAACAAATAAATATATTTACAAATTTTGAATTCCCAAGCCTTATAACTAAAGTTTAACCCTTCGGACTTTATAGAAATATCCAACGCTTCCAAATAAATTAATCTTACGATAAACGTTTGACCCCGGGCCCACATATATAGTCAATAGCCAACCCAATACGCCCATCGTACCACAGTAAACTTCGTGCAAGTCTAGCGTCCGATCACCGTTAGATGGCAAGCCTCCATATTGACGGTATATATAAATATTATTTAAAAGTGGGGCCCATTTCTAACAATCAACCCGATTGAAGGGTTCACATTTCATCGCGCCACATTATCCAATCCAACGAATATCGCTTGGGCAACTTGCACGGGAAATAACGCGCGATGGCGCGCCGTACTTGTGTTATTCTTCGCGCACCTTCAACAAATGATGACCGTCCGATGACCCCTTCCTAGATCAATGGTGCTCAATGATTTCACTGGGCATCCTGGGTCGAACTATAATGCACGATGGCATGCAGTGATAAGTGGTTTCATGAAGTTGTACAAGGATGCGTGTCGAGCACTCTATGGAATCACTCCTCAACCAGGACATACTGCTTGCTCCACATAGGCGATGTGATGAAAACCATAAACCACCTTCACTGTTCACTCGATCATGGTTCCACTCTTCCACACAGGGTTCTGTCACCTTTTCAATGTATTATTATAATTAAGTTGCGCTCTAAGATTTTTCCTTTCTACTCCTGCTTCCGCTACTCCATTAATCTACGCCATCTCCCATCAACTCCCTCATCAGATATAGAGTATCATTCAAGCCTTTCAATTGCACAGGACATCATTTGACTCTATTACAGAGATTATTCACATGGAGGTTCAGGGGATTCCACACAAGAATTACATCAGTCAATACACATATAATGCACATATACCTAACTCTGCAATAATGATTTCATTCCTCTCCGGGCACCATAGGTATCCTCTGCCCATTATGAAATTGATCACACAGGTCATATATATTCCAGATTTACTCAACCATACTTAACACAATTCCACAGTTCTTCATCAACATATACAAATCTTGGCCAGATATTCAATTTTTCCTTCAATCTATTACCTTGTCTCTTCCTAGCAGCTCTCCCTTTTGCCATCTCCTTTGCAAACTATATTAAACCCCTAATTCAACTCTATCGTCTTCCAAGCCTAATTGTCCGTTTCATCAACACTTCCAGTGCAATCTGCATCAGTATATGCATGAAGAGTAAGATCAACATTCTTTGGATACCATAGTCCAAAGTCTTGAGTTCCTTGTAGATATTTGAATATTCTTTTCACAGCCTGAAGGTGAGACTCTTTTGGATTAGCTTGGAATTGTCCAACAATCCCAACTGCATGCATAATGTCTGGTCTTGTCCCAGTGAGATAGAGTATACTTCCTATCATAGATCTGTATTCTGGTTGATTCACCATGGGGGAATCATCATTAGAACTGAGATTACATCCGGTTATCATTAGTGTACTTAATGTTTGCAATCTTCCATGCCATATTTCTTCAAGATTTGCTTAAGATATTTTTCGTATTGGTACCCATCCGTTGTTTGCTGCACTTGGTGTCAGCAGTGAATGTTAGTCTCTTACAAAGACATTTCAAATTTTTTGTCGTATATCATAAGCAAATTCTCGACTCATATACTCTTCATTACTTCCAAAATGATATCATCAACATATACAACCAATCAACAATTTTTCATTTTCAGCTAGGTATACAGCATGTAAACCCCTTTGAAAATCCTTGTTGATGAAGATATTTGTCAAGACTATAATACCATGCCCTTGGAGCTTGTTTGAGACCATATAGAGCCTTTTTAAGTCTACAAACAAGTTTTTCATCATTTCCCAAAATGAATCCTTCTGGTTGTTCTATATAAACTTCTTCTTCTAAATCACCATTGAGAAACGCAGATTTAACATCCATTTGATAGACTTTGATTTGTTGGAAGCTTGAAAAAGAAAGAAACATTCTTATGGCTTCAAGTCTAGCTACAGGAGAAAAAATTTCTTCAAAGTCTATACCTTCTTGTTGAGCATACCCCTTGCAAACAAGTCTAGCTTTATTTCCTATAACATCCCCATTCTCATTTAACTTTTTTTTGAATATCCATTTAGTTCCAATGACATTTTTGTCATGAGGTCTTGGTACTAATTCCCAAGTGTGATTCTTTTCAATTTGATCAAGCTCTTCATTCATGGCTTGAATCCAACATTCATCTTTGCTAGCTTGACTGACATTGTGAGGTTCAATAGTGGACAGAAATGCCAGATTGCTAGAAGATCCCACTAGAGTCCTTCTTGTTTGTACACCTGATCCCTTTTCTCCCAAAATTTGAGATTCTGGATGATTCTTTTGAACATATCTGGATGGAGCCTTTTCAGACAAATCATCTTCGAGTTCTTCATTGGGTTCACTATTTGTATCATTACTGTTTGATGTAGAAGGATATATGTCATCATCATCGTCTTCAATTGTTGTTTGTTTTTCTTCTTTTGGAGTTGTTGGAGACTCATCAATAACAACATCTATACATTCAACAATCTTCCAAAGTCTTTTATTGTAACATTTATATGCCCTACTCCTAGAGCAGTAACCAAGAAATATTCCTTCATCTGCTCTGGGTTCAAACTTGCCAATTTTTTCATCATTATTTTTGATAAAACATTTGCTTCCAAAAATTCTAAAATGCTTTACAGTGGGAGAATTACCATACCAAAGTTCATATGGAGTTTTATCACTATTTACACGAACATGTGCCTTGTTAAGAATATTTACTGTTGTATGTGCTGCTTCTCCCCAAAATGTGTCAGGTGTTCCGGAATCATCAAGCATAGCTCTAGCCATTTGTTGAATTGTTCTATTCATTCTTTCTGCAACACCATTTTGTTGTGGAGTGCCAGCTACAGAAAACTGTATTTTTATGCCATGTTGTTCACAAAATTCAAGGAATTCATCTGATGTATATTCTCCTCCTCGATCAGATCTGAGACACTTGATTTTTAGATCTAATTCATTCTCAACTAGTGCTTTGAAGATCTGAAATTTCTCAAATGCTTCATCTTTGTGTTTAAGCAGCCTAATCCAACACATTCTAGAGAAATCATCAATGAATAAGATATAGTATTCTTCACCACGTGGTGACTTTTTCCTCATAGGTCCACATATGTCAGTATGAATGAGTTCAAGAGGCTTACTTGATGATCCTTCCTTGGCATTAAATTGTACTCCGGTTTGCTTACCGAATTGGCAAGATTTGCATATGATATTTTCAAGTAGAGTAATATTGGGAAGATCACGAACAACTTTAAATCTGCTTGATTTGTTGATTTGAGAGAAGCTCAAATGCCCCAACCTTCTATGCCATAGCTAGTTTTCTAAAGATTTACTCAAGTAACATTGTTCTTTGCAGTTCTTCAATACATACAGGTTGCTTGGAGTTATTTTTCCTTTTATAATTGCTTTACCTGTATCAAGATCACGTACCACACATTCTTTTGAACTAAAGACAACTTCAGTTCCTTGATCACACATTTGACTTACACTTAATAAGTTATGCTTTAATCCATCCACATACATGACTTCATTAGCTTTCACCTTTTCTTTTAGAAAAACAGACCCTTTTCCCTTAATGACTGCAGGAGTATCATTTCCAAATGTAACATTCTTTTCTTTTTCTAGAGCACTATATGCAAGAAGTTTGGTTTTATCACCTGTCATGTGTCTTGAGCATCCACTATCAATGTACCATTGGTTTTCTTCATCTTCTGCAAATAACGCTATGCCACAATTTTCAACTTGTAATTCCTTCTTTTTCCATACTTTGGAGCTTGAAGGAACATGTTCTTTTGGCTGAACTTTTCTCCTGCATTCAGATTCTTCATGGCCAAAGTTATTGCAATAAGCACATTCAACTTCATTTTGAAGAGGATAAAAGTTGTTATAGGTATTCTTCTTTGTTTCAATATCAATCCTTTTCTTTCTTGCTTCTCTTGTCATGATAGTTTTATATGCTACACATTGAACAACTTTATGACCAAAATTGTGACATAGAAACATTGTCCATTGAAGAAGAAATTTCTACGATCATAAAATCTTTTTCTTGAATTTACCTGTTGATTGGTGTTTCTTTGGAAGATATTCCTGTTAGTGTTCTTTGAATTGAGATGATCATGCTTTACCTGCAAAAATTATTTATTCCCTTTCTGAGTGGCAGCATGTTGTATACCAGCAGCAGCTGCTTTTAGATAATTTGGTGCTGAAGCTTGAGAAGATTCTCTGATGGATCCAAGACCGGTCTTTATAAGGGGAGAACGTTGTGCCTTGATAATCTCATCTAAGGTTTCATATCCTTTAGAAAATTTAAGATTCAAAGTCTTTACTTTCTCAAGTTCTTTTCTTAGACTTACTACTTCACATTCTAATTTCTCATTGTGTTTCTCTTTTTCTTCAAGCTGATTTTTCAGAGTTTCTATGATTATTTTACTCTCTTCTAAGAAAATTTTGAGTTGATTGTTTTCATCAAGAAAATCATTGTCTTCTAGAGCATCCACAAAAGTATCCTTTTCTTCTCTAGATTATTTTTCAAATGCCATGAGAAGTCTAAGATCTTGTTCACATTCTTCCTCACTATCAGATAACCCATCACTGTCTTCATGAGTATAGTAACTCTTTCTAGTGATAAAACGATTCTTATTCCTTCTTGCTACTTCCTTCCCCTTTTTATGTGTTTCTTTATAAGGACACTTAGCAGCATAATGACCAACTCTTCCACAATCAAAACATTTGAAAGGAAGCTTACCTCTGAACCGTCCTATGCCAAGTTGAAGTTTCTTTACAAAGTTTATCTCATCTTCTTCTGAGATATATCCTGATCCTTCTGTTTTTTGTACTTCCTTCCCTTTTGTAGAAGTTCTAAAGACTGCTTCTTTGACTTCAGATGGTCCTCCTCTTCTCATTTCATATGCAGCTAGTATGCCATGAAGTTGCACCACAGTAAGATTTTGAAGATCCTGCTTTTCTTCAAGAGCAGAAACTTTTGACTCAAATTTTGTCGTTAGTGATCTTAAGACTTTCTCAACCAAAGTAGATTCGGTTATTGTTTCTCCCAGATTTCTCATATGATTTACAATATCATCAAGACGTAAAAAGAAATTGGCAATGCTCTCCTCATTATCCATTTTTAGATTCTCATATTGAATTATGAGAGTTTGGAGTTTAGCACTTTTTACCTTTGCATCACCTTCATAACTTAGAATGATTTTGTCCCATATTTCCTTTGCTGTATTCAGCTGCATGAATTTGACAAACTCTGATTCAGTTAGACTTCCCAATAGAGCATTGACCACCTTTGCATTTGTTTCATAATTCTTTCTTTCCGTCGGATCTGTTGGTACTGCAGCTGGATATTGATATCCTCCTTCAACAATTGCCCATACCTCTGCTCCCAGAGACTGAAGATAGGATCTCATCCTTGTTTTCCAGAAGATTAAATTGTTTCTGTTAAAGAGCGGAGGCCTGATAGATGTTGTTCCATCTTGATTTCTCATCTTGCTTGATCTTCCTTCTAGCGGCTAAGCTTTTTCAAAAGGACCTGCTCTAATTCCAATTGTTGGAAAAATACTGAGAGGGGGGGGTGAATCAGTATTTAGAGCTTATTGACAATTTTTTAGTTTTCCTTTCTCTTAAAACCATATGTTACATTACTGCATCCAAATTGTATGCCCATAGATCTTATTATGTCTTTACTTAGATCATTGCATCATTTATTCATCAGATAAGCAGTAAGCATGAATATAAATAACAGTACAAACATAAGCAACACATATGAACACCAGGATTTAAGGTGGAAACCCAATTCGGGAGAAAACCACTGCTGCTGTTATCTCAGTCTTCAATATTTATTATACAAAAAACTTCTTATAATTTTATGTTGGTGCAGACTTATACCAGCACGCAGGCACTAACCTGCAGAAGGCTACAACCTTCTTTCGTTTACCAACCTTTCCTGGAAGGGAGATACAACCCCCTGTACTCGTTTACCAGCCTCTCCTGGAAGGGAGCTACAACCCCCTCACTGAAGGCTTCAACCCTCAGCACCACTGCGGACCACGTTTCATCAATTTTCATACTGGATGCACCATTTTCCACATGACATACCTTACAGGCCACCAGATTTATTCATTCAGTACACTCACACCAGTTCTTCATGATTTCGTCTGTCGTTTAAACCAGAGATTCATCATCGTCAAATCATTATATCCATGGGTGCATCGTAGTATCAGATTTATCAGTTAAGAACAGAGTTCACCTATACAGATATTCCTTGGAGAATTTTTTCATACACGACCTTTACGATGCACGCCTTGTGCTCTAATCGTCTTCTCCTTATATAGTTTTCGCCTTTCTCAATACCACGAGTCAAAACCACCCAACTGATAATGGTATTCCTTTTAGTTTATCCCACGAGGCTTTTTTATCTCTTTTTAATTTATTTATCAATTTTAAAATAAATTGACAAATAAATATATTTACAACTTTTGAATTCCCAAGCCTTATAACTAAAGTTTAACCCTTCAGACTTTATAGAAACATCCAACGCTTTCAAATAAATTAACCTTGCGACAAACCTTTGACCCCGGGCCCACATATATAGTCAATATCCAATCCAATACGCCCATCGTACCACAGTAAAATTCGCGCAAGTCCAGCGTCCAATCACCGTTAGATGGCAAGCCTCCAGATCGATGGCACACATCAATATTATTTAAAACTGGGGCCCATCGCTAACAATCAACCCGATCGAAGGGCTCATGTTCCATCACGCCACATCATCCAATCCAATGGATATCGCTTGGTCAACTTGCACGGGAAATAACGCGCGATGGCGTGCCATACTTGTTTTATTCTTTGCGCACCTTCAACAAATGATGACCGTCCGATGACCCATTCCCAGATCAATGGCGCTCAACGATATCGCTGGGCATCCTGGGTCAAACTATAACACGCGATGGCGCGCATTGGTAAGCAGTTTTGTGAAGTCGTACAGGGACGCGTGTCGAGCACTCTATGGAATCGCTCATCAACCAGGAAATACCAATTGCTCTGCATAGGCGGTGCGATGAAAACCATAAACCGCCTTCATTGTTCACTCGGTCATGGTTCTGCTCTTCCACGCAGGGTTCCGTCGCCTTTTCAATGTATTATTATAATTAAGTTGCGCTTTAAGTTTTTTCCTTTTATTACTCCTGGTTCCGTCCAACTTCGCGTTCCGTCGTCACCAATTGTTCCGCTACTCCATTAATCTGCGCCATCTCCCATCAACTTCCTCATCAGATACAGAGTATCATTCAAGCCTTCCAATTACATAGGACATCATTTGACTCCAATACAAATATTATTTCCACAGAGGTTCAGGGGATTCCACACAAGAATTACATCAGTCAATACACATATCCATAACTCTGCAACAATGATTTCATTCCTCTCCGGGCACCGTAGGTATCCTCTGCCCATTATGAAATTGATCACACTGTGTCATATATATTCCAAATTTACTCAACCATACTTCTAACACAATTCCGCGCTCTTCATCAACATATACAAATCTTTGCTAGATATTCAATTTGTCCTTCAATCTATTACCTTGTCTCTTCCTAGCAGCTCTCCCTTTTGTCATCTCCTTTGCAAATTGTATTAAACCCCTAATTCAACTCTACTTTTCTGTCTCTAATTCCTCTATTTCATCTGCTGCCTTTGCTACCTCTCTGTCTCTTTTTCCTTATGGATAGTTGAGGTGTTGCTCCTGTCTTTGCCAATTCCTTTGCCATCAATGATAATATTTCCAACACAAAGCCTTCAAGCCTCACCATATATACCATAGATCCACAACTCTATCTTAGATATGAGAAGTCGATGTGTAATAATGGGATGAAGAGTGAACCATATATATAATTTAGAATATGTATCTGACCTTTACTTTTGGGGGAAAAAATAAATATTCACTTTAAGGAGTGCCTTAACAATGCACCTGATCATGGTTAAGGCCAGGATAGTCAAACTTAACATGTAGGCTCATTTAACCCTCTTGGGGTGTGTGCCCTTGTTATGCAAGTCCATAACCCCTATGAGGATTGCGTCACTTGAGTTGTAACATAAAAATGCACAACTCAAGCTAAAAACTGTAACATATCATCTTGTGATCTTTCGACCTTCTGATGTACATTTCTGATAGTGGTTTGTTCTTATGAGGTTGTAAGGTTCTAAACTATCATATTTTAGAAGAAATATTTTGATCTATTTTTCCTGGTCTCTTTTTTCTCATCTCTGTCTTTGCATTTTCTAAGATTTAGCAATAATATAAATTCTCACCTTTACTAAGATTTATACTCTTATTTTAATCCAATTATTCGATGTCTTTGATACACGTTTTTGTTTTACGAGGTTTTGATTCTGAAATTCCCTAGTTGAGCATCGACACAACAACGAAAATGGTAACATTAGACATGATTTGTGCGAACTTGTTGTGTTGTACTGATGGTCTGATCACATAATATTTCTGATTTACTTTGTTCTCTTTAAACTCGAATGCCATTTGGTGGTAAATTTGTACTCTTTAATGCACAAAGTTTATTTATTATAAAGGTAAATTTAGAAATTATTTTAGTTTTTCATTTTGTGTTTTCAAGTTGGATATTGTTTTCAGGATTTCACATTTTAATTTATTAGAAATGTAGCGAGGGCCAGTCATGAAACAAAGAACAACCTCGGGATAGGTAAAAATACTGTAATTTGGTTTCGAGATTAGTTTCTTTATATTTAACAATTTTTTTATATATATTTCATGGTCATTATTATTTTATAATGTGGCAAGATGATTGCAGAAGAGGCAAGCCAAAGAATATGTAAAGTGCCAACCTTTCTCTGTCTTGAGGTATTTTAATTGTTTATATAATTGAAATAATGTTAATTTTGTTCAAATATGCATACACCTCGCCATGGTGGACATCATGATTCCCTCAAAAATGAATATTTGTATTCATCCCCATGTCCATTGTTTTGCTGCGAAAAAATATTATAAAAAAACGCAAACAAGGAACTTGAGCGTACGTAGACATTGTGCCTCAGCGAATTACAACAAAGGATATTTCAAGTTATGACTTGACTACATACATATAAGGTAATAAGAAATAAAAATGATATTTTTATTGTTATGCATAAGATCAATTATGATAGGTTGATTTAAAACTTTTACATTAACTAAACTAACAAAAAAAAATTCTTAAGTATGTAGCATTTTATGCAACCTATTGTCGAGTGTTGGTGGTATTGAAGCACAAAGGCAAGAGATTCTGAGAATCTCTTGTACATATCTACGAAAACAACCAAAAACACACCCCCGAGAAGACACACGGCGAAGCGGCGAGCGTGGTGCATGGTGATGAGGGTGATATGACCAACTTTATGATTGCATTTCCTGGAGATACACGTGTCACCTCCACGAGGAACATTATAGGCATCATTTTGGTGAACAATGAAGATGTTTCTATAAAGTACAACTCCATGTAAGTTTTAATATTTTAAACTGTTTCATGTACTCTATCTAAAACATATTTTATCATGATTATTATTTTTTTAAATTAATGATAATATATTTTTTTGTGTAGGAAAAAATGATTTCTATAGGGCCTTGGAGATTAAGGCATTGGTAATTTTTCCCAACCATACGCACGAGGTGGAATTCCCGGAATTCCAACTCGAAAAAAAAAAGATCTTCTAGATTATCTAAAAAGGCTTGCTTTGGGGCGGGCATTAGATAGAATATCGATACTTTGGGTAGTTGGAAAATATATGAAATATACATAGGAAACCTATAGGAGACGCCTTGCAAATTAACTCTAGATACGAATTCCCTCTCATAATTCAAGAGGGAGTGGAGAGCACTCATACGATGACGAGAGAAAAGAGAAAAAGACAAAGAAGGAAAAATGCTAACTAGACCCACAAAGGTAAATTTAAACTTTAATTGATAACTTTAATTTTTCTCTATGTCTAAATAAAAGTGGGCTACATAATTGACTTCAATATTTTTATGATAGGTTTCTGACATGAAAGTAGCCAAAACTAGCATTAATCAACAGAACACAAGTAGGTGCGACTATAGTGTACAGAATCGTAAATAACTAAACATATTCACATAATAAATTGTATCACCCCTTCAAAGTACTATATTCGATGGAGGAGAATATAAATAACATTAAAAATTCACAATAATATGCAATGTAGGGTGACTGGAGCAGAAACACGAGGAAGACAGATTGCTGCAGTTAACCATGTAGGCATAGTTGAACCTCATAAAATCTTTAGGGCCAATTTAGATCAGATACTTGATAAGGTAAAATATTAAACTTTCAATATGTTTATTTTATACAGAAAATTTAATGTACGACAACTTTTTTAAATTAAAGGAAGTGACATTTTCAATGAGCAAATAACCCAAGTTGTAGAGCAGTGTGTGAAGTGAAATGTTGCTGAACACTGGTCTCAAATTTAACACAGTCATTGATGGGGACAGTGACAATGCTATCGATGAAATTTTTGACGATGATAATTAATTTCTAATTATATTTTTTTCTATTTATACATTGAGGTTGTGTCCTTATACGCGTTTGTTGTTTAAATGATAGAGAATGTTGCCAATGACCATCCTACTGCAAGGGAGGAATGTTAGTATGAATCTTAATTACAAGTTTACAAAAAATATCACTTTAGTTGTGCATAAAAAACAACCCTAATAATATGATTACTTGATATTTACAAGGATATATGAATTAATTAACAGGAAGTAAATGGTACAAAAATAACAAATCTATGCATCAAAATACATTAAGCGATAAATAAAAACAAGATTTACTCCATGCATCCAATAGACGAGACAATAATATGTTGGTCTAATTTTATATTAAAGACACCTGAAGGAGGAAAAACATAGAAGGATGTTACCATCTCTCCTCAATGGGATGGGTTCTTGTAAGTCATAGCACTCCGGATATAAAATTTCTCTCTCTTGATGGTGTAGAAAAGCAGGACAGTGGAGCCAAATGGAGCTCTGAACAATAGATAGAAAAATATGACAATGATGGTGGATCAAAGTCAGACCAAAAGTATGAATCAAAGTGATCTTTAGGCAACAAAAGGTGATGAATGAATGGAAAAACCCTTCTATTTATAACAAAATATTGAGTTAGTCTCGATATTGGTGCATGTAAAATATTATTAACCGACAAAATCCAACACTTTTATATGGAATATTTTATTATATTTATTTGGAGAAAAAGAAATTTAACTTGGATCAAATCCCTTTATTTGTAAATAATAAATAAATAAATGATTTATTTATCATTTTAAGGATGTAGTTGAGTAATAATCAAATATATAATGATTTATTTATTTATTAATGAATGATTTAGTCAAATTTTACAAGGAATATTATTTAAATAAGGTTTAAATAATTATTCCTAGAAATAATAAGATTAATAATAATTTATCTAATAAATTTTCCTATTTTGGGTTAAATATGACCATGAATATTAATTAAATTGTTGTTTAACTAATTATTCCATGAGGAAAATCAAACAAATGTGGATTTATTTAATATTTCCTAATGAGGTTTCGTGTTTAGACCATAAACAACTTAATAAAGGTGTTTACTAGAAGTTATTTTTCATAGTGAAAGCAATTTTACTTAGGGTAAATAAAGATCATACATGATGTACCCTTAGTTCATCTAATAATGCTGAGGTTAGATGAACAAAAAATGGTGTAACAACGAACAGGTAATGGTTCCAATGGTAGCAATTAGTGCGGTAGGTAAATAATGTAATTGCGATTTTTTTTTTATTAATATTACCAAACTACTTTAATGATATTTAAAAATGAAATTCAAATTGAATATTATTTATTTTTGTAGGCTATGCGGAGTCACTACATGAGACCAAACATCGTGAGTACCCAACTGGTGGATATCACAGGAAATGAGCAAAGTATAAGTAGAGAACAATGATGTTGATTATGTAGTTAGGAGCTTTAAGAAATATAAAAAAGAAAAAGGATTGATGATAATGTAAAATATTGTATTATTATAAGACATATAATGAATGACATACCATACTTGGAACAGCACACTGCGTTATATAAAAACTCATTTATCATACTATTTTATGTCTGCTTTTCATCATTTCTTTCGTGCTTTTTTTGGTGCGTTTGTTTTTAATTAGCTATTATTTTTTTTTGTGTAATGAAAGTAAAAAACTAAATATGAATTTGGTATTGGGGAATTGAGAGTGATGTGAGCGGGGGAGGAGGGCACAAGAGCTTCCATCTTCATGTGGTTTCCTATGTTTAGTAGAAAATAATTTATTTAGATGTTGATCTTGGATAAAACCTCCCTCGATCCAAAGTAGCAACAAAAAATTCATTGTTGACTTAGTTGCTACTCGTTTAAATAATGGAAGGCTTGTTCCAAGTTCGGGTGAGTCCAATAAATTGTTCTTGATAATTACAGGTCTTGATGGGTATGTTTTGACATTGTCAACATATGCTCTAAGAATATCATAAGAATGTATCTTAGACTAAAACATGCTACAAATATCACTTTTATTCTTGTATAGATAATTATCGATATTGAATGACTTGGAAGCATAGAGGTACAAATCCTCTTGCATCATGAGCGATACAACTTGTCAACTAGGGTCATGTCCGGGGATATTTTTTCTTGTGCGCTTGACGGAGTTCATAGTGTTACATTTTGTAAGTTCTTTTATAGTTCATAATTCAAGATGAAGCTTGTTCATGATTATTATTTGGTTTTACGTATGTATGTTTTCCTCTATTTGATTGTAAGTTTGAACATGCTTTTAAACATTGAAGCCTTTTTCATACTACTAATATATTGAAATATACCACGATTCATGAATTGAAGTTTCAAGTGAATAAATAACATATTGTTACAATCATAGTTTAATATTTTAGAGCATGTAAAGGATTTAGCACCATCTTAGTGGTTTACATCATATTTTGACTTGTGACATGCATTTTTTTCTGTTTCAACTATGTGCGGGAAAAATAGTATGATCATGTCCCCATCAAATGTTAGTTTAGGATTGAGTAAATAATCTAGTGTCATCATGGCATCACGGTATCGTGTCCTTGTAATAGAGACGAGTTGGTAACATGCCAAAGTCTAAGCCTTCCATATAGGTAGGTAGCTGGTGCAATTGCATGTTGTAGCATCTTTGCAATTCAAACACAAAATTAGAATGCAGTATCAATAAGAGCCAATTGGCCAAGCATGATGTTTTTTTTTGTAACTTACTTGGTTGAGGTCTTTTTTAGCGAATGCGGCAACATAAAAAGGGATAATGAGAGATATGGTCTAAAATGGGCTTCCTAAGGAAATTACAAAATAATATAAGTGGAAATAATAAAATAAGATTTGATTACATTGTCAAATTTGAGAGGAAAAAAAGAAAAAAATCCTTTCGTATTTTGAACTTATCTCCCTAAGGTTTTACTAAAATTTGAACGGGAATACTCGTTGGATGCAAAAGTTATTACCCATCCAAGGAGTAACCATGTTGCATACTTTGATGTACTATGCTACAAGAAAAATGAAATACATGAGCGTAGGTACAATCACAATTTTTTATATATTTCTCATTTTTCGTGTAGGAGGTTCATCAAAGTATGCAACATATCTGAATGATAAATTTAAATTTTTGCATTCAACGAAAACAATGCTATTGTTGAGCTCTTCAAGGAGATAAGTTGAAATACGAGTTGAAAAATTAGTTTTATTATTTTATTATTTTTATATTTTTTTTGCTCTAAAAATAGTGAATCATCCCCCATGGTTGACATCATCATCATGGATCATATTGGTTCTCTGGGGTATTTTGGTTGTACATATTTCTTTGGAGGCCCATTTTGAATATGCAAAATCTCCCTAATGATCATTCCTTAAATGAACATCTCATCATTGGTCTTGTGTCATTATGATTGATACCATGTCGATTAATAGCCATCCAAATGACCCGATATGTCATTGTGTCAAATAGAATGGCTAGATGCAGTTCACATATGTCCCATCAAAATATATCAAAACTCGAAGCTCATCCGGAATAGCCTCCCTCATAGCCTCGAATTCCAAGGACTTCAACAACGCCTTGATCGCAAGTTGTACTAGTTGTCCTAGTACCATCCACATCACCACTTGCATGGAACATCACTACTAAGTAGTTCACATATGTCCCGTAAGATATCAAAACTTCAGCTCATCCCAGACCTCCCTCATAGCCTCGGTCAAGGACTTCAACACGCCAATCAAATTCATACAAATTGTCTAGTAGCATCCACATCTACATGGCACATCACAACTAACATATTGACACTTTACGTGTCTACCATCCATTCTTTCTCGGCTAGAATCCATCATTCTCATCAAACTTGTTGATTTTTAAGAGTTTATAAACACTTTATTCATATCTCAAATTCCCCTTAAAGCCATTTACTGTAAGCATGTTACTTTCAATTTTTTTCAAAAACATCATCTTGATTTTTTTGTTTGTACCTCTACTTTAGGACCTTCTTCATTCATAATACCTAAATGTAGAATAAGTTTTTTGTTATCATCATTAGAAATGCATCGAAAATCATCATCAAACTCAAGGTTAATATTTTTGATATGTACCATACTGATTTTTATCTACCATCATCTCTATGTTCATTTCTATATGGAGCAACCATGGAGATATTTTTACGGTACAATATCCTCACTTGGAATTTCATAACGGGATTTGACAAAGTCAACATCCCCCTCAATGATAGTACTCATTGGATCTAGATCATCCTACACTTCGATGTACTCTGTGTAGCCCTAAGAAGATGAATACATTGAACCCTTTAAAGTGTTTCACAACTTTGAAGTCTTGAGCACTACTTATCTAGCTATGTATTTGGGCATTCTGGAGCCAATTCAAAGAATTGAACATATCCATAAACCAAGGCTATTGGTTTATTTAAAATGAATAACATCTGCCTAATTTGAATGAAGGCTTGTGATCGGAAGTTTGTGCAAAGATTGCATGTGTAACCGTTTATTAGTTGAAAATTTCAGACTAAGGAATAAAGTGGAGTTTTTTCCTCATAGCTATTGTCTTTGAAAATATTGTTGTTTTTTGGATGAAGGTTCTGTGTATATTTTCCTATTTTTCTTATTTCATTGAATCCATAAAGAGGAAAGAAATATTGGATAGGATGATCACACTAGGCATATTATTGGTTTTAATTGAAATCCAATTTGAGTGTAGTCGGGAGTTTTTCACTCATCCATTGGATTAGGAATCATATCATGTTTGTTATTTGTTGCACATGTCCCAAATAAAAATTTTGGTTATGTTGTTTGCTTATTCTTAACTCTCTCAGTGTGATTTAAAGCTACAAGTAATTCTCCTGCTTGGCCTATCTGCCTTGCCCGTGTGACATTGATGTGTTCCTTTCCAACATTCATTTGCTACATTCCTTGCTAAATTTCAACTTCTCAAAATACATTTAAACACTTATCTATCAGGCTAGCACAAAAATGAACGTTGAATACTGATTTGTGATCGCTGTGTATGGGAATGCATCAATATCACTCACCCATATGTTACCTTCTGTATGTTATGGCTCTCTCAAGTTTTTTTTAAACCCAAACTTTGCAAAATATGAATCTCCCTCATAACATTGTTATGTTTTGACAAATTATCATTATGGAGTGTGCCCCCAATAACTGTTAGGTTTTTGTATGTCCGAGTATCTCTCCATCTGCTTTTCATGGCTCTCCCAAGTGGCTTTTCCCACATGCACTCTTATATGCATATCTGTGTCCTCACTGCCAACGGCTAAGCCTTCCACAACTAGATATATTGTGTCCCTTGCTAGATGTGTGAACACTCTTAAAGTGTCATGACTTCTTCCCATGCTGCTCCATGTGTTCTTACCACCCTCCAAACCCAACCTTCAAAGAAACGCCTCCAATGCCATATTAGAAATGAAAAAAATTCATGGTGTATATAAACCTTAAAAAGGAATTATTGTTGGTTGCTGGAATTTTTATTACATGTTATATCATATATCTCATTATTAATGTGATGTGCCACTTAATTACCAAACACCAACACTTTGTCTCTTGAAATGCTGTTACCAATGTACAAACATCCATAACCTGTAGTACCTACAAGAAAATAACGCCCAATGATATGGCCATTAGATTACCTTTATCAGGTCTTTCTTTCTAGTATTTGACCAATTTTCTATGGTCAAACAAAATGGTTATTTGTAACATATGGATGGGTCAACAAGACTATTCCTGGCTATCGTGTTGATTCTCTTCTCATGAGTGGATAGTGCACCTAAAAAGTGTAGAGTCGTAAATTGGAGTCATGAGCTCACTAGTTTAAGATCAAAAGTTGTATAAAAGAGGCTATCGTACAATCATACCTTTTAAACCTAGTTTTTCCTACACAAAACTTAATTTTTTCAGAGGCGTATGACATAGAATTTGAATACCCATTGAAAGAGGAGATAGATTGTAGTTTGAATTTTTGAGGCAAATCAAAGAAGTTTCTAGTTTTGGTAAATTATATTTTAGAAGTTTTCTATTTGGAATTCTTTTTATATTTAGAAGACTTATGTTTCTAGAAAGGTATAAATTGGAAGATAAGTATATAAGTGCATGTGCTCAATGTGGATATCAAGTCCATGCTCCTATGTTTAAATGACACATCTTTGTTTTTTTGGGCCTTGAAATTGTCATTCACTTCCATTACATTTTCACTTGTATTTCCATATTACCACCTTCACTCCACCTCCATTTCATTAAATTTACCTTACCATTACCACTATTGGGTTACATTTATGTTTTTCCAAACTTTATTAATTCTTAGCATTTTTAAGTGAATTTGTGGTTAAAAATTAGAAAATAATGTGCATATGCTTATACCTAACAAGTGGGATGAGATTGTTGCTATGTGTAGGTCAAAAGGAAGCTTCTAAAAGACCTTTATGTGGCCTACCAAAACCAAATTCGAATTTGAGTGGAGAAGATCATGGGATCATGAGGATATGTGTTTCATTTCTTTTTTGTATTAAAACTCTAAGAAGATATGTGTCTCATTTCCTATTTTGTATTGAAACTCTAAAAAGACATGTGTCTTATCATTTCTTATTTTGATTGTAACTCTAGAGATAGAGGGAGAGATTCATGGACTCTCATTAATGAGATAACTTCTCATATTTTTGTATAAATAGGGGAAGCTTTATCCTATCATGGGGTGTAAAAAAATAGGAGAAGAAGAGAAGGGATTATAGAATGTTTTGTAACAAGGCTTAAGATGGAATGGGATGTAGATTTGTGAGTTTATCAATAAAGAAGTTCTTTGATGCTGTTTTGATCACATCTTCAAGGAGCTAAGGGATTACACCGAATTGGTAGCAGAGGGCCCCTGCTATTCGAGGAGGTTTTACATGTTTTCTAGATAAGTCATTTTCAATTCTGTTTTGTCATATTTCCTTACTTAGACTGCTTTCTGAAATCATAGCTTTTAGCATTATGTTTCATGTCATTTTCTTAGATAAAGGATCCTCATGATATTGCAGTTAGTCTCTTTCTCAAGCTCTTCCAATACATCTCTATTAAATGAATGGGATTCAATTGTGATATTATGAGTTATTACCATTTCATTTTCTGTTATTTAGTTAAAAATGATATTCTCATGATATTGCAGTTAGTCTCTTTCTCAAGCTCTTCCAATACATATCTATTAAATGAATGGGATTCAATTGTGATATTATGAGTTATTAGAATTTCATTTTCTGTTATTTAGTTAAAATTAAGATCCTCATTATACTGCAGTTAGTCTCTTTCAAAAGTTTTTCCAATAAACCTCTAATTCACGAATGAGACTAAGTTGTAATATTGTGAGTTATTGATTGTTTTGTTTCATAGAAGATCCTTATCACATTATGATTAATCTCTTTCAAAAGCTCTTCCAATAAACCTCTAACTCATGAATGAGATTTAGTTGTAATGTTATAAGTTGTTTTAGCATTTCATAGGAGATCCTTACTACATTATAGTAATATTTTTCTCAAGCTCTTCCAATACACCTCTATCAAATGAATGAGATTTCACTATAATTTTCTAATTTACTATTTGTTTCAACATTTCCTTTTATGTTTTAGGAGATCCTCATTGCATTAGAATTAATCTTTTTCACAAGCTCTTCCAACAAATCTCTAACTAAATGAATCAGATTAAGTTGTAGTGTTTTGAGTTACTTTTCATTTCATGAATGTTCTTTTAGAAGATGTAATATCCACGTATTAGGACTCTCTGTTGTCATCATTTTCTAGTTGGGAACAGAATTTGCAAATAAACTCTATTTTCATTTATTCATTAACATTTCCTTTTCTCCTTTTTGACATAAATTTAACTTCATATTTTTAGCATAGAGTAGCATACTAAGAATCAAACATAAAAACCCCAAAACATCAATAAAACACTAAAAACAACGAAGTAAGAAAAAGGGATACTTAGGCACATATAGTGCATCACACTTCATCAGTTTACTAGCCTTGGTCGATAATTTATGTTAGCAATTTAGGACACTAAATTGACTAAACATTTTGGCGCCGTTGCCGGGGAAGTGTAACTAGGTAGCCTTATTTCTTACATCTAAAAAAAAAAAAATTAATAATTTCTCAAGTATGCTCTCCTCCTGCACTTTGTGTGATCTAGAGGATCATAAAAAATTTTTTTATGTTAAAAATAATAATAAATTATGTTTTCATCATTTCATTTAATTTTACAATAAACTTTAAAAATGATGAAAAATTTTAATTTCAATAATTGTTTTGTTTAATGAAATATATATGTATATTTTTGAATTTTTGAAAATATAATATATAATTTTATTAACAAATCAATTAAAAAATTATAATAATAAAAAAATTATAATAATTGAAAAAAAAAAACTGGCTTATGAAAATAAGACCCATGAGTACACATGAGGCCAGCCTTTGGCTTGGCTTTATGCATATATGCAGGCCTTCAATCCACACAAAGACCCATGCACTGCAATTTTAACAGTTATTAGAAATCATTTTTAAAAATTTGCACACAATGAAGGTATATCACATAAAGAAACTATTAATGAGGAGAAGATTGCAAATTGTTGATGAGGAGAAGATTGTAAATTGTTGATGAAGAGAAGATTACAAATTCAATTGTAGGGACAAACAATGGAAGTGTATCATATGAAGAAATTGCTGATGAAGAGAAGATTTTAGACTGTTGATGAAGAGAAGATTGCAGATTCCATTGCAAGTAATTGGAATGAGGGAGATCGATCTGAACTTCTCTGTGAGATACAAGTCATTACACTTCAAAACCTACAAATAAAAACAAATCAAACCACAAGTAATTGCCAGAAAACAAAATGCGTAATTGTCAAAAACCCCCGATTTTAAAACGAATTTTCTGAGCAAACCGAGGCGAATTAGAAAAAAATAAAACATCGGTTTTTTCAGAAACGGGGTGAATTAGGTAATCTTGATAGAATTTTCTGAAATTCGCAGCCATTTGAGAGAAATTCAGGGTTCTTCGGAGCACTAATTTGTAGTGTGCGGAGAGAAAAATGTTTTTTTTTTTTAAACAGTGACGGTTTTATAAAATTCAATTTTGAGAAATAATCAAGGATCTGGTTTCCTTATTTGAAGGAAAATGTGGCAGAGTTCATCTGTGGTGGCACATGATGAGTGACAAATGGATTATTTGAGGCAAAGACATTATCACATGTGCATCAAATGCAAGTTGTATAAATTGAGAAGGATTTTGCCTTCATCTCCTTCATAGTTAGGAACTTGACTTTAGAAATTTCAAGCTTTTTATTTTTATCTTGCATGAAAGAGGCATTGGCATGACTTTGTTTCAAAAATATTCATAAGGACAATTATTTCATCCATGCTTTATTTCATTAAAAAAAAGAGAAAAAAAAATTATTTAAAAAATAAATAAATAAAGTAAAATAAAATCTTTATTAATAATTTCTTTTTAATAATTAAAAAAAAAAAAAAAAAATCTTCTTAATAATGGTTTGCAGGACAATTGGAAGATTATTTAGATGATTTTTAAACATTTGACATTAATATTGTTCATGTGTATTTTTCTATAAAGTTTTAACTTGCAGAACACAACGAATCTTTGTGATGTCAATTGTTTTACTAAGCACAGTGCATGAAGTCATCTGACAATAGGAAGTTGATTTATTTTTCATGGTTATTCTTTAAAAATGGATTGTTATCGATATCATGAATTGGACCGAATATAGAACTTTTTTATTTACCTTAATCTGTTTCATTTGACATTTAATTTTTGCGTAAGAATCAGAAAGAAATTAGCTACTTCTTTTTTAACACACTTATGTTCTTTATGTCAATTTTTTTTTTTTGCAGATTTGGGATGATCGAATGATCATTGAAGGAAACTAATTGTGTGCACGATTGGTTTTCAAATGACCGATTTCATGAGAAACATAAGAACAAGTCCATGTTCATATCCATCAAGACCATTACTTTTCCTCCCTTTTTGAATTGTAAATCCAACCAAGAAATTCAAAGCAAACCACCATTATTTTCCTAGCAAGAGTTAGTTGTTCATTTTCCTTCATTCACATACACTTTCCATTACTTTTTCTCTACTCCACAAATAAAAGCAAGAAGCTCACCTACATGCTTATTTCCCATTGTCATTTTCCATTTTTCATTGTCCATTTCCATTTTCCTTTTCCTATCCTTTTCATTTTGCAAATAAACCTTGCTTCAATGCAAATTATTGAATCCATAGTCCTTCAAAAATTATTCTTTCATGCTTGCGTTAGATGATGGAGGGTTCCTTAAGGCCTTCCTTCTAACAAGTCTTGGCCTATCGACATCAGCACATTATCTAGGTCCAAGACTAGAGTCCTTAATAATACCTTGAGGCTTGTATGCATTAATGACAATTTCTCTCGCTAATAATCATGGGAATACATCAATGTCCCTTGATTGTCAGATCTTGCAAGTAGCTCAACATCAGCTCATCTATTCGCACTTCGCAAGATGTACTTAGGTATCTTGGCACTCATTGACATTAATGGTGAGTTTGCCTTGCATTGGTTAACGAAATTCATTAATGGTCGGTAATCCAATGAATTCTCTTCATGCTCGACATCAACACATTTATTCACATGACTAGAATTGTACCATCAGATTTTTATAATGATTGAAGACTACATCATTTCAGAAGTTTACAGTAGGAATCAATTTGTATCAGCAGCAATAAAGATCCCAATCTTGTCATCAGCACAAAGAGAACATAGAAGCAGATCAAATTCATTTGTTTATATAGTCCAACAACATCAACAGCCACACTCTTTAGTACACACATGCAACTCATCCATTTCCAAAGGGTAAGTTAAGGTGCGTCATTTTCTAACTTTTTACCATAGAATTCCTTGAAAATATAGAATGATAATTTTTGGAAAAAAAAAAATCTCTTCCTCATTTCATAAAATTGCCAATACCATCAGTTTGGGGGGGGAGAATACATTCATATTCATACTTTGCCACGTTCATATCACATTCAGAAACCCACATACTTCCAAAAGATATTAACTATTACATTATTATTATGAGTATACAATGGTTTTTCAAAAGTACTCAAAAGATGATTGGATACAAACATAATCATGGTTGTCACATAACCATGATGCAATCCAATAAAGATATACTTTGCAATAAAAATCAAATTATCATTATGCGAAGATCAAAGGTCAAAATTGAATGCAACAACAAAATATGGTTGTAACACAAGAACCAACCATGTTGCAATTCAAGTAAAACACTTTGCAGAAGTATAAAGTTATCAAATGATATCACGCAAAATTAAGTCAAAGCTCAAGGATAAAAAAGAATTAATGTAATAGATTGCATGAGGACATGCAATAGCTTAAGTTGGGGGGTATGTTGGGCCTTGAAATTGTCATTCACTTCCATTACATTTTCTCTTATATTTCCATATTACCACCTTCACTCCACCTCCATTTCATTACATTTACCTTATCATTACCACTATTGGGTTACATTTATGTTTTTCCAAACTTTATTAATTTTTAGCATTTTTAAGTGAATTTGTGGTTAAAAATTAGAAAATAATGTGCATATGCTTATACCTAACAAGTGGGATGAGATTGTTGCCATGTGTAGGTCAAAAGGAAGCTTCTAAAAGACCTTTATGTGGTCTACCAAAACCAAATTCGAATTTGAGTGGAGAATATCATGGGATCATGAGGATATGTGTTTCATTTCCTTTTTGTATTGAAACTCTAAGAAGATATGTGTCTCATTTCCTATTTTGTATTGAAACTCTAAAAAGACATGTGTCTTATCATTTCCTATTTTGATTTTAACTCTAGAGATAGAGGGAGAGATTCATGGACTCTCATTAATGAGATAACCTCTCATATTTTTGTATAAATAGGGGAAGCTTTCTCCTATCATGGGGTAAAAGGAGGAGAAGAAGAGAAGGCATTATAGAGTGTTTTGTAACAAAGCTTAAGATGGAATGGGATGTACATTTGTGAGTTTATCAAGAAATAAGTTATTTGATGTTGTTTTAATCACATCTTCAAGGAGCTATGGGATTACACCGAATTGGTAGCAGAGGGCCCCTGCTATTCGAGGAGGTTTTACATGTTTTCTAGATAAGTCATTTTCAATTATATTTTGTCATATCTCCTTACTTAGATTGCTTTTTGAAATAATATCTTTTAGAATTATGTTTCATGTCATTTTCTTATATAAAGGATCCTCATGATATTGTAGTTAGTCTCTTTCTCAAGCTCTTCCAATACATCTATATTAAATTAATGGGATTCAATTGTAATATTCTGAGTTATTAGCATTTCATTTTCTTTTATTTAGTTAAAAAGAAGATCCTCATTATACTACAGTTAGTCTCTTTAAAAAGCTCTTCTAATAAACCTCTAATTCACGAATGAGACTTAGTTGTAATATTGTGATTTATTGATTGTTTTGTTTCATAGAAGATCCTTATCACATTATGATTAATCTCTTTCAAAAGCTCTTCCAATAAACCTATAACTCATGAATGAGATTTAGTTGTAATGTTATAAGTTGTTTCAGCATTTTCATAAAAGATCCTCATTATACTACAGTTAGTCTCTTTCAAAAGCTCCTCCAATAAACCTCTAATTCATGAATGAGACTTAGTTGTAATATTGTGAGTTATTGATTTTTTTGTTTCATAGAATATCCTTATCACATTATGATTAATCTCTTTCAAAATCTCTTCCAATAAACCTCTAACTCATGAATGAGATTTAGTTGTAATTTTATAAGTTATTTCAGCATTTTCATAGGAGATCCTTACTACATTATAGTAATATTTTTCTGAAGCTCTTCCAATAAACCTCTATCAAATGAATGAGATTTCACTGTAATGTTCTAAGTTACTATTTGTTTCAGCATTTCCTTTTATGTTTTAGGAGATCCTCATTGCATTAGAATTAATCTTTTTCACAAGCTCTTCCAAAAAATCTCTAACTAAATGAATCAGATTAAGTTGTAGTGTTTTGAGTTACTTTTCATTTCATGAATGTTCATTTAGAAGCTGTAATATCCATGGATTAGAACTTTTTGTTTTCATCATTTTCTAGTTAGGAACAGAACTTGCAAATAAACTCTATTTTAATTCATTTATTAACATTTCATTTTCTCCCTTTTGACATAAATCTAACTTCATCTTTTTAGCATAGAGTAGCATACTAAGATTCAAACATAAAAACCCCAAAACATCAATAAAACACTAAAAACAATGAAGTAAGAAAAATGGATACTTAGGCACATATAGTGGATCACATTTCATCAGTTTACTAGTCTCGGTCAATAATTTATGTAAACAATTTAGGACACTAAATTGACTAAATTTTTTTTACATATCGTCATGTACTTCACAGAGTTTGAAGACATTATTTGGTCTTCTAGGTTCATATTTAATTTTTAGGTTACATAGGGATTCCCTATGATAGGGATAGCCCAAAGTGTCAAAGGATTATGCGGGGTGACATGGGCACTCTCTTTAGTTACCTTTTAACTCCTTTAGTGTTGAGAATTAACTCTCTCTAATGCTTCAAATTTCAAACACCTTTCTTTGCTGGTATTGTTTTGTTCTTTCACTTGGCAACCTTTTGTTTTGTTCATGATTTTTCTTCCTAGGAGCCTAGTGTGGAAGAAAACGTGTGATTTAGTTTTGTGTTGGTGTGCCCCTTTCTTCTTTCTGAAGTGGGTTATTGAGGTTTTCCCACATGAACTATGATTTATGAGTATTCCTATAAGATTTGAAGCAACTGTGATCCAAGTAAATGAGTGTTAGATCACAAAGAAACTTCCATAAGAATCACGTTGTGAAGTACCATAAGCTTTTATAGACTGCAAAGCTGAGTGAATCCTAAGGTCCACATGGGATATTGCTAAATTCTAGGAGACTTAATGAATATTTTAGGGTGTTTAACAACTAAATTTTCATAGCAAGAACTACAGGGGTATATAGTACACTATCTAGGTGATTTAATAACTTTCCAGCAAGCACCACAATGGATAATATTTCCCTATCCAAGTGGTTTAACAACTATACAACAAGCGGCATAGTGATTCACTAACTTCTATCAGTTTCATCATAGGGCTTTACCCAAGGTCCAGGTGGGATTTCTTAGTTCTAAAAGATTAAATCCACAATTTAGGTGGATTAACAACTACCTTTTCATAACAAGCACCACAGGGTTCTGCAATCCACTTTCTATGTGATTTAAAAAATCTCCAACAAGAACCATACCGACTTATATTATCTTTTCCAAGTGATTTAAAAAATGTACAACAAGCATCACAATGATTGACTTGCTTCTCTCAGTTCCATCACATGGCTTAACCCAAGGTTCAAATGGGATATTTCTTAGTTCTGTGAGATTAAATTCAATGTTTATTTGGTTTCACAGTTGCATTTTCATAGAAAGCACCACATGGTTCTATATTCCACTTTATAGGAGGTTTATCAACTCTCCAACAAGCACTATAGTGGCTCAAATTTCCTTTTTGAAGTGGTCTAATAGCTATACAACAAGCACCATAGGGATTCACTAACTTATATTAGTTCCATCATAGGGCTTCACCCAAGGTACAAATTTACTATTGCTCAGTTCCAAGAGAATGAATCACCTATTTAGGTGGCTTCACAACTATATTTTCATAGCAATCAGCAAAAGGGTCTGTAGTTGAATATTTATGCGGTTTAAAAAATCTCTAGAGAGTATCACAATGGCTCAGTTTTCCCTGTCGAAGTTGTTTAACAACTACACATTAAGTACCATAGTGATTTGGTCATCCATTGAACCTCCCACTGACCACCAAGGCTTGGAAAAACATAGTGCAGTGGCATAAAACACTACCATAGTGGGAGAAACACCTGAAATCTCTTAATTGAATAGATTACCATGATTAGTTGCATTATCCATGGGGCTCTTAGCATAGATCTTAGTTGAGATGTAAGACATCCTTGAAAATTGGCTTTAATTCATCTCTGCATTGTTTGGCATTTCTTCAAGGAGGTTGATTGGTGCCAAGGAATACAGAATGATTTAAGTGACTGAGATTTGTCCATCCACACTATTTGCCAAAATATTCTGGAAGATGTGGGCACAATTATTCTTTGAGCCATTCGCTCATCCTACCAAGCACGTTGTTCGAGAATCTTGCACCAAAAGATAGTGTTGAAATCTTAAAAGGAAATCATCCTTTGGGGTTAAGTCATTGTTTTTTTAAAAGGCCAAATTCTGAGATTCATAATCATCCCATACGCACTTGTGCAACCTTTTAATATTAGCACCTATGATATATCATGAAGATAAGTTTTCTGTAATATTCCTAATTAGCTTTTAGCTAAGTTGGAATATTAAATTTTGCTTTTATTAATAAAATGGATGAATAAGTGGGTAGAGGGACCCTTAAATCTCTTTAGTAGGAATGAAACCACTTCTAGTGTGAAAGTGGATCAGTGTGTCTAGTTGAATAAAGCACCCCTTGGTGTGAATGGGGTCAATGCATGTGGATGGGGTCAAGGTTGACCAAATCAATAGCGCAGTCATGGAGGGAGTGGAGATAGTGGAGGATAGCGCAGTGATAATGGGAGGAAGTCTCCATGAGCGTAGCATCATTATTGAGTGGGGCCAAGGGGGAGGAGGCTCATAATGCATTTAAGGAAGGGGATGGCAGCCATAAAGAGCATTCTAAATATTGTTTATGTATGGTCTTTTATGACTTTCTGCACGCTTCAACTGTTTAGCGGAGTCTGCTGTGCTGTTTAGCACAAGGGTGTTTCTGGGCAGAATTCCCACCCTCATCGTCGGGGGACTTTGAGTGCCCACTGAGGAGAGGTTCCTTTGAGCTTCATTCCATCATCCAACATTAGGCCAATCTTCAACCACCTTCAGCAGCGTAGTCTCTTTCAGGAATTGTGTAATCCAGGAGGGCGGTTTCAGTGGAGGGTTGATAACCTAATTTTTTGAGCTTGTTTTCCAGTGAGGGGAGCAACCCTTCATCCGAAAAGTCAGTGGGGAGGAGTATCAGCCATTTTTACATCAGATCAGCCACCTCCCAGTAGTTACCCAGCTGTAGAGTGTAATTCAACACTGGGGCTGCATTTTTCATATTGTGTATTTCCGGAAACCCTTTCTGGGTTATCTTGTAATTGTGCTAGAAAGCCTAGATCTCTGATCCCAATATTTTCTGAGCACTATATCAGCAGATCTACATATTCCTAGTTTCCAACAGCAGTTATTTCCAGCAGGATTGCGCAGTCATGGCCTCCCAGTAGTTTATGTAGCAGCAGTTTTTCATGTATTGATGTATAGGGTCATTTGAGGCTTGTTTTGCCCAGCTTGAGTGTCTTTTCCTCAAGATCTTGTACTTCATTTTCTGCTATCATATATAATAAAATGGCTCAATGATTTGCTCATGTTTTGATGTGTTGATGTTTATTGCATTTTCTAGTTTTATGTTCATATTCTTGTTTTTCCTATTTTGGAATATTATAGTGGTATCAGAGCATAACCTTGGCTCAGCCTGTGGGGCACTACATCTATAACATCTGGAGCAATGGATGAAAAGGAGTTTCCAAAACTTCTTCTCCAAACTATGCAA